>CM026329.1:4981428-6226785 GCA_014843725.1 Amphicarpaea edgeworthii
AAGAACACCGAAAAGGGGTTGCACAGAGAAGAATATATAACAACAGGGTCCAATTTCAATACGACAAATGGTGGTGGAGGTGCTGGTGGTAGTGGATCATATCACACATTACTACCACAAGAAGCAAAACATATAATCAAAAGGGTGTCCACTAAAAACTAACCTACAAAAAAACAAACTATTCTGAGAGGTTTTTGCTTAGTGAGTGAGTGTGAGCCTTCTTCTTGTGTCACTAATAATGTGGATCAGAGGAGAGTGCGGTCACTCTAACACTCTTATTTCAATATCTTTTACGTGATTAATTGAAATTTATTAAAAATTATTGAATCTAATAGATATAAATCATTAATCAGGTAAATAAAAAAAAGAGTATTTTTAAATGATATATATAATTCGAAGATCATGATTTTGATTAAATTTTAACTAATCACAAAAAGAATGTTTGTTTAGAGAGTGTGAGAGGAAGTATTGCTAATGCTCCATGCGGACTATGTAACACCAAGTGGAGCCGATGCTTCTCAGGTGTTGTTGCTTCAAATAGTACAGTTTTTTAAAGTATTAACAAAGCGACAAGGGAGTGTATGCAACATCATCATCATCATCAAAGGCTCTCTCTCTATATCTATCTATCTTCAAAATTTGTCAAATTGTGTCTTTCCTTTTGCAGGAGGAGTGTGTGTGATCTAATCTAACACAACACTGATCAGTGATCACTAGTAGCAGCACATGAAGACAGGTTCTGCTGCATAAGGTTGGGGATTTTTGCTTATCTTAAAATATTGTGCAAAATTTAAACCAGACATGGGACATAAACTTTGATGGAGAGAGATAGAGATAGAGAGAGGCGTGTGGCATCATCATGATTGTATTGTTGACAAGAGAATCTTGCTAGCATTATATGCAAATCGTGCAGCTTTTGACAATCGTCAAATCGGGGTCATGTTAAAATGCTTGCCAATTTTTACAAGTCAAAGCCCAAAACCTTCAAGAAAGTTGTGATACCAATTGGTGTTTCAAGTTGATGAGACTAGTGGTATGTTTGAGTTGAAGTTAAAAATGTTTATATTTTAATATAAATTAATTCAATAAATATAAAACATGTGTTAATTTTATAAGTCAAAAAATACTGATTCGTTGTTAAAAATAAGTACTTTTATCTCTGATATATTTTTTTATTTGAAAATCAAATAAGCACTAATTTTAATTTTATGAGTCAAAGAATAATCATATTGATCATATTTCTATTAACTGAAAGTAGTTGATGGTTATATTTATTTATGGTATGTAAGAGGCGTGTTTAATTTGACCTGAAAAGAGTTAATTTCATCCGTATAAGGGTTGTATTGATTAATTTTAACTTTAACTATCTATTTTATTTATTAAATTTCTCTCACGCTTTCATCTCTTTATAGGTTTAAAAGATATATTAATAGTGCACTTATCAGCATTAAAGCTAGAGTTAGTTGGAAATCAATCCAAGCGAATATATAATCCCACTGAGTGGGTCTAGTGTCGAGGAATTTAGGTATTTTGTATAATATTCTAAGTTCAAAATCTCATTGTTTCCATTGTATAGAAAAACTACTTGCACATTTTTTTCACTCAATTTTATGATTTCACAAATTTTACTATCTAATTATTTTGTTACTCAACTTACATAATTTTGTACATTTTACTCTGATATTAAATGTCCATTATGTAAGTTCAATATCAACACGTCATTTAAAGTTTAACGTATATTTAATGTTAGGGTAACATGTGGTAACTTGGGTGGAAAAATGAGTAATAAAATAGTGGGGTGACAAAATTTGTAAAATTGTAAAAGATTCCTAATAAAATATGCAATTAAGCAAAAAAATAAACATTAACAAGCCATAACTGAAGTAATCAAATTTTGTTATATTTTTTGGTTATCATAATGTTGATGCAAAATATTTATTAACTTTTTTTGTTAATGGACATATTAAAAATCTAACTGTTCACTTTTACATAAGACATTTCACCCTTTTCAACTATTTTTTTTTATGCACTTTATTCTTACTCTTATGTTTTGTTTGGTCCCAACTTATTTTTAACTTATAAATTATTTTTAAGTAAAAGTTAAAAATAAGAACTTAAAAAAATAAGTAAAAAGTTATTTGTTAATTTTATTTTATTTTTTAACTTAAAAGTTTATTAAAGTTAAAAAATATAATCAGATTGAGAGGTTTTGAATTCGACTCCTTCCGCTAACAAAAATTAATAAACTAATCATTAATATTTTCTAATAAAAAAAATACTAATTATTCTAAAAGTCCGCTAACAAAAATTAATAAACTAATCATTAATATTTTCTAATAAAAAAATTACTAATTATTCCAAAAATTCGCTTTGCTGAAATTCGAAGAGAAATATAAAAATAAGTTTCGTATAAATAATTTTGAGTGACTTATTATAAAAATCCTTATTTTTAATTTTCTTTCGTTAAAAATAAGTAACTTTTATTTTAAGGAGTTTTTACAAATTAATATTTGGTTCAACTTTTATTTAAAAGTTATTTATAAATTAAAAATAAGCTAGATTAAATGATACCTTAATATATAACTATTACCAAGTCTTTGGGTACAGGACTTGTATTTATCCAAATACTAAAATTAAGTATCAATTTATTTCTTAAAAAGTGTTTTTATGAGCACTTGATGCTTATTGAGTACAGGAACGTATACGATAAGTATACGACGTACATCACTTTAGGGATACCTTTGCTTTAAGGGTTTACAATTCCTACTATTATGAATGTTATGAGTGTAGGACATGATGGGCTATTTACATAGTTATGGACAATTGTATTTGTAATTAATTTTCAAATTACTTGGTATGGAATTAATCGTGAGTTTTTAGTTTTTTTAATAGTTTAAATATATTTTTGTTTATTGTAATATATCATTATTTTTAATCCTTATAATTTTCTTAAAATATTTCATGTAAAATTTATTTTTTTATGGTCTATGCTATTTTTTTATAGTCCTAATAATTTTTTTTTTCATTTTTGTTTCTATAATACTTATTCAGAGAAAATTGGTGTTCTGAGTTCTGACTTTCTGTGTGCTGGGTCAAAATTACTTTGAAGGCCCAAGGGGAACAAAAAACTTGTAAAAACAAAACAGTACACGATAAAATTTAAATGTTCAAATGTTATTTAAGGAAATAAATTAGATAACTATTTATTATTATTATATAATTAAAATTTAAACCCATGATCCCATTTCATATTACTCTAACAGGGCTTTAGAGTCATCCTTGATAGTGACTTAGATGCACTTCTTTTAATGTGTTCTATTTGCATTTGTCTTCACTTCTCTTTCTCATTACTCTTCGAATTCTTTATTTCTTCCACTGTTCCTTTTATCTACCACTCTAGTTAGGCACTTTTTGAATAATTAAACTCTTGTTAAGTAAAAGTTTATCTCATAAATTTGTCTATCATACATATTAAAATGACATAAAAAAATCAATTCGATAAGCTCCATCAAAAGGCTTACTTCTCCAAAATTCTTCTAATAAGTATCAACAAAATATAGGACACGGATAAAAGGATTCAATTCTATGACTATCGATCATACTGAAGATTCTATAGATACCCCTTCTAGAATCAAATTAATTAACAAAACAGCAGTATTAATTTCTTGGTTACTATTCACTCCTCATCAAATGTAACATACCCTAATGATGACTGACTTAAATCCTTTGCTGTGTTATCAATTAAATGAAAATTTCATTTCAATTATTTTTTATTGAAAAATATTAATTTATTAATTTTTGTTAAAAATATTGAATTCATCGTGTATCATTTTTCCTTCTCCCTTTACTTTTTTTTACTACTTAACTCACCATATATCTCCAAATTATTTTAATCTTAATTGATAGGATTGATGTCACAACAAAAGATTTCACTATATTCACAAGTGAAAAAATGATCTATTTAATGAAAAAATCTGAAGCATCTATATTTAATTTTTATTGTGGATAAAAAAAATTTCAACTAATGAGTGAGATTAATTTCTAACCTTAATGAGTTAGAAACTATTTTTGTAACTAGATAAAAAAAAATACTACTATTTTCCCAGTATAGTAAAAAAAAATCAGTTCAACATTTAAACTAAAAAGCTTTATCATAATAGTAAGTAAAGCCAACAACATGAAAGAAATGGAATTCGTACACAATAACTAATTGACTGATCTGAACATTGACTTTAGAGTTTAGACATGATTAGGGTTTTAGTTGCATTGTAATTCCACTCACGATTCAACCCAGCCCCATTTGTCAAAGTAATACCAACAAATTTGTCAAAAAGAAAGTTAACCCATTTGTGTTATCTCAACTACATGCCCCTTATTGGATTAAATGCTGTGTCAAAATTTGTCGGCCTCATTTTTACGCATTCTCTATTCTCCACTTCTCCTCATTTTGGTTTTGGACTTCTCCAAAACTACCCCGACTTTTTCATAAACTTTTTTTCAAACAAAGTGTTGTTGTTAAAATTCAAAATGGTATGTAAGACTTATTTTTTTTAATCATATATTATTAGTATATGATATTTATCGATTTTAATAATGATTAATTTTCGTTGAAGAACTTAATTGATTACCTTTAGTAAAATTTTTCATTTTTAATTATATTTTTTTCATATATAAAATTCGAATTTCATATCATATTTAAAGAGATTAAATTCAATTCTCATTTAAATTAATGAAATGTTATTTAAAGAGATTAAATTTAATTATCATTTAAAGTAACGAATTGTTAGTACTGATGATACTTAATTAAAGTGCATGTACTTGTGATAATTTTTTCATCCATGCCAGCCAGCTATCACATTCTTCAAAAGGTGTTCTGAGACTATTTTAATATTTCTGTATACCATTCTCGAGTTTGTCTTAATCTAAATCATGATAACGACTTTCTTGAAAAGCATTTTTATTCCTTAGCTACTATGTGAAGATATATCCACATTGGCAATCCTAAAAGGTAAGATTTAAATTTAAATCCTCATGTTGTCGACTAACAGTATTAACATATATTATTATGTTAGACAAGAATAGATATATTTATTTTATTGAATTTTTCTTTCATTCCATTTTGATTGATGTTTAAGATTGTTAGACAGACGTAGATACAATTTTTATTAAACTATCCGTCAATGCATTTTTCTTTGTCCTATATCCTCCAATTTCGATTGGTGTTTAAAGCTTTTATACAAATTATGAAAGACAAGTACTCCCCGAAAAATAGATTTTCCCAAAAACATCTTTTATGTTAAATATCTTAATTCACGTGGTTTAATATTATTTAATAAAATAAAATATATAATATCATAAATAAAAGAATAATAAAAATTAAACTAATAAATTTTATATTAAAATTATATTAATTTATAATATATTTTTTAAAATCAAATATGAAAATGTGTTTTATTTAATAAATATTAAATTATGTAATTTTATCAATAATTTCCTGTTTTAACCATTAATGTATTGATTCGACTAATTCAATATTTGGATTGATTTTTAAAAATATGGTACAAGTTTATCTTCACTACCTTGACACCACTCAACCAAAAGCAGCAGCTGCTGCTAGCCCACAAAACATTGCCTTCTACCTATTACGAGACTTTTTACTTGTAATTGTATTTTAATTTATATTATAATTTTTTTTTTTTTAGTGTTGATATTTCTACGTTTCAATATTATAAATATTTATTATCTTATTTTTCTCTTTATTTCTCTCTTTCTATCAAATCATATCACTTATCATATTTATGTTTATTTTCTTTCTCTCTTAATATATATATTAATATAAGAGTGTCCATGAAATTTTTATTTTTTTTATAAATATTTCTTACTTATATATTACTCAAAACATTAGTTATGAGACTTTTTACTCGTACTTGTACTCTAACACATACTAATGTTTATATTTCCTAATGTCCTAAATATTACAAAAGGGTCCAATTTTCTAATCAAGACAATTAAGAGTTGTGGGTTGGTACCAGTATCTCCTATGATCAATTTGTCGGCCTTATAAAAAAGCAAAAGCAAACATCAGGCGAAAAAAAGAAGAAGCTATTACATCTTTTTCACACTGACAATATCATGTACGGAACCAGTCAATTTTGTTTAGTGGGTAAAAATTTAACTTACAATATAAATTATTATTTTTATTTTTTTTATTTTATTTTTAGGTTTAATTTTATTATCTTGTTATTAACAGGTTCAATTAAATTTTTATTTTTTAAAAAACGAGTTCAATTTGGTTTCCTTTTACTTCCATATATTTCATTTTTTTTTAAAGAAAGATCAAATTTTTATTTAAATAAGATAAAATGAAATTTATTTTAAAAAATAAAAAAAATGTAATTATAAATTTTAAAAATAAAACAACTTAACTAAACCTTTTTATCAATAATATGATCAAATTAAACCTAAAAATAATTTAAAGGAACAAAATAATAGTGATATTCGAAAGAAACTATACTGTAAATAACTTTTATATACACATGAGAATACTAAGTCCAGAGATGACTTACTTTTTGTGTAGGCCATATAAAATTTTAATTGATAAATTTTATTATTTTAATATACATTCATTAAATAATATAAAATATTTAAAAGAAACTATCCTGTAAAAAAAAATTATAAAATAAAATTTTAATGACCTAATTGGATTTAACGTAAATTAGAAGAAGATTAGAATCCACGATGAGAAGAAAGGTTAGTCCATTTAAACTTATTTTATGAAATAATTATTTATTTTAATAAAATAAATAATTATATATATTTTTAATATATTTATTTGAACTTAAAATAAATTTTTATTTATTTATTTAAAGAAATAATTCTTATATATTTATGAAATAATCAATTAAATAATAAGTATTTATTTTATAAATATTTATTATAATTTTAAACCGATCAAATATTAACGTAGATAGTAAAAAATATTGTCAAAAGAAGTATCTGACCCTATGAACCATAACCTTAACCTGGTTCCGTCGCCCACACTATAGTATTCTAATGAATTACACTTCTCTCAGTAAAATATAGTCCTCAATAAACAGTGTGAAGAGCAAAAACAGAAGCAAGAAATTAATAGCACAATCAAGGTCCATTATTATTGATGTCTTGTGTGTAGACATAATCCGTATGAGCAACCATTGTTGTTTTAACCATGCACTCTGTCCTGTCTAGTCCCTTGCAAACACCATCATCATCATCATTGAATCGTGTCTTTTCCTACATGAGAAAAAAAAAATTCACAAACAAAGGTATAAGTACGGTGTGAAAATAAAACATAAAGATAGCATATAACTGAACACATTCACCCAGCCGAACGATTAAAATCGTCTGATATAGTTTAGACGGTTCAAATTTCATTTCAATAAATTTAACTTTGAAAATACATTTAAACTTTAAGTGTCCGATCTTCATAAGATGGTCTAAACGAGAGTTCAAATTCGAATGTATTCATGCAGTCAGACAATTAGAATCCTCTGATGAATGAAGTGTTCAGACGATTCAAATATTATTTCAATAAACCAAACTCAAAAAACAAATTTAAAAGAATCCAAATTCGTAACAGAACAAAATATGTCAAGAACCTACTTACAAGTGAATGTGTTGTTACATGGGAAGAAGAAACTGATCTATGTGGAAGAGAATCTGGACTAATATTGGTGTTGATGATGAGCAAGGACCTGCCTCCAACAACTGTGAATAGAAGAAGAACAGAAACAACTAAGAATATTGTGATGCACCTTGCCATAGGGTTAACTTAACTCTTTAATGGGAACATAACCAATTTGGCACAAATAGAGAGAATTATAAATGGAAGTAGTAGTGGAAGTGTATTGAAAATCATGCAAACCTACCACAAAAAGTCAAAGCAAATTCAATAACCCATTAGTTTAGAGGTGAATGCTTCTTGTCTTTCTAGGGAACAACCATTATTTAAATTGAGAGACATTGCATTGAGAAGTGGGAAATGAGAACCGTTTTGCTCCTTCTTTCTTGGCTATTCTTTATTTTTTTTTGTCACCAGAGGCAAGCTAGCTGTTCTGGCAAGACTAGTGTTAGTGAATGATAAATTAACACTCCCACAGCTCACTCGCATGTGGTAGGCACTTGTGTATGTTGGATCTTCTAATTCTTTATTTGCACAAAGGAGAATAATAACAGCAATTTTCTTTTAACATTTTTTTTTTTGTGTGATGGGTAGAAATTTGTTAGAAATAATTATTTATGGTGAAATGCACTTCTAGATTTAGAAACGAAAATTAAATCAATTTTAGAAATGGATAATTTTTAATAAATTTTAACCAATAATAAAAAGAGTATTAGATAAGTGTAGCTAGTATTTCTCCGATTGAAAATTATGTAGTACCTTTATAATTTGCATGGTTGTTTAATCCATATTAAATGTTTTTCTTTTTGTCATCTTAATTTATTAGATAATTTTATTAGAATTACAATCATTTTTTTAGCATTATTAGATTAATCTTTTTTAATGAAGAATATTTATTTATGCATAAGACTTAAACATAAAAGTTTGAATAATAAACATGCACCACTTCCGTCTTATATATATATAAGACCTTTTTAACTACTTTGTTTGTCTCTTTTTATAAGACAATTTTAATTAATTCACACTCTTTACAAAAATTACTTAATCACATTAAAGTTATCAATGGAAATATTAACACTTAATAGTATATACATTTTATATTGTAGATTTTAAGTGGTTTTTACGTAAATATATATGATATATTTTAGAGAAATTAAAATAAATAAATATCAAGTTAAGTTATGAAATAAAATAGATAAAAAATATTTACTTTGAAATTTAACAATTGAAAATTGATTTGAATATATTTTTGGTCCTAGCAATTTAGGTTATTTTATTTTTATGTCCCAATTTTTGTTTTTTAGTCTCTTAATTTAGAAAAATATTCATTTTCATCTTTCATTTTGTTTAAGTCATTATTATTATTATTATTATTATTATTATTTTCATATTTTATATTTTTTTCAAATTTCCAAGACATTAATTTTTTTATATTTTAAAATTTTTCATATTTTTTCAAATTTTTAAGACATTATTCTTGTTTTTCATATTTTTCAAATTTTCGTCATCTTTTTCATAATTTCAAGACATTCCTCTTATTTTTTAATATTTTAAAAAAATTCATTTTTTTTTCATATATTTAAAAAAAATAAATTTCTTTCAAAATTTCCAAGGCATTACAAAATATTAAACTCCAAATAATTAGGGTTTCAATTTAATATTTCGGTTACGAAACACTAAATATTTTTGGTTTTATTTATAAATCTTTAAATACTTATTGTTTCAATTTAAGATAAATTTAGGGTTTCACTAACGAAACCTTAAAAATTTATGATTTTATTTACGAAACCTTAAATATTCAAGATTTAATATGTAAAACCTTAAATATTAATGAGTATTTATTTATGGTTTCATTTACAAAACTTTAAATATTTAGGGTAAAGTTTGTATTTTATTAATGAAACCACAAATAATTAATGTTTAAATTTATGGTGAAATTCAGGGCTATCATAAATAATTAATGAAACCTTAAATATATAGTGTTTGGTTTATGAAACCCTAAATATTTATGGTGTCAATTTACGATTTCATTTATCAAAACATTGAAAATTTGTAGGTTAATTTATGAAACCCTAAATATTTAGGGTTTCAATTTAAAGATTCATTTTTGAAACCCTATGGATTTGAGGTTTTATTTCTAAAATCCTAAATATTTATAATTTCATTTTATTTATGAAACTCTAAATATTTAGGGTTTCAATTTAGGATATTTTTTTTGGGTTTAATTAAAGTAACCCTAAATATTTATGGTTTCAATTTAGGGTTTAATTTATGGTTTAAATAATGTAACTCAAAATATTTATGGCTTCATAAAGAAAACCCAAAATAATTAGGATTTTGAAAAATGAAACCTTAAATCGTAACCATAAATAGTTACAGTTTCATAAACAAAACCTCAATTATTTAGGGTTTCATTAATGCCAACTTAAAGTGAAACATGAATAGTTAGGGTTAAATGAATAAAACCCTAATATTTAGGGTTTCAAGAATAAACCCCTAATCGAAACCCAAATTATTTAGGGTTTTTTTAATGAATCCCAAATTATTTAAGATTTCATTAATGAAACCTTAAAATTCATTTTAAATTGAAATCCTTAATATTTAAGGTTTTTGTAAATGAAATCATAAATATAAAGGGTTTCATTCTTAATTGAAAACATAAATATTTAGGATTTACGTTTAAATTAAAATCTTAAAGATTTATGTTTTCTAAAACAAAACCCTAAATTTGTAGTTTTTCATAAATAAAACCCTAAACAATTAGGAGGAACTCATAAATAAAACATTAAATTGAAACCCTAAATATTCAAGGTTACAATAATGAAATCCTAATTATTTAGGGTTTCATTAATGAAACCATAAATTGAAACCCAAAATATTTGCGATTCATAAAGAAACCCCTAAATATTTAGGATTTTGATAAACGAAACCCTAAATTGCAACCATAAATATTTAGGATTTTGATTTAATGTTTAATTTATGAAACCCTAAATATTTAAGGTGTTATTTATGAAACCTTAAATACTCATGATTTCAATTTAAGGTAAGTTTTATTGGTTTCATTAATGAAATCCTAAATAATTAAGGTTTCAATTTATGAAACACAAGTTATTAATGTTTTGCAATTAATTGTTTTATTTATGAAACCTTAAATATTTCGAGTTTCATTCAAGAAACCTTAAATAATTAGGGTTTTGATTAAGATTTTATTTATAAAACTTTAAATATTTAAGGTTTTATTTATTTAACCTTAACTATTTAGGGCTTCAATTTAGGATGCTATTAATGAAACCCTAAATAATTGAGGTTTCAATTATGAAAACCTAAATGTTTACGGTTTAAATTTTGGGTTTAATTTATCAAAACCATAAATATTTAGGGGTTTCTTTATGAAACCCTAAATAGTTATGGTTTCTATTTATGGTTCCATTAATTAAATCCAAAATAATTAGGGTTTCATTAATGAAATTGTAAATATGTAGGGTTTTAATTTATGGTTTCATTTATGAAACCCTTAATATTTACGATTTTAATTATGAAACCTTAAATATTAAGGGGTTCAATTTAGGGTGAGTTTTTGAATTTCATTGATGAAACCCTAAATAATTGGGGTTTGATTAATCAAATCCTAAATAATTAGGGTTTCGATTAAGGTTTTATTTATGAAACCCTTAATAGTTAAAGTTTTATTTATTTAACCTTAACTATTTAGGGTTTCAATTTAGGATGTCATTAATGACACCCTAAATAATTGAGGTTTTATTTACGAAACCCAAAATATTTATAGTTTAAATTTAGAATTTCATTCACTAAAACCGTAAATATTTAGGGGTTTATTTATGAAACCCTAAATACATAAGGTTTCAATTTACGATTCCATTAATGAAACTTTAAATAATTAAAGTTTCATTAATGAAACCGTTAATATTTAGGGTTTTAATTTATTTTTTAATTATGAAACCCTATTTATGGTATCAATTTAGGATGACATTTAGGTTTTAATTATTGTAACGCTAAATATTTATGATGTCAATTTAGTGTTTCATTTACTAAAACCTTAAATAATTAGGGGTTTCTTTATGCAACCATAAATATTTTGGTTTTTGATTTAAGGTTCTATTAATGAAATCGTAAATATATAGGGTTTCATTTTAATGGTACATTTATAAAAATCTAAATATTTACGGTTTCGATTTATTGTTTCATTTATGAAACCTTAAATAGTTAAAGTTTCATTTTTGAAATCCTAAATATTTAAGTTTTGAAGTTAGGATGAAATTTAGAATTTATTCAATGAAACCTTAAATATTTAAGTTTTTTAATTTAAGTTTCATTTATGAAACTCTTAATATTTAAGATTTTATTTACGAAACTCTACATATTAAGAGATTCAATTTAGGGTGATTTTTATCGTTTCATTAATGAAACTTTAAATAATTAGGATTTTAATCAATGATTTATTTATGAAACCATAAATATTTAAGGTTTTATTTATTTAACCCTAACTATTTAGGGTTTCTATTTAGAATTCCATTAATGAAACTCTAAATAGTTGAGGTTTTGTTTATGAAACCCTAAATATTTATGGTTTAAATTTAGGGTTTTATTTATCAAAACTATAAATATTAAGGGTTTATTTATGAAACCTTAAATATTTAAGGTTTTTATTTATGGTTCTATTAATGAAACTTTTAATAATTAAGGTTTCGTTAATGAAACATTAATTTAGGGTTTTAATTTATGATTTCATTTATGAAACCCTTAATATTTATGATTTTATTTACAAAACCCTAAATATTCAAGGTTTCAATTTATGGTGAATTTTAGGATTTGATTAATGAAACCCTACATGATTAGGGTTTCATTCAAGAAACCCTAAATAATTAGGGTTTTGTTAAGGTTTTGTTTATTAAACTTTAAATATATAGGGTTTTATTTATTTAACCCTAACTATTTAGGGTTTCAATTTAGGATGTCATTAATGGAACCTTAAATAATTGAGGTTTTATTTATGAAACTCTAAATATTGATGGTTTTAATTTAAAGTTTTATTTATCAAAATTACAAATATTTAAGGGCTTCTTAATGAAACCCTAAATAGTTATGGTTTTTATTTACGGTTCCATTAATTAAACCCTAAATAATTAAGATTTTAATTTATGGTTTCATTTATGAAACCCTTAATATTTAGGATTTAATTTATGAAACCTTAAATATAAAGGGGTTCAATTTAGGGTGAGTTTTAGGGTTTTATTGATGAAACCCTAAATAATTGGAGTTTGATTAATCAAACCCTAAATAATTAGGGTTTCGATTAAGGTTTTATTTATGAAATCCTTAACATTTAAAGTTTTATTTATCTAGCCTTAATTATTTAGGGTTTAAATTTAGAATGCTAGTAATGAAATCTTAAATAATTAAGGTTTCGTTTATAGAACCAAAAATATTTATAGTTTAAATGTAGGATTTCATTTACAAAAACCATAAATATTGAAGGTTTCAATTAATGGTTCTATTAATGAAACCCTAAATAATTATGTTTTGAATTTTTTGTTTATTTATGAAACCTTATGGTAACAATGTAGGATGAAATTTAGGTTTTAATTATTGCAACACTAAATATTTATGGTTTCAATTTAGTGTTTCATTTATCAAAATCTTAAATAATTAGAGGTTTCTTTATGAAATCATAAATATTTTGATTTTTGATTTTTGATTTAGGGTATCATTTAATGTTACACTTATGCAAATCTAAATATTTAGGGTTTCAATTTAATGTTTCATTTATGAAACCTTAAATAGTTAAAGTTTCATTTTTGAAACCCTAAATATTTAGGTTTTCTAGTTATGATGAAATTTAGAATTTATTCAATGAAACCGTAAATATTTAAGTTTTTTAATTTAGAATTTTATTTATGAAACCTTTAATATTTATGATTTTATTTACGAAACCTTAAATATTAAAGGTTTTAATTTAGGGTGGTTTTTAGTGTTTCATTAATGAAACCCTAAATAATTTGGGTTTGATTAATGAAACCCTAAATAATTAAGGTTTTGATTAAGGTTTTATTTATGAAATCTTAAATATTTAAGGTCTTATTTATTTAACGATAATTATTTATGGTTTTTACTTAGGATGTCATTAATGAAACCCTAAATAATTGAGGTTTTGTTTATGAAACCCTAAACTTTTAAGGTTTTTATTTAATGTTTAATTATGAAACCTTATTTATGATTTCAATTTAGGATGAAATTTAGGGTTTATTACTTTAACTCTAAATATTTATGGTGTCATATTTGTGGTGTCAATTTAGTGTTTCATTTATCAAAACCTTAAATAATTAAGGATTTCTTTATGAAACCTTAAATATTTTTCTTTTTACTTTAAGGTTCTATTAATGAAATCCTAAATATTTTAGGTTTCATTTTAATGTTACATTTATGAAATATTAAATATTTAGGGTTTCAGTTTAATGTTTCATTTATGAGACTTAAATAGTTAAGATTTCATTTTTGAAACACTAAATATTTAGGGTTTCAAGTTATGATGAAATTTAGAATTCATTTAATGAAACTCTAAATATTTAAGTTTTTTAATTTATGGTTTTATTTATAAAACCATTAATATTTAAGATTTTATTTACAAAACCTTAAATAATTAGGGTTTTTATTTAGAGTGAGTTTTAAGGTTTCATTAATGAAAGTTTAAATAATTAAGGTTTCATTAAAGAAGCCATAAATAATTAGGGTTTTGATTAAGGTTTTATTTATGAAACCCTAAATATTTATGGTTTCAATTTACAGTTCCATTAATAAAACCCTAAATATTAAGGTTTCATTAACGAAATCGTAAATATTTAGTATTTAGATTTATTGTTTATTTATTAAAGTCTATTTATGGTATCAATTTAGGATAAAATTTAAGTTTTAATTATTGTAACTTTAAATATGTATGGTTTTCATTTAGTGTTTTATTTATCAAAACCTTAAATAATTAGGGGTTTATTTATAAAATCTTAAATAATTTGATTTTCAATTTAAGGTTTCATTAATGAAACCCTAAATATTTAAGGTTTCATTGAATGAATTCTAAATTTTATCCTAACTTGAAACCTTAAATATTTATGTTTTGAATTTAAGGTTTCATTTATGAAACCCTAAATATGTTGGATTTTGTTTATAAAACCTTAAATATTGAAGGTTTCAATTTAGGATGAGTTTTAGGATTTCTTGAATGAAACCCTAAATTTAGTGTTTCATTAAAGAAACTTTATATAATTAGGGTTTTGATTTAGTGTTTCATTTATGGTACACAAATTATTAATGGTGTCAATTAAGGATTTTATTCATGAATCCTTAGATATTTTGGGTTTGAAGTTATGTTATTATTTATGAAACCCTAATTATTTAGGGTTTCAATTTAGGCTGTTGTAAATGAAATCCTAAATAATTGAGGTTTCATTTATGAAACCTTAAATATTTAGGATTTCAATTTAGGTTTTCCTTTCAAAAAACCTTAAATTTTTATGGTTTTTTTGTGAAACCCTAAACCATTTAGGGTTTTATTTGTGAAACCATGAATTATTAAGGTTTCATTTCTAAAACCCTAAATTAATTTGGCCTTCATTTGTGAAACCTCAAATCAATTTAAGTTTCATTAAGGAAATCTTGAATCATTTAGGATTTCATTTTTCAAACCCTTAACCATTTAGAGATTCATTTATTATTTTTCAAATTTTCAAGACATTCCTCTTGTTTTTAAAAGTTTTTAATTTTTTTTAAGTTTTCAAGACCTTACTCTTCTTTTTTCATATTTTTTAAATTTTCATATCTTTTCCAATTTCAAGACATTAATTTTGTTTTTTTTTAATATTTTTGAATAAATTTATTTTTGAAAATTTTCAAAACATTACTCTTGTTTTTCATTTTTTTTTTTAGATAATATAGGAGGTCAAAGGAAGAAGGAGAAGAATTTATCCATATCATGACAGTCAAATAAGCTCTAAGCTCTAAGGAAAAAGAGAATAAGCTACTAAGAGTAAGAGCCCAACTTCTCTAATGAAAGAAGATAAATTTGGAAGGGGAGAAGAAGAATGAAGAGATAATTGAAAACAATATGTTTTCTACATTTAAGTATTAAGTGTTTGAAATTTGTTCTATTTGACCATATGCACTATTTAACTATACCCTCTTTTACATAACAATAAAATTCAAATATCATTCAAATTCACTATACATCCAATAACACACCAACAACACATTTTATTTTATTTATTAGTTCATTAAAAAACATAAATTACAATTTAAATCTTCTTGTATCTTAAATCAAACACTTAACTATACATTATAAAAAATTACCGTGTTACACTTAACAACAATTCCTCTTTCATTTACTAATTTTTTCTACATAATTGATTCATTTGACACCTGAGCAATTATGCTAATGTAGTATTATATAAGAATAAAAAAACAATATAGATGACATCTTCTAAACATGTGTCTCAATTATTAGATTATATATAAATAGATTACACTTTATTTTCTAAAATACCGTGTGTATATTAAACTATATTTCTATAAACTTGTATATTAAACTATATACAAAAAAAAAAACTATATTTCTAGAAGAATCAAAAATATTATAATTAATATTTTAGTTTAACCTTATCCTTTTGAGCCAAGCATGTTACCTTCAGCCCAATGCCAAGCCGATTAACTCTGTCTAACCCGAACGGAGACCCGTTTTATCCGAGCAACAGCAACTCCTCTCCTCTGTGAATTGTGACCAATTTTTTCAAGTTCATTAACCGAATTAAACTACAAATACTAAAATCATGTATTATTAAAAGTTTAGATAAAAATACATTTTATCCGTTATTCTACATGTTATGAGTAAGCTGAAATAAATAAATAAACAAAAAGAGTATAAGTTCGGTACCTTTAGTCTCTAAAAAAAAATAAAAAAAAGAGAGAAACAGAAAATAAATGATTTGCATAGCGCCAAAATTAGTTATAAGATATTTTTCCTTTTCATTTTAGTTCACCAAATAGCAAAAGTGCAGAGATATTTCTCTGTTCTCTACACACACCATTACTCTTATCCACTGACACTGTCCAAACTCAAAAACCTTTATGTTTCAATTTCAACTTCTTGCACAATTCAAAAGAATCTCAAAGCCATGGCATGTTCTCCATTCACATTTGCTAATCCATCATCACTTCCCAGGCCTAGAAATTCACTTTCTTCTTCTCTAAGCCCCAGAGCTATGGCCAAAGAGCTTTACTTCAATCATGATGGTTCAGCCACAAAGAAGCTCTTGGTAAGGTTCTGCACTTTGTTTTGGTTCAATGGTTCATAAGAAGATTATTAGGAAGTCCCGCCTGCCTCAATTCTCGGGTGCAACTTATATATCTATTGGACAACTTTGCTTGATGTTAATTGGTGTTTAGCTGAAATCTAACACAGTATCAGGGCCCTATATCAATTGGTTTTAAAGTCTAACGAAGATGTGATGAGTGAATTGGTGTTTGGTGATGGTGCAGGCAGGAGTGGACATGGTGGCTGAGCTGCTTGGAGTGACATTGGGTCCAAAGGGGAGAAATGTTGTGCTGCCAAATAAGTATGGACCACCCAAGATAGTAAATGATGGAGAAACTGTTCTCAAAGAGGTGTTTTTTTTCTTTTTTCTTTGTGGTTATTCATCATCAACGATTTGCTTATTCCCTTTTGTTGTTCTTTTCTTTTTGTAATATGTGATTAATTTCAAAGGAGTGCTAGCAACAAGGTCTCTAGCACACGTTTTTTTTTTTTTTTTTTAATATTCATTGAAAACTACAAAATCTAAAGATGTGAGACCTTCAAATTTTTGTGATTTTCAATAAATTTCAACTAATCAAAGGGAGTGTATCCAAGAGAGTAAGTTAGGGAGTGTGTTGTTAGCATTTTTCTTAGTTTTAAGGTTGTGTATAAGTGACAATTGACAAATTTATACTTGTTTGATTATTGTTTTGAAAAAACAGTTTTTTGTTTTCTATACTGATAAGAGGTGGCTCCTTGAAGATGATATTGCTGATCATCCATTCATTCCCTAAGAACTTGAACAAAAGCATTTGAAGAAAACACGAGAATGAGAAACAATTTCCCAGTTGTTTCAGTATTTTGGTTTTTGAAACACTTGTTTTGAAAACAATTTTCAAAACATGATAGATGTTGGATGAGAAATTGTTTGCTGCGTAGTGTGAAATTGTTTTCGAAAACAGTTTTTAAAACGACAAAGTAAGAAGAGAATCAAACATGCCCTTTTTATTTTTTTTCAAATTTGGAGGTGTTTTTTCAATATTCAAACACTCGTCTTGTTGTTTGTGTAGTTTAATGAACTTCTCTAACACTAGGTCTAATAGCAACATGGTTTTGTGCCTTTTTTATGACCTTTTTTTTCCACTAATGTTATATATCAGATTGAACTGGAAGATCCGTTGGAAAATGTTGGAGTTAAATTGGTGAGACAAGCTGGTGCTAAAACCAATGACCAAGCTGGTGATGGCTCAACTACATCTGTTGTTCTTGCTCATGGCTTAATCAGAGAGGGTACAAAGGTAAACATAACAAGCTGAACACGAGTACCCTATTACATCAATCAGAACAAAATGATTAGATAAATAGATGTTAGCATATATGAAGGTTTATATGAAAAATTACATGCATAAAACTATATTAAAAAATATCCTTAGTATGTATTTCAAATGAGTTATAATGGCGATGCATTGACAGACTACAGTGTCATTCAATTACAATCACTTATTTATGATAAATTTGTTGAGTTTTATAAAATTATCCTTTGTCATGCAAACCATGAGTTGTAATTGATAGACAGCGTAAAACTATTTTACACTAGTGCATCACCATTAAACTCATTTCAAATTTGCAAATGAAGATTGGAAAAACATTAGCTTTCCGTTTGTTTTTGTCACCATGTCAATGACTTTTAAAAGGGATTTCTTAAATTTGTGCTCTTATCCTCTCCTTTCTTTTTCCATTGTAGGTTATTGCAGCTGGAATGAATCCCGTTCAAATTGCTCGTGGGATTGAGAAGACAGCAACAGCACTTGTTTCTGAACTCAGATTGATGTCAAGAGAAGTAAGTTCTACTCATTATTTAGAGTTTAATGATGATATATTAACATTGTAAAATAGTTTTATAAAAATCAACAGACTTACCATTAATGAAGGATTATAATAGAATGACACTGTAAAACTAATTTATGCGGTCATACATTACCCTTTTTCACTATTATTATTTTTTTTTTTTGAGAAAAAGCATGATTGGAAATTTTGAGAATCACAATGAAAGTTATCTGGCTGCAGATGTTGATTTAATTGTGCTTTTTTTCTGCCTGCCAATTGTTGCTTATAGTTGGAATTGGAAAGTCTAGCTGAATTCAACAACATTGGCTGCACTTGTAGGTTGAGGATCATGAACTTGCACATGTTGCTGCAGTAAGTGCTGGGAATGATTATTTAGTTGGAAACATGATTTCTGAAGCTCTTCATCAAGTAGGAAGAATGGGAGTAGTGACAATCGAAACTGGTAGGAGTACTGAGAATACTCTAGAGATTGTGGAAGGAATGCAATTCGATCGTGGATATCTATCGCCATACTTTGTCAACAACAGAAGAAAGATGACAGTTGAACTCCACAACTGTAAGGTATCACAAATAGTAGCATTTGGACTTTTGGAAGAACTTATACAGAATTTATTTGAGTTTATGAAAGTGCTCATGGTTATGAGTTATGACCTTTCTTTAAGTATTTTAAGCTTGATTCAACATGCATCATGGTTGAGCTTATGATATATCAGCTTGTGTGGATAATTTTTTCTGTAAGCACTTCCAGGAGAAGAGAATTTAGGATATGTTTGGTTTAAAGTTGGAAATATTGTGTGCACATTCCAATGCAAATCCAATGGATAAAAGTAAAATAAAAGTAAAAATAAGGTCCTGATCCTGTTGCAAAATCACTTTTGCCCAAAAATACGTACTTTTTGACCTGAGAACCTAACATGCACTAAGAAGGTAAAATGAATTGAGTTTCTCTCACAAGTTAAAATCAACTTAAGCACTTTAGTATTAATTTAAGCCCTCTCCTTTAACTTCGCTAAAAGTTGAGGTGATAAGTTGATTTTAGCTTATGGAGCTTAGTTCATTTTACCTTGTTTTCTTCTCGTATAAGTACTTATAAAGAAGTTTGTCCAAACAAGGTCGTCTTACAAGATAAACACTTAATTAAGCTGTTTAGCAAAGGTCATCAGGTATATAAAAGCCTTACCTATGTTCTGTTAACTAACTAGATGGTGCATAATTCTTTGGTTGTTGCAGTTGCTTTTGGTTGACAAGAAAATCACAAACCCAAAGGAGTTGATCAACATATTGAACAATTCTGCGAAAGAAAAGTATCCAGTTTTGATAGTTGCAGAGGGCATTGAGCAAGAAGCTCTAGCTCCAGTCATTAAAAATAAACTCCGGGGAGCTCTTAAGGTAGCTGCCATTAAGGCTCCAGCCTTCGGTGAACGCAAGACCCATTACTTGGAAGACATTGCCATCTTGACTGGAGGTAGAAAGATCAAACACTCAAATTTAGAAGTTTAAATGAGTTTCAAGGTGATGTAATATCAGTATAAAATAGTTTTACACTATTTTACACTGTTAGTGTTTCACCTTTAAAGTCTAAAATATTCTGTTTGCTGATATGTTAATACAACTAGAAAGAAAAGTTTCTTTTCGGAGTGTATGACTGAAGTTGCTAAGAATATGTACTTGAATGACTTGTGGCTTAAGTGTATGGCTCACTGAAATGTTAGTTTAAGTCAAATTAATTGATGCTTATATTTGTCCTCAATGACAAAGATAACACGAAAATTAGTTGTCAACAACTTGAAAAGGAAAAACATATAACTGAAGCATTAACTTCCATTTGCTTCAACATGTTAAAATGCTGAGTGGAAGAAAGCATCAATAGATTCTATATAGGGTCTGTTTTACTAAACTTATCCAAAAGCACTTTTAGAAGAAGAAAACAATAAGAAAAGAATGAAATAAGCTTCTCCATAAGTTCAAATTAACTTATACACATGCTAATTTGTATAAGTTTTCTCATCTTTTAGAGAAGTTATAAAAAAGAACTTTTACAAATTAACTTATACATAAGTTAGTTTTAGCTTATCGAAAAACTGAGTTCATTTTTTGTTCTTATTTTCTTATCTTAGAAGTGTTTCTGAATAAGCTAACTCAAACAGGCCATAGTCTTCAAGTTTTAATTATTCTCTAACAATCTTTACACCTTTACATTCTTTGCTCTTCCTATGTTTTTCAGGTACTGTAATCAGAGAAGACATGGGTTTCACCCTAGAAAAGGCTCACAAGAATGATCTGGGTTCTGCTACCAAGGTTATAATAACAAAGAATTCTACCTTAATAGTTACTGATGGAAGTACTCGAGAAGCTGTTGAGAAGAGGGTTTGCCAACTCAGGAGGCTTGTTGAGGTGCACACAACACAACTTTGAAAATCATCATATCATCTCACACTTGACCAGTGTTAAGTTTTGAAAGTAACATGAAGCATGGTTAACATATTTCATGTTTTGCAGAATACTGTAGAAAATTTTCAAAAAAATATATTGAATGAAAGGATTGCAAGACTATCTGGGGGCATTGCCATTCTTCAGGTACTATGAATTTCATTTTTTTTTGTCATGTGACAAATCTGGAGTTTAGGAACTCTGTTTCCATTTAAGATAGTTCATTTACCTTTCAGCAACTGAAATCTAAATCATAGGTAGGAGCACAAACACAAGTAGAGTTGAAGGATAAACAGTTAAGAGTAGAAGATTCTCTGAATGCAACCAAGGTATTTCTTTTTCTTGGCTCTGACAAGGTTATTTGCTGTCATTTATTTACATGGCTAAGCTTCTTAATTAGTACATGGCAGGCCGCAATCGAGGAAGGTGTAGTAGTTGGTGGTGGCTGTAGCCTTTTAAGACTATCCCAAAAGGTGGATGGCATAAAAAATCTCCTGGACAATGAAGAACAAAAGGTAATTATCTGTTTGGTTTAATATCACTTTTAGTTTATTAAATTTCTCATTTTTTACATTTTAGTTCATAATATTTTAAAAGTGTCATTTTAGTATTTTAAGTTATGTTTTTTACACATTTTTGTTCATTTGGATGAAAACGTTAAAATACTTATATGTTCTATACCACTATGTTTTCCATTATCATGTTTGAAGTTTATCTTGTTTTAACAATCCCATTGCAAGTATTCTTTATGTGATGCGCCTTTTTATTAACTGTTCAGGATATGGAAATCTTATCTGTAATATTATCTGTAGATTGGAGCTGAAATCTTCAGAAGAGCTTTGAGATATCCTACAAGAATGATAGCGAAGAATGCAGGTGTAAACGGCAATGTTGTCATAGATAAGGTCCTGATCCTGTTGAGAAACTATATTTGAAGGGATTTGATTACCAACGTTATATTTGGATCTTCATCTGTGTTGACTTAAGAGTTGAATGGTGATGCGCCTATGGTATAAATAGTTTTACATTATCAATCAATCACAATCTCTTATTTATGATTAGTCGGTTGACTTTTATATAATTATCTTAAAAGTCATGCAAATGTATGGAGAATTGCGATTGACTTGTATACAACAATTGTATACTATTAGTACACCACCATTAAATTCTTTATTTAATTCAACTCAACAACATAAATTGAACTAAAACGAATGCTTGAAGCCCCTCATCATGTAATGCAGGTTTTATCAGATGATAACATGAATTTTGGTTACAATGCTGCTAGAGACTGTTATGAGGATCTCATGAAAGCTGGGATCATGGATCCAACGAAGGTATGACTATTTGAATGCTTTTTTCCCAAAAAGTTATTCACTCTAAGAACTTACTGATATCATATTACTAATTATCCAAAATAAATATCCGATGTTGTTGACTTGTCCAAGCCAGCTATCTTAGGATGATGTTTTTGCCGTTGTTCTCTGATCATAATTGTAGTTTTACCTAGTAATCTATGCAATAAAGTTTGTACTTTGTACAAAAGGTGACACTCGATTAGGTAAATCTTCAATTCTGATTAAAAAATAGCACTAAGAACATTTAGGGTATGTTTAGTTTAATGTTAGGTTGAACTTTCAATGCATGTTACGTGAAAAGAATTCAGACCTTTTAACTTAATAATGTTTGGAGGTCTCTCAACATTAAACCAAATATGTACTTAGTTGTGATAATGACGTTGTTTTAATGAAAAAGGTTAAACTATTAGTTATACATGTAGATGTCCACATTTTATGTTTTAGTCTTTATAAAAAAAAAAATTAAGTTTTAGTCCCTACAAAGTTTAATTAGCATTTCACATTGTTAGAAAGTTTTCTCTAGTTAGTATTAGCACCAAAGACCAAAACTTCATTTTTATGCCTGTGTTGAGACTAAAACTTGAAACCAGGAACAACCATAGGGACCAAGTAAATAATTTAACCGATGAAAAACAAAAAGGAACAAAAACAGGAATGCAAATTGGTATAAAATATGAAGGAGCACAAGCCAATTTTGCAGTGGAGGTGCATTAAGGTTTGCACAAGAAGATGACCAATTCTACTATCTTGCAAAAATTGGTGCAGGTAGTTAGGTGTTGTATAGAGCATTCAGCTTCAGTGGCCAAGGCATTTCTAACATCTAATGCTGTTGTGATTGATCGTAAGGAATTAGAACCAATACCAATACCACGAAGAAAGCCCATGCCCATGCCCACCTCAGCTAATGAATTAAAGTCAATGCCAATGCCACGAAGAAAGCCCATGCCCATGTCCATGCCCACCATGCCCATGCCCATGGCTACCCCAGGTAATGAAATCTTGCTATGTCAGAAGGCCAACTCCTCATTAGTTTCTCTTTTGGCATGGTAATACACCTGACAGTATCAAATATTTACACTGTTGTTTAATCACAACTTATCCTTTACATAATTTTTAAAATAATTTTATAAAAGTGAATTAATTTATCATGCATCACCTGTAAACTTATGTTTTTGTCTTCTAAGAATGACGGTTGAAATTTGGTTACTCAGGTTTGGGACCAATGGGATTTTAAGGAAGGAAAATTGTACAGTTCAATTCAGCTGTTAGAATCCTGCTTTTGCATAAGGTCCAAGGGTTCAGTTTGATCAATCAAGAAGCACTAGAAATCCACACATACTTTGTACAGATGGTGGCATTGATCTATCCTAAGAAGCACAAATGAAGCAAATCAAAATTAAATTTTACACGGCAGAAGGAAAATGTTGCCGCATTCAGTGATTAAAATGTCCAATTCATTTTTTTTTTCTATTGGTTGATAGTGTTCAATTCTGATGGTGGATGTTAAAGAAAAAAAAAAAAAGTAATTGTTGGAGGGAATGTAAAATTTATCGTTTTACAGGGTATAACATATAAAGCAATTTAAAGGAATTATGAATCACATACGTTTATTTGTAACCCTAATACATTTTTCGCTCTTCAGCTATCATGATGAATTTTGATGCAATGCTTCTTTAACTTCTAAAATTGTTTCTAGTAGTTGCCCATTAATGATTTCAAAAGATAAATGTCTGTTTATAAGTATGTTGATAATGTCAAATGTTACCTAAAATAATGTAAAAGGTTTTAGAAAAATGTTATCGCAAAAAATATCATATTAAAATATATGAAAAATAACTTAAAATGAGATAATAGAAAGGTGACATGTAAGGATAATTTAGTCTCAAAAACACTATCTCGTTCGGAAAAGTCCATAAATGACATTCAAAAGGACACCTATAAATAAATGAAGTAATTTTGTAACTCTTTAACCTAATTTTTAGTACATTCTATTTGCATCACCATCATGAACCTCTAACTTAAGTGTCAGAGTGTCTTTACAAGTACACTCCCTAACAAATCATCCTCCCAGAAGAAGGTCCCTACTCGGACTATAGGAACAAAAAGGTTTAATGATTATTCAAATTGGTTTTAATTATATGAAACAAAATTACTTTTTTCTTGATCACATAATAAAATTTAAACTAACTTTTTATTATCATATGAATAGTCAATTTCGTCCTTGAAAACGTAATGATAGATTCATTGATAAATTAAAATTTAGTCTGACGTATAAAAAATATGACATATTAATTCTTCTGTCAAGTTTCATTTGTTATGTTTAACGATTGTATCAATTTTATTTTGATTCCTAAATTATATTACAACAAGCAAATGTATCATTCAAGATTTATAATAATATTAAGTAATATTATTCAGGAACTTATTTATTAATAAGTTGTAAAATTTTCAAGTATCAAAATTACTTGATTGCATTATGAGTGAACAACTAACATTAGATATAATAAACTAAACTTAATGACAAAACTATAATATGTCACACCTTTTACATAGTCAATCATTAAATTTTAATTTATCATCTTTGAGTAATTATACTATAACCAAATGGACTATTTACACTTTTAAGGTCTTTATGTATGTAATTCTCTTCATTTAATTAAGCTTTTAGTTCTAATAATACCATGTGTTTCAATAAAGCCATGAATTTACGTTTAAAAAAGTTAATTTTTACTTGAGATTGATGTAATGTGATTAACTAATTTTTTTTTTTTTGAAGGAACTAATTTTTAGTTAGTGTGAATAATTTTATTTTATTTTTATATTTGAGGCCAATGAATATTATTTTTGTTCTATTTTTGAAAAATGCGTGCATTGCACGGGTCCAATTCTAGTTTATTTAATCGATTTACTAATTTTCACACGTGAATTCACATTCACTCGTTAAAAAAGGACAACAAAAATAGTGGAATCGAGAAACTCAACTCCGATGTCTCAGTCTCGCGTTTCCTCTGTTTCGATTCCGTTCAGAGACACCCACGTTCTCCTCTGATTCTGAATTTTACTTTGCTTTACATTGTCCTCTCCCTCTCCCTCCGAACATGGCGATTATGGTGATGGTGGGATTGGGCCTATTGGACTTCCTCGTCGCTGGGCTTTCTTTAATAATTGGTTTGGGCCTCATTGCCTTCATCACTTCCATTCTCTGCGCCACTGCCTTCCTCAACAACGCCAAGGACAATCACGCCGACCACGTCTCCTGAATGGTTCATCTTTCACTTCCACTCTTTCATTTTCGTGCGTTTTTTTTTTTTTGGTTGGTTTGTTCCAAGGTTTTGAAAAATTGCTCCGTGACCCGCAATTTTGGATGCAGCAGCAATGTGGCAACAATTGTCTCCAATTTCACCTGCAACACCAAGGATTGCGACGAAACCGCGACCAGATAGCAACTTAAAACCTTGGTTTGTTCGTATTCAGTAGTTGTTGTGTTTGGTTAGAATCTATTGTTTTTATTACTCACAAAACTTACATCTTGGTGTTGTTCTTCAATCAAAATTAGGGCGTGTTTGGTTTAAAGTTAGATTGAATTGACATTTTGACTCAACGGCCGTTTGGAGACTTCCCAACATTAGACCAAACATGAGTTTTGGTTTGATAATCCGTGTAACAAATGTTTAAATTAAGGTTAGCATAGGTTTCTGAGGTGAAACTATAAATCTGATCAAAAAACAACACTGAAAACATATAATATGAGGAATTTGTTCCATGTTTTGTCCTTTTTTTTATTTATTCCTTGTGGAATAAGAATGCTTTGTATCCTAGATTATGATTATGGAGATGTAAGCTTAGCTATTGGATTAAGAATTTGTTGCTAATTGAGATTTGGCTCTCGTTGTCTCTGAACACTGATCTGTTGTCATACATGGAATATTGCCATTTATGATTATTCAATATTTATTTATTTTCACTTTAGGATTTCAGACTTAATTTATTTCTTATTGTTCCAATTTCTGCCTGCCAATTGTACATTTATTTAGGTTTAATTATTTATTTAGTTTATGTACTTGGCCACTTGCACTTAACTACCCGTTTTAGTCTCTACAATTTTGAACATCAGGGCAGGAACTAAAAGAGATTAAAATATCTGTGTAGTCTAAAAGTGTGTATTATTATGTATGGTTTCTACAGACTTTTATGGTGTCTGATTGCTTGGTTATATGGATCAGCTGAATATGTGATTAGGTTAAAATTTTGAAAAGGTGAAGGAAATGAAGAAAAGGAAGATAGTATTGTCAAAACCATCTTGTAAAGGTTCCAATACTCTGCCACTGGTATTCCAATCTTAGATTATTACATTCATCACAGGACAATACTGATGTCCTATTTTTGGTTTCAACACAGATGGATTCCTATCCAGTTTGACAAAATTAATGATATCATGGACCTGTTTGGTTAAGCTTTTCCAAAAGCACTTCTAGGAGGAAAAAGTAAGAAGAAAAAATGAAATGAGTTTTTTCATAAGTTGAAGTTAGTTTATGTATTAGTTAATTTGTAGAAGTTCTCTTGCATAGTTTCTCTAAAAGATGAGAGAATTTTTACAAATTAACTTGTGCTGAAATTAATGCTGATCTTATACTGCTTTGTTTGTTTCATTGGTTTAAGGACTTGAGAAATGAGATGGGAGAGAATTTTGAGTTTCACCGTGTTGGAACTAAGGACCTCAAACCTCTAATGGTTATGTGTTATAAATGTTTTGATAATTATGTAATTTCAATGTTTAAATGAAGTCATTGATAACATTGTTAAGTGTGTAGAATCAAACAACATTCAATAATAATTAAAAAAATATATATCTATTACATAAGAACGTATAAAAATTGTTTGAAGACTACAATTGTTATGTGAATTGTGATAATAATGCTCATGAGTTCATGACCATAAGAAAAGATAGACTTCTAGCCACTAAAAGGTAGAAGAAATCCACAGAAAGAGAAGCTCCTCCAAAAAAGAAGCATACAAATTATCCTTCTCTTGTTACTTGAAATCTGCCCAACTCTTACTATAAAAGGAAACTTTCATTTACGCCATCTTCACCAATCGTGTGCATGATGTTAAAAAAGAATATGCCTCTTCTTTCTTGCATGATGAAGATTTCCCACATCTTAAGAAGTTTGTCAAGACTTGTGCCATGATTTCCCTTCCCAAGCAACGAAGCAAATCTTGTAACTCTCGACCAATCTAGCCTCAAATTTCATAATCAAAATGGAAGTCTAGACTTTTTTTTTTCTCATCATCTACATAATAATCCACAATATCAAATCATTCAAGCACTTTAAAAAATTAAATTAAATATACCAACTATGTAAATAATATCTATAAACATAAAATCACTATAAACAACAAAATTCTGAATATTTAATGCAGTTGTATATTTTGATTGTAAATTTGAGACCGTTGAGGTTAAGAAAAAAATCTTGTGTGAATCGATACATGCATGAAAATTAAACTTGGATTTATATAATCAATAAATTAAAAAAATCACTAATAGAAAAAGAAAAATGAATTAAAATGACAATCATCATCCTATATTTTTCTTCTTTTGTTTCCTAGAATACACCATTCCTCGGATCCCATCCGGGTCAGCAACAAAGCCCAATGGACGGTAAAACCCGAGAACACGGGGCTCCGAATAGAGGGCAATATTGGAAATTCCTTTATTCAGAAGCTCCTTGAGCAGCCTCTCGATGACGGCCTTCCCGAGCCCGATCCCCTGGAACGACGGGTCCACCACCACGTCCCATATGATGGCGTTGAACACGCCATCGCCGGTGGCCCTCGCGAACGCCACCGGCCGCCGCGTCTTCCGGTTCTCCACCCACAGCACCGCCTCCGTGTGCTCCAGCGCCACGCGGATCCTCTCCGGGTCCCGCCGCGGAAACCCCACCGCCGCGAAGACCGAGTTCAGCTCCTCCAGGTCGAGCCCCTCCACGCCGCGCCGGAGTGCGAAGCCGCGCGACTCCAGCGCCGCGTCGGAGACTGAGAGCGGGTATTCGCCGCCGGAGTATATGGAGGACGACGCGACGGCGACGGTTCTGCGCGCGGTGGGTGCCACGCGGAGGCGGAGGGAGGGCGGGAGTGGGGCGGAGATTGTTCCATGTAAGAGCATTCTTTTTATCGAAAGAAAAAACGTGTTTTTAATATATTAAAATAATAATAGTAATAATAATTTTGTATTTTTTGGATTCTGTGAAGTGGGAGAATGAAGATGTACTGTGTTGTGTCATTGTGTGTTTGGTTTATTTGTTGGTGTGATTTGTGGCTGTGAGAAAGCCTTTTGTGGATAATGTGATTTGTTGAGAGTTTATTGTGATTTCCATCTGCACTACTTCTTCAGAGTAACCTATCCTCGAAGCTTTTTTTTCTTATTTTGGAAGTATTTTTTGGTTTTCATTAAAAGAATTTTGGTGAGTTCAATTATACTCAAAAAATATATAAGATTTTTTTATTAGATATATTTAATTATCTGAAATAATATGACAACAAATGTGAAGAGCATGGTAATATAATATACATGGAAAATCATTACACGTTTTTTTTTTAAAATAAGGATTCAATCTTAAAAGTTTCAAATAAGGATATCCAATAAAGTTTTAAGAAACTCTCTTAAAATCTCATATTGTGTATTACAAAGAAAAATAAAAAAAAGTACAAAGGTAAGGGATTGGACCAAGATCCACCAAAAAAAGAAGAAGAAATATGAAAGTAAGAAACAACTACATGGAGATACTAGGCCAACCCATACAAACAAAGCTAAACAAGAAACTTTATGAGCATGAGAAGTAGTGCTTTTACTTTGCACTTCCTTGTCTTTTTTATTTCGGGTCTTCTTTTTCTTAAATTTTGACGCTACGGATGTCATGAATGTTAGATCAGCTTCCTCTTCAATCTGACTCATGGAGGGAGTATTCTGGTCTTCATTTATGTTTTCCAAAAAATTAGTATGGACCTTAAAGATCTGTTTGAACCCAATGGTACATCTTAAACAAACAAGATAATTGCTTTGTATAAAAGAATCAGTTCATTTGTAGAGCATTTATCAGCTTGAAACTGACTTCAATCTATCTTAGTTGGTTGACGCATATATTTCTTTAATTTGTTTAGGATTCAATCTAGTCCCAAGTGTACCTGGAGCTATCCTATTTACTGGATCCAACTAACGATTAGAGGTGAATGAACAAGTGAGTTGCTCTTAACACCCTCTTCATATAACTCAGCCACCCAATTTCTCACATGACTAGTAATACCTTGCCCTACAAGGTTAGGACTCTAGGAAGCGGCATCTAAAGCAATGATGTCAGTATCAAGAGCCTTTGGGGTAGACTTAAGCATCTCCTTGATTCCCCTAGATTTCTCATGAATAACCCCCAAGACAACATGAGCAGTCCTAGCGTCAAGAATATTAGCCTCTGGTAAAGTCTCCACGCTAGTATTTTCTAAATCAACATCTTTATTGGTAGCAACCCCTCTTACATTAGTTCCTAAATCATCCCTGCATCGACATTGGTACCATCCTCATTCTCATCCTCATCCTCATCCTCGACATAGCCATCCTTTTTGACACTATTCTCAACGACTTTATTACCATCATCAACATTTCTCTCATATAGTTTGGTAGTATTTGCAACAACGTTAGGATCTTTTGTACTTTCGGTTTATCCCTATCATGATTGCTCGTCTTGTTGTATTTGTAATTTGATAATGAGTGGTCAATCATCTTGCAGTGATCACAAAATTCAAAAAGCCTTTCAAACACCAAAGTAACCAAAAAGACAAAGTCCTTCTTCTCCACATGGATTTTATCAAGTCAACATCCACCCAAATTTTGGCAAAGTGGCCAAAGTTTCTTGATGCAGTGGATTCATCAATAGTTAGAGGTATCCCCACACCCCTACCAATAACAAATAGAATTTTCTCGCTCCAATACTCCCGACTCAACAATGAACATTAGATTGTGTAACCAAATAAGGATTGAAAGCTCGGGACCAAGATAAGAGTCAAAGAATTCTCGGTTAAAGGTTGCAAGAATCAGCTGTGAGTGTTCTCCTACACGTTGTTGACATTGGAATAAATACATGAGCATTAGAGCTTAGTAGCAATTTTCTATTGCATGTAAAATTGAAACTATTAACGTGTTCTCATTTATATTAGTAAAGTGAGAGAAGCAATTTAAAATGTTCACCAAATGATCTACGCATCAGAATAACGGGTGCAAAATCTCAAAATTACAACAAACACAATTTAATCAAATGAACAATATAAGTGAGCAAGTTTGCATCAACGTAAGTGCTTATATCACAAACCAAAACACAAGAAAGTGAGGAATTGCTTATATCACAAACCAGGACCCTCAGTTGTATCTCTCATAATGACACTTGCCACTCCATAGCCTTGCCAATCTCAAGCTCATATCCATGATGGCAAGAGTATATAGTTGGATCGAGGCACAACTGCAAATAGTTAGACAAAAAAAATGATTGAAATGTTTTTTTATTCTTGTTAGATAGTGTGTTTTGATTTTAATCCTTTAAACATAAGTTCTAAGTAAATATCTTAGGTAACAACTACTTATATATGTACCATGTTTATTAGCATGTGATATCTTTAAAGTATTTTCTAAATTCCTAAGATAAATATGAGTTTAATGTTGTTGCATTGAAAATGTTAAATAGTTTTACATTATTGTTAAACTACAGTATATTGTTTGTATAATTTTTAATATAATTTTATAAAAATAAATTAATTTATCATAAATAAAATAATGTGATTAAATGACAGTATAAAATTAATAAATTATCATTTATTTATTTAAACATGAATGCTACATATAGAAAATATGAAATTTAGATTTTGGAGGAATATTAATTAATATCAAAGAAAAATATTTTATTGGATAAAAAAAAATAAAAAATAGCCATATTATATAAACAAAAAATGGTGATTTCAAGTTAGAGGATAAAACAAAGATTTTTTCAAAGTAAAAGACTAGCTGAGTTTATATACATGTACATTAAACATATTTAAGTCAAGTGGTTAGTTGTTGTTTTTTTTATATTTTAAAAAGTTTAATAAAACCTAAGAAGAAGGAGAAAATGAAAAGTGAGATAGAAGACTCATTAAGTTGTTTCATTAATTTCTATATTGATAATGAGTTTTGACCTAATTTTTTTTATGTTGTTGTTAATTCTTCTTTTGGTGGATTTTGGTAATTTTGTATTTTGATAATGAGTTTTGACCTAATTTTCTATGTTGTTATTAATTCTTCTTTTCGTGGATTTTGGGTCTAATCTTTTTATTTTTACTTGTTTTTTCTATTTAGTTTATTAACAACACACAGTTGGATCCAACTTTAGGATGGAGGCAACTAGAGGCTAGAGGAGGGGTCAACTTAATAGACATCTTATTATTTTCTTGAAAATTTTTGGATTGGAAATAATTTTATAAAATTCAACTAAAAATAATGAATTACGATTTTCTTTGTAAATAATTGCAACGTTCTTAAATACTAGCATGCAATAGTCATGCTGCATTTAAAACAAGACAACATATTCCATAATCATGGTTTCATAATATAAGATTGTTACAACGTTTTCTAGTGATAGTGAACCAAAATCTACTTTGTCAAAAATTACTGCCACTATCCCTTTTTTTTCTTAACGAGAGGCTCAGTGGATGTTAGCGTATTCTGTCTTCCTATCCCCATCCTCCGTAGTTGTTGGTTGTACGCATGTTTGCTCTAGTTGCTTTCAATGGTGTTTTTATGTTTTTGAAATTAATTACTTATTTTTTTCTATTTTAGTTGCACTTTCTTCAATGAACTCGTTATACACTTTTGGTTTTCTTTTTTCTTTTTTAGTGAAAAAGATTGCCAGCTTCTTCATTATTTATTTATTTATTTTACAATGGTAACAATAAAAATTAAACCTATATATCTAAAACCTTGTATATCTATGTCAACCCCTCACCAACTAACCTTATTTGTTTTTCATGATATTAGTCTGCGTGCTCTTTTTATTAAGGTAAGACGGAGCCCACCCAAAACACTTTGTTTTGGATTGGATAGTACAAAATATGTGAAAATAAAGTTTTGAGTTATGAAAATAAATTTAAAGAGTTTAATGGAAATCAACTAAATAGTTTTACAGTACAACCTATTTTAATAATTTTTAAAATAATTTTATAAAAAAATACGTCAATTTATTTAATGGTGGTAATTGATTGAAAGTATAATTTATTATTTTACATTGTAAATGTATTATATTTTTTTAATTTAAAATAAATAATACTTTCTTCATCTTAAAATAAACGTTGTCTTATATTGTTTTACACACAAAAAAAAACTAATCAATAAATGAAAAAAGTGGTATTTTTATAAAACTAACTTTATATTAATATTACTTTGAAAAGTTAAAGTGACATTTATTTGAGTTATTAGTGAAAAAAAGCATTAATATTAATATATTAAAAACTAAATGCAACACTTATTGAAACAAATTTTTCCCCCCTCAAATACACTTATTTTCAGACAGAGAGTATAATTTGACAGTTTGATAGTGTAAAGATGTTTTTAGACTTATCTAATAATAATTTGTCATGTAAAATTAGTTTATCAACTATTATATATTTATATTAATATCTTAAACTTATATCAATGCTGATTTCTAAAATAGTTGTATAATTTGATTTTTGTATAATTAGGAGGTATGAGACTTCTTCATATAAAAAAAAGGAGGTACGAGACTTCTTTTTACATTCAATTAATTAGCTTTCACTCGATTGGTCCATTTTGAAATAAAGTAGTATTTCTAATCCGGATTCCTTGTCCAAATCAAAAATTGAACTTCAAATCTTATTTAAGGAACCAATATATTAATACCTCTGTTTCAGTTACTTAATTCATCAAAATTAAAATAAAATAATTAATTTAATTTATAACAATAAATTTATCTTCAAATACTATTGTCGTTAATGCTTTTCTTTCTTATTTAATTGGAGGTATTTTAATTTTTTTTTTTAATGCAAATGACATATTGATGAAGGCGTTTGGATTGAGTTTGCAAATATAAGATTAAATAATAAAAAATGTTATAAATTTAAGTTTTATAAAAAAAAAAAGTTTACTATAATATGATTTATGTTTTAATGTTTTGTAATTGCTTTTTTGCTGTATACTTTTTTTTTTATACCTATTTTAGTCTATAATAACTATATTATTATAACTACTTTAAAAACCACTCATTATTCATTTTCTTTTTATTTAAAAAAAAACAATGAGACACAAAATTTTAATATAAATAGAATAAAATGTTTATACATGGTGTAAACTTATTTTACATCGTTGTTTAATCATAATTCACCGTTGTAATGATTTTTGAAACAATTGTATAAATATTAATTATTTTATCATAAATAAAGGATTATGATTGACTAACGGTATAAAATATTTTACCGACAATACATAAACTTTTTTTTTATATAAATATAAATACTATTCAAAAGTAATTTTACTTTTAAAAATAATGGTAGTTGCTTTGAATTCAAATTCAAATCCAAATTTATTCTGAACATAAATTATATAAGTAATTTTTGGAAAAATATCCCAACACATATCCAAACTTTAAATAGAACAACCACCACCTCAAAATTGAGTCTTAAGCAATGATGGAGGTAGTACTAAATTACTTGTGCCATTAACTTTTGATATCTATGACATAGGTTCATTCTTATCGATATAGGGCTTCACATAAAGTTTCAATGACTTTTATCATTATCCGATAGTAGTAGAAAAGATGAAAGAGAAGACAAGCCTGCACCCATAGAAACATTAAATGTACATTGATATAACAACCATTCTACACCCAAATACGTACACATTGTATTTTTTTTTTTCGTCTATCCATTCCTGCCAGGCAATTACAGTAGTACAGTTTTTAAAACAAACATATTTCATTGCCTCTTCTTATTATGTTCCATACTTGAAATATGATTCTAGACTTCTAGTAACCACTCTTTTGGATCTGCCAATTTTTTTTTACCATACTTTATATTTTATTTCACATAAACCTTATAATTTTATTCCTCCAAGCTTCACTAGCTTGTACACTAAGGACATGTTAGGTAAACTTCTTACTTTTAGACTTTTAGAAAGAAAAAAAATTTCATGAGTTAAAATTGATTTTTTTTATAATTAATTTGTAAAAATCTCATTTATTTTAAAGATGTTATACATGAGAGATTTTACAAATTAGTTATGCAAAAAATCAATTTTATCTTATGTTTTTTTTCATATTTTTTTGTCTTAAATATTCTTGTAAGAAAATTTACCCTAAAAGGCTCTAACCAGTGCACACTGCATGGTTTGGTTGGTGAGTCTCCTTTGATGGTAGAAGAAAACTTTGGTTTGAGTACGCTACCTTCTCCATATTTCCAAGTTGAAAAATTCAGCTATTATGTACCTAAAAAACAAAACAAAACAAACAAAATCACATTTCCAAGTTTGTGTCAATTATACAGAAGCATATGTATATATTTTATAAAAGACTATAAAATGATGCCAAAAATTGGAACTAAAACATGTTTTTGCCATTGGAAATTAAAATAGTAGAGAGAGTATAAGCAACTCCTTGATTTCCAGTTCAGCTGGCAAATTAAACTCAGTGCTGAATTGTGAGTGTGGTAACAATCCGTACAAAGGAAAGAGTTGCTAACTTCTTCACTTTTAAACTAAACTTAATTAGAAACTCTTAATATATGGTATCACATTTTATTTTTTGGTTATCATCACAAAAGTGTCCTTATATTATAGGAAACTTGTTAATTTGAAGACAAAAAAAATGAAATATCTTACCTGGCTTCTCCTTAAACATGACTAGCAGCACTATCTGCCACAAGCAGTGAAGCTTCTTCTTTCTCAACAATCCCTTCATATCTTCTTGTCTTTCTTATTCCCTGTTTGGCGGCTCTCTTGGTCAAGGGAATCATCTTCTCCTCATTGTTATCATCATTTTCTCTATGCTGATCAGTGAAATCCAAACCATGATGATGACTTCCCTCAGTACTGTTTATGCACACAAGATGAAGGTGCTGACTTGGACCAGAAGCAGCATCAGAAGCCATTGAGTCATCACTCTCTTCATCATCTGTATTATTATCTCTGTTGATGATGAAGTCATCATTGTTTCTATGAGGACTCTTGTAATTGTTGTTGCCATAGTCTTCAAAATCTACACTGTGTTCATCATCATTGTAGATAGGAGGAGATCCTCCAATATAAGTGGTCCATCCAGACTCAGTTTCATCGAACTTTTCCACTTCTGATGATGCCAAATCCTGTGAAGGATCCATAGTTTTTGGAAAGAAGAAGCAAAAAGAGAAAATGAACTCCAACAAATTTGGAACTGGTGTGTTTTGCTGAAATAAATTTCCACTAATGTTTTATAACCTCTCTCACACTTCTTATTCCAATGCTATAACATTCAGTTTAACAGATAGGACAAAAGGCCTATCTCAACAGTGTGCAGGTTCAACCCTCTCATTATTGAATTGCCAGTGTACCTTTTTCGTTACCTGGCAATTCTATCTCCATGACCTCCATTGATCCAACCACTAGAAGACAAAGATTTTTTAGTAGAAACTAGAAAAATTGCACTCAATCTAAAACAGAAATTTTAGGGCATTTTTTGTTGATGTGTTCAATTAACCTTAGCTGAATGAATGTAGTCAACCTTCTATAGAATAGAGGGTAGCTTTTATTAGGAAAATGATACATGAACAAACATACTTCTATAGTTTGTACATTCCTTGAATTTTTTTCAACTTTAAAATCTCTATCATAGCTAGCATCAAAAGGAGTTAATATAGGTGATAAAAAAATTTAGCCTTAAATAATTTTAAGTAACTAAAAAATATCAATTATTTTGTTGGAGTCTCTTACTTTTTTTTTTTTTTTTATGAATTACTAATAAATTTTTTATTTTTAATTATCTCAATCAATAATACGAATTAAAATGATATTACATTATCATTTAATTAACTTGTTAAGATGATATAAAGATTTATAACAAAAAGTAAAAATTTATGAGTAATTATAACAACACAGAAAAGTTTCATTCAAGTCAAAGAAAAGTCAAATAGAAAGGGTGCAACTTAATACTATATGAGGAATGTGAGTTACATAATAGTGTCTGCACACATCACAGCTTCTTTCCTCTTATTAAGGTTGAGAATAGGTGAGGAGTGCCCACATAAAATTTGTTAATTTAAAGTTTAAACACATAACTTGTCACTTTCCACACCCTTCAAATTCAGTCTTGTCATCAACAAGGGACAGCTTGCCCTGACAAGGTAACAGAGAAAAGCCAACTGGGTTTTGGCCTTTTGCTCTTATGAGTTATGAGAAATGCATTTATGCTGTGTTTCTAAATTATGCCCTCTTTTTCCTCTTTTTTTTATTTTAATTTTTTCTCTTCATTTTTACTGTCTTTGTCTTCTTGAAATGGGACTGGTTTTATTTTTTCCTTTGTTGTTTTCCTTCTATTAGAGGCAGTCTGTAAAAACCAGTAACCACTCTTGTAATTTTCTTGTCAGCAGGGACATAACTCTGGATGTTAATGTTTAGTGTTTGAAGGGGGCATGGAAGCATCAAACAGAGAGCAATTTAGAGGGTTGAAATGTTTTCGTTTTCATTTCTGTTTTGTCTCTTCTCTAATATTGGAGGATTTGAAAGATGAAAAAACACTAGTTCATGTTTGGAAATCAGGTAAGAAAGTTCATGTTCACAACTTTTGTTTTTGTTTTCATTTTTGTTTTAAACTGAACAATATTTTTAGTTTTAAACTAAACACTTACTTCAATGTAAAAAAAAGAAAGAACATGTACTTCAAATGTGTAGATTGTACTCACTAAATTTCCATTAAGTTGACTAGTTAAGTTAATCTAAAACAGTTTTAATACAAAAAAAAAAATGATAAGAGTTTTAATTAACTTATGAGGTAATGCATTGAGAACAAACATATTTATGTATAGTGTTTACATTCTCTCTGGTCTCTACTGCAAAACTGCAGATAGGCATTGAGAGAAGAGAAAGAAAGTGAGAGATGCTTCTGTCTGGTACCCACGTTTAATATATGTCCATTTTAATCATAGCTGTAGAAAAAATTTCAGACTATGTGCATTGTCTCGAGCACAAAAATGTCAAACAAGCTTACAGTAAATGTTATTCATAGAATTGATTTCAATAAAATATCAAGTAAATAACTATTTTGTTATTTGAATATATAAATTGCCGACAATTTAACCATTTGAAAGATGAATTTTTTTATTTAGCCTTTCATGGGTAAAAAATGTGATAATAACATAATTATTTTATACTTTTTAAATGTTTAGAGAATAAATTATGTTTTTTTTTTTCATTTTCAATGGATTAAATTATCAATTGCTTACAACCAAAATAGGCAGCTACTCTAAAATACATGAGAAAAACGATAATACATCGTAAATGTAAAGTAAAATAATTTTACGTCATTATTTAATCATAATTTTTAAAAAAAAATTATAAAATTATTTTAATAATGAATTATTAATTATAATTGAATGACAAACATAAAACTGTGATTACATCAACATTAATTAAACTCGTAAATAAATCGGTAGTAGTATACACAAAGGTAAATAATTGGTGGTTCCCGGGTTTGACAGCATGAAAGGGACAATTCTTGAAGTGAATCTTCTTGGAAAGCATTATTATTATTTATTTTATCTTGTTTAACTCTACCATGTTCCCAGAAAGCCTTCAAAGCTCTATCATCCTAGTAGTGTTTGAATTGTTTTGAGTGTCTTCTTGGTTGTCCCTTATTAATAAACCAACACCACAAAGCTAGCACGTGGATGAATGTCGAGTTCACATCACATGTGTATGTCCTCGATCGACCGTCATAATAACCACGACGGGAGACAGATCAGTGACACAGAGAGGTTGGCCCAGCTCAACTTGTAATGTAAATATCACCATTCACCACATATATATGAACGGTGAACGAGAAATATTAGTGATATTTTATTTGATACTCTCTTGTAGATGTAGTCAGACATTCTTTTAGTAATTGTTAAGATTTAATCAAAATCAAGTGTTGTTAGTATTCTTTTGTCTGAAAAATTTATAACATAAATCTTTTTTTTTCATAAATAATAACATTAAGGTTAATATGAAGAATTTATAGTTTTATTTTTTGGAGAAAAAATGAAAAAATGGTTTTGTGCCTTTTTTTTAAAGAAAAAAGAGAGAATGAAAATGGTTTTGTATTTTATGCTACTTAATATTTGGTCAAAATTAATTTTAATCTTTACATTTTAAAAACGGTGGTTTTAGTCTTTTGTATTTTTTGAAACATGACAAAATTTGTCCCTAATCAAATAAAAAAAATTACATGATGAGATGGGAGATGAAATCAATCATATTTTAAAAGTACAAAGACTAAACTTTTTGTTTTTAAAATGTAAAGACTAAAGTCAGCTTGACCAAATCTTGAAAAAACGTAAAACACATTTTACCTTTTATAAAGTTTTGAAAATGATTTTTATTTCCATTTATGGAGCATAACATGCATTTAAATGTGTCCATGTCCACCAAGGATTTAGCTTAATTGGTTAAGTAAGGTGTGTGAGTATTGTAAATTAATGGAGCCAAAACCTCTTGATATAATTAAATTACTCTATCTTTTCTTATAAAATAAAAGAGTATTTTTAACCTTGCAACAAAATAATCTAAAACATATTTTACACACCAAGCAAATAGTGTTGGGTATGTACTTGGGCTTGCAGTAAAGTTGCCTATCCACAAACCATGCCCTTAGGACTAGGTTGAAACTACCAAAAGGATGGAATGAACTCGAGTTTCACATTGATTGGTTAGAGATATATAGTGTCGAGATAATGTATATAATAAGGGAAAAATTCTCACTTTATAAGCTTAACTTTGGAGTTAAATCAGATCAGTTTAAAAATATTTTTTGTAAATCGATTCGGAACTGAATTGATTTTAAAAAATTAATTCGAAATATTGGTTCAAAATAAATTTAAACTGGTTTTGAATCCATCTTTAAAGTTTGAACTAATTTTTTAACCAAATCGATTTCAGAAAACCAGTCTAATTAACCAAATAGATTTTTGCACAAAAAAAATTGGATTTCATTTTTTTAAACAAGCTTGGGTGAAAACCAATCCAATTTCGAACTGTTTGGTCCAAATTGATTTTTTTTGTTCATTCCTACTTTCGGTCAAATTATATCACCGATCGTATTATACCTCTTTATTTTCTCTCTCAAATATATACTAACAACGATGCTAAAGATATTTATTCTTTTAGTCTGAGCTGGTTCCGTCCCTTAGAACCAATTGTTAACATTAATGGAAATATTAGCAAATTCTGCATAAAGTCTAGTTTATAGGTAATCAAAGTATCTTAAGGGATATGAGAAAGGTATGACAGATTGCATGCAAGAACGGTACATATCACAACTTGATTAGTTAGAACCCTTTCACCTTACCCGTTCTATTAGTTTCAAAGTGATTTAAGGTCAACATCCCCAAAACTTCATGTAAAAAGGGACAACAACATATTAACTTAAAAAAGCCAATAGCTATTTTTTCCAAAACAGTCACCTAAATACTGTGAAATGATCAAATAATAAGGTTTGAATCTGAAAAGTAAGGTAAAGAACATAAGAAATTATGGGATACAGCAAACATAATAACATTAAGAGGAGAAAATATAAATATGGTAAAGTCTGTTGATTACTTGAAAATTCTCTAATATTTTTGCAGTAAAATTGTAAAGCCTCATGGGAAATCCCAATTGTTTTGCTCTCAACATTAGTTGTTTCCTTGTATAATTTTGCAATCAAATTGCCTCTGATTATTTGGCTTCCAAATATGCAAGGCATCAAATATTTTATCTAAGCAAAGGTAAATTGAATCATCAAAACTGATATTTCCATGCAATCTTATGTATCATATAATTTTAAAAAAAGAAGTATTATTAGCAAGAATGGGGAGAGTTGAGAATGTGAAAGCAAGATTTTTCACAAACCATACCACACATTCTGCATACAAGTTTTCATTTCCCATAACACAAGATGGGAGAACAATGCATACCATAATTGTTCTTGTTGCTTATTGATCATCTTCAGTTGTTTCCCTATGAACACTTGGGAGTGACAGCAGACTCTCTCTATAAAGAGCAGATCGTAGATTGGCACAGAACAACTCTTTCTCTCCATTAAAAACGAGGTACTCTAGAATCTCTCCTCCGAGATCAATTTTCCGTAATCCATGTTTATGTGATCCATACATTCCACCATCTTTGGTGATGCATATTGGGGAAATGCCAACAGCAGGGAGATCAATGATCATAGTCCAAGATGACTGCACTTTATATTCTCTCATTGCCCATATTTCAATTGCTGCATTGCCTCGGACCGAGCAGCAAACACTGAGACACCCTTCAAATACCCTTAAATTATAGTCATCATAATTCTCCACAGTGAAATGATCCGGCAGAGGAATCAATGAAAAACTCCACCTTTCAGCCTCTTTTCTCTGCATCATATCAAAGGCAAAAATCACAGGGACATGCTGACTATCAATTAAAATCAACCAGTGAAGAGACTCATTCAAGAGCGACCCAGTTCGAATTTCCTCGTCAAAAATCTCATATGGAAACCTAACACTATCTTCTTTCCAGGAATTGGTTTTGAATGAGAAAATCTGGATATTAGGCACCCCATAAGGCTCATCATCAAATTCATCCAAAGATGCAACAAGAACCAATAAGTAATCATCTGCAAATGGATCATACCCAAAACCATATACAGAACATTTGGCTATCAACCCAAATCTAGGATCCGATAATCGCTTGTGTGCACCTGTTGACGGATTCCACAGAACGAGATCGGTCTCATACCTTTCATCGTTGCACAAAAGTAAGAACCCTCTGCATGAACCCAGAATCATATGCTTGCTACTAAAACGAGAACACTTCTTATAGTTATCGTCCCAATTGCGTGGTGGTGACGGAAAAGGGAGAGGCAAATTCGCTTTACTGAAACTCTCTGTATCCATGGATTCAACGAAGAAAGGATTTGATCTGAGAAGGAGTCTGTAGGAGGGTGCAGCAGCTAGGTCATAATGGGAAACGCCGAATTGGTGATCGGAAATAAGAGCACGCCATGTCTTACACACAATCTTCAGAGACAATAGAGACCTCACTGGGAGTTTCAGTAGGATTTCTCTGATCAATTCCAGAGGGAGAGTGGGGTTCTTCATGCTCCTTTCTCGATCTTCTGGACACAGACACAGAACGCAACATAGCAGTTTCTTCAGTCACTTTCTGTGTGATACGATGATGGGTTAGAAAGACAAAATAGGTTTGAAGTGGTGGGTGCGAATAGTAATGGTTTCGATGACTACCCTTAAAAAGGTTTAGTAGAGGTGATCAGTTTATCTTCGAAGGATATTAATCATTGGTAAAGCTCGCGAATACTACTATGATTAAAAAAATAAATACAAAATAGATAATTTTAAAAAGTAAATAATTTAAATAACTTTTTTTTTTTTCTTTTTTTACTATATATATTTATTAAATTAAAACTATCTATTAAATTTGTGACTGGTTGGCATTTATTAGATCAAAAGTGTATATATTTAAAAGATTAAGAAGATGTATTGAATTAAAATTTTACATGATTATTATAAAGAAGATTTTGTCATGTTATTAGATATTATAATGATAATACTATATTAATTTTATATTTTTTTATGTTAAATCATAAAATAATATTAAAAAATTAATTTATTAAATCTTAAAATTATCTGATATTATTAAATAATGTTTTAAATATAAAATAATATTAAATTTTTGAAATAATAATTATTTTAAAAAAAAACTCAGTCATTCAAGGTTTATTTCGTGTCATGTGTATAGGAAATTCTTTGTACTAAATAGTATTACTTTTGATTAAATTGATTTTTTTTTTCATTATACAATGTTAATATTGTTTGTTTAATTTTAATAAGATAAATTCATTAACAAAACAAAATTTGGGATCAAAATTTGATTTTTTTTCTTTTTCTTTTAATTTTTTTTAAATAACTAACATCATTTTTGTTGACAATTTTTTCTTTCATTTATCTCTTTTAAGTTTTTTTTCACTTTTACATGTGTTTTAATTTTAAATACATTATAAATCTAAAGATTAAATATAACAAATTTAAATGGATTTAAATTTAAATTAATTATGTAGGATTAATTTTATTTTTTAAATTGATTTTTTTTAAATATTAGTTTGAGATCTTAAAATTAAAAAAAAATTATTATTTTTAAATAATAGTTATATATAATAAAAAAAATTGAAAAAAATGAGATAGTTTAAATTGATTAATGCAATTATCTTAAAATTTTAATATTTTTTATTATTTTAATATTATAATATTTGTTATTTTGTTAGTTTGATTTTATTTTATTTAGTATTATAAAAAAAATTTATATTATTTTTAACAAATTTTATCATCTAATTTAAATAAAAATAATTTTTAAATTTATCCTGATTATTATTTCATGTTTTAGAAAAAAATTGTGTGACAAATATAGACATCATTTCTTCTAAACATGTGGGAGATTACACTTGATTTACAATTTTTTTTTTAATTCACTCATTGTTTTTTTTTTTTTTTTCCTTTTTCTTCTTTCCCTTCCCCTGATTCTTAATTTATTTAATTTTTTAATTTCTTCTTATCCATCTGTTACGGTTAGCCAACAACAACAACACGCCGCAAACAGCCAAACCCCAACATGCACTAAAGCAAAGGCGCGGCAGGGATGGTATTGTCCAGCGACGATGCTGATGGTGACATCGGCAGGGACAACAACGTCCGACAACTACAGCGACAACCATGGAAGTGTAACCTCACTCATTGTAGAGAGGAACAAAGCGTCGTTGTTCGTCTCAAAGAAGATCGATGCTCATCGTGATTCGATGATTTTTTGTTGTAACTTGTGATTTTTGACCGATCCTCAAAACTAGTGATCCTGTGTGTGAGTTAGCACGCGGATCCCCCAAAAACTCGAGGATTGTACGAGTTAACGATTTTACTTACGATTTTGACAACATTGGATATACGAGTGAAACCCTTTTGTTGCAAAATTTAAAATAGAACAAAGTAACAAATAAGTGAGTTGGGAATTGGAGGATGTCAAATACAAATATATATACAATAACCAATCATCAATAAACTAATAAAAGCGTGCACCATTTGTCACAAATCTAGTCTAATACTAGATATTGAATGGTATTGTTGAGTAAGGTTAATGTAGAATTAGCTAACAAAAACTGTATGGAGTTTAGTATATTCTTAGAGGGTAATTTGTAAATTTTGATGTGCATAGTCAAAAGGTGACTAAGGCAACAACTATCATACTTTGACATCTCCAATATATGTCGAGATTCCACATCCATGCTAGTGCTGTAATCACTTTACACAAGAAAAAAAAAACGAGTCAAAACATATGACAATTACAAAAACAAACTATGAAACATTGGCATTCTTGGTCACCTCTATTACAAGTTTCTCTAGGTTATGAGAACTTTTAAGTAAAGAAATAGCAAATAGAAGCTCCCTTGTGTTGTTGAAATTCACACAATCCAATTCTAGATATTTTAAGTCATTGAGTGGTTTTGCAACCTCTTTGGTAGGTAACTAACTATAGAGAAGATCTATACAAACATAAAAATCTTGTCATTGTAGAAAAATCAGTCAATTTAGAATCGTGTCGTTGAAAAAAAAAAAAACGTCTATATATCAACAAACAAATTACTATGTTGTTCTATAGTTTTAGACAAATCCAATAACGAATATTAAATAAACTGGCCTTTGATCAAATTAGATATTGTATCTCTTTCAATGTTATCCCCAAGATTATCAGCCATGAGTGAAAGATTAACCATATTTTTTGTTTTCTCCAAACAAATTGACTTGATAAATTGATCACCTTATATACTTGTAAGACTTTGAGAGCAGGAGAGGACACATTAATACACTCAAAATCAGAACAATATATATGAAATGGAGAGTATCACAAGTGATGGATCACCAAACATAAGACTTTCATCTAGAATCAAATATATTTTCAGCCAAAAACATCTCCCATGGAGGTGTTAAATAAGTTGTTTAACGTTATTTAATATTTTTTTTTATCATTGTTTACAAATTATTATCATAAATAATATTTTTTTCAAATATTATAGAATGTGTAAAATTAAATTAAATTTTTTTTTTAAACAATCTTATTATTAAAGTGAATTCTTGAATAGAGTGTTTAAATTTACGTGGAACTTGAAAGTACACAAAACTCGTCTAAATAACTCGTTTAAGCAACCGTACATTATAGATGCTTTAATTGAAGAATATTATTAAACTTTTGAAGCAACATAAAATTAAGCACATTTAATTTGATGATTTAAAATTGTTAAGTTGAAGATCAGTCAATCTCGTACAAGAGAAGATATGACAAATTGGAGTTTCATAAGGATCAGTTCGAAGGTTCCAAATTAAGAGTCTTAATTTCTTTTTTTTCCATAAAAATAAATACATAAAGAATCCACTAACTAAGGGATTCAATTTTAATTGGCAAATTTTTGGAAATCTAAAGAGAAAACTCATGTAATAGCTTGTTTAACAAAATAATTTCTGTAATAGTAAGAAACTTCATGTAATTTGAGATTGTTGGACTTCTCAAAAAAATTACCCTTAAAATTAAGTTGTGGGACTGGTTCAGTCTCAACTTTATTTTTTAAATAATTTTTTGAAAAGTATAAGAATCTTGAATTATATGAAATTTCAAGTATTATTACAGAAATTCTTTTGCTACACAATGGCCCATTGCACGAGTTTTCTCTTTTTAATCCAAAAAAAATTGCCAATCAAAATTGAATCCCTTAACAAGGGGATTCATTTTTTTTTTTTTTTATCAAGAAAATGGATTAAAACTCTTGAGCTTTGGAACCTTCAAATAGATCCTTATGAAACTCCAATTTCTTATATCTTTTCTTGTTTGGGATTGAGTGAACTTCACCTTAACAACTTTACATTCTCAAGCCTCGATAATAAACTAATTTTAACCACGTCTTGAAGGGTCAAGCGTTGTAGAATGATATCAATCAAATCACTTATTCAATTGATGTGGTGATCAACATCAGCATGAGCAACCTTCATGCACCAAGTCATTAGTATGTAAACTAGAAAGTCAAGCATAGAGTAAAATGTATCAATAAAATTGGTAAGGTAAAAAAAAAGTATATGAATCCCACTTAAAAATGTTGAGGTACAAAAACTATATTATACGTACACGCATGCTAAAAAGTGCATAGTTTCGATACCTTGTTACTTTTACTTGCTTTAAAATATCCTTATAGTATTTTAGTTGTTCTTATACAACAAGACACTGTGATATGAAAAATTAAAAAATATATATCTAATCTCTAAAACTAACAAAATCAATATATTAGGTGAACACTAAAGAATATGCATGTTTTGATTTACGAATGCAACCCGTCACCTTAGTTTTCAAATCTAAATGATTCATTAGGTCATCCATGTAATTCTCTACACTATAGTACCAATTTTTATATGTGTTTAAAAAAATACTCGTACTCATCTTTATAGTTGCATATGAATTATGAAGCAACTTTAATCCTCATATACTTGCGTCAATTATTTCGTACTTTACTTAGGTATAAAATTAAGAAATCAATGAAAAAATTATTACAATTAAATTGAAAATTCAGTTAAATCATCCAAATATAACAATAAAATCAATCAAATATCATAATTTTAAAAGGAATGCCAAAAATTTAAAATTTGTGTGTAGAAATGTAAAATTCGCATCTTCAACGAACCTAACAACATATCTTTTTAAGAGTAGCAAAAAATAATTATTTAAAAAAAATTGAAAATATGATTTGTTTTTATGTGACAAATGATTAAAAACAATATATACCTTAATTTTAAAAGGAAACTTAAATGTTCAGACGCTTATGCAAAAAAAGATTTTTTTTTTTAAGAATCTGAAAGTACCTTTATATGATGTCAAAAGCAAGGAACTCAAATTCAATGATAGGATAATCAAATGGTGAAAAAAAAATCAAGAAAGGTTGAGAGGCAGGAGGCAATTGATTACCTGAGTTTAGTAAAGAAAATTAACAGAGGAGAATATGCTCTTCTTTGATGAAGATGAAAGCCAATAGATGAATATGCTCCGTTATTTATATAGATGGTATTACATATAGAGAGAGAATTTTTGTTCCAACATTAATTATTGTATTTATTATATATACAAATAAATTTAATGATTTTATTCTATAACATTAATTATTGTATTTATTAAAATTTTTTAGGTTTAAATAAGTTTTTTTTCCTATAAAATACTTTTTTTCTTAGTCTGGATCTTTATAAAATTTTTATTATGTTTTGGATCTCTATAATATATTTTTTTGGTTTTAGGTTTTTACCGATGTGATATCATCTCAATTATTAATCAAATGATGTAATGATATCATCTCAGTATATATCAATGGTTAAGATGATGTAACGTCATCGATAGAAATCCAAAACAATAAATATATATATATATATATATATATGTTTAAATAATTAATTTTGTGTTTAAATATGTTTTAGTCCCTCAAATTGAGAATATATTTTTTAGTCCTTCAAACTAAAATTTGTTTGTTTTAGTTCTTCGTGATAAAAGTATTTTTTTTCCTTTCACAACAATTGTCAAACAATAAATATTAATTTTATAATTTGTAATATTTTTTAACGATCACGATTTTTGTTTTGATGGTAAAAATCACCACAAATTACAAACTTAAAAATTATTTGTTTGGCACAACTAATAATAAATATGGAAAATGATTAAAAAAAATATTTTAAGAATTCGAAAGACTAAAAAAAATAACTTTGAATTTAAGGGACTAAAACAGAAAAAAAAATATTTAAAGAAGTAAACACAAATTTTAGCCTTAATTTTATCTTGTGTGTATATTTTTCTCGTAAATAAGAGTACGTACAAAATAGTAAATAATTTTTTTCCTCATTAAAGATGTGAGTATTATAATGTTACTCTTTTTGTTGTTAAAATAGATAGTTTAGAATACTTAACTTAAAAAAAATAATGAATATACTTTAAAATACTGAAAAATATAATTTTATTTATAATATGTACCAAAATATGTTTAATTGATTAAATAAACTATCATTCACCCACTTGATAAATTATATGATGTATGTTTTATTTTCAAACCATTAAAATTATAGAATTGCACATATATATTAATGTAACAGTAATAACTTCTTTTATTAAATATAATATACAATTAAATTTAGTCTAAAATATAATAATGTTTCCTTAACTTTTATAATTTATGCCAAGTTGATCATTTCAAAAAACTATTATTTTTTAATTTTTTAGTACACTTTTAAATATTTTTTTATTAATTCAAGATATAAAATTTATCTTTAGTAGATTCACTTTACGTGAAAATTATAACTATAGAAATCAAATAATTTTTGATAAAAAAAAAGGTTATAAACTTAGAAAATCTCTTTAAAATAGAGTCTCGTGAGTAATAAGAAAAAAAAATCATTTTTTTTTGGTTGTTCATCACTTTTCATGCACTTTTCACTTTGCTTTTGTTACTTTTCAATCCAAACACTAGCTTGGTTTTTATAATTTTCTTATAGATGAATCTAATGAGAGATATTTTATGTCTTTAATCAATAAAAAAAAATTAAAATGCTTCTCAAAAATCAAAATTGATAAGTTTTTTTTTTCAAATGACCAACTTATCATGAGTTAAATAATCTAGGGAATATTTTATAACTTTAAAAGTTAGGATAACAATTTATAAATAAGTTAAGAGAACATTATGATATTGTAGCCTTAAATTTAATAATATTATAAAATTTAATATACTCATTGAAAGTAATTATAATGATTGAATGTAATAAATGTAAGACATGGTTTTAAATGTATGCATTCTTATAAGACACTTATCTTGGGACGAATAAAATAATTATTACATTTATCAAATTCAATAACTTTAGTAGGTGTAAATGTGTGAATATTAAATTTAATAAATTTATTAAATGTAACAAATGTGTGTATTAATTATTAGGCTTAATTGCACTTTTGTTCACTCCTTTTTATTTTTATTTTTTACAATTTTGGTCCTACTAATTTTTTTCATCACTTTTGGTCTATAAAATTATTTTTTAAGTAGTTTTGGTATCTCCCTTAACAAAATAATGTAATTTTTCTTGAAATTAAATTAAAAATCAACTCAGTTCCATTAAATTAAAAATCAACTCAGACCTTAAATTTAATAACTTTATTTTATTTTCTTTTAGGAAAAAAGATTAATTCATTTCATTATTAATAATAATGTAAATACAATTTGGAATATGATTAAAGGTTTGGGTGCAAGATTGTGTTGCTTTAGTTAAGTGTGAGCAACATAATTAGTTTGCTTCCTAACAAAACCCACCACTAAGTTTGAAATATGTGGAAAAAAGATATCTACATTGAGAAAGGATGTTATAGAAATCTAAGTCATTTGGTTTAGATATAAAACTATCTACTACTTATTTGTAGTCTAGCTTAAAAATGATGTAGTCTAGCTTAAAAATGATGTTGGAATGACCAAGGTCAACTATCCATTTTATAGCTTGAAGTAGGGCCTAAGCTTCTGTATCTCTCAGGGAGGAACACCCTAAAATAACATGGTTTTGGCTTTGATGAAACTTTGGTGTTCAGCAAAGATAACGTATCTATGTTGCACGTGACATTTGTTATATATTGTGGAGATGTTATTGCAGAGCCTTTAATATTACATGCTTGGCTCCACTTATGATGGAATTGCATGGTGTGATTTATTGAAACATGAGGTTGCATGTCCTTTTCATCCCAGATTCTTTCATTTCTTCTGTTCCAAATACACTAGAGTATTATAACTAGCTTTGCCCGTGAGTCACATTTCTAACAAAAAAAAAAAAAAAAAAAACTAACATTTTTCGATAATCACAATAATTGCATGTTGGCCACTCTTATATTAATACACATATTAATTACATTTAATAAATTTATTAAATTTAATACCCACATAATTATTAATTACACTTAATAAAGCTATTGAATTTACTAAATAACATATTATGTATACAATTAGTCTAATAATATTATTAAATTTAAAAACACTTGTAAAATGTACTCCCTACAATTCAAAATAAGTGGCGTTTGAGAAAAAAAAAATCCAAAATAAGTGTCATGTTTAACTTTTCAATGCAATATTACTTTTTTCACTAATATCCCCAGCTAATAAATGTGACATTAGTTTTTCAATGTAAAATTAATAGTAAATTTAGTTTTGTAAAATCGTCACTATCTTAGATCTATTTATTAGTGTTTTTTTTTTGTCTATGTAAAATAACATAAGATAACACTTATTTTTGGACATAGAGTTAATAAATATAATACATGCCTATTAAATATATAGATTATCATATGTAGCAGTCCAAGAATTATTTTTGACTGTTATAAATAATAACTTTTACTAAAGTTTGTTTGTAATTTAAAAAGGGAAGAAAATATTTGAAAAAAAAGTTTAAAGTGTAAATTATTCTCAATTTTATTTTTTTAACTTTATATTTACAAAAAAAATGTTTATATTTCTCTTCTTTTATTTTGATGCAATGAAGTGGGTTAAAAAAACTTTATATTTCATTATTTCTTCTTAATTTTCCTGAAATCGTGCATTTTCATAAGTTGTGTTTATATTTAAATATATTTTAAAAATAAAGCACACAAGAAGAACTATAAATGAAGACATTAAATAAATGTATAAAAAAAAAAGATGATGTATCGACAATGTAAAACTATTTTACATCGTGGGTCAATCACAACTTTTTATTTATAATTAGACAGTTAATTTTTATAAAATTATTTCAAAAATCATTTAAACTGTGGGTTATGATTGCTGACTGTGTAAAATTATTTTATACTCACAGTATATGAACATTAATTTCTAAATCTATTTTTATTCAATTATTTGAATGAATTGTGTAATATTCTCATTATTTTGAGAAATAAAAAATACAAGCTTAAGACACACCAATGAACAAGTAGAGATCACCTTGGGTAATTTTCCATAATGAACAACTAGAGATCACGTTAGATAGATATAACTTTTAGAATAAATATTAGAAAAAATAATAATTTTGAACTAAATAACAATCTATAGTTCTTCAAAAAAAAAAAAATCTCTAGATTTTGAACTAGAGCTCTTTCCGAGGCTCGTGCCATATGGTGCAATTCTTGTCCAATACTTGGGAAATGTTGTTCAGAAACATCAATGCAGAGAGTAAGGAGCTCCAATGATGCAGAATTTGCCAGCAAAAACCGTGTGAAGTTCAGTGTATTCTCACATGGTTTATAAACTTTGATGTGCACATTCAGAAGGTGACTAAGGCAACAACCATTATACCTTGACTCCTCAACTATTTGTAGCGGTTCCACATTCACAACAGTTCTAGGTCCCTACAAAAAAAAAAAAAGAAGAAAAAGAGTCAAAATATATGACAATGACAAAAACAAAGTAATTAAGAAAACATTGGTCTTCTTGGTCACCTCTAACGAAAGTTTCTCTAGATTAGAACACTTTTTAGTAAGGAAATAACAAACAAAAGCTCTGTTATTTCCATGAAATTCACACCATCCAATTCTAGATTTTTTAGGTCATTGAGTGGTCTTTCCAAACTCCTTGGAAGGATACCACCACCTATAGAGAAAAACTATACAGACAAACATAAAAATTGTGAGATGCATTGGTATATATATGACCAACTAGAAAATACACATCTTTCTAAATATAATACAAGCACCAAATTAAAATATTGATATGTTCATTTTGACCAATGAAGTAGTATCAGTCCTTGGTTTTATATTTATACAAAATAGAGCTTCGTAGCTATGTAGAAAAATCACTCAATGTAAAATTGTGCCATATATTGGAAAAAAAAAGAGGTGTATATATCATCTAATAAATTAATATGTTATATAGTTTTAGATAAAGTCTACCCAATTAAGCTAAAAAATATCATATCCAATAAACAACGTTAATTAAATAAACTGACCTGGATGTAACCTCTTGTGAGAGAAATAGTTTGAATTTTCGACAAGCCTTTGATCAAATTAGGTATTGTATTTATATCAAAGTTATCCCCGGGCATATCAGCCATGAGTGAAAGATCAGTCATATTCTTTACTTTCTCCAAACAAACTGACTTGATAACTAAACTTTGTACATGTAAGACTTCAAGAGTAGGAGAGCACACATTGATACACTCAAAACCAGAACAATATGAAATGGAGAGCATCAAAAGTGATGGACAGCCAATCATAAGACTTTCAAATGCATTGGGCTCAAATGTAATATTAGATAACTGAAGGAAGGTCAAACTTTTAAAGCCACTAAAATTAGGCACGGGTGATAATGTAAAGTTGGTGAGGTAAAGATCAGTCAATCCGAGACAAGAAAATATATGAGATATTGGAGTTTCATATGTATCTATTTGAAGGTTAGAAAGCTCGAGAATTTTAATTCCTTTTCTTGATAAATAAAGAATCCACTTATTAAGGGATTCAATTTTGATTGGAAATCTATTTGGAATAAAAAGAGAAAAGTCATGTATCGGGCCATTGTGTAGCAAAAGAATTTCGGTAACGATAGTTGAAATTTCATGTAATTCAAGACTATTACACTTTTCAAAAAAATTATCTGAAAAATCAAGTTGTGAGACTAAAGCCCACTTGTACCTCCAATTGCTTGATAATACACTGGTTCTAACCACATCTTCAAGGGGTAAACGTTTTAGAATGGTATCAATCAAGTGATTTGGTAAGTTGCTTATTTGATCAATGTGGTCACCATGAGCCATTATGTAATCTAGAAAATCAAACATAGAGTAAATTGTATCAATAAATTTATTAAGGTATAAAAAGTATATGCATCCCTATTCAACTATATTCCATACACACAGAGGTATATAAGTCATTTTGTTTTTTATAAAGGTTAGATGTGCAAAAGCCTTAATGATCTCAACTAGGTTGAAACTAAGAGGGTTACCATTCATGTAGAAGCTATATCTTAAACGAATCTAGCAATAAATATTTTTAAAAGGGGCAAAAACAATGAAATGGAAAACATGATTTCTTGTTATGTGGTAAATGGTACAAAAACAATGAAAATTATACCATAATATTAAAAGCAAATGCAAATGTTCAATTTTTTATGCTAAAAAGAAAGACTTTTTAAAGATACTCAGAGGAGCTTTATTTGATATCAAAATTGAATCACTCAAAGAAATAGATAGGATAATCAAATCATCGTGAAAGAATGAAGAAACGTTGAGAGAGGCAGAGGTAATTGATCACCTGACTCTAGTAAAGAGAACCAATGGAGGGAAAAATGTTCTTCTTTGATGAAAATGAAATTCAATAAAGAATATGCTCTCCTTTGATAAATACAGGAGTAACTAACCCTTGCTATACTCTCTTATTTATAAAGATGATATAAAATGTAGAAAGAGATTTTTTTTCAATAATATTAATAATTGCATTTATTATATCATTAATTTCATAGTTTTGTTATGTAATATTGATGGTTGTATTTAATATATATAATTAATATTGTTTTCTATCAATGATTACGCAGTTCTTAGGTTGGTGGTATCTTATTTAAAGTAAACAGTTCATCACAAGAATGTTTCGAAAGATAGGTAAATGGTTCAAACACAATGACAATTATACCTTAATTTTAAAAGTTAACTAAAATGTTGAAACAATTATGCTAAAATGAAAGTTTTTTTTAAAGAATTTAAAATGAAAAACAATTATTACATTTATTATATTATTATTTTCATAGTATTGTTCTCTAATATTAATGGTTGTATTTAATATATAACATTAATGTTGTTCTCTATGAATGACGACGTGATTCATAGGTGGGTAGTGACTTATTTAAAATATTCGACTCCTTATAATAATGTTTTGAAAGATGCATAAATGGTTTAAGACAATGAAAATTATAGTTTAATTTTAAAAGTTAACTAAGGTGTTCAAACAATTATGCTAAAAAGAATTTTTTTTAAAGAATTTGAAATTAAAAATAATTATTACATATACTGTATTATTCATTTCATGGTTTTTTTTAATATTAATTATTGTATTTAATATATATAATTAATGTTGTTGTCTTGTAGTGACAACATGGTTCTTAGGTTGGTGGCGTCTTTTTCGAAGTATTCAGCTCCTCACAACAATGTTTCAAAAGATGGGTAAATCGTTCAAAAATAATAAAAATTATACCTTAATTTTAAAAATTAACTAAAATGTTCAAACAATTATACTAAAAAGAAAGTTTTTTTTTTCAAAAATTTGAAATGAAAAACAATTATTACATTTATTATATCATTAATTAATTTACTAAGGGGATCTAGCTCAGTTGGTTGAGTAGGGTGTGTAAGTATTGTAAACCCCCTATAGTAGTACCGTGTTGGATTAATGGTTGTATTTAAAATATATAATTAATGTTGTTTTTTATGAGTGACGAAGCGGTTCATAGGTCAAATGCATCTTCTATGAAGTATTCAACTCATCACAACAACAATATTTCAAAAAGATGAGTAAATGGTTCAAAAATTATTAAAATTATACCTTGATTTTAAAATTTAACTAAAATATTCAAACAATTATACTAAAAAGAAAGATATTTTTATAGAATTTAAAATGAAAAAAATTATTACATTTATTATATCATTAATTTTATAAATTTGTTATGTAATATTAATGGTTGAATTTAATATATATAATTAATGTTATTGTCTATAAGTGAGGACGCGGTTCATAGGTTGGTGGTGTCTTCTTCAAAATATTCAACTCCTCACAACAATGTTTGGAAAGATGGGTGAATTGTTCAAAAATAATGACAATTATACCTTAATGTTAAAAATTAACTAAAATGTTCAAATAATTATGCTAGAAAGAAATATTTTTTTAAAGAATTTGAAATTAAAAAAATTATTATATTTATTATATGATTGATTTCCTAGTTTTGTTATGTGATATTAATGGTTGTATTTAATATATATAATTAATGTTGTTGTTTATGAGTGACGAAGCGGTTCATAGGTCAAATGCATCTTCTCCGGAGTATTCAACTTATCACAACAACAATATTTCAAAATATGAGTAAATGGTTCAAAAATTATTAAAATTATACCTTAATTTTAAAATTTAACTAAAATATTCAAACAATTATGCTAAAAAGAAATTTTTTTAAAAGAATTTCAAATTAAAAATAATTATTACATTTACTATATCATTAATTTCATAGTTTTTTTTTTGTAATATTAATGATTGTATTTAATATATATAATTAATGTTGTTATCTTATAGTGACGATGTGGTTCATAGGTCAAATGCATCTTCTCTGAAATATTCAATTCATCACAACAATGTTTCAAAAGATGAGTAAATGGTTCAAAAATTATTAAAATTATAACTTGATTTTAAAATTTAACTAAAATATTCAAACAATTATGCTAAAAAGAAAGATATTTTTATAGAATTTAAAATGAAAAAAATTATTACATTTATTATATCATTAATTTTATAGTTTTGTTCTGTAATATTAATAGTTGAATTTAATATATATATATATATATATATATATATATATATATATATAATTAATGTTGTTGTCTATAAGTGAGGATGCAATTCATAGGTTGGTGGCGTCTTTTATGAAATATCCAGTTTCTCACAACAATGTTTCAAAAAATGGATAAATGGTTCAAAAACAAATAACATTATAGTTTACTTTTAAAATTTAACTAAAATGTTTAAACAATGATAAAAAAAAATATTTTTTAAAGAATTTGAAATTAAAAACAATTATTACATTTATTATAACACTATAATGGTTATATTTAATATATATATATATATATATATATATATATATATATATATATATATATATAATTTATGTTGTTGTTTATGAGTGATGAAATGGTTCATAGGTCGTCTTAAGCATTCAGCTCATTGTAACAATGTTTCAAAAGATGAGTAAATGGTTTAAAAATAATTAAAATTATACCTTAATTTTAAAAGTTAACTAAAATATTCAAATAATTATGCTAAAAAGAAAGATATTTTTAAAGAATTTAAAATGAAAAATAATTATTAGATTTATTATATGAATAATTTCATAGTTTTGTTACGTAATATTAATGGTTGTATTTAATATATATAATTAATGTTTTTTTCTATGAGTAACGACACAGTTCATAGGTCTGTATCTTTCTTCAAAGTATTCAGCGTCTCACAACAATATTTTGAAAGATGAATAAATGGTTCAAAAACAATGAATATTAAAGCTTAATTTTAAAAGTTAACTAAAATGTTCACACAATTGTGCTAAAAAGAAATATTTTTGTTAAGAATTTGTAATGAAAAAAAATTATTATATCATTAATTTCATAGTTTTGTTATGTACTAGTAATGGTTATATTTAATATATATAATTTATGTTGTTGTCTATGAGTGAAGAAATGATTCATAGCTAAAATACGTCTTCTCCGAAAGATTCAGCTCCTTACATCAATGTTTCAAAAAATGGATAAATTGTTCAAAAATAATAAAAATTATATCTTAATTTTAAAAGTTAACTTAAATGTTCAAACAATTATGCTAAAAAGAAAGATATTTTTAAAGAATTTTTAATTTAAAAAAATTATTACAGTTATTATATCATTAATTTCATAGTTTTGTTCTTTAATATTAATGATTCTATTTAATATATATAATTAATGTTGTTGTCTATCAGTGAAGCGGTTTATAGGTCGAATGCATCTTCTCTGAAGTATTTAGTTCATCACAATGATATTTCAAAAGATGAGTAAATGGTTCTAAAATTATTAAAATTATACCTTTATTTTAAAAGTTAACAAAATATTCAAACAATTATGCTAAAAAGAAAGATATTTTTAAAGAATTTTACCTTAAAAACATTTATTACATTTATTATATCATTAATTTTATAGTTTTATTTTGTAATATTAATGGTTGTATTTAATATATATAATTAATGTTGTTGTCTATAAATGACGACACGATTCATAGATCGATGGTATCTTTTCCGAAGTATTTAACTTTTCACAATAATGTTTCGAAAGATAGGTGAATGGTTGAAAAAAAATAAAAATTATACCTTAATTGTAAAAGTTAACTAAAATGTTCAAACAATTATGCTAAAAAGAATGATTTTTTTTAAGAATTTTAAATTAAAGACAATTATTACATTTATTATATTATTAATTTCATAGTTTTGTTATATAATATTAATTTTTGTATTAGATATATATAATTAATGTGTTTGTCTACGAGTGACGACGCGGTTCATAAGTCAATGATGTTTTGTTAGAAGTATTCACTGTTCACACTAATGTTTCAAAAGATGGATAAATTATTAAAAAAATAATAAAAATTATACTTTAATTTAAAAAGTTAACTAAAATATTCAAACAATTATGTTAAAAAGATAGACATTCTTGAAACACATTTACTATATATATATATATATATATATAAAAGATATTTATTTATTTTTTTAATTTTTCTTTTTATGTAACCATAAATTATTATGTTAGTAAATATGTTTTACTTATTTTCATATATTGTGTAAAAGTATTTATGTACTTACATAAAAGAATATCATCCTAGACATATTTAACTGTTGATAATTTCTTATTTGTTAGATGTTTATATGAATTTTTATTTTTTTATTGTTTTGTTTATTTATTTAATTTATAGTTTATAATTTATAGTATTCATATTTGTATACAATATTTTTGAATGCTTATTTATTTACTTTATCTTCTCATTTACTATTATATATATTTACAAAAACAAATATTTTTCTATAATAATCATGTTTTACTTATTTTCTTATATTTTCTAAGACTAGCTGATTATTCTACTTTTTATACTCATTTATTATATATTATGTTGTTTGAATTATATATATATATATATATATATATATATATATATATATATATATTTTAAAGAATAATAAACAAAATTTTTAATGATTCAAAGTTCTCTGCATAGCTACTTAAATACAAAATGATATAAATGATTTCATCATATTATTTTTATTTAGTTTGATTTTGTTCATCTAAATTAAGTAAACAAAATCATTTTTTAATTTGAGTTAAATATAATGTTTCTGTTAATTAAATTTAAACAGAAAAATAAAACATTTCAACCTAAATAATTAATTAAATATAAATCTAAGAATTTTAATTATAAAAATATTAACAATAAAATAGGATTAAATTTTGTTGATTTAAAAAAATTGATTAAAATGAGCAAAAAAATATCTACCAAACATATTTCAAATTTAATAGATAAGATACTTATATAGTACACATAACCCATATGAAATTAATAATTTTTAAATAAGATTTTTTTTATAAATATTTAAAATATAATATATAAAATTATAAAACATTATATATATATATATATATATATATATATATATTATAAAAAATTTAAATTTATAAAACTTTAATTAATGAGCATTGCACGAAATCTCACACTAGTATAAACAAATTTTAAGCAATTCTCTCATAATTAATGATACTATCTCCAAAATGCCCTTCATTTAATTAGAGTTTTACTTTTAATCATCTCCTCTTTTCTTATCCTATGAATTAAATGCCAAGGGTACATTAGTAAATGAATCACTTGTTTTTATTGAGATTATCATAATTAAATGGTGTTAATTGTTTTTATTAAGGGAAGAGATTTATTTTTTCTTTTTCTTATATTTCAATCTAGCCAAAGGGAGGACATTTTATAAGTTTTTTTTATTTAAATTTAATAATATTATTAGATTAATTATATACATAATATGTTATTTAGTAAATTCAAGGCTTAAATGCACTTTCGTCCTCCAAAATTAAATTTTTTGTAATTTTAGTCTCTTTATTTTTTTTTCATCATTTTTTGTCCTCCAAAATTTTTTTTTGTGTTTTTGATAACTCTATTATTTTGTGGACGTTAAATGTTAATTTGAACATTTTAGTTAACTTTTACAATTAAAGTATAATTTTCATTATTTTTGAACTATTTACCCATCTTTCAAAATATTACTGTGAGAAGCTGAATACTTTGGAGAAGACGCCACCGATCTATGAATTGCATCATCACTCATAGACAACAACATTAATTATATATATTAAATACAAGAATTAATATTACATAACAAAGCCATGAAATTAATGATATAATAAATGTATAATTGTTTTTAATTTCAAATTCTTTTAAAAAAATATTTCTTTTTAGTATAATTGTTTGAACATTTTAGTTAACTTTTAAAATTAAGGTATAATTTTCATTGTTTTTGAATCATTTATCTATCTTTCGAAACATTGTTGTGAGGAGCTGAATACTTTAAAGAAAATGTCACCTACCTATAAATTGCGTCGTCACTCATAGATAACAACATTAATTATATATATTAAATATAACATTAATATTACAGAACAAAACTTTAAAATTAATGATATAATAAATGTAATAATTGTTTTTAATTTCAAATTCTTTAAGAAAATCTCAGCATAATTTTTTGAACATTTTAGTTAACTTTTAAAATTAAGGTATAATTTTCATTGTTTTTGAATCATTTACCAATCTTTTGAAACATGTTGTGAGGAACTGAATACTTTAAAGAAGCACCACGAACCTATGATATGCATTGTCACTCATATATTATTGAACAAAACTACAAAATTAAATGTAATAATTTTTTTTAATTTTAAATTCTTTAAAAAAAATCTTTCTTTTTAGCATAATTGTTTGAACATTTTAGTTAACTTTTAAAATTAAGGTATAATTTTCATTATTTTAAAATAATTTACCCATCTTTTGAAATATTATTGTGAGGAGTTGAATACTTCAAAGAAGATGCCACCAATCTGGACACATCGTCACTCATAGACAACAACATTAATTATATATATTAAATATAACCATTAATATTACAAAACAAAACTTTGAAATCAATGATATAATAAATGTAATAAATGAAATTATAAATATTATGGAAAAAATCTCTTTCTAAATTTAATATCATCTTTATAAATAAGAAAGTATAGCAAGGGTTAGTTACTCCTGTCTTTATCAAAGAGAACATATTCTTCTATTGAATTTCATTTTCATAGAAGAACATTTTCCCTTGTTGATTCTCTTTACTAAACTCATGTGATCAATTACCTCCTGCCTCTCTCAACATTTCTTCATTTTTTCATCATGATTTGATTATCTTGTCACTTTTTGGAGGGATTCAATTTTGATGTCAAATCAAGCTCCTTTTAGTATCTTTAAAAAGTCTTGCTCTTTAGTATAAAAAATTGAACATTTTCATTTGCTTTTAATATTATGGTATTATTTTCATTGTTTTTAACCATTTATCACATATATAACAAGAAATCATGTTTTCCATTTCATTGTTTTTGCCACTTTTAAAAAGATTTATTGCTAGATTCGTTTAAGATATAGCTTCTACATGAATGGTAACCCTCTTAGTTTCAACCTAGTTGAGATCATTAAGGCTTTTGCACTTCTAACCTTCATAAAAAAAACATAAGATTCTTATACCTCTATGTGTATGGAATATAGTTGAATAGGGATGCATATATTTTTTGTACCTTAATAGTTTTATTGATACAATTTACTCTATGCTTGACTTTCTAGATTACATAATGGCTCATGCTGACCACATTGATCAAATAAGCAACTTACCAAGTGACTTGATTGATACCATTCTAAAATGTTTACCACTTTGAAATTAAAAACAATTATTTCATTTATTATATCATTAATTTCATAATTTTGTTATATAATATTAATGGTTGTATCTAATATATATAATTAATGTTGTCGTGTATGAGTGACGACGCAGTAGGTCAATGGTGTTTTCTTCAAATTATTCAACTCCTCACAATAATGTTTCAAAAGATAAGTAAATGTTTCAAAAACAATGAAAATTATATCTTAATTTTAAAAGTTAACTAAAATGTACAAACAATTATGCTAAAAAAAAAAATTTTTTTTAAAGAATTTGAAAGGAGCTTTATATGATGTCAAAAGTAAAGAACTCAAATTCAATGATAGGATAATCAAATGGTGAAAAAAAATCAAGTAAGGTTGAGAGGCAGAAGGCAATTGATTATACTTGATTATACTGAGTTTAGTAAAGAAAATTGACAAAGGAGAATATGCACTTCTTTGATGAAGATGAAAGTCAATAGAGGAATATGCTCTCCTTTGATAAACACAAGAGTAACTCTCTCTCTCTTAGAGAAAAAAAAAATGTGAGTATTAAATTTATTAAATGTAATAAATAAATACACATTATTACATGCATAAACATTTATTACATATGATAAATTTATGGTTTAAATAAATTTTGGTTCCTATAATTTCTTTAGTAAAGACTCAACAAAAAAAAATATTATAAGGGCATAAAATATAGTAAAAATTTTATAGGAATCCAAAATAAAAAAAAAATATTTTATAGAGATCCAAAATTTCTTTAAACTTAAATTTATTGAATTTAATACTCACACATTTATTAAACTTAATAAAGTTATTAAATTTAATAAATGTGTACACATTTATTGCATTTTAAAAAAATATTGAATTTAATAACCATGCATTAATTAAACTTAATAAAATTATTCCCTTCGTTCATTTTAATAGTCATTTTTTTTAGAAATCAATAAATATAATAAATTTTCTTGATTCTAATAAAATAATTGTAGAGTTTACTATTTTATCACTTACTCTTTATACTTCACAACAAATACATGTATAAATTAATTAAATATTCAAAAAGGGTATAATTGAAAAAAAAAGGTAATTAATGTAATCTTGAACTTCATAAACAACAAATCAATAGAAACAAAATTTATCCTAAAATCCAACTATTAAAAAAAGCATAGAGGGAGTATTAATTATAATAAATTTGTGTAATAATATAACAGTAATTATTTTAATTATTAAATTTAATAACTTATTAAGTGAAATAAATGTGTCGGTATTAAAATTAATAAATGTAACAAATACGTTTACATTATTAAATGAGTAAACATTTCTTACGTCTAATAAAATTATATAAATTAATACACAAATTAATTATATTTAATAAAAAAAAATTTATAAAATTTAATACCAAATCATTTATTACACTTAATAGAATTATTAATTTTAATAAATGTGTACATTTAATGTATTTAATAAATTTATGATTTTATTCAGAAAAAAATGATTTTAATAACCATGAATTTATTACACTTAATAGTGATAAACTTGTAACTATTGTATTTATTAAATTTAATAACTTTATTAATTAGTAAATGTGTGGGTATTAAATTTTTAAATATAATAACCGTGTACACATTATTAAAAGAGTAAACATTTATTAAATCTAATAAATTTATTTAATTTAATACTCAAACAGTCAAACATTAATTATATTTAATAAATTTATAAAATTTAATATTTAAAAATTTGTTACCCTTAATAAAGTTATTGAATTTAATAAATGTGAACTCATTTATTGTATTTAATAAATTTATTAAATTTAATAACCATGCATTTATGATACTTAATAAAATTCTTACATATAATAGGAGACAAAAAGTTGGTTGAATGGTTGAGCTATAAGGGAAGGGTGAATGAGTGATATGTTGCGGGTCCAAATATCTCTCACCCACATTTCTAAAAAAAAATAAAATATTACCGATGAAAAAAAGTTATATTAATACACACATTTATTACATTTAATAAATTGATGGAAGTTAATACTCACATTTATTACACTTAATAAAGCTATTGAATTTAGGTTTAATTTCACTTTTAATTTCAAAATTATTATTTTTTTGTTATTTTTGTCACTTTTTTTAATAAAAGGTTGGATGGTTGACCGTTTAATTAGTTTAATTTTGTTTACTTATATTTAATTAGTTACAGTAATAAAAAAAAATGGAATGAAGGACGCGTAAGACATGCCTTCTTCTTCTTAATTGCAACAGCTGCACTCTTGTACGCCTTTATACATCAACAGAGAACAAATGTATAAAAAAATCTTCTTAAATCACAAGTCTTATTATTAAATTACTTTAAATATGGATTACAACCAATACAAGGGATCACATACTTTTACCTATACAAATATTACCTAAATTTTAAAATCTAACCTAAAGTAGTAAAATGGTTGCGAATTTGATTTTCCCATTACGCAAAGCAAACGTTGAGAGGAATAAGGAACTCTCTAAACCCCAAGTTTTACAAGAAGGAAAATCCCGTACGAAACGATGCTCTCCACCTTCACATTGTGTAATTGAGATTTGGGGATTTAGGATTTCTTGTATCCACCTTATTCAATTTGGAAATTTGAGAATTATGATTTTTTGTTTTTAATTTCTAACTACCAACACTCATTTACAAACACGCGTTGTAAGTTATATGCTTGTATAATTAATTAATTAATTAATTAATAACTAATTAGTGTTAATAATTTAATTACTAAAAAAATTAGCATATCTAAACTAACGGTCAACATTCAAACATTAACTGAGGTAAAAAAGTACAAAATAAATAATTTTCAAGGATAAAAAATAATGAAAAAAATTGTAAACCAAAATTACAAAAAATTTAATTTTAGAGGATTAAAAATACAATTAAGTCTTGAATTTACTAAATAACATACTATGTATATAATTAATCTAATAATATTATTACATTTAAAAAAAAAACTTATAAAATGTACTCCCTCCGGCCAGACTGAAATATAAGAAAAAAAAACTAAATCTCTTCCCTTAATAAAAGTAATTAACACCATTTAATTATGATAGTCTCAATAAAAACAAGTGATTCATTTACTAATGTACCCTTGGCATTTAATTCATAGGATAAGAAAAGAAGAGATGATTAAAAGTAAAATTCTAATTAAATGAAAGACATTTTGGAGATAACCAGTATCAGAGAATTGCTTAAAATTTATTTATATTTTAGTTCAACCAACTTTGGAATTATTTTTTTTCTAATATTTGAGTCTAGAGGGAGTACTCCCCACGATTCAAAATAAGTGTCGCGTTTGAAAAAGAAAAAAAAAATCTAAAATAGGTGTCATATTTAGCTACAAAAGAAATGTTTATATTTCCCTTTCTTTTATGTTGATGTAACCCAATAGTACCCGTGCATTTGGATAACACGCATTCATATTTACACATTTTTTTAAATAATTTGGATATCTATGTTTATTTTAAGGATGGATGTCATTTGCTTAAAAATAATCATTTAAAGAAAATAAGAAACATTTTTAAACATATTTTTCAATAGAGATTAGTTATCATCAAAAAGTTGATGGATATTTCTTATTAAAGGAGTTATAAGGTGGTCTAGTAGTTAAAAGGAGAAAGGAGATAAAAGAATCGTGAATTCAACTCTCTTTTACTAATAACTAATATTCGTCTATAAAAAAAAAACAACAATTAAAAAAAATATACCATGCATCCAAGATATAAAATAAATTTTTTTTATTTACATTTTTTTTTTCTGAATTGTAAGAGAATCAACGTTAAATTCACCTCATTGACCGGTAAAAAAAATCACCTCATTTGATTAATGACATAATTTGACGACTCAACTATCGAATAGAATTTCAAACTATTTTCAATTTTTTGTTTTTGATGAGTAAGCTATGTGCCCTTGTTCAATTTAATTCCATCGCTTCAATTTTAAACAAGATCAAAACTCATGCTTCTAAGCTTTTGACCATAGTTTTTTCCTTTGACTCTTGTTATTTTTAGTGTATTTTTCTTGGTTCAGTTCATCATTTTTTTGGTACAGCACTTTTAGTCTTTTTATTTTTGTGAGGTCAGCACTTTTAGTCAGCGTTATCAACTTTAGATTTAACCTTGATATTTTGGGTAATTTTCCACAATGAACAACTAGTGATCATGTTAGATAAATATAACTTTTAGAATAACTATTAGAAAAATTAATAATTTTGATCTAAATAACAATATCTATTGTTGGATTACATTCTCAGTAAGTTCTAATTAAATTAAATAATTTTATAAGTAAACTACCAACTCAACCACATCAAACACAACAACACCCGATGAATTTGTGAGGGACATCATTTTTGGTGTTACATTGTACTTAACTTGACTATTGGTGATTTTTTTATTTTTTTTTGAGATACATTTGTATTCAAGTCTTTAAATGTTAATGACGTTGTGCTTAATTTAAATTATTCTATTATAAATTATATTTTTAGATTTTTTAAACCTTATAAAATGTTTATTGATTTTAAATGCTTATTTAAAAAAATACCCTTTTTTTTACCAAATAAATAAAATTTGGTACTTGATGAGATCCTATTTAATATATATTTATCCTTCCTAAAGTATACTTTCTTTATAGCAAAAGCTATATGTCCTTCCTACTATGGAAAAGAAACAATAATTCAACTTTAAGAGTATGTGAAATAGTTGTGTGTAACGAACCAATATTAGTGAAATCCTTTTGTTGCAAATTAAAATTGCAATAGAACAAAGCAAGAAATATGATAGAGGAGGAGTCTGGCATATCAAATACAATCACCAACCAATATTCAATCAAGTGATAAATTAATGAACTCAACTAGAGCTCTTTCTGAAGCTCGTGCCATTTGTTGCAATTCTTGTCCAATATTCGGGAAATGTTGTTCAGAATCATTAATGCAGAGAGTAAGGAGCTCCAATGATGCAGAATTCGCCAGCAAAAACCGTATGAAGTTTAGTGTATTCTCACATGGTTTGTAAACTTTGATGTGCACAGTCTGAAGGTGACTAAGGCAACAATCATTGTACCTTGACTCCTCCACTATTTGTGGCGGTTCCACATTCACGACAGTGTTAGGTCTCTACAAAAAAGGAATATGAAGAAAAAAGAGTCAAAATATATGACATGACAGAAACAAATTAATTAAGAAAAAAAAATGGTCTTCTTGGTCACCTTTATCGAAAGTTTCTCTATATTAGGACAACATTTTAGTAAGGAAATAACAATCAGAAGCTCTGTTGTTTCCATGAAATCCACACCATCCAATTCTAGATTTTTTAGGCCATTTAGTGGTCTTTTCAAACTCCTTGGAAGCATACCACATATAGAGAAAAACTATACAAACAAACATAAAAATTGTGAGATGAATTAATATGTGTCCAACTAGAAAGTAGACATCTTTATAAATATAATACAAGCACCAAATTAAAAACATAGATTTATCTATGCTCTTTTTGACCAATGATATATAAAAATCTTATCAAACACATCGAGGGGTCATGTTAGGCAGAAGATATGTGTCAAATTATCATTTATGATGTACTATTAGTCCTTGGCTTTGGCTTTATATTTATACGAAATAGAGTATAGCAGCTTACATTTCTTTGTAGACGTGCCATTGGGAAAAACAGGTGTATATATCAACTAATAAATTACTATGTTGTTATATAGTTTTAGATAAAGTCTACCAATTAAGCTAATAAATATCATATCCAATAAACAACATTAATTAAATATACTGACCTGGATGTAACCTCTTGTGAGGGAAAAGGTTTGAATTTTCGACAAGCCTTTGATCAAATTAGATATTGTATTTATATCGAAGTTATCCCCAGGAATATCAGCCTTAAGTGAAAGATCACTCATATTCTTTACTTTCTCCAAACAAACTGACTTAATAACTTCACTTTGTACATGTAAGACTTTGAGAGTAGGAGAGTACACATTGATATACTCAAAACCAGAACAGTGTGAAATGGAGAACATCTCAAGTGATGGACAACCAATCATAAGACTTTCAAATGCATTTGGATCAAATGCAATATAAAATAGCTGAAGCATGGTCAAACTTTTAAAGCCATGAAAATTAGGCACAGTTGATAATGTAAAGTTGCAAAGGTAAAGTTCACTCAATTCGAGACAAGAAAATATATGAGATATTGGAGTTTCATATGTATCTATTTGAAGATCAGTAAGCTCAAGAATTTTAATTCCTTTTCTTGATAAATAAAGAATCCACTTATTAAGGGATTCAATTTTGATTGGAAAATTATTTGGAATACAAAGAGAAAATTCATGTATCGGATCATTGTGCAGCAAAAGAGTTTCGGTAATGATGGTTGAAATTTCATGTAATTCAAGATCCTTACACTTTTCAAAAAAATTATCTGAAAAATCAAGTTTTGAGACTGAAGCCCACTGGAACCTCCAACCGCTTGATAACACACTGGTTCTAACCACATCTTCAAGTGGTAAACGTTCTAGAATGTTATCAATCAAGTGACTTGGTAAGTTGCTTATTTGATCAATGTGGTCAACATGAGCCATTACGTAATCTAGAAAGTCAAGCATAGAGTAAATTGTATCAATAAAACTGTTAAGGTACAGAAAGTATATGCATCCATATTCCACACACACACCTAAAAGTGTATAGTTTCAATATATACCTTGCTACTGTTAGTTACTTGAAAATATCCTTATAGTATTTTACTTGTTCTTATACAAAAAGATCTTGTGATGCAATATTGCATTTAAATAAACTCCAATACTAACAAAATCAATAGATTATGTGAATAATAAAACAATATGCATGCTTTGATTTGTGAATGCAACCCATCACCTTAATCCTCAAATATATAATCAGTACATTAGGTTATTCGTATAATTCTCTACAACAATAATGAACCAAAATCATTTGTGTATAGAGGTATATATTTTTTTTATAAAGGCTAGGAGTGCAAAAGCCCTAATGATCTCAACTAGGTTGACCCTAAGAGGGTTACCACCATTCATGTAGAAGCCATGTCTTAAACGAATCTAGCAATAAATCTTTTTAAAAGAGTGGCAAAAATAATGAAATGCAAAACAAGACTTCCTATTTTTATGTGGTAAATGGTTTAAAAATAATGAAAATTATATCATAATATTAAAGGAAACGAAAATGTTCAATTTCTTATGCAACAAAGCAAGACTTTTAAAAAAAAAAAAAAAAAGAGTTTAAGAAGAACTTTATTTGATATCAAAATTGAATAACTCAAATAAATTGACAGGATAATCTAATAATGGTGAAAATATGAAGAAACATTGAGAGAGGCAGGAGGTAATTGATCACCTGAGTTTAGTAAAGATAATCAATGGAGGGGAAATGTTCTACTTTGATAACAATGAAATTCAATGGAGGATTTATTCTCTCCTTTGATAAATACAGGAGTAACGGGTCATGCTTATCCTCTTTCATTTATAAAGATGGTATTAAATGAGATAGAGAATTTTTATTCCTTAATATTAATTATTTCATTTATTATATATTTAATTTCATAATTTTGTTCTATAATATTAATGGGTATATTTAATATATATAATTAATATTTTTGTCTATGAGTGACGAGATAATTCGTAGGATGATGGCATCTTCTTCAAAGTATTCAACTAATTACAACAATATTTCAACAGATAAATACTTGCAAAAATACTTCAATTGGGAATAAGAATCAACAATACTATGAGAGGAATTCCATATTTGTTGTATTTGCTATTTACACCCCATGCTTGTTACTTACACTCCCCCTATCTTCTATTTTCTCTTATTTTCCTATAATACTATTATTATTTTACACCTCAAATATATCCTTATAGTTCCCCCCCTCCTTTTCTCTTCTCCTCTTTTCTTCTCTTCTATCAAACCCTCTTTTCTTCTTTTCGGACATCTTACTAACATAATAATTCATGGTTACATAAAAAGAAAATAGAAAAAGGTAAAATACAATATACATATACAGTAAATGTGTTTAAAAAATGTCTATCTTTTAAGCATAATTGTTTGAACATTTTAGTTAACTTTTAAAATTAAGGTATAATTTTCATTATTTTTGAATCATTTATCCATCTTTTGAAACATTGTTGTGAGAAGCTGAATGTTTTAGACAAAACATCATCGACCTATGAATGGCATCGTCATTCATAGACAAACACATTAATTATATATCTAATACAACCATTAATATTATAGAACAAAATTATATATATCTAATACAAACATTAATAAATGTAATAATTGTCTTTATTTAAAATTCTTTAAAAAAATCATTCTTTTTAGTATAATTGTTTGAACATTTTAGTTAACTTTCACAATTAAGATATAATTTCATTTTTTTTTTCAACCATTTACCCATCTTTCGAAATATTGTTGTGAGAAGTTGAATACTTCGGAAAAGACGCTACCAACCTATGAACTACGTCGTCACTCATAAAAAAAAACATTAATTATATATATTAAATACAACCATTAATATTACAAAACAAAACTATGAAATTAATGATATAATAAATGTAATAATTTTTTTTTAATTTAAAATTCTTTAAAAATATCTTTCTTTTTAGCATAATTGTTTGAATATTTTGTTAACTTTTAAAATGAAGGTATAATTTTAATAATTTTTGAACCATTTACTCATCTTCTGAAACATTGTTGTAATGAGCTAAATACTTCAGAGAAGATGCATTCGACCTATAAACTGTTTCGTCACTAATAGACAACAACATTAATTATATATATTAAATAGTATCATTAATATTAAAAAACAAAACTATGAAATTAATGATATAATAAATGTAATAATTTTTTTTTCATTTACAATTCTTTAAAAATATCTTTCTTTTTAGCATAACTGTTTCACATTTTAGTTAACTTTTAAAATTAAGGTATAATTTTCATTATTTTTAAACCATTTATCTATCTTTCAAAACATTGTTGCGAGAAACTAAATGCTTCGAAGAAGACGCCATCAACTTATAAACCGCTTCGTTACTCACAGACAAAAACATTAATTATATATAGAACAAACCTATGATATTAATAATATAATAAATGCAATAATTGTCTTTAATTTAAAATTCTTTAAAAAATCATTCTTTTTAGCATAATTGTTTGAACATTTTAGTTAATTTTTACAATTAAGGTATAATTTTCATTTCTTTTCAACCATTTATCCATCTTTTAAAAAATTGTTGTGAGGAGTTGAATAATTCAGAGAAGACGCCACCAACCTATGAACTGCATTGCCACTCATAGACAACAACATTAATTATATACATTAAAAACAACCATTAATATTACATAACAAAACTATGAAATTAATGATATAATAAATGTAATAATTGCTTTTCATTTTAAATATCTTTCTTTTTAGCATAATTGTTTGAATAATTTAGTTAACTTTTAAAATTAAGGTATAATTTTAATTATTTTTAAATCATTTACCCATCTTTTAAAACATTGTTGTAAGTAGCTTAATTTTTCAGAAAAGACGCATTTGAGCTATGAATCGCTTCGTCACTCGTAAACAACAACATTAATTATATATATTAAATATAACCATTAATAATACATAACAAAACTATGAAATTAATAATATAATAAATGTAATAATTTTTTTTCATTACAAATTCTTAACAAAAATATTTCTTTTTAGCATAATTGTGTGAACATTTTAGTTAACTTTTAAAATTAAGCTTTAATATTCATTGTTTTTGAACTATTTATTTATCTTTCAAAATATTGTTGTGAGTTGCTGAATACTTCAAAGAAAGACGCAGACCTGTGTTTCTCATAGAAAAAAACATTAATTATATAAATTAAATACAACCATTAATATTACTTAACAAAACTATGAAATTATTCATATAATAAATCTAATAATTATTTTTCATTTTAAATTCTTTAAAAATATCTTTCTTTTTAGAATAATTATTTGAATATTTTAGTTAACTTTTAAAATTAAGACATAATTTTAATTATTTTTGAACCATTTACCCATCTTTTAAAACATTGTTATGATGAGTTAAATACTTCGATAAAGAAGCATTCGACCTATGAACCATTTCGTCACTCATAAACAACAACATAAATTACATATATATATATATATATATATATATATATAACCATTATACTACAGAACAAAACTATGAAATTAATGTTATAATGAATGTAATAATTGTTTTTAATTTCAAATTCTTTAAAAAAATATTCCTTTTTAGCATAATTGTTTAAACATTTTAGTTAAATTTTAAAAGTAAACTATAATGTTAATTGTTTTTGAACCATTTATCCATCTTTCTAAACATGGTTGTGAGGAACTAAATATTTCATAGAAGACATCACTAACCTATGAACCGCATCCTAACAACAACATTAATTATATATATTAAATTCAACCATTAATATTACCAAACAAAACTATGAAATTATTCATATAATAAATCTAATAATTATTTTTCATTTTAAATTCTTTAAAAATATCTTTCTTTCTAGAATAATTATTTGAATATTTTAGTTAACTTTTAAAATTAAGGTATAATTTTAATTATTTTTGAACCATCTACCCATCTTTTGAAACATTGTTATGATGAGTTGAATACTTTGGAAAAGACGCATTCGACCTATAAACCACTTTGTCATTCAAAAACAACAACATACATTATATATATATATATATATATATAACCATTATACTACATAACAAAACTATGAAACTAATGTTATAATAAATGTAATAATTGTTTTTAATTTCAAATTCTTTAAAAAAATATTTCTTTTTAGCATAATTGTTTAAATATTTTAGTTAAATTTTAAAAGTAAATTATAATGTTAATTATTTTTGAACCATTTATCCATCTTTCGAAACATTGTTGTGAGAAACTAAATATTTCATAAAAGACGCTACCGACATATGAACCACATCCTAACAATAACATTAATTATATATATTAAATTCAACCATTAATATTACCGAACAAAACTATGAAATTAATGATATAATAAATGTAATAATTTTTTTTATTTTAAATTATATAAAAATATCTTTCTTTTTAGCATAATTGTTTGAATATTTTAGTTAAATTTTAAAATTAAGATATAATTTTAATAATTTTTGAACCATTTACTCATCTTTTGAAATATTGTTGTGATGAGCTAAATACTTCGAAGAAGACGCATTTGACCTATAAACCGCTTCGTTACTCATAAACAACAACATTAATTATATATTTTAAATACAACCATTAATATTATAGAACAAAACTATGAAATTAATTATCTAATTAATATAATGATTTTTTTCATTTTAGTTAACTTTTAAAATTAAGCTATAATATTCATTGTTTTTGAACTATTTATCCATCTTTCGAAACATTGTTGTGAGGAGCTGAATCCGTAGGAATCAAACACGATACTATAAGGGGGTTTACAATACTTACACACTCTATTCAACCAACTGAGCTAGACCCCCTGGGTAAATTAATTAATGATATAATAAATGTAATGTTTTTCATTTCAAATTCTTGAAAAAAAATCTTTCTTTTTAGCATAATTGTTTGAACATTTTAGTTAATTTTTAAAATTAAGGTATCATTTTAATTATTTTTGAACGATTTACCCATCTTTTGAAACATTGTTGTGAAGAGCTGAATACTTCAGAGAAGATACCACCAACCTATGAAACGCGTTGTCACTATAAGACAACAACATTAATTATATATACTAAATACAATCATTAATATTACAGAACAAAACCATGAAATTAATGATATAGTAAATGTAATAATTTTTTTTAATTTCAAATTCTTTAAAAAAATATTTCTTTTTAGCATAGTTGTTTGAACATTTTAGTTAACTTTTAAAAGTAAGGTATAATTTTCATTGTTTTTGAACTATTTGTCCATCTTTCGAAATATTGTTGTGAGGAGCTAAATACTTTGAAGAAGACACCACTGACCTATGAATCACGTCATCACTCATTGACAACAACATTAATGATATATATTAAATACAACCATTAATATTACATAACAAAACTATGAAATTAATGATATAATAATGTAGTAATTGCTTTTCATTTTAAATTCTTTAAAAATATCTTTCTTTTTAGCATAATTGTTTGAATATTTTAGTTAACTTTTAAAATTAAGGTATAATTTTAATTATTTTTGAACTATTTACCCATCTTTTGAAACATTGTTGTAAGGAGTTGAATCTTTCGAAGAAGACGCATTTGACCTATGAATCGTTTCGTCACTCATAGACAACAACATTAATTATATATATTAAATACAACCATTACTATTACAAAACAAAACTATGAAATTAATGATATGATAAATGTAATAATTTTTTTCATTACAAATTCTTAAAAACAAAATATTTCTTTTTAGCATAATTGTTTGAACATTTTAGTTATCTTTTAAAATTAAGTTTTAATATTCATTGTTTTTGAACCATTTATCCATCTTTCAAAATATTGTTGTGAGGCATTAAATACTTCAAAGAAGATGCAGACTTGTGAACTGTGTTATCCCTCATAGAAAACAACATTAATTATATATATTAAATATAACCATTAATATTACATAACAAAACTATGAAATTAATGATATAATAAATTTTAATAATTGTTTTTCATTTTAAATTCTTTAAAAATATCTTTCTTTTGAGCATAATTATTTAAATATTTTAGTTAACTTTTAAAATTAAGGCATAATTTTAATTATTTTTGAACGATTTATCCATATTTTGAAACATTGTTATGATGAGCTGAATACTTCGTCACTCATAAACAACAACATAAATTATGTATATTAAATACAACCATTATATTACATAACAAAACTATGAAATTAATGTTATAATAAATGTAATAATTGTTTTTAATTTTAAATTCTTTTAAAAAATATTTCTTTTTAGCATAGTTGTTTAAACATTTCAGTTAAATTTTAAAAGTAAGCTATAATATTCATTGTTTTTGAATCATTTATCCATCTTTCAAAACATTGTTGTGAGGAACTGAATATTTCGTTCAAGACACTATCGATTTATGAACCACATCGTCACTTATAGACAATAACATTAATTATATATATTAAATACAACCATTAATATTAAAGAACAAAAATATGAAATTAATGATATAATAAATGTAATAATTTTTTCATTTTAAATGCTTTAAAAATATCTTTCTTTATAGCATAATTGTTTATAATTTTAATAATTTTTGAACCATATACTCATCTTTTAAAACATTGTTGTAATGAGTTGAATACTTCAGAGAAGACACATTCAACCTATGAACTGCTTCATCACTCATAGACAACAACATTAATTATATATATTAAATAAAACCTTTAATAATACAGAACAGAACTATGAAATCAATAATATAATAAATGTAATAATTTTTTTTAATTTCAAATTATTTTAAAAAAAAATTCTTTTTAGCATAATTGTATGAACATTTTAGTTAACTTTTAAAATTAAGTTATAATATTCATTGTTTTTTAATCATTTATCCATCTTTCAAAATATTATTGTGAGGAGCTAAATACTTCGTAGAAGACGCCACCAACCTATAAACCACGTCATCACTGAGAGACAACAACATTAATTATTTTTCATTAAATATATATATATATATATATATATATATATATATATATATATATTAAATATAACCATTAATATTACAAAACAAAACTATGAAATTATTAATATAATAAATGTAATAATTATTTTTCATTTCATATTTATTTATACATACACTTATGGGCCTTGTGTTTATGGGCCTCGAATATGATTACCAATTTAGGTAATCTACTAGTAATCATTACAATGTTAATCATCTTCATAATCTAAGAGGGTGTATTAGATTAGGATTTTAAAATACTTTATTAGCATAAAAAAGTCTTGAAGAATTTAAAGATTTTGTAGGAAACTAAAAACTGTTAAGATTTTTTTTCAAAAGACTTTTTGTGATTAGGATTTTGTAGTTTGAATTTAATGGATTTAGAATATAAAATTTGAAAGGATTTCACGGATTTATAAGATTTGAAAAGATTATATGGATTTCTAGAAAAAAAAAAACATTCAAAACTAGTAAACACAAGCCAACAAGAGTGCGCTTGAAAATATCATTGAATACAAACTAATCACAAGTTATCATGAGCTGAACTCTCTCACTTGCTAATGCATTTTGAGATATCTTTTTCACAAATTTTCATAAAGTAATATAGCAAAAAATAATAACAAAACATTAGTCAAAAGTATAAAATATTTCATTTAACCCATAAAATTTTCGTAAAAAATAATGTTTGGGATTTCTTTTATAACATCTCAAGCATTAATTTTTGTTTTCTTTATATTTTTTCAAAATTGACTGCAATAGTTTAGAAAAATATTTTAAAACTTTAATTTATTTGTTTGCCCCAACTAAGTTAGAACTTTCTTTAGGCTCAGATTTACTTCTCTTATGAAAATTTTCATTTCATTAGGAATTTATGAACCTAAAGGGGAATGAGATGGTGAACTACATTGTAGGCTTGTAAGTTGATTTGTAATAATTTGGGGTATGAATATATCACTATTAAGATCATATGAAAAGTTTCACCAGATATGGGTGAGAGATTATCCAAAGCAAAGAAAATGAATAAAAAAGTTTATGATGAAAAAGAAAAGTTTCTCGTAATTGGATGGGATTGTTTGTTGGGTTTGGTATTTATATGATCAACTAAAAAATCCATAAAATCCATCAAAATTCAATTAAAAAAAAAGTCCATAGAATCTTTATGATTTTGAATAACAGGTAACTTTTTTTAAGTTATTTAAAATCTCAATTGAATAGCATAAGATTTTGTTGCCATCTCAAACAAATCTTAATAATCTTGATTGAATACCATCAAATTGTTTTTTATTATTTAACAATTCTGATTGAATATCCAAAACATTTTTACCAATTTTTTTTTAAAATCCTAATCCAATGCATTCCCCTAAATTGTGATATTCTTATTGTTCGATTGTCCAGTAGGTTGATTAGTGAGACCATCATAGTTCATGTTGTTCTAGCTAGGTTGTCATTTTCTAGCTTGAGTTTTCGATTATATGGTTCTTTGAATATCTATATGGTAAGTTTAATAATTTTATTATTGTGGTGTGTGCTTTTTCTCATAAACGAGAGTATTACATTATCCTTCTCATTATATTAAAATGCAAATAAATTATATTTTTTCCTTTTTAAAGATTTACGAGTGTCATAATGTACTCATTCTAGTGTTAAAGTAGCTAGTTTAGTATATTTAACTTAACACAATTAAAAAAAATCTTTAAAAGTTTTTAATTAAAATATATACAGAATATACTTATTAACTAAGACATTAACTATTCACTCACTTGATAAATATTTTTTCAAATATAATTACTTTTTAAAGGGGGTTACTAACCTCCATCTTAGTTGGAGTACATTAACAAACAATATCAAAATATTTTGGATAAAAAAATTATTATTTTTATCATAAAAAAATACTTTAAGAATATTATAGTAATTTAATAACTAACTAAAAAAATCTCTTTCCCTCTCTTTATTGATAGCATTTTTCATATAAGATAATTGATTTTAATTGGAAAGAAAAATAATTTATTTTTAATTAAATATTAAATTATTAAAATATCATTATTAAATTAATTAAAAAATATTTTTATCTAAAATATTTTAATGATGATTACTAATACACTCCAACTCCAACTAAAATGAATGTTAACAATTTTTAGGAATCGTGAATCATGACACAATTCATGCCAATTAAAGATTCACATGTTTGGTTATATTATAACTTTCTTAGGTATATATTATTTTTTTACAAGTATATACCCTTTATTAAATATTTTTTACTCAATTGTTTTTATAAATATGACACTGCCTAATTTAATTATAAAATTTAAATAAATTTTCATATAAAAAAATATCTATCATTGTAATTTTATTACAAACATTTGTTACTCAATAAAATGCACCCATAATCTAACTATGCTTATAAATTATTAATAAAACAAAAAAAAAAATACGTACATACAAAAATATATTTTTTACTTTAAAAATTATGCTAAAGACATGAATCATAGCATAGGGTACAAAAATACGTGAATCATATGTGTGCAAAATTACATGAAAAAGAAAAGAAGTGGGCAAAAATACATGAAAAAGAAAAGAAAAGAAAATAAGAACTTGAATTTTGACCAGAAAGATGGAATCGTGTAGACAAATACAAACTTCAACCTTCAATCTTCAACCATGAAGATTGAAGTTTTTTTTAAAACTTCAACCTAACTGAGAATAAAATGGATAACATAGTTTTTTTTATCTTATTAAAACTTTTCATATCTGGGAAAGTTAGATTCTCACCTTCTTGCATGCATGGGAAAGTTTTAATGAGAAACATAGCTAAAAACATTTTTGGGAAACCTCTCTACCGAGAATCTAAATTTTTTAAAATAAATATGAAACACGGAAACCAACTTAAGATTCTTAAGACTTTTTTTATTTAATAGTTACATTTTTCTTTTTTAAATGTACAATTGACCTCCATCACATATTATTTATTAAATTAATCCCTTTTTATATTATAGATTAAACTGACTCTTTTCATTGCGACTTTTTTACTTGACAGCTTAATTTTATTTTTTAAAAATACATGACTCATTCTTATATTATTTATTAAACTGACATCCTTCTTATTATAATATCTCACTAATTTTTATTATTATTATAATGATTAATTACTTGATTTTTTTTTATTTCACAAAAAAAAAAAGAATCATAGTTTGTGGATTAAAATATAATAATTTTTATAAATTAATATTTAACATACACAATAAGATAATATAAAAATTTAAATAATAGATATTTTAAAGTTTATATTTATATTTATAAAATTGATATTCCTTTTACTAGTTTAGATTAATTTTTCTTTTATTATCTTTATTGTTGATTTTTTATAACTATGTTGACGATTTAATTAGAAAAGAATATGAACATTCATTTTGACTTGGAGAGAATATTAAATCAAATATTTTGAATATCAAAAGCAACAACAATGTTATTCATGTTTTCTTATTTTATATAAAGTAGTTTTTTTTTTTATATAAAACAATAGTTTATTCTTAATATAATATGAGAAAAAAAATTTCTTGTGCATATATCACGTGGCTACTAAATTTATTTGTACATGTTGTTGTTTCATTCATTCCAACAAAACATCTTATATCTATCCATTATCTTATTGAAAAATGTCTTCTCCACGACAAGTTATTGCCATTATCACATGTAATATAATCAATTCATTGATGATGTGTATACGTTGAATTATGTTTACAATGCGTACAATAAGTCATTTGAAAAAATGAGACACTCAGATTATTGGTCATAGTATTAAGGACCATTGATGTGTCACAATCCAGAAATACAACGAAATAAAAAAGGTATACCAAAATCAAGTTATATACACACGGAAATAGACCAAAGAGAAAAGAGATAAGAAAAACGTTGTTCAATATGTAGAACTTGTGATCATTCAAAAAACAAGTATCCACATCAATTGAGATCAAAAAACATACTATTTAAGTTGTTATATTATCTCATTATATATGTTAAATATTAATTTATGAAAATTATTATATTTTAATTGGCAAAATATGATTCTCTGTTTTTTTTTTCTAAAATAAAAAAATAAAGCAATTATTCACCATAATAATAAAATTAATGACATCACAATGAGAATGGGGTGAGCTTAGTGTATAGTATAATGTATAATATAAGAATAGGGTAAATGAATAATATGAGAAGATGGTCAATTATACATTAAAAAAAAAAATTAAATTGTCAAGTAAAAAAGTCAAAATGAAAAGGGGTTAGTTTAATGTATAATATGAGAAAGGAATCAATTTAGTGAATAACATGGGAAGAAAACAATTGTGAATTTTAAAAAAAATAAAATTGAATTGTTAAGTAAATCAAAATATTCTCCCATACTAAATGTTTTTAAGTAGTTACACTTTTTAATAATTTTTAAATTATTAATTTGATCTAAAATCTTCAATTAAATTGAAGAGTCATTTTATATAATAATATTTATCAAATTTTATATCAATCAAATAAATAGTTTGATATTTCATTTATTTAGAACAAAATCCACGTAATATATACTTTTCTTTAAATATTTACCTTTTTCTTTGGTTACCAATACAAATATAGGGACAAATGTATAAACTACATTTACTTTCCAAAAATTAACTTTCATTTTAAAATAACTAATAAAGAAGGTTTCAAATAATTCATCCTGACCATACAATATCACACTGACATATCTAATGGTCATTATAAGCTGGACCACCATGAATCACCTAGTTTACTGGTCCACGGTAGCCTGTGCCCTCAAACAAATTTAAATTATATATTTTCATATATGATGATATCAGCTTCATTTATTATTTCCACCTCTATACAAAGTCCACTTTATTTTGCGTTTTGTCATAATCTGCTGTAGTACACACTACACAGAAAAGGATACATATTACATAGTTCTGCAAAGTGTTGGTTCTTGATTCGTTGTTTGTTTGTTTACCGACAAAATCTTGTCGAACAAGGAACAACAATGGGTACATGGATTCAGCAACAAGTGACCTCTGCTTATTGGAACCACGAATCCTACCCAGGCTTTGGTGATTTCTCCGTTATACCCCTCTTCGCTCTCTTTTTCCCCTCTCTTCGTTTTCTTCTCGATACCTTCATTTTCGAGGTACTACTACTGTCTCTCTCTGTTTCTGTACCACTCATTCAGATGAATCTTTTTTTGTATTAACTGCTCCCACCTAATTTTCTGTTAAACTGAGGTTCGTTGAGGCTCTGTTTGATTAGCTAAATTTTAGGGTACAAATAAAATTAATTGTCCTTTTGTCTCAATTGATTCTTAGAATTAATGCCGTATTGGAAAAAATATAAGATAAAATTAAAGTTATAATTTTTTTACCCATAAAATTAGAATATAATAAATTTATCCTTATTATTTTTACATTTTCTAAAATTGTCCAACATTAATAAATTATAATAAATTAAAAAAAATAATTTTATAAATTCATATTATTATGTATGTGTTGTCCTTGGTACACCAATCAACATATAAAATAAAAAATTATCATCTAATTTAAATAATTATCTTGTCGTCTTCTCTTTGTTATTTTTAGTCTACTTAGCCTGCATTATCTAGAAAAGTGGGTTAATCTTAAAATGGTGAAACTCTTTCTCTACATTTATCAATTTATTTTATTATTTTCGGATTTTTTTATTATATTTAGTGAATCTGAAGTGAGTGGCATTTACAGAAAGTGGCAAGACGATTGATATTTGGAAAGGGACACAAGGAAATGGATTTTCAGACTCATGAGAGGAAAAAGAAGATTATGAAATTCAAGGAATCAGCATGGAAATGCCTTTATTATCTATCTGCAGAAATTTTTGCTTTGGCAGTAACATACGATGAGCCTTGGTTTACTAATACAAGATACTTTTGGGTGGGACCAGGGAGTCAAATATGGCCAGATCAAAAGATTAAGTAAGATTATTCATATACAAGCACAACTATTGTGGTTACTCCCTTACAATCTTCAATGAAGGTTTTGTTTGGATGAAAGTTGAAAACTCACTTTTGCAAACTCTAAAGTACGATTTTGAATTCCAATACACAAAATGAAAGCAAGAAACTGTTATTTTGAAAGTAAATGTACTTTTGAGTTTTTCTAACTGATGTTCAAACATGTACTAGTCAGGACCAAAGTATAATTTAGTTGATTGAATAAGGTGTATAAGTATTGAGTATTGTAAATTCTTTGATACTATTTTCGATTTCTACATACAAAAACAAAACATGCAGTATTCATGTTAATTGTTATCATTTGTGCTTCCTGTCATTTCCATAATCAAATTGAGTTTGTTGATTGAACAATGAACAGCGACCTTTTAGCATTTCAGGTTGAAATTGAAAGGGCTGTATATGTATGCTGCTGGATTTTATTCATACTCCATACTTGCTTTGATATTTTGGGAAACAAGGCGCAATGACTTTGTGGTTTCCATGGGACATCATGTTACCTCTGTTGCTCTCCTTGTGCTATCCTACATTTTAAGGTTTTTTTTTTTCATCCAAGCCTTTGGTGAAGTGTTGTGAATGAACCATTTCAAACTCCTTACCTCACAAGTTCATTTTTATAAGGTTTTCACACAGTATTATAGTGTTTTTGACTCATGTTTAATACACTCAGGTTTGCTCGTGTTGGATCAGTTGTTCTAGCTCTTCATGAAGGTTGTGATGTGATTCTGGAGATAGCGAAAATGTCCAAATACATTGGCGCTGAAACAATGGCTAGCGTTGCATTTGTTCTTTTCGTTTTGTGTTTTACCATAATGCGGATCATTTACTACCCTTTCTGGATTCTTAGGAGTACAAGGTTTGTATTAATTCTGTTCATTTACATTCTGTTTTCCTTCTGTTGTTGTCTGTTAGAATTCCTCAAGTGTTTATTTTGTAGCTGCTAATCTAAAAGAAATGCTCGCTAGCAACAAAGCATCTAACACACTCGTTTCAACACACGCTTTATGAAATTTATTGAAAGCTACAAATTTTGATGAGTTTCACTTCTCATTTACATCAAATGTTTTTTTGCTCAGCTCATTTACATCAAATTTAATGACATACTCAATGGCCATGGAGATTCTCATGTGTGTGTAAATTTGTAATGCAAAAATTCCTTATTCTGCAAAAATATGTTATCTATGGTCCATTCTTTTTGCTCATTTAAACTGTTGATCATCAAAGTGTGGCATTAGTCTTCCAAGTTTTAACTGAGTTGAAATAGAATTTTTCTAAGAACATTTTTTACTTGGATAACGGAATTTAAGCAATCTTGTTGGAGCATATTTTGAAAAATAAAAATGTCTGTCCTAAAATTTATACTTCAATTAAGCAGTCTTGTTTTTGAACTTCCTATCAGTACCCTAACAAGAAAAAAATCCTGTTTCGGACTGCAGAAGTTTCAATGACTCAATCTAAAAAATATTAAGGGGGAAATTGTCGGTGCAATCACCTTTAAACTCAAATAGTAAATGCTAGAGCTTGCATCTTTCACATATCATTCTGTTCCTCCATTGAATTGCTTCATTATCTTCTCTCTTTGTCAGCTATGAAGTTGTTCTCACCTTGGATAAGAACCGGGTGGATGGTCCAATAAACTATTACGTGTTCAACACTCTTCTATACTTCTTACTCGTTATGCATATTTATTGGTGGGTGCTGATGCTCAGAATGCTTGTTAATCAAATCCATGAAAGAGGAAAAGTTAGTGAAGATATCCGGTCTGGTAAGCTGAAATACACCTTACATATATGACTTGTTTGGATAAGCTTATCCATAAGCACTTCTAAGAGAAGAAAACAAGAAAAATAAAATGAAATGAACTTTTGGATAAGTTAATTTGTAAAAGCTCTCTTATGCAGCCTCTCTAAAAGATGAGTGAACTTCTACAAATTAACTTATGCATTAAGTTAGCTTGAGCATATAAAAAACTCATTTCACTTTCTTTTTCTTATTTTCTTCTTATCGTAGAAGTACTTTTCGATAAACTTACCAAGACAGATCCTTAATTATGAACGTTTTATTCGTTATGCCGGAAAATATTACATTTCATTGAATCAACTATGATGCTGATGATCGCTAACAATGTAGCCATGTTTTGTAGTGGCTTTAGTTTGTAGAGATGTTAACTTCTTATCCCATTTTTTTGATGCAGATTCGGAAGATGAAGATGAACATAAACATGAAGAATGAACAGAAAAACACGATTGAATATGATAGCATTTTGTTCAAAATGGTATCATGAGTTGTTTTTATAAAGCACCATGTCACATTCTGTGTGGCACCAAGATAACAATGTATTAACTATAAGGTACTTGTCAAATTACTTGTGTTACTTGTAAAATTACATTTTGTTGTGCAAGAATGATGCAGAAATGGTCTTGGTCCTATTTGTGTTAGCATTAGGTTAATATGTGATAACGGATTTAATTTTATTTTTCTATTTGGTTACTATTGAAATAAAATGAGATGGAATTAATGTGATGGCATATGCAGATTTCTCATTATATTATTCATATCCAAGGACAGATCTCGACGAAAAAAAAAAAAAAAAGAGACCAACTATAAAAGTTAAACCTCATCATACAAGTATAGATGTATAAAATATTATATTAATAATTTATTAAAACATTTCTATGGTGGATAATTATTTATAATTAAATTTATACTAAATTAAACCTTTTTAGTAATTTCTTTTCAAAATATAAATATTTTTCTAAAAAAAAGATAAGTACAGCAAGTATTATTTTAATATATTGAAAAGAATTATGACTAGAAAAAAATAGCTAAGTTGTATATGTTATTTATCACATTCAAATCAGGAATACTTATTTCCTTTTTTCCCAATATCTCAACATTATTACATGTCAATCATAACTTTCACATGTTAAAAAAAAGTCTTGAATTTGTAACAGAAAATGATATTTAAACATCACGTCACATTTAAGTCAAAATGTAGTAAGTCTTTTAATATTTTTAGATGTAGATAAGTCATAGCAAAAATATTGATAATATTTCGTAAAAATAATATAATTATTGAAGAAAATAAATTATAGAAGTTTAAAGTGATCAAAACATAGTTTAAAAATGTAATTAAAATATAGTTTAAAATATTAAAATATAATTAATACATAATTTAAAGTATCAAAATAACACTTTTAAAATAGTATGTATCAAAATATAACTAAAATATAACCTAAAATACCAAAATAAAACTTTTAAGACATTATATATCAAAATGAAAAAGTATGTCAAACTTAATTGAGTAAAAGTGACATTAAACCTTAATCATTAATCATAATGGTTATTTTAGCAAAATGTTATAATTAGTTATGTTATAAAAATTATGGGTGTTTACAAGTTGGGTTGAATTAGATTTATCTAAATTCTTAATCCAATCAATTTTTATAGATTGGGTTGGCACTTGGTATTTACACCCCCATATTTGTTAAATATATCCCCATCTCTTCTATTTCCTCTTCTTTTTCTATAATACCCTTTTAAATGTTATTTTATACCCTCATATATCCTCAAAATTTGATACACTCTCTTCTTTTCTCTTCTCTTCTCTTTCGTAAACCCCTTTTTTATTTTCTTTGTCGTAACATTCCGAGCTCAATTCAACATAACATCTTGAGAAAAAAAACTCTAAAAATATAAATATAATTTAAATTTTTATGTACAAATATAGATATGGTTATAATTTAACAAAAATTAACTAATCATGATCATAATCATATCAATTGCCTCTATAATCAACAATATTATTTTTCTCTCCATCAATTAATTCTTCAAACATCTTACTAATATAATAATTCATGGTTCATGGTTACATAAAAAAAAAAAAAAAGGTAAAACAAAATATACATTCATAGTAAATGTGTTTTCAGAATGACATATATATATATATATATATACTAAAAACGTGTTTCAGAATAACATATACATATCAAAAACGTATTTCTGAAATAACATATACATATATACATATTTCTGGAACTATACATTGGTTTGGAAAGACATTTCCTGTATATGTATATGTTATTCTAAAAATATGTTTCTTGTAATAATAAATCATATCTCTCTTTGAGAAGAGTCATTGATTTTATATTTAATAGTTTCATAACGCACTAAGTCACAACCTTCAATTATTAACCTACTAGAACTATTAGGATCACAATTAAAGAAACGAAACCACCATAAAAATCAATTTCTTTAAGAGATGTTGTAGCCTGCAATCATTGGTGTTTTAGAAAAAAATGTTTGTTTGAACGCATTTAAAGAAGAAGAAAAACCACCATTAAATTAAAATATTTATATAAGAAATTAATAACCAATGTTTGCACTTTGAAATGTAATGTCAATGAAAAAAGGATGCAATATTGATGAAAAATACAGTATTATATAAATAACATGAGATAAAGATTGATGCAAAATTAAGGATTTAAAGAATGATAAAGACAAAATTTTAGATAGGATTCAAAATTATAAAATAAAATTTTAGATAGAGTTTAAAATTAGGAAATAAGATTTTAGATAAAGTTTAAAATTAGGAAATAAGATTTTAGATAAGATTTAAAAGTATGTTTTAAAGAAAGATAAAGATAAAATGAAAATAACACCTAACAAACATGGGGTGATAAGATATGAGTAATTTTGGTATAAAAATCTAAAATGGATAAAGGGGTGTGCTTAGCAAACTAAGAGGTGTAAATAGCAAGTGCAGTTGGGTTCGTATAATTTTATTTTTAAATTCAACCCAATCATAAATTGATTAAGTTGAGTTAGATGATCAGATTATTTATGCATTTTTCTTAAAATTAATTAATTAAAATTTACTAAAAAATCATAATAAATTTTCAAATTTTACTTATTTTTTAAGAAAAAAATCATTTACAATCACAAATATATGTAATTATATATTAATCACAAGTTAACTTCAAATATTATAAAACAAATCAAGAGATAAGTTACAAGCGACAAAGGTGCGGCATTGTAGCATTGGGCATCAAAAGAAATATAAAAGAGGTAGCAATCAAGACGGATTTAAGAATTTAAGTAGGAAGGGGTTAGAATTTGTTTTACAAAAATTGAAGATAAAATTTTGAAAAAAAAATATTTAATGTAAATTTTATATAAAAGAAAAAAGAAAAAATGGCTATAAAATTTGCCATTTTAAAAAAAAATTGAAAGTAAAATTTGTAATAATGTAATGTAAGAGTAAAATTTATAAGATTTTAAAAAATTGTAAATGAAAAGTGTCAAATTAATTTATTAAGAGTAAAATTTAACAAAAATAAAAATAAAAATATAATAAAACCAAATATTTATTAGATATAAAACTAAGATATGATCTACTAATAAAAGAAATTTAAATACATATTAACTTAAAAACTTTTTTTTTCTCTCATAGATCCATTCTTACTTGTAATCATATCTATTAATTAATATATTATATAATTTTAAGTTAGGTTATATTATTTTGGTACAAATAAATTAAATTATATACCAATATATATTATTTAAAAGATTATTAATATATAAATAATATATATATATATTTTATTTTTTTTACTAAAAATAATTATATATATAAAAAAATAAAAAAAAGACTGTAGGGAGGGGAGGGGGGGCTGAAGCCCTTGCTTGCCCCCACAGATCCGTCTCTGGTAGCAATGACGCAGAACTAAATGGAGGGTGGTAGACTAAACCGAAGATAGCAGAATTCGGTAGCAAAAACAATGATAACTAATTGGGTGTGAGTAATCGAGATTGCAAAATAGAATTTTAGTATTTTTACTTTCTATTTAGGATAAAAGTTTTCCTTAAATTAAATGAAACGAAGGACATAACGAATATGAAAATAAAATTATTATGAATAAATAATAAAGTGATAGTATAATTTCTTTACTTTTAATTTATTATTATTAGTTTCTATTAGATTGAGTCTAATTCAATCACTTTATCAACTTCATCACCATTCGCGATTATCCATTCCTTCGCTACCTTAATAAAAATTTACTAAATCAAGTTGGATTTGTTATTCATAAGCGAAGAAAAGTATCACGAGTCACGCGTTTAATAATCTGTTGTAGACTTGTAGTACACACGAGGTGCATGTTCGACGGTTTGACTAGTACTATTACTTCGTTTAACTACTCGAAGTCAGTTCTGCAAGGTGTTAATTGGTTCTGTTCGTAGTTGTTTGTTTTCCAACAAAATCTTCTCTGATTCAAACAACGATGGGTACTTGGGTTAAACAAGTGACCTCTGTTGATTGGAACCATGAATCCTACCCAGACTTTGGTGATTTCTCCGTTATACCCTTCTTCGCTCTCTTCTTCCCCTGCCTTCGCTTCCTTCTCGACACCTTCATTTTCGAGGTACATGCAATTTGCAAATGAATTCCTCTGTATTAATTGCCGCCACCTATTCACTTTTAAACTCATGCTTCTATATTAATTTCTTGTGTTGATTTCTACTGTTTTTTATTCCATTTAGCTTCAAGTCTTCAACAACTCTTTGGGTCTATTTGGTTAAACTTCTCAAAAAAAAAATAAAAAAATGAAAGAAGTCAATTTAAAGAAGCTTATGTCATTTTTTTTTTTTTATCCCAGAAGTGCTGCTAGAGAAGTTTTCCCAAACAAGCCATTTATTTGCAACCTTCATCTTAATTTGAACTTCAGAGTTGGAATGCTTTAGCACTGGATGTATGGACTAGGAAGTGTAATTTTAACTTTAATGTTGATTTATTGTAAGTGTAATTTTACAACTTGAATTGATTGAAAATCATGTTTGAGATGATTTTGACAATAATTATTATAAAAAAAAAGTCAACAATGTTCAATTACATGATGATCATAGTAGTGAATTCTAATATTTGAAGGTACAAGGGAGGTTTATTGTACCCAGTTTTAATCTTGCATATGCAAAGAGACTAGTTTCTTATACATGATTGGTGAAACAAATGATAAGGGAAATTTATGAGTCACTTTTCAATAAAGTTTTTGTTTTTAATTACTATATGTTATCTTAAGATTTCAAGTAATGATTGTTTTTACTTTTTATCCTCCTGCCCAAAGTTACAAACTATGAGCCTCTTTGGATACAAGCTAGAAATGTTTTTTGAGAGCTTCTCTACTGGAAATACAGAACATTTTCCAATAGAGAAGCGATCAAAAGTATTTCTAGCCTTATATCCAAACAGGCTCTAATTTCTCATTGTATTAAGATCTATTTAAGGATTTGACATCTTTCTAGTTCAACAGATACTCTTCCATGTTCAAGTATTGGTTATGGTATAAACTGTAAAGGCTAAAGGGAAATAAGTAAGAGATATTTATATCTAGAACAATGGGTTAATCTTATATTGGTGTAATGATGTCTTTCTTTACATTTATTAGTTTTTTTTTGTGTTGATATTTTGATTAGATTTAGTCAATCTGAAGTGAATGGCATTTACAGAAAGTGGCCAGACGATTGATTTTTGGAAAGGGACACAAGAAGATGGATTTTCAAACGTATAAGAGAAAAAAGAAGATTAGGAAATTCAAGGAATCGGCATGGAAATTTGTTTATTTTCTATCTGCAGAAATTTTTGCTTTGGCAGTAACATATAATGAGCCTTGGTTTGCTGATACAAGATACTTTTGGATGGGGCCAGGGAATCAAATATGGCCAGATCAAAAGATTAAGTAAGATTATTCATTTACATGCACAACTATTGTGATTTTTCCATTACAATCTTTAATCTATTTTTGCTAGTTTTCATTATTTGTCCTTCTGTGATTTCCATGTTCAACTTAAGTTGGTTGATTGAGAATAACCTTTTAGCATTTCAGGTTGAAATTGAAAGGGCTGTATATGTATGCTGCTGGTTTTTACTCGTACTCCATACTTGCCTTAATATTTTGGGAAACGAGACGCTCTGACTTCTTGGTTTCCATGGGCCATCATGTTATTAGTGTCATCCTCATTGTGTTATCCTACAATTTTAGGTATGTTTTTTCTCTTTATCCAAAAATGTGGTGAAGGTGACAATACTGTTCTGTAATTGTTTAATTTGTTTGAATGTGATCCATTTCAAATGACAGAAGGTACACACCATTTAGTAGATTAGTTGCATATTGTAACTTTCTGTTATTGCTTGTTACCACAGTTGTTAGTTGTTAGTTACCTATGAAGCACTGATACTAATTTGTTAAATGTGTCAAGGTTTTCGTGCCTGTACATGATAGAAATAGAGAAAATGAGATTATGAAGATTTTAAATCATTAGCGTGTGTATAAAAATGTTTTTTTATGGAAATTGTGAACTAGATGCCTGCACTAATTCTATTGGATTTTAATTTACTTCACTGGTTCATTTTACTTCTATGTTTAATACACTCATTATGGTGTTTTACTTCTATGTTTAACTCAGTTCAGTGTTTTGCTTCCATGTTTGATAATCTCAGGTTTGTTCGTGTTGGATCAGTTGTTTTAGCTCTTCATGATGCTAGTGATATGTTTATCGAGACAGGGAAAATGTCCAAATACAGTGGTGCTGAGACAATAGCTAGCATTGCATTTGTTCTTTTCGTTTTGTGTTTTACCTTAACGCGGATCATTTACTACCCATTCTGGGTTCTTAGGAGTACAAGGTTTGTATTAATTCTGTTAATTTACATTCTTTTTTCCTTCTGCTGTCTGATAGAATTCCTCACGTGTGTATTCTGTAGCTGCTAAACTAGGAGACTTGTCCAATGTTCCCACTCATGTTTATTAGAAAGTAAAAAAATCCTAAACATACATTAAAAGGATGATGATCATCTTCAAAAGTTGTCATTGTGGGGGAGAATAACACCTTGTCTCTCCTACATTCTTAACACAAGGAGTATGTACTAGTTTAAAATTTTTGATGTTATGCAATCAGTTCATCTAACCTTTATTTTTTTCTTACTTTTTTTTTTATATAATGGTAATTTGTATGTATGATTGTATTTTGGTGCCCTTTTACCAATTAAGTGCTTGGAAAATATTTTTTGCTATTTATTTTATGTACTATTTTAGGAGAAATCACAAGTCATTGCCTTGATTATAATCTCTAAACTCAGTAGGCTTTGTCAAATTTTGGTACCAAACTTTTGGGTCTTATCATCTTATGACATATTCACTTGCCACAAAGACTCTCATTTGGACTGTTTCAGAATCTGGCAAAATATGATAAAGTAATGCTACTTAAAGTCTCAAACAAAAAAGTAGTAGACTAAAGATACCCTTTTTACCTTGTTAGGTATTCCTCAGGATTTGCTTTGTCACATCAAACTTTTCTGCATGCAAATGTAATTGCACTACACACTAATAGTGTTTCTTAGTCTATCCCATAGTAACAAGAGTCTCTAACTCAGTTAGTTGAGCAGGGTGTATGAATTGTTGTAAACTCTCTAGTAGGTGTCTTCGATTCCTAGTCCTACAGATAAAAAAAAAAAACAAGACTATCCCACAGTTGTCTCTAGCATGTTCCAATCTGATATTTGAATGGCCTGCTCAACTGATCTGATTGGTTGTTCTCAATTGATGAAAACTGTGTGATAATGCATGTTTTCTCGAGTAAAATTCTGAAGTTTTTGTGGATTCTCAATAATCCTTCTTATTCTGCAAATACATGTTATCTATGATCCATCTCGTGCTTTGCTGATTCACACTGTTCATCATCAAAGTCAAGGCTAAATTTAGTGATAAGTATGACATTAGTTTTCCAAGTTTGAACTGGGTTGAAATAGAATTTATCTTGGAACAGTTTTTACTTGGATTAAGGAATTTAAGCAGAATTATATCTTAGTGTCTTGAAATTTATTTATACTTCAATTAATTGTTTTTAATTTTCCTATAAGCACCACAAGAAAAAGAACATGCTTCTGACTGCAGAGTTTCAATGACTCAATCTAAATAGTAATGCTAGAGCTTCAATCTTTCTCATATCATTCTGTTCCTCCATTTAATGGTTTTATTCTCTTCTCTCTTTCGCAGCTATGAAGTTGTTCTCGCCTTGAAAATAGACCTGGTGGATGGTCCATTATATTACTATGTGTTCAATGCTCTTCTATACTTCTTGCTCGTTCTTAATATATATTGGTGGCTGCTGATGCTTAGGATGCTTGTGAAACAAATCCAAGAAAAAGGAAACGTCAGTGAAGATATCCGATCTGGTAAGCTGAAAGATGCACTACATATGTATCTTTCTAAGATGGAAAAACATGTTTGATACAAAGGATCATGATCCTAGCTTTTTCTTTCATTTTGCTTTTCTCCGTTGGATTTACATTAAAACTTGTGTACATCATTTCCAATTTTAAACCAAACATGAACTAATATGCATTTTGTCAGAAAATATTACATTTAATTGAATCAATCTTTATGCTGATGATTCCTAACACAGGTTTAGTAGTGGCCTTAGTAGAATTTTACCTTCTTGTCTGATTGTAACGTGCTTCACTTCGCATTTTTCTTTATGCAGATTCAGAAGATGAAGATGAACATAAACATGAAGAATGAACAGATGGTTTGTCTTACATGCACCAAGAAAACAAAACAATGTAAAAACCACACCATATTAGTAATTAGTATAGTATAAAGTATAAACTAGATGCTTCTTGTTAAATTACTTCTGCTACTAAATGATATAATTTGTTTTTCTTATTGGTATCCTCTGTATAATTTGGGCAATTCAAACACTAGTTCTGTTCCAACTTAGTTTACGTTTTCTACAGCTTCTTCTATGATTCCATTGAATTCTGGAATGATTGCCACGTGGCTATTTTCCTTAACTAAGGCTATTTATATAATTAAATGTGTCCATTTCCATCCAAGCTTTCATTCTTTATATTTTCTTTCTCCCATGTTCTTCAATTACAATCCTTTTATTATTGCATTTAAACTAAAGTATTAGTGTTAAATCCAGCTTTTGTTGCATTTATTTTCAAATTTGGTTTAACTTCATCATAGTAAATTTTGTTTCCTATTATAGTCTAAGAACATGACAAATTTGTCACTATAATGGTAAAGTCATTTTTGAGGCTCAAATATAAAACTGTAAATAAAGTATTTTTAAAAACTATATATTAATTTTTTAAATTTCTGGTATAAGAAAGATGTAATCTGACATGTTCATGATCAATAATCTTCTTACTGCTCCAAATATTACTCTATCTTACAGATGAGGATATGCTCTTTATCAGGGAGGAATGGTTGTTTTTCTTTAATAAAAAGGAGTGTTTTAGCCTAATTATGAGGTGTAAACTGTAAAGTGTAGAGAGTTGTCTAAATTGTTAACCCTGATCCAATCCTTGGTCCAGCCCATGAGGCCAGAAATGACACGTGTACCGAACCCTTTGTCTGCACTCTGCACGAAGTGCATACAAACTAAAAACCCCGAGAACAAGCAAAATCAAAATAAGAAAGAAACAAAAGGGACGGTGAGAAAACAACAACAACAACACACTTGTTCCTGAGTAAGTAAGAAAAATGGAAGACGTGATAACAGAAGCAGCACCCCCATCAAGGTTCTTAGAAGAAGACCTAAACATCTTCACACCCCAATCCCCATCTCTCCCAAAACCCTTCCTCATCTTCCCACACTCCCAACAACAACCCCTCAAACCCTCTCTCCTCATCATCGCCCTCTCCCCCTCCTCCCTCGCCCTCTTCAACAAAACCCAAACCCAAACCCCACTCGCCTCCCTCATCCTCCCGGAACTCCCCCTCTCCCTCCCCGACCACGCCACCTCCATCCTCCCCCTCTCCCCCGGAATCCTCCTCGCCGCCCTCTCCTTCCCCGTCCCCCCGCCCCGCGCCCACGCCGTCGCGCAAATCCTCATCTCCTCAATCCGTCCCGAATCCGTCCTCGTACTCGACTTGCTCGAGCCTGCCAACTATCGCGGAAAGCTCTCCTCCGACGGGGCATTTGCGTTCAAGCTCGAGACCTCCGCCGAGCGAAAACTTTCTCCCAAAGACAAGCTCTTGGGCGAGGAGGTGGAGTACTACCCTTCCGGGAGCGTTGTTGACGGCCTCGGCGCCGCGATCCTCGCGCGCTGTCAGGCGATGGGCGTCCGGGCCAGTCTCTGCGTCTCGTGGCCGCGGTTTGATGCGTCTGCGGTGGCGCTGATCAGGGATTTGCTCCGACGCGGCGCGCTGCGTGGGGTCGAGTTCGCGAGTGATGACGAGGTTTTGAAAATTGGGAGGGGTAAGGACAGGGTTTTGCATTCTGAGTTGTATATCTGATTTACATTTTACAGTGTAATTTTGGAATTTGGATTATATAGATGTTTTCATCCATGAGGACTAATTCGGTGTTTTAGGTTACTCGTCACTGTGTGATGTTGTGGTTGGTAATTTGATTAGATTAATTAATCACAGCTAAGATTGAAACATGTGTTATGACTGGAGGAATTGATTTTCGCAATTTTTCAAAGGATAGTTGGTTTTTTGGTCGTGGTTTGGTTTTCATAGCTTTGTTGATCTGTTTTAGACATGGCCATGGATTGCATGCATACTTGTAACAGGACAAAGCTTAGATGCAGTGTTTTTCGCCACTTTCATATTGTTTGCGATTTAGAATTGAAGTTTTATCTTGGCTTACTCTTATTGTAGATTATCAAGGTGAAATTCGGATTCTAATTGGAGTAAATTTTATCATTTGCAATATCTTTTGATTGGCTGTCTATAGCTTTGTCAATGTGTTTTACAAATGGTTGTGATTGTCTAATTTACATTGCCTGCTGGTGTTCTTGCAATTGATGCCTTGCAATTTGTTTGATCTATGGGTACAGTGGATTTGTTGTTGGCATTGGAATCCACTGTCAATGATTTATCTCGTTCGCACAGGTGATGTGCTATTTTTATTTGTGTGATCGATTGCTTGAGTGTTTCTGCTTATAGCCAATGAAAGAACTATTGATATCAATGCTTTAGGATTGAATGTTTGCAGAGTTCTGTGTTGTGGTATTAAATCCAGTAGTTTTCATCTTGGGTTATGACTGCATTGCTCCATGTCATATCAGTTGCTGTGGTTGTCAAAACTGGATTAAGCTAGGATTGCAGACCCCAATTGGTGTGTGATGTAATCGGGACTATGGTCTTGGTGAAATGTGTCTCAAAATCAGTTTTCAAGTTAGTTGTGAAGCAGTTGAGAAGCTGTTTGTTAGTTACTTGCCATAACAAACTTAGATAGCTGAAAAATTTCAAATGATTTGGTACTACAGGTAGTGATGCGTGTCTAGGTTTATATATTTGTGATCATTATGTACCTGTGAGATATTTACTAAATCTTCTGCAATAACACTGAAACTCTACTACTGTGAAAAATCAGAGAATAAGTAAACACTAAACATAGAGACTGAGGGTGTGAGCAACAGAGAAAAAGCTTGGGATTCTTGGAATTATTTTCTAAAAAGGCTCTGTTGTAATGAAACTTGATCTTGATTACAAATAGTATAGTGAAATTTCTATCTCTCATGGATGTAGGTTACATTTGTTAAAACATGTATATTGCTAATGCTGAAACATGTATATCTTGTGTTAAATGTTAATCTCCCTTAATCCCAAACTCTCTTGTTTTTTGGTTTAATGATTTTTTGTGCTTGTGTTGCTGCATTTCCTGGTTTACAATAAACTTCCTAACCCAATTTTCACAACAGTTTGCAATGTAATTGTGACCGAAATTTGACTGCAACGCTTGACTATGAGTAGTTGGATGCATACTCAATGCAATTTCATTCAATTGTGCTTCTAAAGATGCTTTTCAAGCTGTAGATTAGTAGTTAATGAAACATGGTTTTTGGATGATGGTGCTAAGTGTCTGTCTGAGTGATAATTTCCATGCTGGCTCTTGATTCTGGTGTGTTTATCATGTGTAAGGAAACCTCTCTAGTGTTAGCTACTGGCAGTTTAAAACCATGTAACATCTGTATTACAGTCATTTTCCCTCACCCTTGATGCCATCAGATGTATAAACTTCATGTCCAAAATTCTCTACAATGAAGTTATGCACTTGTATTTGATGAATATGTGGTCTTTAACCCAAACTAGAGTCAATTTATTCACGTGTATTGCCTGAGGACCTGTTATTTAGGGCATTGGTTGTGTGATAGTCTTTGTTTCAATGAAGGTTTTTTTACATATTATATTCGATGAATGATAATAATACTAAATAAAATGTCTTTGAAGACTAGCTGAATGATCCTGACCACAGGATCAGTTTTGAAAGTATATATCAATTGCTTTCTTTGTTTACTCCATATGATTATTTCTTTAACTAGTTTTACATCTAGAATTTCTTACTAACTTTGAAATATGCATTAAGGAAGTAAGATGAATTTCAGTAGTTAATGAGAAAATTCAACACGGCTTTTCTGAAGTGATAATCTCAATCTTTCTTAAATTATAATTACTTGCATTCATTTTGTTGGGGTTTTGAAGTTTCCATCTTGCACTATCTCCTACACTTTTCTCTCTGGAGAGATGGGATTGAGATCAGAAAAAAGAAAAATTAAATTAGAAAAGTCAATATGTATGAGAAATTTGAAGATATTTGTTATATATTCTTACAGTTGAAGCATTATACTATTAGTTGTGTAATTCACAATATGACTGAACTCCCAATATATTCATATACACATCAGTTTTAGTGATTTTTGATATATAAGCAAATTTGGATAGGTGTTATATCATTCTTTATTCTTATTCTTTTACTTATCAATTTTTTACCTTTTTGCATGTCTCTTAAAAAAGAACTCTTCTCACTCATTAATTTAATACATGATAGTGTTTTTCTTAAATGTTGACTGATCTAAAACTCTCTTTTCTCAATTAGTTGATCTAAAACTTTTATGTTTATATATGATGTCTCTATCTTTTGTTTACCTTTATTAATATCATAAAAATTTGAAAAAAAAAAATGAAAAAACAAGAGTAATGTCACTTTTGGTTTTTGATATTTCTAATTTTTTTCATCCAATTCTTTCACTTTTCTAAGATATTACTATTGCTTATATATATATATATATATATATATATATATATATATATATGTTTTTTTACAATTTTCATTTTTTTTAATTTTATTTGCATTTAATGTTCTTAAATTTTAAGGTATTTTTTTTACTATTTTTCATATTTAGAGTTTAATGGTTTATTGTTTCGGTTCATTGTTTTAAGATTTAAGAGTTTTAAAGTTTAGTGTTTTTTCATGGTTAAGGGTTTGTGTCTAAAGGTTTTGATTTAAGATTTTATGAATTATGGTTTTATGATTTCATATTTAGGGTTTAAGGGTTGTAGGGTTTATGTTTTATGTTGTAAGATTGTATGGTTTTGTATTGTAAGGGTTATAGTTTCATGCTTTGGGATCTAAGGTTTTAATGTTTTATAATTTAGGGTTTTATGATTTAAGATTCAAAGTTTCATGTTTTATAATTTAATGTTTTATGGTTTAAGGTTTAGGATTTAGGACTTATGATTTATTATTTAGGGTTTCATTTAATGGTTTAGGTTTGAGGGTTTCATGATTTAATATTTAGGGCTTCATTGTTTAAGATTTAGGATTTAATGGTTTATGATTTAAGATTTCATAGTATAGAATTTAGGGTTTCATTTCATAATTTATGATTTAGGGCTTTATTAGGATGTATTGTTTAATTTCATGATTTAAAGTTTAGGATTTCATAATTCAAGATTTAAGATTTAGGGTTTTATTTCATGGTTTATGATTTATGGAAATTATAAATGAAACCTTAAATACTTAGAGTTTCATTAATGAAACCTTAAATATTTAGGATTATATAAATAAAATAATAAATTTAAACATTAAAAATATAGGGTTTCATAAATAAAATTATAAATTAAAACCTTCAATATTAAAGGTTTCATTAACGAAATCCTAAATATCATTTTAAATATTTAGGATTTCATGAAACCCTAAATATTTAGGATTTCATAAATGAAATCCTAAATTAAAATTTTGAATATCTAGGATTTCATAAATAAAATCATAAATTGATACCCTAAATGTTTAGGGTTTCATAAATGAAATCATAAATCAAAATATTAAATATTTAAGATTTCTAAAATGAAAACCTACTTATTTATAATTTCATAAATGAAACCACAAATTGAAATCATAATTATATATGATTTCATAAATGAAACCAAAAATCGAAACTTTAAATATTTAGGTTTTCATAAATAAAACCTTATTTATGTAAGGTTTAATTAATGAAACCATAAATAAAACCCTAAATATTTAGGGTTTCAATAATAAAACTTTAAATATTTAGGATTTTATTAAAGAAATCCTAAATTTCATTCCAAATATTTTGGGTTTTGTAATTGAAATAATAAATCAAAACCCTAAATATTTAAAATTTTGTTAATGAAACCCTAAATTGAAAACTTAAATATTTAAGGTTTTATAAATGAAATCTTCAATTGAAACCCTAAATATTTAGAATTTTATAAATGAAATGATACATTATAACCCTAAATAATTATATTTTCATTTATGAAACCTTAAGTTTCACCCTGAACATTTAGGATTTCATAAATGAAATCCCAAATTGAAAACCTAAATTCTAAACCACTAATAAAATTATAAATTTAATCATAAATAGAAACCCTACATATTTAGAGTTTCATAAAAAAAAAAATCATAAATTCAAAATCTAAATATTTAGGATTTCATAAATTATTTACAATTGAATAATAAAACCCTAAATTTCACCCTAACTATTAAGGGTTTCATAAATAAAACCTTAAATTGAAACCTTAAATATTTAAGGTTTCATAATTGAAATAATAAATTGACACCCTAATTATTTAGGGTTTCATAAATGAAATATTATTTATTTATGAATTCATTAATGAAACCCTATATTCCACCATAAATTAAAACTTAAATATTTAGAATTTCATAAATGAAATCTTATTTATTTAAGGTTTCATTAATAAAATTTTAAATTTCATCCTAAATTAAAACCTAGATATTTAAGGTTTCAATGATAAAAATAAAATCCTCAATTAAGTAATATATATGTAGGATTTCATAAGTGAAATCTTAAATATTAAGGGTCATATATATGAAACCATAATTTTCACCATAAATATTTAAGATTTTATAAATAAAATATTGAATTTAAACCCAATATATTTAGGTTTTCATAATTGAAAAAATAAATTGAAATCCTAAATAGTTAAGGTTTCGTAATTTAAATATGATTTATTTAGGGTTTCGTTAATAAAACTCAATATTTCATCACAAATTAAAACTCAAATATTTAGGATTTCATAAATGAAACCATAAATCAAAACCCAAAATAATTATGTTTTCATTTATGAAACCTTAAATTAAAATTGTAAATAATTAAGATTTTATAAATTCAAAATCTAGATATTTAGGATTTAATATATGAAATCCTTAGTTTCACCATAAATATTTAAAGTTTTATAAGTGAAATCTTAAATATTTAGGGTCATATAATTGAAACAATAAATCGAAATATTAAATTTTTAATAGTCAAAACAATAAATTGAACCTTAAATATTTGAGGTTTCATAACTAAAACCATAATCAAAACCCTAAATAATTATGTTTTCATTTACAAAAGTCTAAATTGAAACCCTAAATTCTAAACCATTAATGAAACCCTAAATTCAAACCTTAAAGTTCACCTTAAATACTTAAAGTTTTATAAATGAAATCAAAACTCTCAATAATTATGTTTTCAATTATGAAACCCTAAATTCACCAAAAATATTTAGAATTTCATGAATGAAATCATAACTTCAAACCCTAAATCATAAAAAATTAATAAAATCCTAAATTTCAACATCAATTGAAATCATATATACTTAGAATTTCATAAATAAAACCTTAAATTAAAAACCTAATTATTTAGGATTTCATAAATTAAACCTTAAATATTTAGGGTTTCGTAGGTGAAATCTTAAATATTTAGAATTATATAAATAAAACCCTAAATTTGACTTTAATTATTTAGGGTTTCATAAATAAACCTTAAATTGAAACTCTAAATATTAAGAATTTCAATAATTGAAAAAATAAATATTTAGGGTTTCATAAATGAAATTTTACTTATTTAAGGTTTCATTAATAAACCCTAAATTTTACCCTAAATTAAAAATTAAATATTTAGGGTTTGGTTAATGTAACCTTAAATTAAACCATATATATTTAGGGTTTAATAAGTGAAATCTTAAATAATTAGGCTCATATAAATGAAATTGTAAATTTCACTTTAAATATTTAAGGTTTCATAATTTAAACAATAAATTGAAATCGTAAATATTTAAGGTTTTGTAATTTAAATCTTATTTATTTAGGTTTTCATTAATGAAACTCTATCTTTCATCCTAAATTAAAATTTAAATATTTAGGGTTTTATAAATAAAACATTTGATAAATGAATCCATAAATCAAAACCATAAATAATTAAGTTTTCATTTATGAAACCTTAAATATTAAAGCATTAATTAAACCCTACATTAAAATTATAAATAATAAGGATTTCATAAATTCAAAATCTAAATATTTAGGTTTTCATAAATGAAACCCTAAAATTCACCATAAATATTTAGAGTTTTATAAATGAAACGTTAAATAATTAGGGTGATGTAATTAAAACTCTAATTATTTATAATTCAATAATGAAACCCTAAATTTTATCCTAAATATTTAGGATTTTATAAATAAAATCTTAAATTGAAATCCTAAATATTTTGCATTTAATAATTGAAACAATAAAATGAAACCCCATTTATCTAGGGTGTCATATATGAAACCCTAAATTTAATGATATATATTTAGGGTTTCATAAAAAAAAATCTTAAATATTTATAATTATATAAATGAAACCCTAAATTTGACTTTAATTATTTTTTGTTTCATAAATAAAATCTTAAATTACTAAAAATTTAGGATTTCATAGATGAAATCTTATTTATTTAGGGATTCATTAATAAACCATATATATCACCCTAAGTTGAAACCAAAATATTTAAGGTTTCATAAATAAAACTCTAAATTAAGGTGTCATAAATAAAATCTCTAAATATTTAGGGCCTCATAAATGAAACCCTCAATTTTACTTTAAATATTTAAGATTGTATAAATGAAATCATAAATCAAAATCCTAAATAATTATGTTTTCATTTATCAAAACTTAAATTTCACAAAAAATATTTAGAATTTCATAAATTAAATCACAAATTGAAACTTTAAAACTTAAACTATTAATCAAATCCTACATATTTAGAATTTCATAAATAAAAATCCTAAATTAAAAAATTAATTATTTAGAATATAATAAATGAAATCCTAAATTTCTTCCTAAATATTTATTGTTTTATTGGTGAAATCTTAAATATTTAAGGACATATAAATGAAATCGTAAATTTCATCCTAAATATTCAGAGTTTCATAAATAAAACATTTAGTTGAAACCTTATATATTTAGGATTTCATAATTGAAACCCTAAATATTTAGTGTTTCGTAAATTAAATCTTATTTATTTAGGGTTTCATTAATAAAATTTTATATTTCATTCTATATTAAAACCTAAATATTTAAGGTTTCATAAATAAAACCCTACATTGAAATCTGAAATATTTAAAATTTCATAAATGAAATCTTAAATACTTTATGTTTGATAAATGAAACCTTGAATCAAACTTAACTAATTATGTTTTCATTTACCAAATCCTAAATCTTAAATCATTAATGAAACCTTAGAATTAAAATCATAAATAATTAGAGTTTCATAAATAAAATCATAAATTCAAAATCTAAATATTTAGGATTTTATAAATGAAAACCTAAGTTTTACCTTAAATATTTAGATTTTTATAAGTGATTTCTTAAATATTTAAGATTTTTATAAGTGATTTCTTAAATATTTAAGTTTCATTAATGCTTTAGAATTTAGGATTTCATTTAAAAATTTAAATATTTAGGATTTTATAAATGAAATCATAAATTGAAACTATAAATATTTAAGGTTTCATAAATAAAACCTTGATTTACATATATTAAAAATTTAGGTTGATATATAAAAATAATACTTTTTAATACTATTATTTTTTTTCATGTATTTAAAATTTTTATTTTTTTTTATAATTTTTAATACATTCATATTTTTTTATATTTTTAAAATTTTCAATACAGTGCTCTTATTTTTCAATTTTTTCTTTATATTTCTCATTTTTCATTTTTTTCAAATTTTTAATAAAATACTCTTGATTTTTTTTTTAATTTTACAATTTTCAAAATTGTTAAAATATTTCTCTTGTTTTTTCATATTTTCAAATTTTCCTATTTTAAACATCATTTTCCCCTATATTTCATCCTATATTAAAACTCATGTACGTTTTTTCATATTTTTATTATTTTTCAAATATACAAAACATTACTTTGGTTTTGCATTTTTTTATATAGAAGACATTACTTGTTTTTCAAAAAAAAAAAATCACGACATTACTCTTGATTTTTTTATATTTTTTTAAATTTTCATTGTTTTCAAATTTTTAAAATATTATTCTTGTTTTTTCAAATTGAATTTTTATTTTTATTTATTCAAAATTTTAAGACATATTATTGTTTTTTTAATATTTTCATTTTTTTTTTGTTTTCAAGACATTAATTTTTTTTTCATGTTTTAAAATTTTCGTTTTCAATATCTCATAATATTAGTCTAATTTTTTCACATTTTTAAAATTTTCCATTTTTATAACATTTTAAAAATTTTCATTCTTATCAATTTTTTAAGTCATTACACTTTTTTTCCATAATTTTAAAAAAAATTATTTTTTTTTAAATTTTCAAGATATTACACTTGTTTTTTCCTATTCTAAACATCATTTTTCCCTATATTTATTTCATGTTGAGTTCATGCTGAATATTTTGCAAGAATAATATTATTGTTTGTTTTCCATTAAATTTCTACTTCTTATTTTAGCTTTTAAATTTTAAATAAAGATGTTTATGCATTCTGCATCAATTTTTTTTAAGTAATATGTTGATTCCAGATAAAACAATACAAAAATATATCAATTTAAAATGTATTTATCCATTTTGAATTGCAAATTTGATTCTAGAAATAAATTAGTAAAAAAATGTAATTTTGAGTGATGTTTACTTGATTTTACTGTTATTCTAAACATATTTTTAAAAAAATTGCACAAATTTTTTTATGATTATTATCATGAGATTTTTTCTTGGAAGTTTAAATGAATTACAATAAAATAACATATTTTAAAATATTTTTTAATCATTTTTAATTTAAGTATTTGACTAGTTTTCCTTTATTTTGTAAAACTAGCAAGAGTTTGACAAAGTCCACATGCGATCTTATTCTTGGAGGAAAAGAGAAGGCTAAACGTGCAAATTAACATTATACAAAAACAATTGACGTGTAGAATATACATATTTAACTTTCTGTTACAAAGATGGCTTTTGGGACAAGCAAACAAAATTGGTCACACAAAATTAAGGTGATGTAATGCAAAATGGTTAAACCTAATCAATTAGACTGTTAAAAAACCTGCCACTTAAGACAGAAAGATGACAACAAAACATGCAAATAAATTTATGCAACATTTCATACCCTATTAGATGCTCAAAGTAGAAGACAATTTGAGTTGATTTGATGTAGAGAAAAAAATGCACACTTATAAAGTAAGATTAGCTGTTATTAGTTTTTGTTTGGTGACTAGCCATTAAGATTTGAGGGAAATTGTTATATTTTTATATTTTTACTCTCTCGGTGGGGAATGTTACTTTTAGTTTAAGAACACCCACCAACTTAATCATATTAGTTGCATCTTCTCTTGACTCTTAGCAACATGTTTTCCAAAATACTAAAATATAGCCAATGAATAATTAACAATGTGCAACACTCTACTACTTGGTACAACTTATATATACTCTTGATTCTCACCCATCTCTCCCACCCTTAATTTTTTTCAAAGTTATTAAAGTAGTAACAATGGATCCTTCAAAATCATTTTTGCATGCTGTTCTTATCTTTTGCATTCTTGGTGCCACCAGATTGTATGCAATTGGTGACCCTTATGATCTAACACTTGATTACTATGCATCAAGTTGCCCCACTGTGTTTGATGTTGTTAGGAAGGAAATGGAATGTGCAGTGCTTTCTGATCCCCGCAATGCAGCCATGATAGTTCGGTTACACTTCCATGATTGCTTTGTTCAGGTTTGTAACTTTACTATCTCTAGTAGTGTTGGAAGTATTTTCAATAGTTCTTGTCATAATTGTAGATCGTCTATCTTAATTTTCGAGGTTCAACTTTTATATAATTTAAGCTGTTTTGAAAAAAGCTAACATGTTTGAGAATTTAGCTTAAATTTAAAAAAAAAAAAAAAACTTTAAGAAAAATAATAAATTATTTTTTATGAAGCTAAAAATTTATAATTTATAATTATTTTTTAACCGTTTATTTTTTTCAACTATTTTTACATTATTTTATAATATAAAAACTGATTTTTTTATTCATTTAAACGAAATTAACTATTTTTAAATATTTTTTTAGCAAATTTCTCTAAACAAAAATTGATTTTAAGTATAATCAATTATAACAATAATTAATTATACATATAAATTATTATTGAAATAATCTATTTTTTTAGTTAATCTAATTTTTTAATGTAAATTAATTTTAAATTGAAATCTAACATGAGCTATGAGCTGATCTTAGTCAATCACATTCTCGTGAGTTCTTACATATTAACTTATTCATAAGCTAGTTTTTTTTTTTTTTTTCCTAAAAATCTCTAATAAATTTATCCAAACATATGTTGTACCCATACCATGTACCTGCTAATTATGGTACTAGTAGTAGGTCTATAGTTTAGTTTTAAGAAAGCCAATATCATATAAAGGCAATATGAATCTAATGAGAAAAGGTAAATACACACTAACAAAATGTGACATTAATTGGCTCAGGGATGCGATGGATCAATTTTGCTTGATGATACAATCACACTTAAAGGTGAGAAAAATGCAGCTACCAACATCCACTCTGTAAAAGGCCTGGGAATTGTTGATAAAATCAAGAACATAGTTGAATCAGAGTGCCCCGGAATTGTTTCTTGTGCAGATATTCTCACTATTGCAGCCAGAGATGCTGTTATTCTGGTAAAAGACACTGCTTGCTAGCTTCTAAATTTCATCACATAGCTTATAGAAGGATTTCTAGGAGGACTTATAAGATAGATAAATAGATAAATATGAAAAAAAAAATTTAATAAGTTAAAATTCACTTCTACTGTGATTAATTTGTAAAGGCTCTCACTTTTCTTAAAAAATGTAGAATAGATAAACCAATTTTAATTTATGAAAAAATTAATTTCATTTTATTTTATATTTTTTTATTTTAGAAATATTTCTAAAGATATTTATCAAAACAAGCCAATATATATAATATTTTTCATTAAAGATATATTTAGGTAAGTTTTTTCATAAACATTTTTTTAGAAGGAGAAAGTTAGAAAAAAAAAATGAAATAAATGTTTTCATAAATTTAATTTAATTTATGCCTTAATTAATTTGTAGAAACTCTACTGTGTAATATCTCTAAAAAAATAAAAATATTTTTAAAAATTAACTAATAAAAAAATTAATTTTAATTTATAAAAACTTATTTCATTTTATCTTTTTATTTTTTTCAATAAATACATTTCGTAAAACCTATCAAAATAAACCCTGAATTTTTAATCTTTAATGCTCTGCTATGCATATAAGTTACTAGAATGATGTATTCACATGGCTCTGTCCTCTGATCTCTTGCAGGTAGGTGGGCCATATTGGGATGTTCCCGTGGGAAGGAAGGATTCAGTGACGGCAAATTTTGATCTTGCCAACACCAATCTTCCCACTCCTGATGAGAGCCTTCTCTCTATCATTGCTAAGTTTCTTTATCAAGGACTATCAGTCACAGATTTGGTAGCCCTTGCAGGTATGTTGTTAATTGGATCAAACTTTCAATGCTTAAATAAATTTTTAATCCACGAAGTAACACAAGTTTTTAATCAATGCTTAAATATATTACATAATCTAAAAATATTTCTACGAGAATAAAATATAAAAAAAAATTATTTTTTTAATAAATTAAAATTATTATTTTTCAATAATAATTAATAAAAAAAATTTCATATATTTTATTTTAAAATAAATTTTTTACAAATTAATTATTAAATAGGATAATATTTCTACAATAATATATTTAAACATTTCCATAAACAAGTGTATTACGTTACACTAATATAATATACGGAGGGAATCTTCTGATTCTCATGTTAAATTTTTTCTCGTACGTTAAAATTTCAACCATCAAAACATAATGTTTATATTTTTTTATTATTTAAATTTTCAACCATCAAAATATAAAGTTATGATTTCACATTACCATCATGTCACATGAAAGGATGCTTTCTCTGCAATCTATTAAGTTCTACTCTCACTTATCATCAACAAATCTATATGAAACTAAACAAAATCTTACAACAAAACTTCATTAATCAATAATTTTTTACATATTTTATTAATAATTAATTTTCATCGAAATTTTTAATAGAAATTCTTTTTTTCTAACTACGATTTTTTTACATTTATAAAACTTAAATTTGACATCTTATTTAAAAAAATCAAATCCAATAATCATTCACATAACAATGTAATCTACCTCCTCCTCTTGTCCGGTTGCTGCTCAAAACATATATAGGAGTATGCATTATTAAAAATATTAAAAAGTTTCACATTATCTCTCTCAATTCTCTCGATTCAATTTATATATTTATCGGATAATTTTATTAATTAATGTTAATTGGTTTTAAATTGAAATATAATATGCCCAACACTTTTTTTCATACCGCATTTTTTCTAATCACCAATCCTACAGGAGCTCACACAATTGGCATGGCACAGTGCAAGAATTTCCGGTCAAGAATTTACTACGACTTTGAAACAACCTCGGCGAAAAATCCGATCTCCGAGACTCACCTAAGCAGCCTGAGATCTGTGTGTCCACCTATTGAGGGAGGAGACAACAACACAGCAGCAATGGACTACATGACACCAAATCTCTTTGACAATTCCTTCTATCAGTTACTGCTAAATGGTGAGGGACTTCTCAACTCAGACCAAGAAATGTACTCAAGTGTGTTTGGAATTCAAACTAGGGAGCTTGTGAAGAAGTTTGCAGCAGACCCTCTTGCTTTCTTCCAACAATTCTCTGAGTCTATGGTGAAAATGGGAAACATCACAAACTCAGAAAGCTTCTTCACTGGGGAAGTTAGGCAGAACTGCAGATTTGTCAACACATGATTATTATAAACTTCATTTTTTTTTTGTGTCTTTTTGTACGTTTTGTCTCATTCCACACACCAAGTTATTATGTGTTTCAAGTATAGCAAGCTGATGTGTCAAATCTAAGCTAGCAATTATATAATGATCAAATTAAGTGAGTAGTTGTTGATTTTCCTTTTTTATTTCTTGATATAAAGGTAAGTGTTGAGTTTGATAATGAAAGTTGGAAGAGCCAAATTAATGAGTTGTTTGTCAAATATTTAATTATCCATTTAGGTAATTAAACTCTCATGTTGATCCTCAGTTTGGTCTTAAAAGAATAAAAATGCCATTTAAATACTTTAAAATTGAAATTGTGATTTTTATGTTACTTAAGTCCTTCAGTTAATTTTAATGAAAGTTTTTTTAAAAGAAAAGATTAAAATGATATGAAATTTACACTTTCAAATACATAAATGACATTTTTAATCTTTCATGAACTAAAATAACAGCTTAGCATTTAATTTATAAAAATTTGTTTTAAACTATAAGTTTAAAGATGAAAGGATTGTCATTATGTGAATGCATTACTTTTAAACTAACTATTATGCTTCATGCATGGCCCTTAAAACTCATGTCAAGTTAAAATTTTTATTTACTGTATAAAACTTTTTATACCAATAATACATAGAAGTTAAACTCATTAATTAATTTCCATCAAATATGTTTTTAGATTTTAGAGAAAAAAAAATACATACATATATATATATATATGTCAACATTTGAGTAGAAAATTTGATAGCAAAAGTGTAAAGAAGTTAAATCTAGGGTTATAAAGAATCTTTAGCTTTTTGTTTTTAAAAATTATTTTTTAAAACAATTTTTAAAAAGAAAAAATTTGTTTGATACTTGAAAATTATTAATAGAAAAAGATAAATTAAAATATGTGAGACAAATATGAGATTTATAAGATATGAGATTTGTGTGTAGAATTATTAACATCTTACATCTTATCCTTAAAATAAAATATGTGAGGTTCCATAAAAAGAGAAAATAAAAAAGCAAAGCACATCAAAACTATTTTGATTTTTTAATTTTAAAAACTAAAATAGAAAATAATTTTTAATTTTTTTAAAATAATTAACCACACAAATTTTATAGTTTTATAATTTTTAAAAATTGAAAACTATTTATAAAAAATTGAAAACAAACCGGCCTTAAATTTCTGGATATTTTTCTTGCTTGAAAACTAATTGTAGATTCTCAACACCATGTGCACCCTATATTGTGCATTCAAGCCCAATCCTCTTGCTATTTTATTTTATTTTTGTATTTTCGTCTTTTGTAAACACATTTTAGCTTATAAAGACTTCTAGATCAGTTGCAATAACAAGTCGTGTGAGACTTATACTTTTGAAGTAGCTAAAAAACTAATGCAACATCCACTACTTACCAAACATTTCTATTTCACCTTCGTGCTATATACAAACTCAAAAATCTTTTGTTTGAAAATAATACCAACCCCAACTAAACATGAAAGTTGAAACAATCTTCCAATTAGCTTGCTTATATACTTCATCGTTCTGTTTGGACCTTTGATCGAAGATATTGCTGCTATCAAGTAACTTAATATTTTCACATCATGTTTCTATAGAGAAGAAACACAAAATTTAAATAAATAAAATTATTACTCATTGTAAGTTGTAATGATTAAGGATCAATTTATCATTAAATTATATTTTTCAAGTATCAATTTGACACTAAGTTATAAAATTTAAGAAACAAGAAAACAGTTTGTTATTAAAGTATAAGGGTCAGTGTACACAATCATTTATTTATTATAAATTAATTAATTTTTATAAAATTATTTTAAATATTCACGAAGATAATGATTATCTAACCGTCTAATAACAATAGCTACTATCCTTATTCTCCTCACAACGTATAAGGGTTAGTTTCCGATTACACTTTTCACATATTCCAATTTAGTTTGATACTTTTCACTTTTTTTTTTTCTCACAACCAAACACCAATTAATGTCACAATTTTGTTTTCACCAAAATACCCAGTGCAGTAGTCTACAGCACATAAGATTCAGACCTAGGGTTTCACCTCAAATTCAAACCATGACGAAGAAAACATGTCCCCATCCCATCAATAGAAAACCCACTTCACACGCCTTTTAACACATGAACTTGTTGGACCATTGCTTTGCTTCCCTTAACTGTCGTACAGAGATAGCACATGGCCATCACAAATAGCAGCTCCCATTGTTGCCTCACATATATTCATTTGAACTATATATCCCTATATACATTTTTTAACCTAATAAAATAAAATATTAATATAAATATTATTTTTTCGGAATAGTTTTTCCTTGAAGCTTCAGTCTGTCTATCTAGAGCATAAAAGTATAGTTAGTCCACTCTTTTTTTTTTTTAAAGAAAAGTTAGTCCACTCTTACTCTTAGGTAAGGTAAGATATACATGATTATATATCATGGATTAATCTCTAATTAATCGAATGTTTGATTTTAATCTCTATTAAAGTTTTAGTAATTTTCTCATTCTCATGATTATTAAATGTATTATTCTTTTTTGTTCGAAATTAAGTTTAAATAATTAAACCTATATATTTTATGTATTTTTCTTTTCACACCACTTACTTTATTTTTTTACTTTCACCAAATTTTAATAAGAACTAAAATTGAATATTTTGATATTTGGAAGAAAAAAAAACAAACATTAACCTACCCATCAAGTTAGACAATGGACTCAATCTGTTGAGCTTAGCCCAATGAAGATTGAAAAATACAAATACAAAGATACAGTTATATCACAATTTGAGTTCTGAGAAATTAGTTGGTCATAGTCATGATGAAGTAGAATTTTCCTAAAAGATATAAGGAATTTAAAAAGAGAAGAAACTTTACAAGGACAAATCCCCAACGATTTCCTCTATGCCCTTCCTTGGCTAAAGATCCCTCACATAGGTGTTGGTGTTCTCTCACTCAAAATTAATGTTTTATTTAAAAATAATTAAATCCAAAATTACTGTACCCAAAAGTCATTTATTTGGAAAAGAATCACTGGCCCTGAGCTTGATGCCATTATTTTTTCAAAGAAAGTGATGACTTTCATTATTAATTACACACGCAAGAAAAAAGCCCGTACAGTTATCTGTACGTATTATACACTTCTAAAAAACAATCATTTTTCTTTATAAACTTTATTATTATTCGGTCAAGATCAAACATTGTGGCCACAGGTAAAGGGTACCCCACCGGTGAATGGTGATAGAGAAACCAATAATAGAGTGGCGGGTACGTAATGCAGGAAGAAAGAAATACCCAAGTTGACTCATGAGTCATGACTCATGACTTGTTCAATGGTTGTCGTCATCGAATATTGATCTTCTCAATTGCAAGTCAAATCACATGTCAGATTGATTCCAAGAAAGATAATGTAAAAATTAGACATTTTGTATTTTAATGTTGTAAGTTGTAACAATCATATATTTAACAGAGAATTTTATATTTATTTTTATCATAGATATAAAAAAAAATTGAATAAACGACCATCACGATCCTACAAATAAGATTAATTTTATTTTTTATAAAAAAAAAATCATGTTATGTCAGATTGAAATTCTTACTTATTGAGAGAATGTTATTGAGAATGGATAACTTTCGTAGGACCGTTGAAAAAGGGGAGTACACAAATTAATTTGATTGGCAGATGGCAAATTCTTCTTCAATTTTGCCACCCTTTTTCGTTAATGTCATTTTCTCATTATTGTTTCTTCTCATGGTTTGGTAAATGCTTTTATTGGGAGAATCCATTCCTAGTTTCCCATACCAGAAAGTTAAATCCTATTACTTATTTCACCTATTGTTTTTGGAATATTACTTATCATATCTATACACTTATTTTGAAAGATTCTAGAGTGAAGTCATTTTTCCTTTGGGCACACAGGTGTATCCAAATTTTAAATTCCTATAAAGTTCTTCTACCCTAATTTTAAAATTCTGTAAAGTTTTTGAATCTTTAAATATAATAACTAGAAATTAAACGGTTCATATGCATGATCGGTGCATAAAGTCCAAGTAAGGAATGTGAGTTAAGTGTCGTTGAGTAGAAGAGTCTATCCTCTAATTTAGAGGCTTTTTTTTATTAGCAAATTTTTAGGGACAAGACAGGATAAAATAAATTGTTCCTTCTTTAATTCCTAAAATTAATCACACTAAAATATAATAGTCATGATTTTTGCTACCCACAAAACCAGAGTATAATACTTTGTCCAGTTTTCATGCTTCTTTTTTTTTTTCTTATTCCGTTTTCTAATTTTTTTTTTTAGGCTTTCATTTAGGTTTGAGGAGACTTCTTTTTAAGTAAATTACATTGAATTGTAATAAATTAAAAGGGTAATTGTATGCATTGTGAGGTAAATTCTACAATGGAGAAAGTAGTTTTGTGGTATACTTTATATTCGCATGCATTTCCTTTATGCATTGTATAACTCCCATGATACGTAACATTTTGTATTTAAATGTATTTGGTATTTTAATTGCAACGTAATAAAATAAATATTTTGAACATATAAATTACATTTTAGTTTTACAATAAACAATTTATATTGTGATAGAATGTTATTTAGCTATTGATAATTTCTTTTAAAAAATTGAAATTCAATTTAGAAATAAATATACAAAGATAGTAAAATTCTTTTGATTATTTAATGTTTTTTTTATATAAAAAAAAAAACTCTGATTAAAGAAGAATTTTTTAAAACATTGTCATTCAAGGGAAGATTTAGATTTATAATATTAGAGTAAATTTATCATTAATTATAAATAATTGATATCTCACATGTATGAATTTGAATTGTTGTTTAAATGTTCATTTGAAAATTTTTTCAATTATTGTTGCACAATTAGAAAATTAATAATTTTAATTTGGGTGGTTAACGTATCTCATTATCATTTCAAGCATCTCATTAAATGATTATTAAATTTAAATTTTATGGAAATGTTGGAGATAGAATTAAATGTTCTAATATTAAATATGAATACAATGTGTTTTAAATAGGAAATTGATTTAAGTAATAATTTATTTTTTATTAAAATATTTTGTTTGCATATAATGAATTTATAAAACATTTCAAATTTTAAAAACTTATCGTACACCTATAGTATTTTTTTTTTTGGTGCAAGGTACACCTATAGTAAATTTTTTTTTTCGTACACCTATAGTATAGTGACAAAAAAAAAAAGATTTTGATTACTTAGAATTATAGAATTTCAAATTCTACAACAAGAGTTAGAATTTAGAAATTGTGCATACTTATTTTTCTCTTATCTTAAATATATTCTACTATTTCAAATTTATGAAATATTTATTTTACTCTCTCACTTTTACTTTGAAAGACTAAATTTTATTTTTTTTGTCTCTCAAATTCACTTGGAAAAAAAACAACATTGCAGATTAAAAAAAACAAAATTTTCATTGGAAGACCAAATAAATAAATAAAAAGTGTCTCATTTTTTAGAGATTAAAAATATATTTAAGTTTTTTATCTATCATAAATATATATATTTATTGTCTCTCTCCTTAATTTTCCCCCTTTATCTCTCTTCTACCTCTTTACTAGATCGACAAATGCACTAATAAACTAGTTTAAAGTTAAACTATTATAAAATTAGGGTCAAGTCCATATTAATAAAATAATTTAATATTAATTGAAGAAATATAATATCATAAGTTTATAATACTAAAAAATAAAACATAGTTTTATAGGTTCTTAACATTTAAAGTGTACTTACATGAAGCAAAGGTACCTGGATTGAGACTACCTACTGCTATGTTACATCATTGACAAAAGTATCAGGTCTTACAAATAGTATAAAATGAAAGTTCAAGTATTGTATTTCAGTGAACTTGTTCAATATTTGGAAAATGATTTTATCTAGATAGCTTTCTAGATCATAGTGTGAATATGAAATAAATAAGCAATAATTTGAGTTGAATGTTGAAACAGGCAATAAAAACTCAAACTTAATAATTGCGAGTATTTTATCAAACAAGTATAGTGTAGTAAATTCAAGTTTTGAAAGCAAATATGTAGAACATTGGGGTTCCACTTCACCAACAACGCCCTCGTGCATGTGCAATTGTTAACAACACAGATAAATCCCAGACGTTATCATCAATTACACAAAATAGTTTCAAACCCTAATTCCTCGATAGTGAACCTAAGCACCTTGACTAACTTACCAATCCCTTGCATAAATTAACCAAACCAAACTACTTGTTAAAAGAGCAAGAGTTACAATATGACTAAGAAGTTTTGCACTATTCCTGGTCACAACATTCCTTAGATGCTCTTCTTCATTTCCAAGCTCAAAAGTATTTTCCAATCACATTCAAGCTTTTAAATCAAACAATGCGTGATCAAGGCAAAACAACCATTAAGTAAAGAAGAAAAGCATATATAGAGCCTAAAATGGTGTCTTGGTAGAGCTTGAGAGACTGTAATCACCTTCAATATTAACAAACTATTTGTATGTACTTCAAAGCATGTGACACATGATGCCTAATTATTGGCACGATATAAGAATTAATGGGTCAATGTCAGTGAAGTAATCGAGAAGGAATGATATTATAAATGACTCTGCTTCTAAGGTTACCTCATGGAACCATGGGATACACATTATAAACATATTATTTCTCTTCCTAACATATGTGGTAGTATATAATTTGTCTTACTAAAATCAATTATTGTGTGCTTGTGCATTGTACACTATCAAGTCTAATTGAAGATAACTATTTCTAAGAGTTATTATTTAGTTTGTTTGTTTTTGAGAAACTATAGGTATATGTTTAAACAAAAAAATGTTACTCAAGTTAAATATCATAGTCTAAACTTTAATGAGAAAAATGTAATAGTTGTCTCATAATAACAATTCATTTTATAAATTCGACGATATGATGTTATTATAATTTTTAAATATTGTTTGTGATTGTGCTATTCTCAATCATTTTTAATAAAATCTTTTATTTATAAAAAAAATGTAAAATTAGATTTATAGTATCATTGGATTATCCTCTTTCTCAACTTTAATTACATTTTTTTGAATATAAAGTTTTTAATGTGACGGAATAATAAATTCTAAATTTGAAATCATTATTTAAATATGAATAATTTATAATATCACTTTTAAGATAATTATTATAATATTCAATTAAGTTAATATATGTAATGAGTTATGATTGGATTAAATAATAATGTAAAATTTACATCAAAATATACTATCCTCATCTTATTCTACCTATGAATGGAAATCTACATCTAAAGCTCTTTGACTGTTACACTTTGATTGTGTAAGTGGTGGAATCTCATGTTTTCTAATCTCTCTTTTTTCTTTTGTTTTTTCTGGAACTTTACAAATGGACCTATTCAGTCTTCATCTTCAATATGACCGTTTTATTTCTATGTCTTGTCTACTTTTTATGTTTACGCGTGTTGTTTTTTTGAATTTCTTCACCTCATATTAATATCATCCCATGTTCACAATTATTTATTTTTGTCTCCATGTTCATAAAGTTAAGATGCATTCATAGTAATTCTGTGTATTATATGTATTTTGAATTTAAATAAAATACAAAATATAAATTGAAAAAAAAATGCACTATAATTAATATCATAATAAATAAACGCATTTAATATAAATTAAATTTCATATTAACATCAAATGCTTTAAAAATGATTAATTCGATATAACTATAAATTTTAATTTACAATTGCATAAAAACAGTATTGCAATTCTCTTTTTGTTACCATGATAACTAAAAAATAAAATAAAATCAGTTATTATAAAAAATATATATATATATAATATTACAACTGTGTGACTATTTCAAATGTTTCCACACCCAAAATATATATCTCTCAAAATTGACAAACAACCTAGTGGAAAACAAATTTGGCTAAATCCACATTTCCAATTTGACCAAATACACCCCACCATCAACCCTTAACTTCACAACTTTAATATAAAACTTATGAAAGTGTTAAATCCCAAATTGATGATGCAGAAACTTCACCTGTGAATTGACTCATGATAGGATAGCAGCAGAATCTCCTTTTGGATATATTATTAATGTGATTATGATAAATTGTTAAAAAAATATAATTGTGATAAAAGAAAAAAAAAAAGAAGCTATGCACATTGGTGTAATTGAATCACAAAAAGATAAGCTTGTTTTACTTTTAAAATAATTATCTTTAATTTCAAATCACCATTTTATGTCGATGATAGTATAAAATTATATTATTAATATGATTATGATAAATTGTTTAAAAAATATAATTGTGATAAAAGAAAAAAAGTTATGCACATTGATATAATTGAATCACAAAAAGATAAACGTGTTTTACTTTTAAAATAATTATCTTTAATTTTAATTCACCGTCATATGTAATTATATGATAATATAAAATTATTTTATTTTTATTTTAAGTTGTTAGAAGGTTTTGAATCAACAAATATTTTAGAGGATTTTTTTTAATTTTTTTTTCATTTATAAAACTAAATATAAGATGTTATCTAAGATAATATCTAGAATTAACTTGTTGGTACTAGTAATGATAATTTATTTGAATATTATCAATGTAATTATGATAAAGTTTTAAAAAAAAAACACTAGGCACAATTTATGATTAGATTACTATATAAAGCTTTTCAATCACATTTTATTTGTTCATAAAAGTTCAAGCACCATCTCAAGTTGAACGACTGCATTATCAATCTGATCAAGACTCTGATAGGTACTAGTAATATTCATTTATTAATTTCTTTATTTTCCGTTTCCACTGTTGTTATGAATTATATGATGAACTTCTTTCTATCACTGTTTATGGTTATTGTTCACTCTTTAGACATTCAGACACTTTGCATATTCTCTAGAAATTATTCCCACATCCCAAAATATCCCTGAATGGAGAAAAATCACATTCCATTGATTTCGGGAAGAAGGGTAACATCTAGAAATAAATTAATATTAATTAATTAATACTTTATTAATTAATTAATATTGATATATTATATAAATACGTGCACATTGAAGAACCGACCTTGATATCATGGGTTCTGTTCTTCTGGGTTGTGGTTGTGGTTGTTGTTGTTCCTGAACTCACTGTGGGAGCCTCGGTGAGTGTTCTGATCATCACAACTCTGCACATTGGATCAATTTTGACGCGCATTCTCTTCTGGGTATTCCTGTTTTCGTGCCAAAGTTTGAAAATTTTCGTTGATTTTGGATCCGGAGTGCTTGCCAGAACTCAGTTTTCCAAGGCCTTTTCTGGGTTTTGCTTTGTTTTCATACAACTTGTGTTGGTTTGTGTTTCTGGGTTGTGCCTTTTTTTTGTTCTTAATCTCTCTATGTTAACTTTGTTATGTGGGTGATCCTTTTCATGCTCTTAAAGGTTTTTATTTAGTTCAGGGTTTTGTTTTTTTATTTCTTTTGGTTTTGTTTTTGAGGTGGTGTTGTGTTGTGTGTGATGTTGGAATTGTTATAATCTGATTGTGATGCCAGAAAGCTCTCTGCTCACACACACATTGAAGATCCCTGTATATGTGTGTTCATTAGAGCCTACTGTTTCTGTGGCAATTTTTAAACTTAGTATTTAAATTTCACTCTTTGGGCCTATAGGATCTTTCATTAAACACAACATATACTTTCTGGTTGAGTTTGGCTCCTTTAAAGTGGGAGTTGTACTTTAGAGAGTGTGTAGTTATAACTGTTCATATCCAATCAATGGACTATGGAGTAAAATTCAACAACTTTATGGTTTGTTGCATATGTTTTATTACAATCTCAGCCATTCATTCAAAAATTAGAATTGCACTTCTCTTTCAATAGTGCCTTGTTTAGAGGAGCCAAATCCTTTGTGGTTGAGAGTACAATTGAGATTTATTGTTTAGCTATAATGTGAGTTATCCAGCAAGGGCTTTAATGATTGTGTATTGGGGATCTTTGTCAACATAATTTATTAGTGCTTTCAATTTCAAGCTTTTACATGTGCAATTTCTTCCAATGTTTCTGCCTAGAGTGTAACTAGTTTGTAGGTTGTAATTTTTTTTATTGGAAAATGTTAGTTGTTAGTTTGTAGTTTGTAAATGATGAAACATTCTTATAATTTCTATAATTAGTCATTATAGGGCAAACCCTGGCGCAGCGGTAAAGTTGCGCCTTGGTGACCAGTTGGTCATGGGTTCAAATCCGGAAATAGCCTCTTTGCATATTCAAGGGTAAGACTGCAAACAATGATCCTCCCTCATACCCTTGTATAGCAAGGAGCCTTCTGGCACCAGGGTATGGTTTATGATTAGTCATTACTTAGACAACTTCTATCTCTTTTGAGTAGGATGAGTTAAATGAGAACTACAGTTGTGTACAAAATTACAGATCCACAGAAAAAAAAGATAGTTAGAATACTAAGGCTATTTTCTGGATTATTGTTTGAAAAATTAATAGTGTGATTAACAAGCTATGATCCAACCTTGTTTGTTTGCATATAGGGATACAATGATATATCTATGGGTCTAACATGAATGTTAAGCTTTGTTCATTTATTTATTTATGTATTACTATTTAACAATGATTTATTTTTTTTCCCTCTTAAAAAGAAATCAGGAGTTGTTCAATGGCAAAAGATTCTTCTGATACTGATTCCCACCACAGGCGTCCTGGTCTTTTAAAAGATCAAGTTCACTTGGTTAAACGGAAAGGCTCTGATCGTTATGAGGTTGCTCCAATCCAAGACCAACTATCATTTGAGAAGGGTTTTTTTATAGTAATTCGTGGATGCCAATTGTTAGCCCAAAAGAACGATGGAATAATACTGGTAGGGGTGGCAGGTCCTTCAGGGGCTGGGAAGACTGTATTTACTGAGAAGATACTCAACTTCATGCCTAGCATTGCAGTCATTTCAATGGATAATTACAATGATGCTAGTCGAATTGTTGATGGGAATTTTGATGGTAAATTATAAACTGGCCTTTTCTTATGTGATGCTTTTATCAATCTTACTATGGTGCATAGGATGGCATGATTAAACATAATTCTCTTGATTAAACGACTGATTCTTTCCTTAGCTCCTGATAGGTAGAAAATGAAGTGTTGTTAATATGCCATAATGCAAGTTGTTGATCTCAGTTGTATGAAAATTATTATTTGTTCTTTTTAAACCTTTCCTCCTGTCTTCTGCCTCAGTGAGGTATGTGTACCATGAAATTTCTTTAGGCTTCATTTGAAATCCCATCATTTATAAGAAGCAATTTCATTTGGAAGTGGTGAGCTAGTATGTATGCCTGTTATTGTACATCTGATACAGAGATCCCTAAGAATAAAATGTATGGGGTATCATATTCATGTTTTGATTATTATGACATTTAATTATTTAAATATTGTCTAACAATCTCTTGTGAACTCTGTTTTCCCTTTGTGCAGATCCACGCTTAACAGACTATGACACATTGCTCCAGAATCTACAAGATTTAAAGGAAGGAAAGCCAGTACAGGTTCCCATATATGATTTCAAGTCCAGTTCACGTACGGGATACAGGTTAAATTTTTAGCCATTTTGAGTAACTGCACAATTTGGCATATTTTGAAGAGTTGAAAAATTATTTTCTTGGTAGTGATCAAGGAACATTATTTTGAGGAAAGTAAAGATTAAAAATGGAAAACATCTATATTTGGGTAATAATTTGCAATCAGTAGCTATAGTTGTGTATGAGAATATTCTGTACCAGCTTCAGTATTAGTTTTCTGTTGTACTGGAACATGTGTGTTTCCTCTCAGTCACTCTCGTTCATTATGGAGTTAGGTTAGTTCTAACTCTATAAATACTACCTACTGCACTTGTTAGTCAGTTGATTGAATAATAGAAAATCTCTCAAATTACAATGTAATTCAAAGCTGGTTTCAATTGATTCAGGGTACTTTTTTTATTACTATGCCTTCAATTTCATATTAAAAATGTACCCTGCTTACAGGACAGTAGAAGCCCCGACTTCTCGTATTGTGATTATAGAGGGCATCTATGCTTTGAGTGAGAAGTTGCGACCTCTACTGGATCTTCGAGTCTCTGTTACAGGAGGAGTTCACTTTGACCTTGTAAAGCGAGTTATACGTGATATACAACGTGCTGGTCAAGAACCTGAAGAAATTATTCATCAAATATCAGAGACAGTTAATACATTCACAATTCCTTTCATCTTTTTATACAGATTTAGAAAATAACTGTTTCCAGAAGTGCTGAGTTTAAACATTTTCAGGTGTATCCAATGTACAAGGCATTTATCGAGCCGGATCTCCAGACAGCACAAATAAAAATCATCAACAAATTCAATCCATTTACTGGATTCCAGAGCCCTACTTACATATTAAAGGTTAGTTCTATAATAACTTGCTATTTTAAAATTAAATCAACTTGTATAAATGTAAGGAGAAAAAAAAGGATAGTTCTGTTGGTTTTGATGTTGATGTGTGCTGTCTTAATGAAAAATCCTTTGTACAACTGTTCTAGTCAGGAAGGAAAGTAACAGCTGATCAAATTAAGGCTGTTCTCGCTGAGGATTTTAAGGAAACAACAGAGCAAACTTATGACATATATCTTCTACCACCTGGTGAAGATCCAGAAATATGCCAATCATATTTACGGATGCGGAATAAGGATGGGAAATACAGTCTCATGTTTGAGGTTTGGTTCCTTCCTATATTTTATATTTTGATGTGACCTGGTTGTCCTTTCAATATGTGATGTCAAATATACTTATAAGAATATAATTGAATCAAAATATGGGAGAAAGATAAATATGACATTGAATTATTGATTTAGATTGTGATGGACACAAACCATAACATGTATTATACAATTGAATTAGGTGATGTTCAAATGTTAGAACAACCAAGCCTTGTGGCAAGCCCTTTTCTCTTTTTTTGTGTTGTTTTAAAAACCCCCTTTTATGGGTTACTTCTTACTTGAGTCATATTGAGCCAACATTTCAATATGCATATTGGGTCAGTTTGTTTAAAATTATAATAAATGTTTATAAAATAAGTGATTATCAGATAATTGATTATTTTATAAGCAAATAAGATTTGTTTCTTAAATAAGCAGAAAACAACTTATTTTAAGTAGAATTAGACAAACGGACTAAAAACAAAGATAATTGTTTATTTTATTAAAGTAAGTGATTATTTCATCAAATAAGTTTAAACAAACCAACCCATTAGCTTGTTCTCTTTTGTCAGTCTCGTGAAAATGTTAACCTAGGGTTTCACTTGTCCTCTTTCTTGTGAACCTCCTAAGCTGTGGCCTGGCATTTGGTTGTTCTCACTTGCCCTCTCTGTTTCTTCAAAATTTCAGAATCATGTTGTTCTGTGTTTATTTATTAAACCTGTTAAAATAGGAAAAACAGAGGGATAATTGAGTGTACACCATGTGTTAGAGTACACAACAGGGTGCATATTTAGATACATTAATTACATTAATGGTACATAAATAGAGGATATTTTGTTTCCTCTAAATCAGAGATTATGTCCCTATAAACTGCACTTATGAATAGAATCAGAATATTAATTCTGATTTTCAACAAAACCTATAATGTTGTTCCCAATTCTTTTTCCTTATAGGACAATGATTTTCTCCCAAAGTCAAATTCTTTTGAGACTTGTTCTATTTTCATGGATTTTTCAGTATATGATTGTGTTGTTTTTAATGTTATTCTTAATTTAAATCTGATAAGTGGAGGATGAGATGTACATTTGATCATCACAAGGGAAAAAGTAATTTTATTGAAAGTGAATGCACATATATACAAAATTATGCTTTGAAATTCTTTGTATTACACTCTAGAAAGGCGCACTAGATTATTGTGCACAAAACAGATTGCCACAAAATCATATTTTGGCCTCCTAAACACTATACTGCCATGTTTATTGTTGAATGGCAGTAGTTTGGAACTCTGTTTTGAATTCTGCTATTTCTGGGATTTTGGGTTTGTTAAGCTACCAGTTCGTTGTAGAAATATTTCTGTGGAATTTTAATAGAAGATTGGTTTTTCATTTTGTATTTTAGAATTTAAAAGGCTCAGTTTTTTGGTTAGTGACTTGGTCTTTCATTTCTTTTTGGACCACAATAACACACATTTTGTTTCCTTGATCTCATCTTTGGTGTTTTGATATTATATTTCTTTTTTACAATTCTCCATAATACATGATTCATGGAGGATGAACTTACACATGACGTTAACTAATTGATGTCTTATAACTTTTCAGGAATGGGTGACGGATAGTCCATTTGTCATATCACCAAGAATTACTTTTGAGGTCAGTGTGCGCCTTCTTGGTGGACTAATGGCTTTGGGATACACAATAGCCACTATCCTTAAGAGAAACAGCCATGTCTTTTCTGATGATAGGGTTTGTGTGAAACTAGATTGGCTTGAGCAACTTAATAGACATTATATTCAGGTAATACTAGATTTAATCTATAATACTATAATACTACTGTTAAATGCTTTACTGGAATATGTTTTTGAAATTCCTCTTTTTTTTAGATGTCTTGTTTTGATGTCCACTTTTATTTATCTATCATGAGTTTCAATTGCACTCGTTGAAGTAGCTTGATTGTTAGAATTTATGGGAGTCATTAAGTATTTACATTTGTTTGAGTTTCAATTGCACTCAATGGTAATAAGTCTTATGCAATCTGTTCAGTTTGAAACTTTTTACGTAAAGCTTGAGAGATTATAACTTCTTTAAGAAAGAATAGATCTCAAATAACTTGTTTCTTTTGAGTGTGTTTTCACCATACTATGGAAAGACCTTTCAAAGAAAATACATATCTGAATTTAAAAATTGTTTAAATTTCTTAGAATTTGGGTTTGAACCTAACTCAATCCCACAAAACCAACTTGTAAGGTGAGGATTAAATCCCAGGTATATACTATATTTTTTGGCCATATCTCTAGTTGAAGTGGAATCTCCAACAAAATTAATGTTACTGTGACCACAATTTTATTTCCATGTTGACTTGGGTTGCTTCTAGTAAAAGGTTTTGTTTATCCTCTGATAGTGACAGGTTTAATGTTTTGTACTTGCATTTCTTTTGAGTTTTTGGTTGATTACACATTTTCACTGATTTGCTTGGACTTTGGAATCTATTGATAAACAGGTACAAGGAAGAGATCGTTTAGTTTTAAACTACATAGGAGAGCAGCTAGGTCTAGAAGGTTCCTACATTCCTCGTACCTACATTGAGCAAATTCAAATTGAAAAGCTTGTAAATGAGGTTATGGTATGACAGCTGCCCATCTGCTAATATGTTTTCTGTATCATCATTTTCTGTCTAACTGTTGTTCCACAGGCCTTACCAGAAGATTTGAAGACAAAGCTCAGCATAGATGAGGATTTGGTGTCAAGCCCCAAAGAAGCACTATCTAGAGCCTCTGCTGATATGAGAAATAAACATCTGAGGAGGTTAAAATTTCTGTCTAAATGCATCAAGAGAAACCATTAAAAGACCTTGCTCTAAATGGTTTTACTAAGAAGTTGATTTTTGTTAACATTTAATAGTGTCAATTAATCTGTAGCCATCCCTACCTATTGGGACAAGGCTTAATTGATGTTATTATTGGAAAATTGTTGGTAAAATTTGAATCTGTGAAACTATTCGGTGCTATATTGAAAGAAAATCAATTTACTTGTTTGATCAACATGAGATGTTGGTAGTGGTACTTTCTTAGATAATCTAGTTAATTATGTGTAGTTACATCATTATACCAAGTTTTAACGGCTCTATTCTGATTGGGTATTTGTTGAGAAAGGTTTAGTAGATTTTGTCGAATAGGGAATGTGTGTGGAGCATGTGTGTGAGACAGTGTTATTAAATAGTCACTATTGCCCCGCCATGGTGGAGTTTTTTGCCAACTGCCAGAAGCAATTTGTGAAGGGAGGCCCACCATGGTTGTTCTATAAGGCACAATGGCATGTTTATATGGCAGAATTTTAACTATAGGAAACATGTTGTATACTTCTTGGAGAACTGCTTTTCAGTTACCTAATAATATTACTATTGTTTATCTTCAACAGTGGAATATCAAAGTCGTATACCAATCAAAGGGACAAAAATCTAGCTAAGGTTGGTGGAAGGTTTGGTGAAAGAAATTCAGACTCCACCGCAATGCCAGTAAGTCAGGTAAATTGAGTTACTTGCAGTAGTTGTTGTTAATTCCTGTGAAGATACTGAATTCATATAATCACTTCTTTAATGGTCCATTCCTCAATAACTATCTACTTTTTGTCTTCATTTACCTAATATATGGTAGGGAGCCATCAATCAGCTTTCGGACCAAATTTCTGCCCTCAATGATAGAATGGATGAGTTTACAAATCGCATCGAAGAGCTGAATTCCAAGTTAACCATCAAGAAAAATTCTCCAAGCCAACAAAATATGCCACTTCAATCTGAGACATGCAATGGATCTGCTCCCACCTCTCACTTCATCACTAGTTTGGGCAATGGTTCCCTAACTGGATCCAAAATGACAAATTCCTCTTCGTCATCACAGTTAGCTAAAGATTCTCCTGTAATGGATGAGGTATTCCGATTTTTATGTCACTTTCAGAGTATTTTATTCTCCAGTGTTTTGACCCTTTAAGTTGATTGTTTGAGAGATGCAATTAAATGTTTTTGGTCCCCATGCAAAAATACAACAGCTTTTAGAATTAACCAGTAATGGATTTGAATTAGTTGGGATGCTAATGATTTTCTTTTAAATGTGCCAAAGTTTTCTATTTTTTGTTGAATAGAATTTGTTCTTTGCTTTTATTGTGTTAAAGTTCTGGGCCCTTAGCATAAGCCAATGCAATGCTGCAAAATGCATATAAACAATCTGAATCACCATGGTGTACATGCATGACTCTGGAATCAAATGTTGCATTATTAGCTCTTACTGATATACTTGATTACTGTGTGTCATCAGATATCAAGCATTTCACGCAGTCAGCGCCAGATAATGCATCAATTGGATAATCTCAACAATCTTCTCAGGGGGAGCTTGGGGGAGAAGTCTCTGCCAACACGAACCAACAGCCGGAAAAGCATTGAGATGCCATCAGATTCCATGGGAGCGCGTGTTATGGTGGCGGTTGCAGTTGGTTGCGTGGGGATCTTCTTGATGAAGGGTTTGTTGAATAAAAAGTGATTCCCTTAGGTATAGTCAGTCAGTGGTTTGGTTTTAGGTTCAAGATTAAATATTTTTCTTCTTCACTGTGACAACCCTTCTGCTAAGAAAGGAGTTGAGGCATTGACAGATGAAGATGATAGATTCAGGAGACAGTCTTTTAGGATCATTTGAGAGGATGATGAGGTCCACTTGAAATTTTGTCACTTCGTGGGTTTTTACTTTGTTATCACAATTTTATGTCATTTTCAACACAACAAAAAGTAGAGTCTTTTGGTTTAGAATCTTTATCAGGTGGTATACCATATACCTTTTTTTTTCTTTCTCTCAACATTTTAAATCTTTAAATAAGTTGGTAATAGTTAGGAGGGTCAATTTAGCAAAATGCGGCAAATACAAGACAATAATGTAACGAGGTTTTACATGCAAATTGTTACACAAATGAAACAAATCATGCTGTTACCAAGTGAATGTTGCCTATTACTCAGTAACTCTTGATGTTCATTTTTTTACTCTTAGTTGCATATGATTTAATTGGAGTTATTTTACTCTGCTCTACACACTATTTTTTTGGAATCAGGACTTTTCTTAATTCAGTATATTAGCAAAATCTCAATCCCACCTTTACTTGAGGGAACTATTTATTTGGTTTTATTGAAAGGAAAATGAAAGTTATAGCCTGGATGTAACAAATTAAATATTCATGCTATATATGGTTTATGCTCTTGTAGTGTTCCATGATAACTGACTTAAATTTCCAGATTTTTAAACCTAAAAAGTGAAGTGTTATGTTTATTTATTTGTTTTCTTAAATAACCTATTGATTCTTATATTTATTTTATTTTATTTTAATCTATTAAAGTTTTTTTAATTCTTTAAAAAGATACAATTTTTAGTTTTTGTTTTTGCTATGACATAACAATAATGTTGCTTAATATCCATTTAAGTCATGTTAGTTATTTTATATGTTCAATTATGATATTATTTGTTAATCAAATACATTATGTTATTTGTTTTATATAATCAAATTATGTCTTAATATTTATTAAAATTATTTAATTGAGTCCTATTTGTTGTTAAATATTTGTTTACAATTCATGTAATATCTTTTAGAATAAAGATATTTTTACACCTAAATAAGAGAAGAAAAAAAGAAATAAGAATATAAGTGATACAATGAGATATGAAGAGAGATAAAAAAAAAAAAAGATATGTAATTATTCTATCTTTTATAATTAGATAGGAATAAAATTTATGACACAATTCTTCTAGTACCATTAATTGAAAGTATTTGGGATTCTTATATATCTTAAAAAAAAATTTATTTATAAACTCAATTGTGGGACTAAAGTCCACTTTTACCTCCATTATCTCATTTGCTTAATCTAAGCTTTTGCTCACTCCTAGGATTAGGGACAAATGTTTTTTTTTTTTTTTCTTTTATTGATATTATAATTTTTGTGGGATTTGTAGAGTTGGTTATTAAATAATGAAGATCAAATGTCGGGAATGTGAAGTGTAGTTGAAATATTGTCAATGTTGCCGGTCTATTAATTGATTGGAAATATTGATACTAGAAATTTTCATTGCTATTTTGATGATGTTTGGTTTCATTTTTCAGAGTTCTCCCTGTTTTGCAAAGGAAATATTACATGATGAAGTAATTAACAAATAAGATTTTGTTGTACTCAACATAAAACCCAAGCCTAAAGATTTTGCTTTAATTGATGAGGTATTTTGACCATTTAAGTAGATTGTTTGAGAGATGCATTTTTTGGGATGTGGTGTGGATCCCGCATCTTCTGCATACTATTTTAATTCAAATATCTTTATTTTATTTTCATCATTTCAACCGAACACACCATAAGTCTCACATCAAGTAGTATGAAATATCCTATGACTTACTTAAATGACTTGGTTCAACACCTATGAGTCATGACAACTAGTTTTGAGGGAGGGTTTACTAAAAGCTTTTATGCTTATAATTAATATTTTTGTCAAGAAAAATATAATGGAGTGAAAAAATAATTTTAATTAATATAAAACTATTTTTCAGATAATTTTTTTTTTATTTCTTTCCACTCTTTTTACTCTTCCAAGCAATCAAAGAGATTTTTTTTTTTTCACTTTTCTTCTAATTTTATCCAAGCAAAGCATAAACGCAATTAACCGGTGAAACCTAAACTGCATGTATATTATAAAATAACCGAACAAGTTCAGTTTCTCTCATGTAGTTAAATTCTTAATTTGGTTGTTCTGTGCTTATCCTAATGTTAGGAACTTATGATAAGATTAAAGATGTGAGAGTGACAAAAAGGAAACGTGATTACTTTTATATGGATTCCTTGAAAGTTGCAAGGTGGTTAATGAAAGTCATGATTTACAAATTATTTTCTTTTAAATGTGGCAAAGTTTTCTGTTTTTTGTTGAATAAAATTTGTTTTGTCATTTGTGCTTTCAACTGTGTTAAAGTACAGGGCCCTTAGGCTTAGCATAAGCCAATGCAATGCTGCAAAATGCATATAAACAATCTGAATCACATAAAAATTTATACAACATTATGTATAACTCTGAAGTTGAATGTTGCATTATTAGCTCTTAGTGATATACTTGATTACTCTGTGTCCTCTGATATCAAACATTTCATGATGTCAGTGTCAGATCATGCATCAATTGGATAATCGCAACAATCTTCTCAGGGACTATGATCGAAAGGGGTCCATGATCGTGAGGTCCAAAGAAATTAAAACAAGTTTCATATAAAGAGAAAAAATATTATTTTAAGTATTGTTATAACTTAATTAATTCAAACATTATAGGATATAAAATTTGTTTTATTAAGAGAGACAAAATTCACATAATTTTTAGCCTTAGACCTATTTACTTAGATATGAAAAAAGTTTAGGGTCTTACTGTTCATAGGATAAAAGTTATTTATTTAGCATAAGATTTTATGTTTAATTTTAATTGTATGTAATTTTTTTTTGGATTAACAAAAATTACACATTGCGTATAAGATTAATTTCTGACTCAGTTTCTGACTCAGTGGATTGATAGATACGCTTGCTCTTCGATCTTAGACAGAAAAAAAATATGTATATATTTAGATATAATTAAAAGCATTTTAAAGAATTTTTCTAATGAAAAAAAATAAAGTTTCATTATTTCAACAAAGAAACTCTAAAAAAATACTTATGGATTGCATCCTAACAAACCCTTAATTGTGTATAATTTATTTGGAATAATTGTTCTTTGTGTTCAACACGCTATATATTTGATCATAATTTTTTTTTTAAGATATATATTTTATAATAATTAAAACAGAAGGCCTGCTTTTTTTTTTTTTTTTAGGGAGAACAGAAGGTCTGTTATAAATTAGGACTTAGGACTTTTCTTAATTCAGTGTATTAGAACCTATTTTTTTCATAATGAAAACAGAAGCCCAATTGTAAATTAGGAATCAAGACTTTTCTTAATTTAGTTTGTTAGAACGCTAGCGTTTAGAAAAATTCAGGTTTGGTTGTATTCTTTATTCATGTTACGGCCTACGGCTAATGCTGCTCTAATTTTAATCCCACCTTTACTTGAGGGTACTAATTATTTGGTTTTATTGAAAAAAAAATTAAAAGTTAAAAGTTTTATAACGTTAAAAAAAGTGATAATTTGTGACCATTAAAAAATAGTTTGTAATAATTAAAAATAACATTTATGACAGTAAAAAAGATGTCTTTATATAAACAAAAAGATTTATATATAATTTCATATTATTTGTTCTAATAAAAAAAATAAACATTATTCAAAATTAAGCAACTTATTATATAAGTATCCATTAAAGATGCTCCTACATATAACCCAAAAGACACCGAAGAGATAGATAACAAGAGAAAGAAGAACTATTTCCTTTTTTAATAAAAACGTGTTCAGCCATTTTTAAGTACTATTATCTTTTTCTTTATAAAAGTTTTGTTTTTTTTTTTATAGTAAAACGTGTTTGATATAAAATTCCTAAAACTGAAAAATATTCATGTTTACATAAGCATTGTCAGCATTGTACGTCTAGCTAGGCTGTTTCCTTCCTTTTATCGATTGTAATGGTGGGACATGGCATCACGTGTAAACATTGGATTTTTTTTATATAATTATTATTAGACATAAATGTAATTTTAGTTTCTTTATTTTAAAATGAAGATATTTAGTTTTTATTTTTTAAAATCTACCATTTCAATCCTCTTCTATTGTATTGAGTATTGACAACGAGCAACGTTTTTAATTTGATAAAAAAAAATATAAAAATTACAAATTTTATAAAATTGAAGAATTGAATATTTTTATTTTAAATAAGAGACTAAAATTAAGGATTTTTCCAAGAAAATTGAGAGATTAAATACTTCTATTTTAAAAATAGAAAAATTAAAATTACAAATTTTAAAAAATAAAAAGATTAAAATTACATTTATACCTTATTATTATTATTGAGGAGTGACAGCATATTTTTTTATAAGTTTATTGTAGACATGGTTCTCGTGTCTGATATAAAATTCCAGCAAACTACCTAAGATATAAAATATATAAGCATCGTCAGCATTAACTAGCTAGCTTGTTTGCTTCTATCATCAATGATAAAGGTGGGACATGGCATCACGTGTAAACATTGGCAAGCTTGTATTGATATTATTATATTGACCATTGAAAGTGATGGGTGGTTCATATTTATTAATTTCTCCTGCAGCTACGACTCTCTGCTTCCTTCTTGTTCTTGATCACTTCCCCCACTCATTGCAACTTAGATATTAACACACTTCGTCAACACTGAAGATCTATATCTCGCCATGGATTTCAATTGCACTGCCAACAAGGTTAGAAAATCTCCTTCAATTTCTCCTGTATTTTTTATATATTCTTAGAAATCCAACCTGTATCATAGAAAGTTTACCGTATTCACGTATTTGCTCCATCAACTAAGCTAAGTTAAACTCCTTGATCATTTTTCTTTTATGATCTTATGATGATGACGAGTCCCCCAATTATTAGATGACACAAGTTAATTAATAGTTATCTGGGGGCATTTTCATTGATTAACAGTTTTGGTATGTATGTTATATGAAATCTAAGTATGAGTGGGTTTGGATACATGCCAAAAGTGTATTAGAGAGTTTTTCTAATAAAAATATAGAGTATTTTTTTTTATAAAGAAGCTGTAAAAAATAATTCTAAGGAACGAAGGGAACAAGGAAAGGGAAGAAGGGGGTGGGGTGGGTGGTTATCTTCTAGGGTTCTTGTTTCTCAGCTGAAGAATATAATGCTACAAAAATGACTAATTATAAAAAAATGGAGAAATGAAACAACTTGTTTTCTCACATTGATATATACAAATCATAAACCTACACAAGTAGAGAAGTTAAAACCATTGATCATCAATCTCTTTCCCCAAATAACTCCAAAAGTTCTTTTTATGTTTTTATTCTCTTTGTTTTCTTGGCTTTTTTTTTTCTCTCAATAATACTATCTCCTCAATCATTTTCTTTTTGAACAATATATGATTTTTTATTATATATATATAATATATATCCTCTAGAAACTAATTAAACACATGCAAGGTTACCTGTGTAAGAAAATGGGGATAAGATTATAGAAGAAAAAAAAGGGATGAGATTATCCCATTCTCAATTATTTTAATGGTACAAGATATATATAAATAGTGGTGATTGTGGGTGATCCACGTGTACTGTCAGGTACAGAGTTAGTTGTATAAATAGTATAATACTAAGATAACATTAGAAATATCAACATGCGATACACGCGCAAACAATATCTTGTATTTATTTTTCTCAGGTAAACTTGAGTGTCGAAGGTTCAAAAAAAAAAAAAAAACTTAGTGTAGAAGAATCATAGAGGAAAATGCAGAAATACTAGAATATATCTTTTTTATTATTACCTTGATAAAATCAGCAACTAATATTATCCACAGTAATTTTTTATTTATACAAAATAATCATTCTTTCTATATAAGTAGTTATAATTAGGGTTGGATATAAGTAAGAGATATTTAAATTTGGTCATCGAAGTCTGTTCTGTTTTTTAAATGGACCGGCAAAACTAAATGGATTTTTTTTTTATGTAGTTAGTATTTGATCTATAAAGATGGGGAAATAAATGGATTGGTTTGAGAACCAGTTTATATATTTTTGAAAAGAACAAATATATATATATATATATATAATTAAAAAAAATTATTTTTTTCACCTTCATTTAATTTTTAAGTTATGAAATTAATTAAAATATAAATATTATATGTCATTATTTTTAATAACAAATATTTAAACATTAACATAAAAAATTAATAAATAGAAATATTAATAAAGTTATACATTTATAATCAATATTCTTTTCTTTAAGATTTAACGAGCTAAATGGATCCTCCACAAGTTTCACGAATTTAATTTGTTTAAGTTAAACATATTAGGCCTAAATCTTAATAATTATTACGAAGAAAAAAAAATTAGATTCATTATCACGGAGAAAAAAAATTTGGGGCAGGAGACTCGATTGCGTATACTCCCTAATTATAAGTTAAAATATATTTTTATTTTAATAATGACTTAAAATAACTACTTAGTTACCCTTTATATTTTTGTCATTCCATGGTTAATCTTTGTTGCCCTTTTTGCTTATTTAAATATTTAGATGATAAAACAATAAAAAGATATGATACATATACAATAATCTTTACAATAAAAAAGATGTTTATTCTTTCCAATAAATTATTTATTACATTTCAAAAAAAAAAAATCTTTCTTTTTTGTTTTTCTCTCTTTTGTTGTAAGATTTATTGTACAATTTGGTGTACACGTGTCATTTCTCAACAATAAATGATAGTCTTGTTGTAATGATTTTGTTATATTTTGTTTCAATATAAGTGCTTGAATGTGTCAAATTTTCACTCTATATGCAAAACTTATCTAGGAGCAAAAGAAAACCGTAGACCAGTCCACCTTATTGTGCTGCAAGTTCTTCGTCTCCGAATCACGCAACATTTCCACTCTCGATGCAATAGAAAGAGCTGCAAGGTCAAACCCCGAAACTGTGATTGTGAACAAGTTTTATGATCGAGCTTATAACAGGGCAAGGTACACCCTTGTGTCCTATGTTATGCATGACTGCACAGGAAATCCCATATATAGCCCTTTGCACCAAACTGTAATAGCAATGGCTGAGGCTGCATTCAATGCCATCAACCTTGAATTTCATGAGGGTGCTCACCCCCGCTTGGGCACGGTGGATGACATTGTTTTCCACCCACTTCGCCGTGCATCTCTCGATGAGGCGGCATGGCTTGCCAAAGCTGTGGCTGCCGACATCGGCAACCGATTCAATGGTAAGTACATTGTTTTTTTTTGTTGCATAAAAAATTTAGATGAGTTAGATTCAAAAAACACTTTAAGGTTTATCAAAAATTTATAAAAATACTTGGAAATCGCACATCAACAAAATTTTCATATCGAAGATAAAAATTAAAATCCTTGTGAGATATGAATTTGATCCCCGCCAATTAGATCAACATTTATTTATACATTGATTAATTGGTGCATGAAAGTATAAGTTTTTTTTATTGAGGAAAATATTAATAATAATTAGTAGGCTTAATTAACTTTTGGGTCCTAATAAATACCCATTTTCTTATCCTACTCTTTGGAATTGTTTTACATCATTATAAGTTCATGATAAAAAGAAAATATTTTGAGTTCCCGTTGATATATGTTTAGATGATATTATGTCATTATGAGAAATTCATAACAACAAGAAATCTGATGAGAAACTAATAAAAAAAAAAACAAGTATTTATCAAGAAATCATATGCTATTTAAGCCTAATTAGTATGTAGGGAATTTGAACTCATCATCTTCTTATCACTCAAATCTTTATCCTACTCTCCTTAATCACCAAACACCTTATGATTTCGACGCGTATGAAAGAACTCCATCTAGACCTAAATATAAGCAAAATGAAAACATTGAACTCAAATATAAACAAATGAAATTTATCAAATACTTTAATTTGAGTCAAGAATCCATAAAAACTTCAAATTAAATGGCATTGTAGACTAAGTGTGATGCAATGCAAGAGAAATTCATTCATTTCTATGTAACTTTTTGTGAATGCAGTGCCAGTGTTTTTGTACGCTGCAGCCCACCCAACAGGAAAGGAACTTGACACCATAAGGAGAGAGCTCGGATATTACCGGCCCAATTTTAGGGGAAGCCAATGGGCTGGGTGGGCCGTGCCCGATGCCCTACCTCAAAGCCCAAACGAAGGGCCCAACGTCGTTTCAAGAGCTAAAGGCATCTCAATGATTGGTGCACGCCCTTGGGTTGCACTTTACAACGTCCCAATCTTGTGCACCGATATAGCATTAGCAAGAAAGATTGCAAGGAAGGTTAGTGCTCGTGGTGGTGGCCTTCCCACTGTGCAAACCCTAGGGCTTGTCCACGGTGAGGACTCGACTGAGATAGCATGCATGCTTTTGGAGCCCAATCAGGTTGGTGCGGATAGGGTTCAAAATAGGGTTGAGATGTTGGCAGCACAAGAGGGACTTGACGTAGAACAAGGTTATTTCACCGACTTTTCTCCGGAGATGATTGTAGAGGAATACATGAAACTAATCACTGCTAATAGATCGTGATCACAATGCATGTGTGTAATATAACTTAGTGGACTTTTTTTTTTTCTTTTTTTAAAGTCAAATGTGAATTATATATATTCAGGACATGGAATGTGTCCCGAATGAAGAAACAATAACCCAATGAACTTGTTAATGAATAATCCAAATGTGAGATTTTATTTTTTGGGTTGCAATTTTAGCAAGTGTTGAACAAAAGTTGTGATTCATAATTGGCTAGAATGACAACCAAAGAGTAACAAAAATTGAAGCATGGAATGACAGCCAAAGAGTATTTAGAGGTTCACTTTTTATTCTCTTTACCGTCAAAGTGGCGCATGTCCTCTTAATTGACTTCTTCACTCAACTTGAGATGTTCTCATGCTTTCTCTTTCATCTATTTTTTAAAATTTCTCATTATGATTAAGGTATTAAGTAATTCAATTTAAGTTTTTTTTAGCTCTTAAGTTTTACCATCAAAATATGTCTCTTTTAGTTATTTCTTTTAAAGAGATTTCATGCCACATTCATTCAAAGCCATAATGTTTAGGGTAAAAATTCCAAAGTGTTGGCTTTATATTAAAATTTTGGTACCATTTTCATTCTTTTGTTAATACATTTCTTGGAGGCGACTACTTGGTTTTTTTTTTTTTCACAAAACATTAAAATCTTGACATCTCTTTTAAAATTATGGTTTAATTTTCGTTGTTTATGACTCATGCGTTAGATCACAAGAAATCATGTGTATTGTAGAAAATTAATTAAGCATGATATCAATGGATTATATATGAACTAACACACAAACACAAACCAATTTGACTCATGAAATGTTGTAGAGCAATCAAAGTTGGCTTAAAAGATGTTTTGTGGTTATGGATATGGATGAGTTTAATGTTGAATCCCCTTCAATGATACGTGGTTAATCTTAGCATGAGTTGATATTTGTGCTTGTTATTAGATTGATTGTTGCTTCATTCATTTGCCTATTTATTTATGTTAAGTTGTTAACAAAACTTGATTATGGTTACTAGGCTATGATTTTATTGAATTGCAATATGTTTTTATTTTTTTAGAAGTTTACAAGTGAGAAATAAGAGCCTAACACAAAGTTTCCTTCATAAGTAGGAGTAAAAATAGACTAAGTTAACTTGTTTATTAAAAAGGTAAAGCTTAAACTTTTTAAAAAAACATTTTTAGTTAAAAAGATGAGACTTTAGGCTTTAAAAAAACTATTAAGTTCAACCGACTAACTTGTTTATATAATAACACACATATATATATTTATTATATTTATAATTATTACTAATAATTATAAATTTTAGAAATAACAAATAAAACAGGCTGCATAAATAGACTTCTAGGCCAGGCCAAGGTTTCAAACAGGTCAAGAACTTAAAAAAATGTCTATAACAAGTAATAGATCAGGTTCAAGCTTAATAAATATGACGTAGGCTAGGCTCATACTTGTTAAAATCTGGTCTGAACCTATTTCCACCTTACTCGCAAGGGTCCATCAGAGTTTCACTCGTGAGGGACATCTGAAGTTGATCTTGAAGGTCTAATATTGTAATTTGATTCAGAATCAAGGAGCCAAGTCGCATAAGAGGTTGCGAGTCTAGTTTCACTCCCACCAACGCTGGCACGTGCTTCCTTGGAGCAAGAAATTGGTTCCTCCCCGTTTGGAAGCCCAAAAAATCGCCCTCTCTGGAGTGCTGGGTTTCTGAAGGATAATTGGATCAACATGAATCTGCCTTCTACTAAATTCGAGGACAATTTGACACACTTGAGCGAGCACCTCCTATTATGTTGTGAAAATACTTCTACAAGTCTGGAGTATATATATACACAATTTATAATTACTACCACTATTATCCGTAATAACAAAATTGCTTCCTCCCCACTGGGTTTAGCATCTCAGATCAAATGGCAATGGAAATGACCCATGCGAATGCACCTTTATGAAATTGAAATTTAATGATAATGCACTAATTTTATCACAATATACCATTTATATAATAACTTAAAGATAATTTTATAAAATTAACAGATTTACCATTAAGGGAACGGATGGTTACGAGGACACTTTTAAAACTAAATGAAACCAAGTTGTTTCTTAACTCCAAGTATATTGGTGCAAAATTAAAGTAAACTGATTGTTATGCAATTAAAAGTTAAACTACTCAGTGTTTGATCGTACATAAATTTGGAAGTACGTGGTGATAATTTATTTTAAACAATAACGACATCACGATGGAGTTGTTTCAACGAGATTGTAATAAAAATAAAAATAAATAAATGTTAAGAACGGTAAAATAAGAAAAAGCAAAATATATTTTTAATCAAAGTATTGAACATTTTCATTTTTAATTCTAATATTTCGTTTAATCGATTTTAGTTCTTAAAATATTTTTTTGTTTGATTTTTAGTATTTCCAATAATGCGTTTTGTTATTGACAAAACACATATTGATGTCACATGTTACTTAAAAATTGAGACACGTGTCAATAATTTTTTTTTAAATATTTATTTTTTAATGTTACATGTCACTTAAATAATAAGATTAATTTATTTTTAAAAAGAATTAAACAAATTTAAAATATTTTTAGTGACACATGTCACTAACAAAACTCACTAACACAATGACCAAAAGATAAACGAAAAAATATTTTAAGATTCAAAACTTATCCAACAAAACAAAAATATAGAAATTAAAAACGAAAATTTTCAGTAGTAAAACATATTTTAGCCAGTAAGAAATACACCATGTATACAACTGTTTCTCAACTACGAAGTATTTTTTTTTATTATTATTGCAAAACAGAAAGAAATTAATATTGGCATAATGGCAACCAGAATCAATATCCTCACTCTAAGTTTCTTGCAAATTGTATGCATTACTTTCCTCCTGACTTCGTGTAATTATATTCTTAGGATGCATTTCTTTTATTTGTTTTTTTGTTTAAAATTAAAATTAATAATTTGAAACTTTTAATTTTCACTAAAAGGAATCATTTGAGAGAGAATAGATAAAGATGAGTGAGAATCATGGGTACCCCAATGTTACCTCTTTATATTAAAAAGTAATGTATATGCATCTATCCCAACCTCAACTACTAGGACAATATTTTACTTAAACAAAGATAATATTCTTGTTTTAATATTTTTACTATATAATACAATACTGTAGTGGTTGGTACTCCTTGAATGATGATAAATATCTTATTGATATGAACTAAGTAATAGACTCTTAACATTGAGTTTATTAAAAATAAAATTATGATGTATGTATAATTTTTAATAACATTTCATTCATTTTAGGATTAGTGATTAGTTTGTTAACAATATATATTTATTTTTTGGCTTTAAAAAAGATAATGTTTACATTAAAAAAAATTAATGTTACTATAAAAAAGATGGCTAAGCTCTTATTAGATACTTTTCAAATAAGTGGAAAATATAAATAAAGTTTTTTAATTTAAAATAATATTGTTATACTATAATTATAATTTTATGATGGATATTGTTAAAATATGATGTGGATATGCGGATTAAATTATTTATTAATCTTGATCATATGATTACATGGCTTATATGTACTAATTGACGTTAAATTTAACATAATAGACAACAAATCAAATCAAGATTTGAATTCTTACTAGAGGTATTTATTCTAACATTCCTCTTTTAATGAAACATAAGTATAAGAATATTTTTAGTGTGAGATCTTAAGAGAGATGTTAGAAGATCTCTAAACTTTAAAGTCTGTCGTTAAAGAATAAAGCAAGATTTGTAAGTGAATTTCTTTTCTTTTTTCTTAGTTTCTACAAGGAGAGAGATCATATCTCTATATGTAAAATTGGGTCTTCCACAAGATCGATCTTTTAATAACTAATCAATTTTTTAATAATATAAAATAAAAAATAATTAACTAATTTTTTAATAATATAAAATAAAAAATAAATAATCATTTTATTTACGGAAAGTAATATATAAGAACAAATTCAAGAAAAAATACAACAAATTCTACATGTTATGCATGAATTATTATTTCTTTTTCTTAATGTCAATATTTGTATTTTTTACTTATTCATATTATATATTAATTATTAGTTTAATCTTTAGTCATAAATAAATATTTATATTATTTTTGTTTTATTTTTTAATATTAATTATTTCATAATTAAATATTATATTATTAAATAATTAATTTTATTTTAAAATAAAATTTTATAAAGTGGGTCCATAACGAAACGTACAAAAATATCATAAGATCTACCACTAAAGCACAAAATGTGTGAGATCTTAATACTGACATTACAAGGACTCACAAAAAATATCTTTTCCCACTAAAGATGTTCTAAGAAGGTGAAGCTTGCTATCTAAAAAAGTAGTTTTTGTTAAATTGGATTTTTTTTAATTAAAAAAAAAAACTAATGTTAGTAATATGACATGTGACACAATTTGATAAGGTCAAACTTGATCCATTAATGAAATTCAATAACAAAGGAATTACAAGATAAATAAAAAAAATATTTTAAGGACGAATACCAATTAAGTATTATAAATAAAAATGTTAAATAGTTTGGAAATCAAAAACATATTTTAACATAGATTTTATTGATTTCATGTGCTTTTTCAAACAAATTGAGTACTTGAAAACTTTACCAATTACCACCGTTAGTGTATATAATTTGAGAGGAAAGACATTAGTGGTCTTAACTAGGTGATCCATGTGCTAGTGTTGCGGGGTGTTATCAATCACATTAGTTGGTATAACCCAAACATTTTATTAAACATAAGTGAGACAACAATAAATGCTCAATTAGCACAAGTGTCATGGATAATGGGTTAGTTTGTTTAAATTTAGGTTTAATTACAATTTTCATTCACATGTTTTATGAAACGACAATTTTCATCCCCTAATTTTAAAGTGAACAATTGGATCCCCTAATTTAAAAAATACACATATTTAGTCCTTCCATCCATTTTAAAAGGTTGACAGTTAACTTTTTAATGTTGGCTTTATTATTTAACTTTTAGAATTAACAATAATGACCCATAATTTTTTAAATTAACAATAATGACTCATTTTTTTTAAATTAACAATAATGATCTATGACCAATTTAGTTGTAATTTTCATCCTTTTTATTTTAAAAATTGACGATTTTCATTCCTATTATTTTGAAAACTAGCAATTTTTTTTTTTAATCTCAAACCGCCTATTTTCTTCTCTAAATTTTGTAATTGTTATTATTATTATTATTATTATTTTTACATTATTTTACCTTACTTTACATAAAAAAAAAATGTTACTTATGTCAATTTTTAAATAAAAATCTTCAATGAAACAAAATACAAATATAAAATAATACTAAATAGATGAAATTAAATTGGATATAATATTAATATTTGAAATGAAGAATACTCTATAGGCATTTATAATAATCCATAATCATATATCATAATTTTTTAAAAAAAGTATATGTAGTAATCCAAAACCATAATACATAATCACAACCCATAATAAATCTCCATTTAGGAGTTCATTTCACATCTTAGACTTTTGATTGTTGGGTCTGTGGTGTAAAAGTTGAAACATTAGCTGATGTGGTGGTTGATGTAGTTGTTGGTGAGACTTGTCTCAATGGAGGTGCAATTGTTGATGCACTTACACCAGACCGAGTTGTTCTAGGTGAAACCCAAGCAGATGATTGAGTTGTTCCATGTGATGATATAGATGTTTCTCTAGATCCGGATTTAAAATTTATAGCCGTCTTTGATTTCTGCAATATAAAACAACTAAGTTACGAAATTGAATATATACATGAATTTCTTAAATGTGAATTACTAAACCTTTGTTGTTGTAAATGAAGTTATTGCATTCTTCGTTGAAGTCTTCCTTTTCAAGTCCTGAAATATTGGTCAAATTTAAATAACATTAAATATCAGTTAAAAAAATAACTGTACATATAATTAAATTAAGTTATTTGTTACCTTGTTTCCTCCTTTAAGAATCTCCCGATCAACTTTAGTTTTACCTTTGCATGTCCTCTTATTGTGACCAACGTTTCCACAATTCTTACACACAATAGATAGTTGATGTCTTGCTAACTTGTACTTATTTTTTGGCTTATCATTTGCTTTGTTCCTCATTTTCTTTGGTCTTCTAGGTGCTCTTCTTATATTTAGGGGGTGTATTGGTGGAAGGTTGTTCTCAGGCCAATTATCTGGACCATTACTTGCCCGAATGTAAAAAGTATAAGTTTCCAAATAAGTCATTCTCCTGCACATAAATTTACAACCAATTTGGGATGATTCTAAGACACTTACAAATAATTGTAAGACACTTATATAATTACCTATAGCAATCTGCCACGTAAGCTTCAGGTTGGTAATTGTTGTGCCACAAGCATGCAACTCCATGACAACAACAAGGAATGCCAGTTAATTCCCATTTTCTGCAGTTGTAATTTCTTTTGTTTATATTTACCACATATTTTTGAAAGTTTTTAGACACTTTAAACATTGAGTATTCATCATTACCACACTATTGTGGAGTTTATCCTTCTGCCTCTTTTTTTATTCCTTCATATATCAATTGTATTTTTGGACAGATTTGACCATTATATCTGATCATCAATTCCCTTTTACTCACAATTTTCTTCATCAAATATACCTTAATCCCCTTAATTAAATTGATAATGGGCTTGTCCCTTAATTCTAAGATACATTTGTTAAAGGCCTCACACATGTTATTTACCTACAGATCACATCAAATTATAGAAGTATGAAGCCATAAAAGTTAGGCACTAAAGTAAATAATATATAGAAATTCTACTATTGATTTCTTAATTCAATAGAAATTATAAAGTTTACGCACTAAATTATCTTAAAGTGCTAAACAAATGTAGTATAAGAATATTATGTTTTCTTTTTATTGAGTACTTACTTGTAGATCACATTGAGTACTTGTTTCATATGCTGACTTAGTCCACGAAGATGCATCAAGATGATCCAATTCTTTCCAGGCACTCTCATTAGTCTCTTTCAACTTTTGCATAATTCTCTTAAATTGTGGAACGGTTGTGGCTCTTACAACTTGTCACATTAACTCCTTTAAGTTTGCCCCAAGGTGTCTCTTTTTAAAGTTACTATACAAGTGTCTCACACATACACGATGTTCAACATGTTGACCAAGCTCCTAATGACATTCAGTAATCCTTGCAAAATAGAAAAAAAATAGAGTTAAACAAATCCATCAAAGATAACAAAACTAAAAAAAAAACAATTTAGATTAAATCAACCTTTTGTTGATTAAAAATAAAAACCCATTTTTTCCTCTCAAGACCATTCAAGTCTGATAATAACAAACACATAAATAAACCACGACCAAGATTTTGTGGTTTCTGCCTCTACTATAGCATATGCAATAAGTAGCATTTGGTTATTGCTATCTTTCCCTATAGTTGTTAATAAATGACCACCATAATCACCTTTCAAAAAACATCCGTCCAATTCAATCAAGGGTCTACATGTTGTTACAGAGGCAGCCTTACATGCCTTAAGACACACATAGAATCTTTCAAAAACTGGACCATTATCACTCATGGTACTTTGAATTATAACGGTACTATTTTTGTTTGATATTAGCAATTCATTAGCATACCTACTTAAGTTGTGGTATTGCATTCGAATGGCACCTTGAATCTTCTCAAGAGCTTTACACTTAGCTTTGTAAACTTGATAGCCAGACAATTTACAACCTCATTTCTCTAGGGTCACAACAATCAACGCCCCTCTCTTCATATTTGCTGTATGCCTTAATAAACTTATGAATTTTTCACTTAACCACTCTATAGTCATTTGTCTATTTTTTATGGTCCTAAAACATGTGTGATCATTTCTGAAAGTTACCACTTGCCAATAATTTCTTTGATCTGTCTTGCTAATCCTTAAATGAAATTGACAGCCAGGCATGCACTTCACCACATATCTCTTCAAATCATTGTACCTAACAAACAAATTCTTTTTATTCACCATTGCAAATGTTTTCATAGCTTCTTTGACCTCTTGTTTGGTATTAAATATTAACCCCTTCTCAAAACAAATTTGAGTATCATCTTCAGGCTTTCTAAACTTAGGAAAATGGCTTGTTTCTATCCTTTCATCCTTACTCCCTGGTGGGGTCTCTAGTACATCACTATGACCATCCTCATCATCAAAATTAGCGACTGTTGCTGGTTCTTCATTTCTAATGAATGATGCATTAGAAACCCAACTGCTAAGAAATACTTCTTCATGCATAGAAGGAGGGTCACACATAGCAAAAATATTTGAATCTAACATACTTGTCTAATCATAATTCTTTTCAAAGTCACTATCATCTAATGATGTATCACTTTCAAACTCGTCTTCACCATCATAGTCCTTATCTTCACTGTCTGAATCAACAATTACATCATCATCATCACCTTTTTCTGGAGGAGGATCAATAGTATGATCCACATAGATTTCAACAAATTCAAACCCTTTATTATCAATAGCTAGTTGCAGCACATCATCATCACAATTTAAGGGCTCGAGTCTGTCACTTAGAGCATATCTTGGATGTTGATACCATAGACATTTAAAATTTTTGGATCCTTTACTATTAACCAATTTTTTGATGTCAATATACGACATTTCATCCACATTCCAACTTCATTGTTTTTCAACAAAAGATCATTTCACATAAATGGTACTTGGCTGATAAACGAAAAACCAAGAGTGATATATACAAAGTCTTACTTTCTGCATTTCAGTGGGCCTAAAAAGAAGAAAAAAACAACAACTATAAAACAACAACCAGAGTGATGTATACAAGGACTTCTTGCAATTAATTAATCTCTCTTGCCTCAATTGGAATATTAAACAAATGCAAGTCCCAAATATAAATATAAAGCACTTTTATTAGTCAATGTCCCTACCATGGTCAGTATGTCCCATAAGTTTCACTACATATAATAAAAAATGCAAACACTGGTTCACCACATTCAATAAAAAAATGCATAAATCGATATAAAATTTCAAATGGACAAACACGTTCAACAAATAAATGTTTTACACAACCACTGAAGTTCACTTCTAACCTTGCACAATAAACAACAGGTTTTTGATTTTTGTTTCCCGTGTTGTTGGTTTGGTGAACCATTGAAGTTGAAGAAAAGACAAGACAAGACGTGGTTGTTGTGGAGAAGACGAGACAAGGTTGTTGCGAAGTGGCATGCGGTGGTCGTAGGTCACGTGCGGAGGGGGTGAGTGGCATGTGGCCGGTTGCAGAGTTTGCGGGACGGGTGTGGAGGTCACAGGTGGTCGAGCGACAAATGGGTCGGTGCGAAGGTTGCAAGTGGGCCGCGTGCAAAGGGTGGGTGCACGCAGGTCATGAGACATGTGCGAAGGTTGCGGGTTGCGAGGAGGTCACAAGTGGTTAAGCAGCGGGTGGGTCGGCACGCGAAGGTCGTAAGTGGGTTGCGTGCAGGTTACCGACGAAGGTCATGGATGGTTGGAGGTGAAGATGAGAATGAAGGTGAAGAAGAGAGGATAGTACAGAGGTGAAGAAGGGAGGGATTAGTCGGAGGAGAAACGTTTCAGGATGAAAAAAATTTAGGTTTTAGGCAAAACAATGAAGTGAGAAGAGTTTTGAGCTATTATTTATTGTTAATTCTAAAAATTAAATAATAAAGTCAACGTTAAAAAGTTAATGATCAACCTTTTAAAATGGATGGAAGGATTAAATTTATGTATTTTTGAAACTATAGGATCTAATTATTCACTTTAAAACTAGGGAAATGAAAATTTCCGTTTTATAAAACGTGGGAATGAAAATTGCAATTAAACCTTAAATTTATAATATATATATTTATAAAATAAGAGATTATTTTACAAGTAGAATTTCATTAAAAAAAATGTGATTTCACAATCAATGAAATTGGTCGCTAAATTCACAAACCATGTGCTATTTATTAGAGTGATAATCAAATATGTCAATAAAATCCTAGTCACTAAATGTCACTAGCGATCAAATTTGGCTGAAATACCAGCATTTTGGTTGCTAAATCTGTTGTACACATCGACAGAAAAATTTCATCGCTATTTGTGCTTCTTTTTAGCATTTAATTATTTAAATAAATAGAAAATAATTTATTTTAAGTATAAATAATTCAGACAAACACAAACATAATTAGAAAATAAATAAATATTTATTTCATTAAATAAATTACCTAATATAAAGCGAATAAAACAAGTGCAAAAGAAAGAAACAAATTAACCCTCATCTGCCAGATCCAAAAACTAAAGCAAATAGAACCAATGCATGTAACAAGTACTAAAGAAATTCAACTTAATTGAATCAACAGCCGAGTAGGTTAGCTACTATTGCATGAGAGTACAAGGTGGCAGTCTCTTACATGATAGAGCCGATTCAAACTTTGAACCCACAATTCTGAACATTAAATGAACATTAGTGTCACAAACCTCATAATCATTCTGTACTAAGTCATAAAACTCAATGCTCTGCGAGCCTCTCAATAATTTAGGAGTTACCACACGTTGTGGACCACATTGAAACAATGATTCAAGAGACATTTAGAGTTGACCTAAGGTCGAAAGTTTTAATCTAATTCAAAAATGGAAAGTAAAAGTCTCATAAAAGATTGTGAGTCTAGTTTCACTCCCGCCACCAACTTTGGCACATGCTTCCTCAGTTCCTCCTCACCAGATTTAGCATTAACATCAAATGGCAATGGAAATCTCACCATTTTGTGCCAAAGTTAGTGGCAGTGGTTAAACCAGACCCACATTAGCATGAAGGCCATTTCGATCGCCTACACCAACTGCACATAGTCAAATGACATCAAGAAGTATTATATCAGGATCGCATCCAACAACCTAAATGTCTTCTTTTCCGACTGTCTTTGCCTCACTAACACAACAATTTCAAGTCTAACCAATTGGAATTTGGATAAAGAATTTAACTTTTTGGAATAATTATTGTTGCTGTGGAGAAATTTAGGGGATGTTTTGTAATTTGCTATACCAAACAATTATAATAGCCATTATATGTTCAAATTAGCTATAATTTGCCCCACTAACAACAATCTCAAGTCTAACTTGTTGGAATTTGGTGAAAGAAATATTAATGGGTTTAAATTTAACTTTTTGGGATACTTACTATTACTAGTGGAGAAATTTAAGGAATATTTTGTAATTTGGCATACCAAACAATTAAACAATTATAGTATCTATTATATGTTATGTTTATTTATAAGTGACCACTTTTGTTTTGTATTAGTTATTTTGAATTTTGTTTATCTATGATGCACCACACTGGAGATAGACTTCATCTATAATGAAACTTAATATATATGAATTGTGTTATTGTTCTTGATAAGTGAAAATACTAAAAGAAATCATTTTTATAGAAGTATTGGTGATTGGTTGCAATGATTAATATGATAATTTTTTTTTTCATGAAATTATATTATTTTTAGGTTTCATTACACTTTTGATCCTTCAAATTTTATTTTTTCACAATTTTAAACAAATAAGTATAGTTAACCTCCAAAATTAATCGTTAACGCAATAATATTAATAGAGGTACTAAAAATGTTTAAAAAATAATTTTTGGGGACCAAATGAGATGGAAAAAAAATGGGAAACTAAAATTGTGAAAAATTAAAATTTGGAGACAAAAAAATGCAATTAAGTCTTTTTTTATTAGTAAAAATAAGGCTTGATTTTACTTTTAGTTCTCCTATTTTTACAAATCTACAATTTTAGTTTCTCTAGTTTTTAATTCGAAAATTTGATCTCAATTAAAATCATGCAATTGTGGTTCAACAATTAACCACAATTAAATTGGAGTCGATTGCAACAAAAAAAAAAGTTAAATTGAAGTGATTATCCATTAAATTTTGTTTTGTTTTTAGTTTTTTTTCTTTTTACTTTAAAATGAAAATCCATTTTTTTACAACTCACAAAATTATTTTTTTAGTTTAAAATCTCATTTTTTTTTGTGATTAGTAAAAATTAGGTAATTAAATTAATTTTTTTTAAATAATAAAAACAAAATATTTGCCTTTTATAATTAAATTTTTTGAAAGTAATTCGTGGATTTGTAAAAGTAAGGATAAAAGATGTAATTAAATCTAAAAATAATTAAGTAATTAAATTAATTTGTGATTGGATTTTTTTTTAAGTAAAAAAAAAAACACGTTACCGCTCAAGAATGAATCAAGTTAGAAACTAGGACACCGAAAGAAAGGATCACATTATCACATACACAGCCTCCTTCTTTAAACGATTTGTGTTTTTGAGATGCCTTAGTTCTCTTTGATGGAATCAAAAGCCCTAACCTAACGCTTAACCCTCTCTGATTCATTTTTTCATCTCGCATTTTGAAATCCCTTCTCCCTCGCATGTTGAACCGCTAACATTGCCTTCTGTTTTGGTGTCTGCCGCTGCTGATTAAATCCTTGCACAGGTTCGTTCTCATTTTCTCCTCATTTGGTTTCAATTTGGAATTGCCTTTCAATTTTCTCATTCTAGTTTTGCCAACTATATATGTATATATCATCTTCGCTGCTACTTACATGTTCCTCTAAGTTAGTAATTTATGGTAGCTAGCCATTGGGATATTTTGGAAACATCAATTATTTTGTATGATATGGAACAAAGTTAACTCTGTTTATTGAGAGTTCAAAATTAGAATATAAAAATTGATATCATATCAAGCAGTGTTGTTAAATAGCAGCGCCATGGCGGATTTTTTTGTCAACGGCCGTCCGCAAGCAATTTGTGAAGGGAGACCTGCCATGTCGGTGCCATAAGGTGCAATCGCATGTTTATATTGCTGAATTTCGGCTTTCTGCCATGTTTCGCCATCCCCTATTGATAATAACATTGATATCAAGTCAAACTGTATGTGTCTATGTACGAATGTATGTCTGTATCAGTGTTGTCAAATTGCGGCATGGTGCCGCTATAGAGGAACATCGTAGCAGTTTTTTGATAATCCGCCACCGAATAGCGGTGGCATAGAGGGTGACATAGCGGTTGTGGCGGTGTGGCACCCGTAGCTATTAATGTTTTTTTTTATGGAAAAAAAATACGAAATGGGTTAAACCCAACCTGACCCAAGTAAAAAAAGGATTAAGCGTGAGCTGCTTCGACCTTCGCTGCTGTCTTGTGTGTGTGTGTGCCCTCCCTGGTGCTTCAACCTTCGCTGTTGGTTCTGGACTTCGATGCCGAGTGCGACATCGGCGATGACTTTGATGCTGGCAGTAACCTCACTAGCATGGGCGTTTGACTCCGAACTCTGTTTCTGTTTTCACCACTGATCGGTGTGTTTAATGCTCTATTTTTTTTTCCTTCCCTTGGCTATTGTCTTCTCTGGCGGCTGCCATCTCCAGAAACTGCTATTGATTTCTGTTTTGTGTTTTTCAGTATTCATATTTACTTCTTTTTTTTACATTTAGGGTTATATAATTTATTTTATTAGTTTTTTATTTATTTATATTCACTGTTATATAATCTTTTTTTTTAGTTTTTTTAATTTATATGTACTGTTTTGTTAGAATTTATATGTATATAGCATCTACCATTTTCCGGTACGCCATCCATCATAAATTTATGGCAGAATTTCGGCTGACCGCCATGGTCCGCTATCCGCCATAAACAACACTGGTATGTATGTATGTATATATCCACACATAAACACTAAGCATTTTCAGGTGTGTGGGTGTGTAATATGATTGAATACAGGTGCAAGTACTTTTATAATGTTAATCATAATATTTACTCCTTGCTTGAATTTCTAGTTTGCTTACTTATGAGTCCGCCCAAGAAGAAGGTTGGTTGTGGTGAAGACATTGATCCAATCAGTGACTTACCAAGTAATGTGATTGATGCCATCCTACAACGCATGCCCCTCCATGACCTGGTTAAGACCAGTGTGCTGTCAAGGAAATGGAGGCATATGTGGACCTCAGTCTCGAAACTTTTGTTTGCCGATGATTTTTTTGAGAAATGCAAGGATCTCAATTGCCTTGAAACTTCAAGTATTATTACCGAAGTTCTTTTTCTCCACAATGGCCCGATACAATTGTTTAGTCTAAGCATCCCTACAAACTACGCAGTCAAAATGGAATGCTTCAGTACATGGATACTGTTTTTGTCAAGGAAAGGTGTTAAAAAACTTCGGCTTCTGAACCTACAAACAATTCCCTGTCAAACACCATCACGCATCTTCTCTTGTCAGGAATTGACATACCTTGAACTTCAGAATCTTAAACTATCGATTGTGCCTAATTTTCCTGGCTTTAAAAATCTGGTTCAGCTTGAGATATATGATGTTGTATTTGAGTCGGGTGGACTTGAGAGTCTCATGTCTGGTTGTCCCTTACTCGTGGAGCTCACCATTTGTCACTGCTATGGTTTTAATCATATTAATATCTCTCCTCCTATTTGCAAATTATGCATAAATGGTGATGAGGTTATCAAGTCAATTTGTTTGAAGCAAGCACAAAAACTGATTGATCTCACACTCTGGGCTGAAACTGATAGACATGCAGATAACTTGGAGAGAGGCTGGGTATCTGATTTCACAAGAGGCTTGCCGAAAATTATGAATCTAAGCTTGGGAAGTGGTTACGTTAAGGTTAGAAAACAATGAAACATATTTGAGTCTATTCATTTATGTTTGATTGAATTTCATTTTTCAACTCTTGTGTACCTTGTGTCAGCAATTTTGATTGTATCCAATACTATCAAACAACATAGTAACTTGTTATGTATGTACATGTTCTCTCTAGCTACACAACTCGATCACAAAGTATATTTTTTCATAAATGAACGTAAGTTACTCGGTTATGTTTTGCTAAAATGAAATATTTTATATCATCACGAATTGACATTTTTCACATCACATCTGCATACCTAGCTTTGTTGCCCTGTTTGATTTTCTTAAGTTGTTATTCATCTATTGTTGGTCCAAAAGAAAAACAAGGTTGCATTTTGGTTTATGAACCAACATTCTTAGTTTGGTGTCTTCACTGGCTTGTCTTATATTAGAAAAATGTGTATTTATAGTAATGTATTAAAATATATCTCATGATCCTGTTCATTGTATGCATAGATTTTGTCTACAAGCATCAATCCACAACTGCTTAGGCCAGACACTTTAAAATACCTGAGATTGTGTGTGAATCTCAACGAAGCAGAAGAACTCAAATTTTTTCTTTCTTTACTTGAAAGAGCTTCTAACCTGAAGGAACTTGTTATAAAGGTGACCGGGAAGACCTATGCTTAGTCTCTTTTTGTAATTATCATATTTTGATTTAATTTGAGTTTAATAGTGATGCACTGATAGTGTCGATTCATAGCCATTTTTCTCTATTTTAATTTTCTTTCTCTTTCTTTTCATAGATTTATAGCAAAGCTGTGATGCAAGAAATGATTTTGAAGGATTTTGACTACAATAACAATAACTCTTGCTTTAGTCAGCTTCAAATTGTGAACATCACAATTGGAATTGGCTGTGAGCATGCATCTAAGTTGGTACAGTTTTTACTTGCAAAATCCCCATCATTGGTGACCCTTACTTTCAAGGCTGAACATCTTTGTCTAAATGAATCAGATACAGATGCACATCTGTTGTTCTGGATTTCATGTGATTTGTTGCTGATGAAACGAGCATCACCAAGAGCAGAAGTTAAAATTGTTGATAAAAGCCATGTTGAAGAGTGGTGGTGCATTTGATTTGGCCTTCATAAATTCTCTGTTTTTATATAAACTTTTCCAAACACTTGCACAAGCATAACATTGAGTTGTAGTATACAAGAAGGAAAGGGTGAGTTTTTGTGTAAACTTTCCCAAACACTTGGACAAGCATTTATGTCATAAGATAAATTATATAAGTTGTAATAAGCTCTTCCAAGAGTAAGAATTGAGTACCACCAATGGTTGGTTGGTTGGGGCTTGAACTTCTGAAGCATTTAGTCAGTGTTTCGAATCATTAGTGATGCATATGCAAAAATCATGGTTGGGAGGGGACAATTCGTTTGAGTTCTAGCAGATTTCCGGAAGGAGTTTAAAAATTTTGGTGACCGGCTGGGATTAGGACTTTTTGTGCACTTGCAAACATTAACTTGCATATTATAGGCTTAATACTTAATACTTAATAAAAATACATTGAGTGTAACATATCATATCCCTTTCCAGCACAATATTGCTTTTATATATATATATATATATACACATTGGCACAATGCTCTCCTCACTCTCCCTCGTATTAACTTTCATTTGAATACTCTTCTTTCAAGTGGTTAACTAAATTTCAAGAATTCGAAAAAAAAAAAAACAAAAAAACTAAAGTTTGTTTGAAAGGCTTTTCAATTTTTGTTTTTAAAAAATATTTTTAAAATTATTCTTTAGAACGGTCTTTAAAATTTTAAAAAGAGAAAATTCGTTTAGTATTTAGAAATTATTACAAGAGAAAATAAATTTAAAAGATGTGAGATTTGTGTGTGAGAAAGATATGAGAGTTAGGTAAGAAATATAAAATGAAAGACGTGAAACTTGATAAAAAGAAAAAATAAAAAAGCAAAAAAAAAAAAACTGTTTTGATTTTTTAGTTTTAAAAACTAAAAAAGAGAATCATTTTTAAAAATTGATTAACTAAATTTTATAATTTTAAAAAAATGAAATTAAACATGCCTAAATTTCAATTTTTTTTTTTTTTAAAGTTTCTAATATATGTTATTAGTCCTATCAAATATTTTGCAAAAAGACTAAAATGGAATAAAAACAATTTATTAGAGACCCAAAATAAAATTTATTAGTTTATTGAGGACTAAAACAAAAAATAAATATTTTAATACATAAGTGATTAAAAAAAATTATTATGAATTTTAAATAAAATTTATTGATTTATTATGTACCTAAAACATATTTTAACTTATTAAATATTACGTATTCTTCCATTAAAAAAAAGGCTGGTTAATTAAGATAAAAGAATAAAAATAAAAAGAGAAGAGTCTCAAGAAAAAAAAATAAAAGATAACAAAACAAAACAAAGGGTCACAGACTCACAGCTTGCGTGCGTAATAATACTCCTACGATTTGCAGATGTTCTGGTTCTCTTCCTTGGAATCAAAAACCCTAACTCTAACACACTCTCATTCAAAGGTTCGTTCTGCATCCATTTTCGCCACTCTTTCAAATTTTATCCGCATTTCAATTTTGTCATCTATCACCTTCGCTGCTTCTATGTTCTTCTAATTTATAGTAGACTAGTAGTATGCATGCATTCTGATATTAGTTTAAGAAACATTGTTTTGCTATGGAAAAAATTTGAAAGGAAAGTAAAGGGAGAGTAATTAGGGATGGAGGAATGTTAACTCTGTTTATTCAGAGTTGAAAGTTAGTACATAAGAATTTTAGTTATTGAGTCAAATTCTATGTATGTATGTATGTATGTATTAACTTTTATGCTCTTTCAGGTGTGTGGGGTGTGTAATATGGTTGAATTGAATACAGATACATGTACTTTTATAATGTTGACCGTAGTGATTATAAAAAAAAGTGTTTATCAAATAAGTAATTTGTATAAATAATTATTTTATAAACAGATACGATTTATTTATTTAAATGAGTAGAAAACACTATTTATTTGAAATAGAATACACACTGATCCAATATTTACTCTTTGCTTGAATTTCTAGTTTACTTATGGGTGAGCGCAGGAAGAAGGTTGGTTGTGGTAAAGACAATAATGATTGAATGAGTGACTTACCAAGTAACACGATTGATGTCATCCTAGGATGCTTGTCAGTCCATGACCTAGTTAAGACCAGTATAGTGTCAAGGAAATGGAGGTATATGTGGACCTCAGTCTCAAGACTTGAGTGTGAAGGTAAATTCTTTGAGAAATGCAAGAAGCGTCACGAATGCCTTGAAACTCAAGTCTCATCACACAAGTTCTTTTTCTCCACAATCGCCCAATACATGAGTTTAGTGTTGACATCCCTTCAAACTACCCTGCCATAATGGAATCTCAAGTAAATACTTGGATTCTTTTCTTGTCAAGGAAAGGCATTAAAGAACTCTTCCTTGTGAACCTTCAAAGAGATCCCTATCGAACATCGTCTCATGTTTTCTCTTGTTTGGAATTGACTCGCCTTGAACTTCAGAATTATAATTTGTCAAATGTGCCTAACTTCTCTGGCTTCAAATGTCTGGTTTCTCTTTTCTTGTATGACATTATATTTGAGTCAAGCGCACTCGAGAGCCTTGTGTCTGCTTGTCTGTTGATCGCGGTGCTTGCCATGTTTAACTGTTCTCCTTTTCTCAAACACTTATACATAGAAGCAAGCACAGAATGTGACTGATCTCGCACTCTGGGCTGATAAATGCAGGGATAACTTTGAGGGAGGCTGGGTTTCTGACTTGATGAAAGGCTTGGCGATAATTGAAAAGCTACACCTGGGAAGAGGTTACATTCATAGTATGTATCCGTATTCATAGTTGTTTGATTGAGTTTGGTTTTTCAACTTTGTATGTCAACATGATAGTTTTACATTATCAAACAATCACAATTCTCTATTTATAATAAGTCAGTTGACTTTTATAAAACTATTGTAAAAATTATATAATTGGAGAGTTGTAATTGTATGATATATAAAACTATTTTACACTGTCAACATATCACCGTTAAACTCTTTATCTAATACTATCGAACAACATATATGATAATGTTCTCTCTAGTTACACAACTGTCTATGGACTGATTTTTTCATATGTGAATGTAAGTTACTAAGTTATGTTTTTCAAAAATGAAACCAAGGATTAGCAAACAATACATCATGCATGAAATATTTTGTATTCTTATAACAAATTGACATTTTTTCACATCACATTTGCCTACCTAGCTTTTGTTGCCCTATTTGATTTTTTGAAAGTTGTTACTAATCCAATGTTGTTCAGAAAGAGAAACAAAAACAAGGTTGCATTTTGGCTCATGAACCCGCATTCTTAATTTGGTGCCCTTGTCTTATATTAGAAAAATGTGTATTTCTAGTTGGATGTGTTCAAATATATCTCTCTTTTGTGTCCTTTCTATGCATAGAATTTGTCAGCAGGCATCATCAATCCACAAGTGCTTCTTTGGTCAGTGGACACTTTAAAATTTCTGGAACTGTGTGAATTTCAACAAAGCATGGGAACTTATGTTCATTATTTCTTTACTTGAACATCTTCTAATATGGAGAAACTTGTTATAAAGGTGACCAAGATCACTTATGCTTTTTATGCATATTTGGTTTAAAGTTGAAAATGTTGTACACGTATATTAATGTAAATTCAACGGATAAAAATAAAAGAAATGTACTAGTAAAACACTCTCTAATACACTCATGTCAACACACTCCCTCTCATCGATTAAAATTTATTGAAGATCACATCAAGAGAGTTGATCATTAAATAGGATGGGAGACCTATTTGAATTTGTGATTTTCAATCAATTTCAACCAATTATAAAAAGTGATCCAAATGAATGTGTTAGAGAGTGACTTCAAAGTATTTCTCAAAGTAAAAAACAAAAATAAGAGTCATGATCCGTTGATAAAAGTACTTTTGTCTCGAACATACTTTTCTACCTGAAAACCAAACATGCACATAGTTCTCATGTTTTGATTTAGTTTTCTCTCTCTTTCTTTTTTGTAGGATCCTAGCAAGAGTGCGGGGCCACAAATGATTTTGAAGGAGTTTGACCACAGTAATTGTTGCTTTAGTAAGCTTCAAAGTGTGACAATCACAGTTGAAATTGCCTACGAGGATGCACTTAATTTGGTACAGTTTTTGCTTGCAAAGTCCCCATCATTGGAGATCCTTACTTTCCAAGTTGAACATTTTTATCTAGATGAATCAGATGCACCTACATTGTTTTGTATTTCATGTGATTTGTTGCAGATGGAACGAGCATCACCAAGAGCCAAAATTAAAATCTTTATGATTAATAACTAGTGTTGTATTTGACTTAAGATATGATTGGTTACACTACTCTATAAATACTTCTATGAAAGAAAATAATGAAATCAAATTTTTTAGAAGTTTACGTTATCTTCTTCATTAGCTAATTTGTAGAGATTTTATATATTTTAAATGAAACTATATGAGAGTACTTTCATTAATGACTATTAAAAAAAATAATTTTAATTTTTAGAAAAGTTAATTTTATTATTTCTTTTATATTTTTTTTTCCTAAAAGTATTTCTACAATAGTGTGTCCTAACAACCATTTGGCATTCAAATTGTCCAACTTCTACTTTTGGTTTAATATATTTTGTTTTTACTAGGAGCTTCTATGGTAGGTTATGCTTCAATCTCTTTATAACAGGAAATTGTTCTCACTAGCAATAATTAACAGGTTTTGAAGTGAAATTTTCACTGCAGAGGTTCATGACCTTCCTTTCAGATTTTTTACATAATATTTTTCATTATAAAATATAAATTTAAAAGAATAACAGGTGGATTTTGAAATTGTAGAGAATTTCTGTGTTTTTCACATTATCGAGGATTTTCACCCGAATTTGCGATAACCAGAAAATCTGTAGATCCATTGATCATGCTAAAAACGAAAAAGAAAAAAAGCCTCTAAAGCCACTAAGAGCATATTTAACTGAAATTCTTAGGAGAGATCTTCAATCTAAGAATTTGTCTGTGAGGGGTTCACAAGAAAAAGAAAACTTTAATGATGGAACAAAAAGTAGTATCGTTCTTACGTCAGAGTTGTCAATGATGAAATTCCAAAATTGAGTTCTCTATTTTATCATACTTTTTCATCTTAGGCTTTGATAAACTAAAATTAAATGAACAAAGTAAAAGTAAAATGTTAATATAGTATATAAAAAACATCTGTGACATTCATATTGACACTTACAAAATAATTTTATTTGACACTTATATAAAATAGATCACTAAATGTTAGTATTGTAAGAGTCAAACCCACGAATTCTTCATCCTGTTATTTTAAATTCATATAAATGATATTTTTTTATTATTTAATAATTTAAAATTGTTTTACACTGTTAATACATAATTATTTGTTAGAATACATTTTATAAAATATTAAATTAAGCACATTATACTGACATTTATGAAATTTTATCAAAATACACAAAATATCCATACTTTCTTTACACATGAGGTCATTGTAAGAGTAAAAAATGCATAAATATTTCGTGTAATCTGACAAACTCACCCAATATTAGTGGAATTTGGTCTATTAAATTTGAGGTATTCTTCAACAAAAAAAAAAAATCATAGCTAGTTTAGTTTAGAATCTTTAGATAAAAAGAGAAGAGAAGAAAACAAAGGATGAGAGTTGCTTGCCTGATATTAATAAGGTTTAAATATGTTTTTAATAATTTAAATATATTTGTTTTTATTTAAATATGAGTCATATTTTTTTAATATTCCAAATAAAAAATTATTCTTTTAGTTTTTTTAAAATTAAAAAATATTTTTTTAATCTTTTCCAAATAAAGAATGAAATGAGATTTGTAATTTATGATAATTTTTTAATTGTCATAATTTAATTTGTGACATTTTTTTTATATTTATAATTATTAAAATCATCACAAATTATAAATTTTTTATTCATTGTTTACCCATTATTAAGTTACCCATTATTAAGGAAAGAATAAAAAAAATATTTTATAATTTTAAAGGATTAAAAAAAATATAATTCATATTTAAATGATTAAAAACCGACTACTAATAACACTGCGTAACACTGCGTGGCTACACACTTCCAAAGATCAAAACATATTTAAGCCTTAAGTCAATGTATCAACACATAATTTGTGTGCACTTTCAGGTGTGAGTGTGTAACATGGTTGAATACGGATGCATTATGAATGCATGAACTTCTATAATGTTAATCATAATATGTGCCATTTGCTTGAATTTCTAGTTCACTTATGAGTCAGTGCGGGAAGAAGGCTAATTATGATGAACACATTGATCGAATCAGTGACTTGTTGAGTAATGTAATTGATGTCATCCTACAATACTTGCCCAGACCTTAAGACCAGTGTGCTGTCGAAGAAATGGAGGCATAAGTGGGCTTCAGTCTCAAAACTTATGTTTGCAGATAACTTTTTCAACAAGGCATAAGTTCTTTTTCTCCACAATGGCCTGGTGGATGAGTTTAGTGTTCACATCCCTTTAGACTATCCAATCATAAAGCAATGCCTAACAGCGTGGATTCTATTTTTGTAAAGAAAGGTATTAAAGAGCTTTGGCTTCTGAACCAACAATCAGATCCCTATCAAACACCGTCTCATATCTTCTCTTGCCACGGGTTGACTCACATTCAACTTCATAATTTTCAACTATCAACCATGCCTAATTTCTGTGGCTTTAAAAGTTTGGATGGACTTCACTTACATGAGGTTATATTTGAGTCAGGTGCACTGGAGAGTCTTATAGCTCGTTGTCCGTTGATTGTGCACCTCACCTTAGATTACTGTTGTGGTTTTGAACATGTTAATGTCTCTTCTCCCTTTCTCAAATACTTAAATATAAAAGGTGAGGAGGCTATCAAGTCAATTTGTTTGAAGCAAGCAGAGAATCTGGTTAAACTCACTCTGGGCTGATGAATGTCAGGATAACATTGAGGCAGGCTGTGTATTTGATTTGATGAAAGGCTTGCAGAAAATTGAGAGGCTAAGGAAAATTGAGAGGCTAAGCCTAGGAAGAAGTTACGTTAAGGTTAGAAAACAATGAAACACATACATCTGAGTCTATTCATAGTTGTTTGATTGAATGTAATTTGTAAATCTCTTATGTTAGTGTGATGGATTTTATCTGATACTTTCAAACAACATAGTAATTTGTTATATATGGACATGTTCTCTCTAGTTATACAAGTGATTTTTTCATATGTAAATGTAAGTTACTAAGCTACGTTTTGCAAAACTGAAACCAAGGATTAACAACAGCATGTCATGCATGAAATATTTTATATTCGTATCAGAAATTGCCATTTTTTTATTTCACATTTGCCTACCTAGTATGGTTGCCTTATTTGATTTTCTAAAGTTGTTATTAATCTATTGTTGATTAGAAAGAGAAACAAAAACATGGTTTTATTTTGGTTCATTCCAACATTGTTAATTCGGTGCTTTGTCTGGGATGTTAGAAAAATGTGTATTTTCTAGTTGTGGATGTGTTCAGTTCAGATATATGTCCATTGACAGACCTATATGTTCTAGGAGTGCACTTGGCCCCTCAAAAAAGTCAAAATTTTTAACATAAAATTATTAATAAAATTTAATTTTTTATATTTTTATTTTATGTAAATTTATATATTTATATCAACTGAATTTTATTTTTATATTTTGTCCATATTAATCTAGGGTGTTGGATATATGTCACTGTTGTGTTCTTTGTATGCATAGAATTTGTGTGCAGGCATCAATCCACTAGTGCTGCCTAGGTCAGTTGCCACTATAACATATCTGGAATCGTGTGTGGATTTCAAAGAAGCAGAAGTTATGTTATAAAGGTGACCAAGAACACCTATGCTTCTTAGTTTCCTTTTGTATCATATTTTGATTTAGTTTTCTCTTTCTTTTCATAGAGTGAGAACAATGCTGCATAGCCACAAATGATTTTGAAGGAGTTTGACCACAATAATTGTTGCTTTAGTAAGCTTCAAATTGTGAAAATCATAGTTGAAACTGCCTACGAACATGCACTTAAGTTGACACAGATTTTGCTTAGAAATTCCCCATCCTTGAAGATTCTAACTTTCAAGGTTGATCATCTTGATCTAGATGAATCAGATGCACCTACATTGTTCTGTATTTCTCGTGATTTGTTGCAGATTGAACGAGCATCAACAAGGGCAAAAGTTAAAATCCTTTATAATAGTGATATTATTGACTAGTGCTGACTTTGCCCTTCAACCAGTCCAACTCCTCCTTTTGGTTTAATATTTTTTGGTTTTACTAGGGCTGCTTCTCTGCTAGGTTCAATCTCTTTATAACAGTAGATCTGTTTTGTACATGTGACTCCATGACACAATAGTCATTTTGTAGTTATAGTTAACTATTATTTCACTTTTTATCTTTATCTTTTTTTTTTTTTTTATTATTCGTAGGAATAGAAGGTGATATCAAGAAATTTATAACTTGAACAATAAATATGTTGAGTTGGGTGTTGATGATCAAGGTTGACTTGAATTTTATTTCAAAATCCAATCAATTTTGTTTTAGGTCCTTAGTAAATTAATTTATTCCTTGATATTTCAAAATCCAAACAATATTTATCTTTTCTTTGAATTTTGATATATCAAAATATTTGTTTTTTATCATAAATATTTTGTTTTATTCCTTGATAAATTAATTTATTTTATTTTAGATTCCTAATATATATTGATAATTTGTTATTATACCTTATCAAATATTTTTCAAATGAATTAAAACTGAATAAACAATATTTGTTAGGGATCTAAAAAAAAACATTATAATTTATCAAGAACTAAAATAAATTATCAAGGATTAAAAATAAATATTTTGATATATCAACATTATTTTTTTAAAAAGATTAGGGAATAAAAACACATTTTATCATTTAATGATAATATAATTTTATATTTTTGAAAATTATTTATAATTTTAATGAATCAGTGGTGTTATCATTTGAATATAATCTATATTTGTTATATTATATTATCATCTAAATATAATCTATATTGATTTATTATATTATATTTTATTGTTGTTATTATTTGATTTATCATGTTTTGTGCCCGAGTGGTTATAAATTTGGCTAAATGGTAAAATGAGAAGGGAGGGTGGGATAAGTTGTGGTTGTGGGTCAAAAAATTATCTTTTGTGCAGAAAACATTTGATAGAATTATAGCTTTTTTTTCTTAGAGAAATAGAATTAATTATAACTTATCTTTCCTTATTTCTTATCTTATCTTATTTGTATCACGTTCTCGTATCCATATCATCAAACCAGCTTTAAGATTCTCAACAAATAAAATTCAGAAAATTTGTGTACAATCTCTATATATAATTTTTTTAAAAAAATAGAGGTTCATCGGAAATATTTTACTCAAATAGAATTCTATTCTTGGAATTATATTCTTTCTTCATTCTTCGAATTACCTTAGTCACATTAGAAAATAGACATCACTCACTCAGTGCTGTGAAAGTGAGACCCTTCCTTCCGCTGCAAGTAAGTTCTTGCCCAAGTTTCTTCTTTCTCTTTTGCGCCAATTTCTCTGCATTAGGTTCAACTTTCGAATAGGAACTTCCTTTCAATTTTATTTTTTCACTGTAATTTTGTGAACTATAATCAACGCTGCGCTTCTATGTTCTTCTAAGTTAGTAGTAATTTATACTAGTAGCCATTCTTATATTTTAGGAATATTTTGGAACAAAAAATAGAAAAGGAAGAAAAAAAATAGAATAATTAAGGGAGTGAGGAATGTTGAAAGTTTGAAGGTAAGAATTGTTATAATTAAGTGAATTGAATTTATGTTTCAGGTGTGTGTGATGTATAATTATAATATTTACTCTTTGCTTGAATTTATAGTGTCCTTACTAACAAATCAGTGCGAGAAGAAGAATGAGGATCGTGATGACAAGAATATTGATCAAATCAGAGACTTACCAAGTGATGTGATTGATGTCATCCTACAACACTTGTCCATCCATGACCTTGTTAAGACCAGTGTGCTATCAAAGAAATGGAGGTACATGTGGACTTCAGTGTCACAACTTAGATTTACAAAAACCTTTTTTGACAAGTGTGAACATCATACTAATCGCCTTGAAGCTTCAACTATTATTTCGGATGTTCTTTTTCACCAAAATTGCCCTGTAGTTGAGTTTTATCTTGTAATCCCTTCAAGCCACCAAATAAAAGAGGAATGTCTCAGTGAGTGGATCCTTTTCTTGTCAAGGAAAGGGGTTAAACGTCTTAAGCTTGTGTATCCGCAACAAAATAATCATTATAGAACACCATCTCATGTATTCTCTTGTCAACAATTAACTTATCTTCACCTTCAGAGTTTTGTACTATCACCGGTGCCGCCTAATTTTCATGGCTTTAAAAATCTGTCTGTCCTTATGCTATTGAACATTGCATTTGAGTCCGGTGCACTTGAGAGTCTTTTGCCTCATTGCTCCTTGCTTGAGATGCTTGCCATTGTTAACTGTTCTGGTTTTGAACATGTTAGCATCTCTTCTCCTGTTCTCAAACACCTATGCATAGGAAGTAATAAGGTTGTCAACTCAATTTGTTTGAAGCAAGCTCAGAATCTGAATTATCTCGCACTCTGGGCTTATATAGTTGAGGATAACACTGAGGTAAACTGCATATCTGATTTAATGAAAGGATTGCCCAAAATTAAGAACCTATTCCTGGGAAGAGGTTACATTAAGGTTAGGAAACAATGACATTTCTCAATCTATTCATTTTTGTTTGATTGAAATTTTATTTCTCAACTCATGGTAGATTCTATCCAACATTAACGAACAACATCTTAATTTGTTGATATATAGAGTGATTTTTCCATAAAATCAATATTGAAAGTTAATGCTATATGAGTATTTATAGGAGAAGAAAATATAAAGGAATAAAATAATATTAGTTTTTTTAGAAATTAAAATTATTTACTCCAAAAGTCAATTTGTAAAAGTTTTCTTATATTTTTTTCTAAAAGATATATAACTTCTACGAACTGTTATTAATTTTATTTCATTTTTTTCTTTATATTTTTTTTTCTAAAATAATTTTTAAAATAGTATGTTTAAACAAGTATGCATACAATATTTTTACATCAATTTTACATGCCTAGACTTTCCATTTTGATTTTCTATAGTTACTATTAATCTATTGTAAGTCAGAAAGAAAAAACTAAGTTGCATATTGGTTCATGAATCAACATTCTCAATATGATGCATTGTCTTGTATTAGAAAGTTGTGTATTTCTACAGGATGTGTCTATATCACGTTTGTGTTGTTTGTGTGCATAGATTTTATCTACCATCAATCCACGGGTGTTGCGTAGGTTAACATATCTGAAATTGAAGTGTGTGAATTTCAACAAGGAAGGAGAACTTCAGATTATTATTTCTTTACTGGAATGTTCTCCAAAGATGGAGGAACTGCATATAGAGGTAACCAGGAAGCCTGTGTTAGCTTCTCAGAATGCCTTTTGTCATTATCATATTTTGATTTTTAGTTTTCTCTTCTTTTTTTTCACAGGGTGATAGCAAGGCTATGGGATCTAAAATGACTTTGAAGGAGTTTGACTGCAATGACACTTGCTTGAGTTGTCTTCAAACTGTGAACATCACAGTTAAAACACCTGTCTATGAGAATGCACTTGACTTGATACGATTTGTGCTTGCAAAGTCCTCATCATTGAAGATCCTTACTTTCAAGGTTGGTCTTTGTCGTCATAAACAATCAGATGCATCTCTACTGTTAAGTATTTCACATGATTTGTTGCAGATGAAGAGAGCATCCCCAAGAGCAGAAGTTAAATTCCTTTATCATTAATGAATAAAGTTGCATTCAACTCTCTGTTTGGTTATGCTTAATTATTAATACATGTGAGGGCTTTTCTGTTTGGTTATGATTAATAGATTTATTTGTACGTGTGACATTTGAGGGACTTTTCTGTTTGGTTATGATTAATAGATTTAATAGTACAAAATAGTGTTATAGCTATTATACTCTCTGTTATTTTTTTTTATTTTATAAAATTAAGTAATTATTAAGTTTTTGTTTTAAAATTGTCATTAATTTCATTTTATAGGATAATTCATTTTAAATTTTAATTTAAATAACTTGGTGTATTCATCCGTGATGACTATCGTAAGTTTATTTATTTAATTTGTAATCACAATAAATAAAAATTAATTAATAATAATTACTTTTTTAGAGGAAAAATATTACACCGTTAAAACATGTTAAAATTTAACTTTCTTATATAGTCTTTTTAAATTACTAATTGTGTGTTACAGTTTTAATTAGTTAAAAATTATTTAAATGTTGTTTATAAAAATATTTCTTATAATCTAATCTAAGTAAGTTGATAATATTTTTTTAACTTATAATTTTATAATTATACAAATTTTATGTTTTGTGTGAAATCAAATATATTCAGATTTCTATGATCATATAATTACAATTATATAGTTTCTCATTTTATAAACTTAATTATACTAAAAAAAATCAAATAATTTTTGTGATAATACTATCTAATGCATTTGTGCATCATCTAATGCATTTGTGCATCCCCGTGCGATTCACTATTTTAGTCCATTTGTTTTATATTTTTTATATTTTGATATAATATTTTATAAAATTTATTTTAAAAGTTTCATTTTAACACTTTAAATTATGTTGTAATCATATTTTAATATATTTTAAGATTGTTGATTTATTTTTGTTTATATTTGTGATTAAAATATCATTATTAAAATATAGTTTAAAATATCGAAATAAAATTTTAAAATCATTATGTATCAAAATATAATTCAAATATAATTTTAAATACAAAAATAAAATTTTTAAAATATTACTTAAAAAAATATGAAAAATTAAACCTTTAATTTATAATGAGATTATTAATTATATATTTTTTTAAATAAAAAGAATTTATATTTTGAATTTGACCAATGTAATAAAAAAGTATGTGAAAAGAATACGGATCCATTTCATTCTTCGACGTTGGAAACTTGTCATTTGAAAACAGAAACAGCTCTCTTCCACTACAGTGCAAGCGAAAACTCTTTGGCTGTGAGGTTCTTCATTCTTTCACACTTCCTCGTTTTCTCCGCAATTATTTTCAAATCTCTCACCGTAATTTTGTAAACTATAATCAACTATGCTGCTTCTATGTTCTTCTAAGTCAGTAGTAATTTATATATAGTAGTGATTCTTATATTTTAGGAACTTCATTTCCCCATGCATGTTAGTTAGATTCTATTTGTTGAGATTTAAAGTTTGAAGGTAAGAAAAAATTAATGTAATTAAGTGAAATTGAATGTATTTTTTGGTGTGTATATAATCATAATGTTTATTGAATTTTTAGTTTACTTACTACTCATGAGTTTGCCGGAGGAAAATAATGGTGATTGTAGCAAAGATGACGCAAACGACGGCATTGATCGAATCAGTGAATTACCATGCAATGTGACTGATTTGATCATACAACACTTGCCCATTCATGACCTTGTCAAGACCAGTGTGTTATCGAAGAAATGGAGGTACAAGTGGACTTCAGTACCGACACTTAGGTTCACACAAGACTTTTTTGACAAGATTGAACATGATAAAAGCCTTGAAACTTCAAGTATTATTTCAAAGTTTTATCTTCATGTCCCTTCAAGCCGCCACCAATTCAAAATGGAAAGTCTCAATGAGTGCAACCTGATTTTGTCAAGGAAAGGGGTTACAAATCTTACGATTGGGTTCCCACAACAAGAAGATCTTTATCCAACACCATCCCATGTATTCTCTTGTCAAGAGTTGACTTATCTTAACCTTTACCATTCTCAACTATCAACCCTGCCACCTAATTTTCATGGCTTTAAGAATCTGGCTGTCCTTCTGCTATTCAACGTTGTATTTGAGTCTGGTGCACTTGAAAGCCTTATGTTGCCCCTTGCTTCAGCTGCTCGCAATTGTCCAGTGTTCTGGTTTTGAATATGTTAACATCTCTTCTCCTTTTCTCAAATTCCTATGCATAAGAAGCAGTCAGGTTATCAAGTCAATTTGTTTGAAGCAAGCTCAGAATCTTACTCAACTCACACTCGAGGCTTATAGATATGGGCATAACGCTGAGGAGGTAGACTGCATATCTAGTTTAATTAAAGGATTGCCAAATATTCATATGCTAACCCTGGGAAGAGGTTACATTAAGGTTAGAGAACACTGACATTTCTATTCCTATTCATTTTTGTTTGATTGAAATTTGATTTGTCCAAAATTATTGAACAGCATCGTAACCTGTTGATATATATTGACTATTGAGTGATTTTTCCACAAGTCAATATGTTTTATATATAAGGCATAAAATGTTATTACATCACTTTTAGATGCCTAACTTGATTGCCCTTTTTTATTTTCTATGGTTTCTATTCATCTATTGTAAGTCAGAAAGAAAAACGAAGTTGCATGTTGATTCATGAATAACATTCTCAATATGTGCCTTGTAGTCTTATATTAGAAAGTTGTGTATTTCTACAAGGATGTGAATATATCACTGTGGTGTTTAATTGTGTGCATAGATTTTATCTGCCATCAATCCACCAATGCTGCTTAGGTCAGCCAACACTTTAACACATCTGAAATTGAAGTGTGTGAATTTCAACAAGATTGGAGAACTTCTGTTTATTATGTCTATACTTCATAGTTCTCCTAACCTAGAGGAACTTATTATAGAGGTAACCAACAAGACCTATGTATGCTTCTTCTCAGTATGCCTTTTGTAATTATCATATTTTCATTTAGTTTTCTCTTCTTTTTTTCACAGGGTGATTGCAAGGCTTTGGGGTCGAAAATGATTTTGAAAAAGTTCGACTGCAATGACAATTGCTTTGAGTCTTCTTCAAATTGTGAACATCACAGTTAAAACAACTGTTCATGCGAATACATTTAACTTGATAAGATTTGTGCTTGCAAAGTGCTCATCATTGAAGATCCTTACTTTCAAGGTTGGTATCAGTAGTCAATATGCACATCTATTGTTCCTTATTCCTTTATAATGACTAAATAATGTTGCATTCAATTTTGTTTACCTCGGACTTCTCTGTTTGATTATGCTTATTAAATTTCTTAGTACATGTAACCCTGTGAAACTAATTAATGTTATAGCCATTATGCTGTTGATCATTCAGGTTGAGTTGAAATTCACTTCTTAATCCAATATTTTGATTAAACCAATTTGTTTGTTCTGATATGTTTTTTAACTTATGAACAGTTTGAATATTTTATAGTTAAATTAAATAAGTTTTGTATTCTAGAAAATATTCATTTTTTCGTGTGATCTATCAATTTATTTTGTATTGTTTTGGGTCTTTAAAAAAATATATTTTTGTTTTGAATCTCTATCATATCATCTCAATCATTAATTAAGTAATGACGTGATATCATCTCAATATATTACATCATCGACAAACTCAAAATAAAAATAAAAAAAATTTCACGGATTCAAAATAACTTAAAAAAAAAAAATTAAACTCATAAAAAAATGGGTATTTTTTACTTATCTAAAACTTAGCCTTAAATTAGTCATTTATATAAATTATTAAATTTAAGTGAATAAGCACTTAAATTTATTCATAAATGTTTATAATCTTTTGAAAATTACGTGATGCTTGGCCAGGTTAGGCTGAAACCTATTGTAAGGCATAACTTTTATATTAGTACTTCAGCTATTTAACTGTACTCTGGTTGGGTGTTCGGTCCTATATACCCTTATAGATAACTTTTATAAATTTGTTCAAGCACTCATCCAAGTGTTTATCATATCATAAGATAAAAATGTTAAATGTTAATTTTGGTTATTTATGTTTAATTTTTTGTTTAGTTTTATCCTTTAACATGAGCAAAACAGTTTTAACATAAAAAAAAATGATTTTTTTTAATGAAGCTTAACGCCATTGGACATTGGTACATGAGGTGGTGTGAGGGTGGTTAGCCACAAGCTTAACGCCACAAATTTTCAATTAGGCCTCTAAACTTTTTTTTCCATTTATTTCAGTCACTAAGTTTTTTTTTTTTTTTTTCAATTACGTATTCTCGTCTAATGCCCTTTATATTATAGAATAGACACATAATTAGAGGTGCAAACAGAAGATTGGCCTTTCCAAGTGTGTTGATTTTGATGTGTTTGGATTAAAAATTTAAAAAAAGTAATTTAAATTCTTTGAAATAAAATGAATTACCTGATTAGAATATTTAAAAAGAAATTAAAATTGATTCATTTTAAAATAGTATTTTAGTTAATTAAAAATAATAAATTTAAAATTTTTCAAAGAAGTTGAGAATTTAAAATTCTTCAATCTCTTCTCTTCCTCTTTTATGTATTATTTTTGAAAATTTCAAATTATTATATAATATTTTTTAAAAAAAAAAAAAAAATATATATATATATATATATATATATATATATAATAAGTACGAAAAAAAAAGTTCAATGACTTAAAATATATATTTATAATAATTTTGATACATATATTTAAATTATATTACTAATAATTTTTTTTAAAAATAAAATTTTTGAATTCTAATGATAATTTTAGAAAACTTATATAATTTTTTTAATTTTAAGAAAGTAACTACGTTAATATTTTTTAAATAAATTTTAAGTCCTTAAAAAATATTTGTTTTCTTTTTGTTTGAGTCCCTAATTTATTTATTTATTTTGTATTATTACGAATCTCTGATGAAAAAGATTGTTTTAAATCTCTACTAATAACATAATATCATTTCAATCGTTAATATATATTAACATAATATAATGTTATAATGGTGGTGCATCATAAGTATGGAGTTAAACTAAATAAAAATTTATCAGAAACTTATTACAATATAAAAAAAAAATTAAAGTACTCATAACAAAGAAATATATATTTATTAAGTATCCAAAAGTTATTTAATGTTAATTTTTGACATTTGGATAAGGAGCATTGAGATTAGCACGGCCGTGCTCGAGAGTGACATCGGCAGCGACGGAGCTAAGTTGGGAGGTAGGGGGCATGTCCCGCTGGCATTTTTATATTAAAATAATAATAAAAGTATAATAAAATATTAAATAAATATTATAATAATTAATTATATTTTATAATTAGATTAATATATTGAAGTGTAGTTTAATTTTTTTTTTTGAAAAAATATTTTATTTTTATTTAATAGTTATTATTGTAAAAATAATTATATTTTATTATATTTTTTATATAAATATCTTTAAAATAGTTATATTAATATTCTATATATACTTATAATTTTTTTTACAAAATATTTGAATATAATTTATTTGTTGTTAGTATTTTTATTTTATCAATTATAATTTAAAAATTTATGGACAATTACATTAACATTACTTTTTTTTAATAATTAAAATTTTTTATAATTCTTTATTTTTTATAAATCATTAAAGAATTAAAATTTGTATTAACATATTGTTTTAAGCTTAATTATGAAAATTATATAATAGATTGATACATTAAAATTTCAAATATACTAATAAATATATGTTCTCATTCGTGTAAATTCTTTGTATTTTTTTTTAATTATCTTTTATATTTTGGATGCATTAATACTTGGATGTAATATTTTTATGTATATTTTAAACTAAATACATATGGATTCAAACACTCATTTTTTATCCAAGTATATTTTTAGTGTATAATAACGTTATTTTTCTAGTTTCAAACAAATTGAAAATATTATTTTTTTTATGATTAAGGGGCTATCATGTAATGACTAACATAGTTCAATTTAATTTATTAGATTTTTGAAATATAATTATAGTATCTAAATATTTTAAATTTATCAATTTTTATTATAAATTTATGAAAATTTTAGCGATCAAATTTAATATATGTAATATGTAATCTTGAATGGTAAACTTTTAATTTATCCTATGATAATGATAAATAAAAGAGATTTTGACAAGTTATTATCATATATATATATATATATATATATATATATATTATTTTTTATTTATTTACTCAAATTTGTACCCCAGTGGCCAATCCTGGCTCCGTCTCTGGACATCGGCCCTTGTTTCCAAAATTATTGGGCATGACTGTTATGATTAGGCTAGGCATTTGAATTTCAAATTTTGAGATCAACATAGTCATGCTAAAAGGAAAAATAGTCATACTCGGAAATGAAGTTAAAGTTCTTTCCTAAAATACTGAGCACGAGCTTCAGCATGGTTGTGCTAGTTCAGCACCACTGTTCTAAGTGAAGCATGACCATGCTCTTCTATGGGGCTCTCTTTTGGTCATTTTCAGCATCTTTTGGATGGATTTTCATAATTTCTTACCTTTTCCTAGCTATCACTTCTTCAGAGAGGTCTGATGAGTTTTGCTAATAAACCTAGTTAAAATGAATAAAAATAAGACAAAAATCCATGTAAAAATTCATGCAAATTTATCCTGGGATGGACCAAATCTATCTTACCTAGCATTTGCAAATAACCTTCTACTCTTTGCAGATGCTAGTGTGACTAAAGCGGAAGTCTTAAAAGAAGTGATTGATGTGTTTTGCAAGAGCTCTAGACAAAAGGTCAATGAAGATAAAACCATAATCTTATTTTTGCGAATGTGCCTTGGTAATAAAGGGATTAGGTTGTGAATGTTATTGGCTATCAAAGGACTATGGAACTTGGAAATTGTCTTGGTTGTGAATAGCAAGGTTTATGAACCAAGGAATGTTGACAAAGGTAGGGTGTAATTTTTGCAATCATACAAATGATATTTACGTTAAAGTTATTCTAGCAAAATATAAATGTGTCAATGATATTATCCCCACAAATGCTAGTCGACATCATAAATCTATGGAGAGGGATTATTAAAACATGGAACACAATGCATTCTAACTTGATTTAGCAAGTTGGTAATGGAAGAAGAATCAAATTTTGGAAAGACAACTAGGTCCAGGGCATGGAACTTTGCTACAGTATAATACATCACAACATATAGCAAGCCGTAACGCTCCCGTTGCTTCTTTGTGAATTGGAAGGGTGAGTGGGTGTTGACTACTTGGCAAGTGTACCAATTGTTACACAAGTAATATAAAATAAAAGTTCCTAATATTGAATCCACATGTATTTGTTCGTATTGACTACTAGTAAGATTATCAATTTCTAAGCACTAATTGAATTTTAGAATTGGTTTGTTTTGCATAATTTAACAAGTGAAAACTAATAATAAAATATTAAATTGAATTAGATGAATTATTGAATAGTTAGAGTGTGTGAAAGTGGAGCAATAATGATAATGGATATGTTAAAGGTTAGGTTCCACTAGGTATGTTTTCCATGTAAATACAAAATATATTCTTTAGTCAAATAATATTTCAGATTATGTTTTACCTAAGAATATTCGAAACATAATGTCTCATCAAATAAGCCTAAACCACTTAACATCACTTATAATGTCTTAGTAAATTCAATTAAGTGATTTGATGAAACCTGGAGGTCTTTACAAGGTTAATAGAGTCTCCATTATAAGTCATCATCAATTCCAAGTTCAAAAGCATATATCTATAGCATTCAAACCTTGCGACAGACATATACCAGACAATAAAAATGGAGAAAGGGATTTTACAAAACTAATGAAGTCTACCCTATATCTAATAATACACTCAATTAGATCCTAAACTCAGTTATAAGTTTGAAAGCATATGTCTATGATAATTAAACCCCATAATATGTATATATAATCGACCAAATTATATAATAGGAGATAAAAATAGAAAATCGGATTTTAAACTGAATATTTCATTAAATAGATATGAAGAAAGAGTTTTACATATTAGCAACTTAGGTCCTCAATCCCTCAACACAAGAGAATTAGCCTCGAGTCATGAGAAACAAAAAATTGGATTGCAATTGAGAAAAATGGTAATGGAGAGGTAATGGAACAGTGCGCACAAAACCTTAGGTTTAAAAAAATGGGTGATTATGATCTTTAAGGAGCATTAAGACTTTTATACAAAAATTTCTCTCGTTTTTCCTCGTAAGTGATAGCTCGCTAAGCATATATGCACTTGGCGAATTCTTTAGCAATTAGGAAACAGATGAATAAATTCACTTAATGTGAGTTTAAGCTTAGCACACTCCAAAATTGCTCTTCTCCTCGCTTAACGTAATCAGTGGCTTAGCGAGCTCTAGAGTCCAACTCTTCTTCCCATTTTCTCTTCATAATGAATTTAGGCCTGCAAAACATGAAAATTGATGCATTTGCCTACGAAATGACTTACTAAGGTTAGACTTTTACAAAACTGTTGAAATCTATGCTAAATGAGTTCAACCTAAGCTAAATTTATGAGAATGTCGAATAATTGCCATGAAAAACACTCAAAAAATTACGTATACAAGACGATTATCAGTAAGATATGTAGAATTTACAATTGCTATTGCCATATCAAATTATCCATACTATCAATAGTATCAAACCTTCGCATAGTTCCAACTTGCATGACTATGTAGAGTGGAATAATGCTAATAATTGCTTCTTTTCAATAAATGGTGCTTTTGATATAATGTATGGCAATGGGAATCTTGAGAACAATCAACTGTTTAAACATGTGTGGAGCTAGGATGGGCCATAAAGAATTAGATTCCTGCTATGGAAGGTGGCATTTGGAATTCTTCCAACAAATGAGTTGTGGCTCCACAAGCATATGGCTCAGAATGATAGATGCATACTCTGTGATACTAATGCAGAAACAACACTTCATGCTCTATGAGATTGCAGATGGGTTAAATATATTTGGAGGGCTTTCGGAGTTGGTGACTATGCTCTATTCTATCAGTAGGACTTGAGCATTCACAGGTTGTGGATGAAGCGACTTGAAGCAAATTTTTTAGGCTGTTCTGGATAGGCTTTGGTGAAGGCGAAATGAGCTCACTTTTGCTTAAAAGTGGACCACAAACAATACTTAGTCAGCAACATTAGAGGTCTTATTAATAGCAATTTGAAAGTCCATTATGCCTTGCACACTAATTTGCAAACTGATATGCACAATATCAAAATTTTCAAAAAAGGTCATAAGGATAACTGTTTACTGCATTGCATCCATTGTAGCTTGTGGAGTTGTTCTGCATAAATCGAATGGTGCCTTTATCCAGGCTTTCTCAAGGCGGTTAGGCCATTGCTTTATGTTGGAAGCTCAGCTATGGGCAATTGTGTATGGTCTCCAAATGGCTTAGGATGCAATAGTCAAGAAGCTGTATGTTACTACAAACAGCCTTAATGCAACAAAGTTGATTGATGAATCCCAATTCTTAGAGGACCAGCTCCATGATTTGGTTAGTGAGATTTGGAGATTGAAAGATAGCTTTGTAAGTTGTGTTTATACACATGTTGAAAAGTTAATTGTTTAGTGGATAGTTTTGTTAAGTTTGGTTTATCCATTAACTCCTATTGTATTTTCTTCCAATCAAGCCCTGCCTTTACTTCTCCTTAAGAAATAGAGAAGAAAAAAAATCTTAACATAGACATTGAAATGTTGACTAAATAGAATAAAATGCAACATTATTCAATCATTATAAATGAATTTAATTTCTACTATTTGAGAGATGCTCATTTTATCCACGACAAATATGTGAAATACTTAACAATAAATATGCATATGATTGATTTTGACAACAAAGACTAATATTGAAAATAAAGATCTTTAACGAGGACTTTGCAATAACAAATAATATTTCCAAAGTCACTATTTATTTATTTCAAATACAGGAATTTAATATTCATGGATTCTATTTGTTTAAAAAAAAAAGTCTGTATTCCCTTTAAAAAAAAAAAAAAAAGTCTGTAAATACCGGCTGATAGTATGGGTTTATGGGAGTAGCAGCTCATCTAAGTATGTAATTTGTTTTTTTATTTTTTACTTCTGTGTATTTTTTGCTACTTTCTTAAAGTATAAAAAAAATAAAAAAAATCTCATACTCTAATTTAGGGATGGGAACATGGACCTAGACCCTACGGGTACCCGCAAAAATACCCATACGTGGGTAGGGTAATAACCCGCACATTTAGGGATGGGGATGGGGCAGGTATTTACCCGCAAAATCTCGCGGGGATGGGTACAGGTATGGGTACTATAGTACCCACCCCGTCCCGCCCCACCCCACACCTTGTGTATATATATATTAATTAATATAATTATAGTTTTATTATTTAAATTATTTAATTAAAATTATTTAATTATCTATTTGTTATTTTAATTATGTTTTTTATATGCTAATTTTAATATTCTATTATGTTTTAATTTCTATTTGTATTAGTAGTTCAAAGCAATATAGAAACTATGAAGATAAACATTTGTAAAATATAAATAAATTAATTCAGATGATGAAGTTAAAATATTATATCTATTTGTCTTTTATTTTTAATTTTTAATATATAATTATAAACTAATTAGTTTTAAAAATATATTAATTTTTCCCATTTAATTAGAGTTTTTGTTTAGATTTATGTTGGATGATTATTTTTGTAATGTTATTTATTTATATAAATCAATATTTATTTGATTTTAATATTATATGAGTTTTTTTTTTTATAATTTTTAACTTTATATATATGGAAAGTACGGATTACGGGTACGGATATGGGCATATAGGTACCCAGAGGGTATGAAGATGACGATTAAAATTACTACCCACACGAATATGGGACTGGGGATAGATACTTTTTAAAATGCGGGTATGGGGACGGGTAATATATTACCCTACCCATACCCTACCCATTTTCATCCCTACTCTAATTCATCTCTTTGCATTCCGTAAATATGGGCCCACTATCCATCATCTTTTTGTATTTACAAATCTTCAAAGTTCAAAACTTCTTGTCATTTGAAAATAGAAAAGCCACTCTCTTCCCCTCCTGGGAAAGCGAAACCCTTCCGCGGCCAGGTTCTTTCACATTCACTTTCTAATCGCAATGTCCCTTTCGACTGTAATTTTGTGAACTAATCTTCGCTGTTGCTTTTATGTTCTTCTATGTTAGTAATTTATACTATAGTAGTCATTCTAACATTTTAGGAACATTTTGGGAAAAAATAGAAAGGAAGAACAAAAATTAAATAAATAAAAGAGGAGAAAAAGAGTGAATCACTGAGAGCGTAAAATAATTATAAAATGTGAGTCAATCATATTATAAAATTATTTAAAAAATCATTCAAAAGGTAGATTATGATTATATGACAAGATAAGATTATTTTATTGTTAGGAAATAAGCTTTAAACTCATAAATGGATGGAGAAAATTTGACTCTATTGAGAGTTAAAAGTTAGAATGTAAGGATTGTTGTTAAGTCAGATTGAATGTATGTGTGTGTATCAACACATAACTTTTATGCAATTTCAGGTGTGTGAACTGGTGTGTAGTATGGTTGAATACATTGATCATGTATTTACTCTTACAATGTTAATCATAATATATATTTACTCTTCTTGCTTGAATTTATAGTTTACTTACAACTTATGAGTCAATGCGAGATGAAGGCTGATCGAATCAGTGACTTACCAAGTGATGTGATTGATTTCATCCTAAAACGCTTGTCCATCCATGAACTAGTTAAGACTAGTGTGCTATCAAAGAAATGGAGGTATATGTGGACTTCAGTTTCAGAATTTAGGTTTGAAAAATATTTTTTTGAGAAGTGTAAGCATCATGGTCACCGTGAAACTTCAAGCATTATCACGGAAGCTCTTTTTCTCCACAATGGTCCACTACATTACTTTGCTCTTTGCATCACTTCAAGCTGCCACCGAATCAAAATAGAATGTCTCAGTAAGTGGATCCTGTTTGTCAAGGAAAGGGGTTAAGCATCTTAAGCTTGTGTACCCACAAATAAAACCCTATCGAACACCATCTCATATATTCTCTTGTCAAGAATTGACTCATCTTCACCTTCAGAATTCTGAACTATCAAATGTGCCTAATTTTCATAGCTTTAAAAACCTGGTTGTCCTTCATCTATTGAAAATTGAATTCGAGTCAGGTGCACTTGAGAGTCTCATGTCTGGTTGTTCCTTGCTCGAGGATCTCACCATGATGTACTGTTCCAGTCTTGAACATATTAATGTCTCATCTCCTGTTCTCAAATACCTACGCCTGGATAGTCAAGATGTCATCGAGTCAATTTGTTTGAAGCAAACACACAATCTGATTAGTCTCAAACTTTTGGCTCTCGATGATGGGGATAACATTGAGGGAGGCTGTGTATGTGTATCTAATTTGATTAAAGACTTGCCAAAAATTGAGAGGCTAGATCTGGGAGGAGGTTACATTGAGGTTAGAAAACAATGACATATCTCAATCTATTCATTTTTGCTTGATTGAAATTTGATTTGTCAACTCTTATGTCAGCGTGGTAGATTTTATCTAAAACTGTTGAACAACATCTTAATTTGTTGATATATATTGAGTGATATGTTTTATATATCATGCATGAAACATTTTCACATGCCTAACCTGATTGCCCTATTTGATTTTATCTGGTAATTATTCATCTATTGGTAGTCAGAAAGAAAAACAAAGTTCCATTTTGGTTCATGAATCAGCATTGACAATATGGCTCCTTTCTTCATATTAGAAAAATGTGTAATTCAACTTGGATATGTAATATCTAGTAATCTCACTGTTGTTTGTATGCATAGATTTTATCTGCCATTGATTTGCCAGTGCTGCTTCGGTCAACTGTCACTGTAACACATCTGAAATTTAGTGATGTGTATTTCGAAAGAAAAGGAGAACTTTCGTCTATTATTTCTTTACTTGAAAGTTCTCCTAACCTAGAGCAACATGATGTAGAGGTAATCCAGAAGGCCTCTATGCTTCTCAGTTTGCTTTTGCAATTTTCATATTTTGATTTAGTTTTCTCTTTCTTTTTTCTTTTTACAGAGTTATAGCAGCGATGAGGATCCACAGATGAATCCGAAGGAGTTTGACCGTAAAGACTGTTGCTTGAGTAGGCTTCAAATTGTGAACATCACAGATAACACTGTCTATAAGCATGCACTTCACTTGATAAGATTTGTGCTTGCAAAATCCCCATCATTGAAGATCCTTACTTTCAGGGTTGGTCTTGCTCTAAATCAATCAGAACCTATATTGTTAAGTATTTCACGTGATCTGTTGCAGATGAAACGAGCATCCTCAATGGCAGAAGTTAAGTTCTTTTACGATGGCCTTATTCAATAATGTTGCTTTTTTATTTTGTCCTTCAGTGCTGCACCCAACTCCTTCTTTTGTTGCAGTATATTTTATTTTTACTTGGGGCTCTTCTGTTATGCTTTGATCACTTTATGACAATTGATCTATCAGTACGTGTGACTCTGAAACAAAATGGTTTTATAGATAGCCATTTTGAGGTTGAAGTATTATTTATTTTTGCTTTGGTGGAAAAGAAATATGTTTTTTGTTAAAACAAACTACTAAGGCACAATGAATATGTTGAGTAGTGTGCTGATCATCCAAGGTTGAGTTGAATTTAACTTGTTAGTCTAATATTTTTGATTGGACCCTAAAACTCTTTAAATCAATATGGTAAATATATTTTTATAAGTGAATTAAGTAAAAGAAAAATATATATAAGTTTTTTAGTTTATTTATTACTTATAAAAGTCTAATCTTTTTAAAGGTTATGTAATGCTTGGCCGAGTGAAACATCCTGTGCCTCCCATTTTTGCTTCTGGCATCCCATTACATCATAGAATGTTCATTTTGTAATGTAAAAGCATCTTTAATGCTAGAATCTATTTTGAGTTCTTAAGGCCTCTTTCAATAGGTGATACAGTGCTAAGATGGAAGAACTCGTCTTTTTTTTACTCTAATGCATAGAATATTAGAATCCATTTGAAGTTCTTAACTTGATTTTTGCTGGTCCTACAATAAATTTTTTTTTTTTTTTATCAGACGCTCCACCCTTCTCTGTCTCCAAGTTCAGAGTCTTCCCCCCATTCCCCTTATTGTATAGGAACTAGTGTCAAGAATGTCCTTCCACAGGAACCATTGTTCCGCGGCGGCGATCCTTCCTTATGCTCTAGTAGTGGTTCTTTAAATATTTGATTTTTGTGCCTAGGAACAAGCTAGTGTCAAGACCCAACCGTAAAGATGCTCTAAGAAAGCAACACTCTGCTTGGTTAGGTTATGCTGAAACCTGTTAGAAAACTTTGAAATTTATGGGTCACTTCTCTTAAGGTCATTTTTTCGACCTTTGCTGGAGGTAGTTTTGAAGAAATTGAGGTGGGAGTTGAGGGATGGTAGTGTGGAGAGGGAGAAGAAGAGAAAGGGGAAGGAAAGAATTGAAAAATATATTTTGTGGTGGTTTTTATCTATCAATATTTTTAATAGTTTATGAAAAATAAATTACTAAGTAGTTTGTTTTGATAAATTATTTGATATAGCTTATGGAAAATAAGATAGTATTTAAGCTAATATTTTTTTTTCTTGATTTTATCTTCACTCTTGTATTTGAAACTCCATTTTATCCTTTTATTTAATTTAAAAACAATGTAATTTAATTTAACGTTCTTACATAACATGAAACTCAACTCGTTAAAAATTTATTGAAGCATATTAATCTTATTATTACATGTACCAATGAAGTTTAATGTCATTGGTTTCATTGGTACATGAGGTGGTGTGGGGTGTTTACCCACAAGTTTAATTTCAATTAAAGCATCTCCAATGAGTTGTTTAACTCTAAATTTAATATTTTTTATCATTAAAGCAAATGACATTGGGGTATTTATTTAAGCATCATTACTTATATAAGCTATATAAATAACACAATGGAAAGAGCCATTGGGTTATCTCTCCATCAAATCATATTCGCTAAAGGAGTACATTCATGAGTCCATGCTAAAGTTTCAATCAAAATCTGTCAATATCTGTGTCAAGAAATTAAGAACATAAATTCGGTAGCCTAAACAAAATGTTCAAACAAGAACATCCATGCTTTGATTGATAAACTATTCATACCAAAAAGGTTATATCCATTGATAAGTTATGAAGAGTTCAATCATAGATAATCTCTTAACCATCCCATCAAATAGGTAGAAAATTCATTAAATTGTGAAACATTACCCCGCCATAGTGTAATGTGTTTCCAATGCCAATAAAAAATAACCTACCCGATGGTATTTAACATCTAGAAAATTGTCAAATAAAATGTGTCTCAAGCTGAAATATTGTTTAAATCTTGTAAGACCCATAAAATTAAATTAAACACTTTTCTAAGCAACTTTATCATTAAAGTGAATTTTTAAATAAATGTTTAAAATCTACATTGAACTCGATGATCCACAAAATTCATCTAAACAACAGGACATTATAGATGCTCCTAGACCTCTAATTTTTTTTTTCCATTTATTTGGGTCCCTAGACTTTTTTTTTCCAATTAGGTATTCTTGTCTAATTGCCTTTATATTATAGACACATAATTAGAGGTGCACTAAGTGGACTGGTGTTTCTGAAAAGAGAGACTTTTGCAAAGTTTTAACATTCACGGGTCAATTCAATGCAAGTATTTTTTCACAAGTCTTTCAAAGTTGTTTGGTTAGGTTAAACTTGAAACTCTGTAAAAATTTCTCCCAATTGACTCTAAGTGTGCTCTCAAAGTATCAATCTATTGTTTATACCTCTAATTAAATGCTTAGAATTAATTTATTTTTTGTTTATAAAAACAACTAGACAAGAGGACCCAACTAAAATAAGAATATATATTTATAATAATTTTGATACATAAATTTAAGGGTTTAATTGTAATTTTCATCCTTTAGTTTTTTAAAATGATAATTTTCATCTCCCTATTTCAAAAGTGAACAATTGGATCCTAGTTTAAAAAACGCACAAATTTGGTTCCTCTGTCTATTTTAAAGAGTTGATCGTTATTTTTAATGTTGATTCTCTCTACTTAATTTTTTTTGAATTAATAATAATGGCCAAAAAATTTTCTCTTCCTCTTTAGAATCCTAAATTTTCCATTTCAAGTCTCCTCTTCTCTTCTCCTTCGAGACCAACAACCCCAACTCCCTCCTCCTCTCCTCTTCTCCTCTGAGACTCAATGACCCCACCTCCCTCCTCCTCTCCTCTTCTTGTTTGGATGCCCTGGGAATAATTGGTAAAATTTGTCTAAAATCACCACCTAATACCACAACTTTTTCTCCAAATGGAAACTTTGGGTTATATGATTCAAAATATTTAAAAATGTCTTTCAAACACCTATCTAAAGCTACAAAACACCACTTATTCATCATTGGAGCCTTATCCAAGATGATTTAATTTAGCCTTTATCAATAACTTTGCATGAGGGTTACCTTTCTTGATGTTACATGTTGAATTCTTTGATATAGATAATGGAATTTTGAACCTTAAGTCTGATGTCCTTCCTCTTGGCAACAACTGGGAAGCTATTTCACTTGACGCAACATCTAGAATAATATGACCTTTCAAGCATACACACTAACAATATGTTCCGAATATATGTTTTTCCTATTCCACCGTATCTATAAACAAAGAAAAATTCACCATTTTTTTTTTTTGCATAAATAGCATTGACAATTGTATCATAAGCATGTCTTTGTTCAATGGTCAACCAAGAGAGATATTAATGTGATAAATCATTTAAATAATAATTCAACTCCTTTCTTTTCTTTCACATTCTCCATAGCAATGCTTGATGGATAAAACATAGTTAGAAAATGTTTCAAACTCCTACTATTATTTTGAAGTAGTTTCTCAATCACCACATGAATTTTTTATTTGATTTTTAGTTAGTAGTAAATCTAAAAAAAAAGACTATATTAATATTAAATAAATTCTTTAAACTTAATGTATTATAATAAAATTATAATATATATTATAATTTTAAATTATCTCATTACACTTTTCTCAGTTTTTTATTATTATCAATTATTATTTAAAAATCATAATTTTTTTTTTGAATTATCATATCACAGACTAATTTTTTTTTTAATCTAGTTAAGAAAAACGAAATGAATACCAAATAATTGATTTAAATTTAAATTTATTTTAATTAAAATATATTTAGACTTGTTACATTTAATATTTAAATTTCTTCTATCATAAGATAATAACAATATTAACTTAAAAACGTTATAAAATAATAACAACGTGATAAATTTAAAAAATATTTTTTATTTAAATTAGATGATAAAATTTATTAAAAATAATATAAAATAAAGATTATAACGTTAAACGAAATCAAACAAACAAAATAACAAATATTATAATTTTAAAACAATTACAATAATTTTAAGATAATAACAAACATTATAATTTTAAAATAAGTACATTGATCAATTTAAAATACTCATTACACTTTTTTAATTTTTTTTATTATCAACTATTATTTAAAAACTATAATTTCTTTTCGAATTTTAAGATCTTAGATTAATATTTTTTTTAAAAGAAATCTACTTAGAAAAAAAGAAATTAATACCAAATAAATTATTTAAATTTAAATTAATATTTATTTAAATTTAAATCCGATTAGACTTGTTATATTCATAATCTTTAAATTTTTTATATTCAAAAGATAATTACAATAATAACTTAAAAATATAGTAATAATAATGGGACAAATTTAAAAATAATCTTTTATTCAAATTTGAAAATAATTTTTTATTTAAATTATATGATAAAATTTATTGAAAATTATAATAAAATTAAACTAATAAAGGAACAAATATTATAATCTTAAAACAATTACAGTAATCTTAAGGTAATAACAAATGTTATAATTTTAAGATAATTACAGTAATCAATTTAAACTATCTCATTTCAAATTTTTTTCAGTTTTTTTTTTAATTATCAACTATTATTTAAAAATCATAATTTCTTTTTTAATTTTAAGATCTCAAACTAATTTTTTTTAAATGTAGTTAAATAAAACAAAATTAATACTAAATAATTGATTTATATTTAAATCCATTTAGACTTATTACATTTAATCTTTAAATTTGTTATATTCATAAGATAATTTCAATAATAACTTAAAAACATCATAAAATAATAACGACAGGACAAATTTAAAAATAATTTTTCATTTAAATTATATGATAAAGTTTATTGAAAATAATATAAAATAAAGTTTATTTAAATCATTTAGACTTGTTACATTTAATCTTTAAATTTTCTATATTCATAAGATAATTACAATAATAACTTAAAAACGTCATAAAATAATAATAATGGGACAAATTTGAAAATTATTTTTTATTTAAATTATATGATAAATTTTATTGAAAATAATATAAAATAAAAACTATAACCCTAAACGAAATCAAACAAACAAAAGTAAAAATATTATAATCTTAAAACAATTATGATAATCCTAAGATAATAAAAAATATTATAATTTTAAGATAATTACATTAATCAATTTAAATTACCTCATTACATTTTTTTCAGTTTTCTTTTTACTATCAACTATTATTTAAAAATCATAATGTTTTCTTGAATTTTAAGATCTCAAACTAATATTTGTTTGTTAAAAAAAAAAAATTAATATCAAATGATTGATTTAAATTGATATTTATTTAAATTTAAATTCATTTAGACTTGTTATATTTAATCTTTAAATTTTTTATATTCACAAGATAGTTACAATAAGTGCTATAAAATAATAACAATGGAACAAATTTGAAAATTATATAAAATAAAAATGATAATCCTAAATAAAATTAAACTAACAAATGAACAAATATTATAATCTTAAAGAAATTACAATAATTTAAGATAATAACAGTCATTATAATTTTAAGATAATTACATTGGTAAACATTATAACCCTAAATGAAATCAAACTAACAAAAGAACAAATATTATAATCTTAAAACAATTACAATATTCTTAAGATAATAACAAATATTATAATTTTAAGATAGTTGTATTGGTAACATTATAACCCTACATGAAATCAAACTAATAAAAAATCTCTCAGAATCTCAATTGTTGTTGATGGATTGATGGTTGATAACTCATAACATCAAACCCATAAACAATAACATTGGTAAGCCTTATCATTGATGTTGTGTAGGATGACTTTACAAAAAGAAAAAATGATGCAATTAAATGATAAATAATTCAGACAACCTGAAAAACACAAAAATTCAAGGTAGAAAAAATGAATATATAGAAACAATTGAGGAGTGAAAGAAATAAAAAAAAATGTAAAAGGAACACAAAAAGAAAAATAAAATGTAGAAAAAGAAAAGAATACAAGAAGAAGAAAAAACATGAACACAGAGATAATTGGAGAATGATAATATTTAAATTATTTTAAAAATTGAATAAATTAATTTATTAAAAATATTTTTTTTTATTTAACATAATTAAATATGTTACTGTGGCATCTAGCAACTTAAAAAAACATTCTTTATAGATGATAGATAAATTTGATCAATATAAAAAAAAACAATGAAAAGATAAGTAGCACTGTTTACCTATGAATAAAGGCCGTATATACATGCCATTCTGATTCATCTTCCATGTATATAGAAGCCACTCACTATTGTGAAAGTAGAACCCTTCCTTCCGCTGCAAGTTAAGTTCTCGCACACAGGTTCGTTCTTTTTTCACGTTTTTTTCGCATTGGGTTTCAACTTTCAATCAGTAGTTCCTTTCAATTTTCTCACTGTGATTTTGTGAACCATCGTCTTCTCTCCGGTTTCTAGGTTTTTCTAAGAAAGTAATTTATAGTAGCCATTCTTATATTTTAGAAGCATTATTTTGGAATGGCAGAAGTAGAAATAAGAACAAAATCAAAAGCAAATTTGATTATCACTATTGAGAGTTGAAAGTTAGAATGTAAGAATTGTTGTTAAGAGAAATTGAATGCATGTATCAACACTACTTTATTTCACTATCATGTGTGTGCATGAACATTTTATAATGTTAATGATAATATATAAAGGAGTGTTATGACACTCTTTCATGCAATCTCTTTCGTCATTCAAGATCACTAACTTTGGTTAAAATAAGATAAATCAATAAATAAAATAGTTTGTTTGATAACTGTGAGATTCATCAAAATTAATTATTTTTAATAAATTTTAACCATCACTTAGAGATTCTCTTATCATTAACACTTCTCTAATATATATATATAGACTCTTTGCTTGAGTTTCTAATTTACTTAATTATGATTGAATGCTAGATGAAGACTGATTGTGGTGAAGAAGACATTGATCGAATCAGTGACTTGCCAAGTGATATGATTAATGTCATCCTACAACGCCTGCCCATCCATGACCTTGTTAAGACCGGTGTGCTATCAAAGAAATGGAGCTACATGTGGACTTCAGTCTCAGGATTTGAACATGATAAATGCCTTGAAACTTCAAGCATTATTTCGGATGTTCTTTTTCTCCAAAATTGCATTCTACATTACTTTACCCTTGACATCCCTTCAAGCCACCGAATCAAAATGGAATGTCTCAGTAAATGTATCCTGTTTTTGTTAAGAAAAGGGGTTAAACGTCTCACACTTGAGGTTAGAAAACAATGACATATCAGAGTCTATTAATTTTTGTTTGATTGGATTTGATTTGTTGTGTTAGCCAGGTAGATTTAATTTATCTAAAACTATTGAACAACATTGTAATTGGTTGACATATAGATGTGTTCTTTCTAATTACGCAATTCTATGTTGAATGATTTTTCCATTAAGTGAATATTGTAGTTACCGAGTTATGCTTTGTGTGAAAGGTTTTATATGTCATGCATGAAATATTTTATAATCTGTCACGAATTGATATTTTTCACATCTATCTTTTGATTGCCCTATCTGATTTTCCATAGTTGTTATTCATGTTAGTGAGAAAGAGAAACAAAGTTGCATTTTGGTTCATGAATCAACATTGTCAATATGGCTCTATGCCTCGTATTAGAAAAATACGTATTTGTACTTTGATGTGTATATGTAATCTCACTGTTGTGTTGTTTGTATGCATAGATTTTATCTACCATCAATCCACCAGTGCTGCACACTTTAACGCATCTGAAATTGAGTGGTATGGATTTCAAACACGAATTAGAACTCCCGTTTATTATTTCTTTACTTGAAAGTTCTCCTAACCTGGAGGAACTTTATATAGAGGTAACCCAAAAGACCTATGCTTATCAGTTTGCTGTTGTAATTATCATATTTTGATTTAGTTTTTCCTTTCTTCTTTATACAGAGTCATGACACCTGTCCAGAGCCACAGATAATTCCGAAGGAATTTGACTGTAATGACTGTTGCTTGAGTAGGCTTCAAATTGTGAATATCAGGGTTAAAACTATTTCTAAGCATGTACTCGCCTTGGTACGATTTGTGCGTGCAAAGTCCTCATCATTGAAGAGCTTTACTTTAAAGGTTGGTCCGGCCTAGAGCAATCAGATGAACCTAAATTGTTTAGTATTTTATGTTGTTTGTTGGGGATGAAACGAGCATCCCCAACAGCAGAAGTTATTATCTTATTTTATGAAGAGGGCCTTCTTGAATAATGTTGCTTTTTGATTTTGTCCTTCAATGCTGCTGCACCCAACTCCTTCTTTTGTTGTAGTATATTTTATTTTATTTTGTTTTTACTTGGGGCTCTTCTGTTATGCTTTGATCACTTTATGACAATGGATCTATTAGTACATGTGACTCTGGAACAAAATGGTTTTATAGATAGCCACTTTAAGGTTGAAGTATTATTTATTTTTGCTTTGATGGAGAAGAAATATGTTTCTGTTAAAACAAACTACTAAGGGAATGTTGAGTAGTGTGCCTATCATATGAGGTTGAGTTTTTTTTTTTTTATTAGATCCTAAAACTCTTTAAATCAATATGGTAAATATATTTTTATAAGTCAACTAATTAAAAGAAAAATACTAATGTATATAATCTTTAAATATAAGTGAATAAGTTTTTTAGTTTATTTATAACTTATAAAAGTCTAATCTTTTTAAAAGGTTATGTAATGTTTGGCCTAGTGAAACATCCTGTCCTGTGCCTCCAATTTATGCTTCTGGCATCCCGTTACATTACAGAATGTTCATTTTGTAATGTAAGAAAGCAACACTCTGTTTGGGTTATGCTGAAACCTATTAGAAAACTTGAAATTTATGGGTCACTTCTCTTAAGGTCATTTTTTCGAACTTTGCTGGAGGTAGTTTTGAAGAAATTGAGGTGGGGGTTGAGGGATGGTGGTGTGGAGATGGAGAAGAAGAGAAAGGGAAAGGAAAGAATTGAAAAATATATTTTACGGTGGTTTTTAGCCGTAAATATTTTTAGTAATTTATGAAAAATATACTACTAAATAGTTTGTGTTGATAAATTACTTAATATAGCTTATGGAAAATAAGTTAGTATTTTCTTTTTTTACTTTACCCTCATTATTGTATTTGAAATTCTATTTTATCCTTTTATTTAATTTAAAAATCATGTAATTTAATTTAACATTCTTACATTTCTGGAGATGGAGAGTAACTCCTCTATTTTCGATCACAGCATGGTTTTTGAAAGTTAAAAATTTATTAAAACATATTAATTTTATAATTATTTACTGAATTATTTTTAGTTTTTTTTTTAATTTATGACCTAATTCAATTCATTAACATATGACATGAGTATTTTTAAAGTTTCCATCAAAATTAATTAAAATGTATCAAAAACATAATTTAAAATTTCAAAATAACACTAAAAAGACTAAAAAGAATATAAAAGACTAGGGAGTAAAATGTAAAAAAATGAAAAATTTGACGAATTAAAATTAAAAGTTACATTAAACTTTTTTTTTTTCTAAACATATGATTGCAAATGTACTCTCGATTCATCACTAAGATATTTAAACTCGTCCGGAGAATCTAAATGGGTTGTGCTCTTCCAACAATGATTTTTTTAAATACCATCCAAAATATTTGAACTCCTAATCATGTGCTTAAACTCCAACCACTTGAACCAACTATTTTTGAAAATTTGTGTTCCTTTTGGTTTTTTTTTTATAAAATAAATTGCTTTTCTTTTGTTCGTATCTCAACCCATTTGGTGTATAAAAAAGAAGTGACCCTTTAGTTTTCTTTTTTTTAGGGAACCTTTAGTTTTCTATTTCTTCTTCCTTTTCTTATGTATTTTTTATTATATAATTTTTTTCTATTTTGTTTTTTATCTTTTAAAAAGTTAATTTTAATTATTTTTCCTTTTACATTGGTTCAAATTGATATTTTCATCCATTAAAAATTGACACAATTAATAATTTAAAAATATATGTGAATAAATGTAACACTTATCATAGTCTTCTATTTATAATAAAATATATAACCTTTATAAAACTACCTTAAAATAAACTCTTGTACTAAATAAATTTATTTTGATAAAAAAAAAAAAAAAATCTATAAACTAGTCCACTTTACACGTTAGACAATACAGTTTATAAACTCTTCATAAGCTGTGTCCCACCAGAATCAATTTCACATTAAATTGTAATTTAGCATCACCAAGCTGTATATTTACAGAATAAATTACACTAAATATGTTTTTTTTCCCTTAAATATGGAAGATTTTCAATTTAGAACATCCACGATAGTTTGTTTGTCAAGCATTGTGTGAGGAAAACATAATGTTTACTCAAGCAATATTATTTTCTTTTCTTTTTTTTGCATAAAAAAAATATATTATATTTTGTTCTTTAATAAAAAAAAAATCTTTACACAACTAAAAAAACTTATTAAACTTTTTTACACTAATTATTGAAAGTCTTATAATTTTTTGCACTAGTTATTATGTTATATTTTTTTTAAAATCATTGAACTATTTTTGTTATTATGTTATATTTTTTTTAAAATCATTGAACTATTTTTTTTATTATGAAAGTTGTTATTATAATTAATTTTAATTGAACTAAAATATGTACTTGCTGTTTAACATTTTTTTTATATAAATAAAATATATTTCAATAATTTTTTTACACAACTAGAAATTTTCAAATTTTTTTTATTTTCATTCTAAAAAATTCTCAGCTTTTTTCATTTGTTTTCATTCATTGGATCTAAATAAAAATCCAATTGAATGTGAATCCGTAGTTTAATTGTATGTCAAATTTTCAACCTCCCACAAATCCAAATTTTAAAAATTCTTCGGATTCATCCAACCTACAAAATAATTCCAATATGGCAAATTATCAATATGCTACCCCCATTTCATCCTTATCAATTTGAGATGTTTCAATCACCACCAATTAATCCTGTCATGAATCAAAGGTCTTCAATGGATACTAATAGCGACCAATGTAATGAAAGAGGAGCTGACACACCATCCGAGTTCGCATCAGAATCTAAAATTTTAGTATTTTTCACCCAAGTCAATGAAGAACAAGAAGAAGCACTGAGAACACAACAAAAATCATACTTCTTTGCTAAGGAAGATGAAATTCTCATTAACTCATGGTTGAATGTTTCAAAGAATGCAATAATGAGAACCAACCAAAAAAAGGCAACTTTTTGGTAAAAAAAATTACAGAAAACTATAATAATTCTCATAAGCAACATATGAAATCAAAAGAAACGTCATAATTAAGATATCGATGGCAAATGATCAATGAAAATTTCAGAATACTACAAATAAGCTTGTCAAAGAAAGTAGAGTGGTAGTTTTGATTTTGACATCATGAGTGATACACATCAGATTTATTTACAAGATAAATCAACAAGTTTCAAATTAAAAAGTGTATGACACAATTTGAAGAATCTAGCCAGAAATAAAAAAAACTTTTGTTTTTGAAACTTACACATCCTCTTTTAATCCAACTACCATGAAACGTCCAAATGGGACAAATGTAACAAAGAGTAAGGCACAATCAAAAGGTAAGGAAAAATCTTCTGATGTTGATTTCACACGTATAGAAGAGGTTTTGAAAACTAAAGCAAAAACATTATAAGATATTGCACGTTCCAAAGATGAATATAATAAATTGAGGGAGATAGAAATCATTTACAAAGAAACTAGTGAAGTTATGTAAAAAAATAATTAAAAAAAATATGAACTTTAGATAATTACGTAGGTTTTAATCATATAATTGTTATCATATATTAGTTTTTAATTATGTACATTTTAATTATGGAATATTTATTAATTATTTTGATTATGTTTTATTTTATTTTATTTTTAATTATGTAATATTTGTAAAAAAAAAAAAATCATTGTAAATAAATATATTTTAGTTATGTGTATATTTTTATTTATGTGAAATTAAATATATTTTATCATTTTAAATAAATATATTTTAATTATGTATTTTTTTTACTATGTCAAAATATATTTTACATATTTTTAGTTTTTAAAAATAAATTATTAAAATTTTATAATGATTCTTCTAAAAAAATAATGATTTAAATTTGTTTTTAAAATTTATTAAAAATAACTTTCAAGAAATTTAATAATTAATAATATTTGAATTAATTAAAGTAAAAAGGAATGATATATACATATAAATTTGATAATAAAAATTTGATTGATATTTTTCCTCATGTACTTTTTCATTTGATTTTTCACCTTAGTATGGTTTGTTAACAGGTGAGGTGTTTGTCCCTCAATATATGTCAGGTGGCATTTTAATTACTTTATTTTTTTTTTTTATCTATTTTCTGAAACTAATTTTTTTAATTAAAAAATAAAATAAAATTATCAAGATGACACTGGTCAAAGCACATCACCGCTAACCTACTCACTAACGCAAGGAAGAAGTATGGATGAAAGAGAAAACGGAAAATGCTTTGGGAGGAAGAAGAAAATCCCGAAAACTTCTTGGAGAGGATCATCCCCCCTTTTTTATACATTCAAGATTAAATCATCAGAATTTTTATTCTTGGGAAGACTAAAATCGTCACAGGTAACAACACAACAGCTGAGGTCTCAAACTCAAATTGCAGTAACTCCTCAATATTGAACCCTAGACTCTACTCTAGTGCACTGCCTAACCCAAAGCGCCGTCGTCGGACTCGAACTAACCTCCGTCCACTGGCGCCGACGGAGTCGGATCAGGTTATTCTCTTCTCCTGAAAGGCTGAATCACGTTTCTGTAATTTTAGTTTTGTCAAATGTATCTATCTATCTATCTATCTGCTTTTTTCCATTTTTCTTTAAAGTCCCAAGGATTGAAATTGAAACTGGCTTCACAATCTGATCGATAATAATTCCCATTATTTGAGTTCTGTTTCCTTTATTTTCCCTAATATGCCTCATTGTTTATGCTAATTGATATTTTCAGTATATATGGTTTTTGTTTGCCTAACTAATGTAATTTGACTATTCAATTGTGAGCCTTCTTATTATATATGGGTCTGATCGGGTAAACTTCTCCAGTCAGTCTGCACTTATAGAAAAAAAAAAAATTAGGAAAAATGGAAATTAGCTTTTCCATCAACTAAAATTAGTTTCTCCAAGAAGTAATTTGTAGAAATTCTACATCTTTGGATAAGTTATACTAGAGAGGTTTTACAAACACTACTCTAGAATACTTTTAGGAGAGGAGAATATGAAGAAAATAATGAATTTAACTTCTCTGGAAGTTAACATCGCTTCTCCGATAGTTAATTTGTAAAAGTCTCACATATTTTAGATGAATCTATTTGAGATAGCTTCATTGGAAAAGATAATATTAAGAAGCTAATTTTATTTTTCTTCATATTTTTCTCTTCTAGAAGACCTTCTGGAGTAACTAATTACTTTAGAAGGAAAATATGAAGGAAAAAGGAAATTAACTTCTAGAGAAGTTAATTTCATTATTTTTTTCATATTTTCTTCTCCTATAAGTACTTATAAAGTAGTGTGTTCAAAGCGGCCCATATATAAAATATCTTTCTTCACAACTTAATTAATCGATATAATAATTTCTACAACAAGGAGATATTAAAAAGAAAAAAAGGAAAAAAGTGAGACTCGTCAAATAACTGATATGTACAGGGCAGAGTATGAAATTTTCAAGTTTTTAATACAGAGACCAGATCATGCTGTTCAATTAGTGACCTAATAATGCTCTGAACAGGTGAATCACCGGCCGGTTTTTAAAACTATGCTTTGAACCTTCGTTGCATTAGAATATATCAGTAAGTTATCGCACAGGTTCATGACTTCATTCTGCTGTTGTGCCACTCTTTCACATTTTCTAGTTTCAACTTTCAAATTGGAACTTCCTCTCAATTTTCTGACTGTAATTTTGTCAACTATCATCTTCGCTGCTTCTATGTTCTTCATAGTTAGTAATTTATAGTAGGCATTCTAATATTTTAGGGAAAAACAAAAAATAAAAGAGTTGAAACCTAGAATGTAAGAATTGTTATTAAGTGAAATTGAATGTATGTATTAATACGACTTTTATGCACTTTCAGGTGTGTGGGTGTGTAATATGGTTGAATACAGATGCGTACACTTTTATAATGTTAGTCATAATATTTACTCTCTGTTTGGATTTCTAGTTTACTTGTGATGATTCAGTGCAAGAAGATGGGTGATTCTATTGAACCTATTGATCGACTTAGTGACTTACCAAGTAATGTGATTGATGTCATACTACAACACTTGACCATCCATGAACTAATCAAAAGACCAGTGTGCTATCAAGGAAATGGAGGTATATGTGGACTTCAGTCTCAAGACTTAGGTTTACAAAGAGTTTTTTTGTGAAGTGCAAGCATCTTGCTTACTTTAAAACATCAAGTATTATTATGGAAGTTCTTTTTCTTCACAATGGGCCGCCACTGGAGTTTAGTCTTCATATGACTTCAGTCTACCCAATCAAAATGGAATGTCTCAGTAAGTGGCTTCTGTTTTTGTCAAGGAAAGGTGTTAAACAGCTTGTGCTTGTCTAACCACAAAAACCACACTATCAAACACCTTCTCATGTATTCTCTTGTCAAGAATTGACTTATCTTAGCCTTCAGAATTCTGAACTATCAACTGTGCCTAATTTTCATGGCTTTAGAAGTATGATTACTCTTCACTTAGTTAACATTAAATTTGTGTCAGATGCATTTGATAGTCTCGTGTCTGGTTGTCCCTTACTTGAGGAACTCACCATTTCTCACTGTTCTGGTTTAGAACATATTAATGTCTCTGCTCCTATTCTGGAATACTTAGTCATAAAAGGTGATGAGGTTATCATAACAGTTTTTTTGAACCAAACTCAGAATCTGATTGATCTTTCACTCTGTGCTAATAAACGTGGGGATAACATTGAGAGAGCCTGGGTATCTGATTTATTGAAAGACTTTCAAAATATTGAGAGTCTACATCTTGGAGGAGGTTACATTGAGGTTAGAAAATAATGACATATCTCAGTCTATTCATTTTCTTTATTGAATTTTATTTGTCACCTCTTATGTCACTCTGGTAGAATATATCTAAAATTATTGAACAACATAGTAAATTGTTGACATTTAGACGTGTTCTCCCTGCTTACACTTACAGTATATTGACTGATTTTTCCATAAGTGGATGTTGTAAGTTACTAAGTTATGCTTTGTGTGATATGTTGTTTTATATGTTATGCATAAATATATATTGAGAGTCTTATGTCAAATTGTCCCTTGCTTGAGATGCTCACCATTTTCTACTGTTCTGGTTTTGAGCATGTTAATGTCTCTTCTCCTGTTCTCAAACACCTGCATGTTGGTAGTGTCGAGGTTATAAAGTCAATTTGTTTGAAGCAAGCACAGAATCTTACTGATCTTGCACTCTGGGCTGATAACATTGAGGGAAGCTGGGCATCATCTGATTTGATGAAAGATTTGTCAAAAATTAAAAAGCTAGATCTTGAAGGTGCTTACATTGAGGTTAGAAAACAATGACATATCAGAGTCTATTAATTTTTGTTTTATTGGATTTGATTTGTCTTGTGTTAGCCTGGTAGATTTTATATAAAACTATTGAACAACATTGTAATTGGTTGACATATAGATGTGTTTTCTCTAATTACACAACTCTATATTGAGTGATTTTTCCATAAGTGAATATTGTAAGTTACTAACTTATGCAAGAAATATTTTATCATTTTTTTCATGAATTGACATTTTTCACATCTAGCTTGATTGTCCTATTTGGTTTTCTATAGTTGTTATTCATCTATTGTTAGTCAGAAAGAGAAAAAGTTGGATTTTGGTTCATCAATCAACATTATCAATATGGTGTCTTGTCTTGACTTGTATTAGAAAAATGTGTATTTCTACTTTGATGTGTATATCTAATCTCACTGTTGTGCTGTTTGTATGCATAGATTTTATCTGTCATCAATCCACCAATGCTGCTTAGGTCTGGGACTTTAACACATCTGAAATTGAGTAGTGTCAATTTCAAAAAGGAATACTTATGTTTATTATTTCTTTACTTGAAAGTTCTCCTAACCTTGTAATTATCATATTTTGATTTAGTTTTCTCTTTTCTTACAGAGTGATAGCACGGTTGTGGAGCCACAAATGATTCCTAATGTGTTCAACTGTAATGACAATTGCTTGAGTCATCTTCAAATTGTGAACATCACAGTTAAAAGAACTGTCTATGAGAATGCACTTGACTTGATACGATTTGTGCTTGCAAAGTCCTCATCATTGAAGATCCTTACTTTCTGGGTTGGCGTTGGTGGTCTAAATCAATCATATGCACCTATGTTGTTAAGTATTTCGCATGATATGCTGCAGATGAAACGAGCATCCCAGGGAGTAGAAGTTAATTTCCTTTATAATGACTATTACTGACCTTATTGAGTAATGTTGCATTTTGATTTTGGCTTTCAGCGCACCCAAATCCTCTTTTTGTTTTAATGTATTTGATTTTTACTTGGAGGCTCTTATGCTACGTTTTGCTTCTATCACTTTGTGTCAATGGATTTAGGTCATGTTTGAGAACACTACTTTATAATGACTTTTATTTTTAGGAGAAAAAAAATGAAAAAAAAATGAAATTGATTTCTCCTAAATAAAAACTGACTTTTTCAATAATTAATTTATAAAAAAAAAATTTATATAACTTCTCTTAATTGATATGAGACTTTTTTACATAGCAAAGGAGATTTTAATTTTCGGGGTTATTGTCAAATGTTCATTAAATTTATCATTTTTTGCATTTTAGTTTATAATATTTTTAAAATATGATTTTGGTACTTTAGCTTATATTTGTTTTGGCAGATGTTTGTACTTTTAAGTTTATGTTTTTGAACATTGTAGTTCATTTGGGTGAAATCGTTAAAAAAAAATTATATAGCTGAAATTGCATAAATTATTAACTTATGTGTTGAAAATTATTAAATAATTGTTAATCACTTTTAATAATTAATTTAATAGCTTCACTAATCATAATTATTAGTTAATTAGTTAATAATTGATCAGAACCAAATATTACAATAAAAAATTAGAGGAAATTAAAATCATAGATTTGAAAACTTGAGGAATCAAAATTACCATTTAGTCTATATAATTAAGTTTAAAGTCTTTAAAATATGATGATACATATATTTTTAAGGGAATTATATCAATACAAATTGATAGTAAAAAAAATCCATGTCACCTGTAAATTATTAAATGGAAATGAATGATCTTTCTAACTTATATAATCACTTAAAATTTATGTAATGTTTGTCCCACAAGCTAAACCTATTGAAATGTATAGTTTTTATACTAGATAAATATTTAGGTTCTAATTCGAGATTATTTTATAGTTACAAATAACTATAATGTATAATTCTCAAGTTTCAACCACTCAAGGTTTTCTTTTTGTAAAAATAGATTATAAACATATCAAAAATTATTTTTTTAATGTATAATTCTCAAGTTTCAACCATTTCTTTGTGTAAAAATAGATCATGGACATATCAAAAATTGTTTTTTTTTTAATGATACTTCTTATTTGACATCCAACAAGTCATTTTTTAAAAATAAACTTATAGTATTGATAATGTAACAAAGTTTTACATTGTTAATTGATTTAAATAAAATTATTTTAATTTATATAAATGAAGGATTGTGATTATTTGACTTTATAAAACTATGTTACATTATGGTGTGGAAATGCGATTTCATGCTCATGATGAAAATGTTTTTTCTTATAATTTTTTCAAATACTTACAGAAGTTTTTATGTATAAAAAAAAAAAAATTGTAAATAAACTTCCTGTTCTTTGATGAAACACTATAGTGAAAAATATGCTTATTCATAAATCTCAATAGTGCTTTGAATCAAATGAATGTGACACTTTGTACACTTGCAAATCTTTAACTTACATACTACAGAATGAAAAAAAAAAAAAATGCATTTCTATGTGTCATTCAATTCTATTACAACGCGACGCATATTAGAGTGATGTTAAAGCCTATAAGAGAAGAGAAGAAAACAAACTGTCACAGAACTCACAGATTCTTTAAGACGTCTTTTTTCTTCTTCTTCTTCATTCTTCATATGTCTTAGTTCTGTTTCTTGAAATCAAAACCCCTACCTAAACTTCTTCAAATCTCCATCGCATTCGAAATCCCATCGTGATAGGTTCGTTCTGCATTTGCACAACTCTATATGATTTCAATTTTCTCCGTGTAATTTTGCCAACTATCATCATATTTGCAACTTCTTTGTTTTTCTAAGTTGGTAGTATTTTATAGTATGCATTCTTATATCTTAGGAATAGAGGAAGTCATGATGACTCTCCAAAGAGGCAAAGACTCTCTTGAAAGAGAATCTCTTTATGATGGGTCAAAATTCATTGAAAATACTAATCTTGGGAGCAATAGAAAAAGAGAAGTAAAGAAAATAACAGAAAAATGGAGAGAGTAAGGCATGGAGGAAAGTTAACTCTGTTGTTTATTGAGGGTTCAAAGTTAGAATATAAGAATTTTAGTTATTAAGTCAAATTGTATGTATGCATAATTTTTGCACTTTCAGGTGTGTGTGAGTGTGGAATATGGTTGAATAAATACAGATGCAATGCAACTATGCTTTCCCTTATATACCTATATATAATAAAAATATTAATAAAGAAAAAATTATTAAAAAAATAGATTTTTAAGTTAGTATTTATTTAATTTTATTTCATTAGATCATATTTTAATTTTATACATATTAGTAATAAATATTTGACTTAATTACAAATAAGTAACTTACCATGTAAGTGTGATTGATGACATCCTAGCCTGCTTGCTTGTCCATCCATGAACTAGTTAAGACCAATGTACTATCAAGGAAATGGAGGTACATGTGGGCTTCAATCTATGTTTGAGTTTTCATATAGGGTTTTCGAGGATTGCAACCGACTGGGTTACCTTCAAACTTCCAACATTATAACGCAAGTTCTTTATGTCCACCATGGATCCATACAAAAGTTTAGTCTTAGCATCTTTTTGAGTTACCCAATTAAAACAGTGGATTATTTTTGGGATTTTGACAAGAGTACTAGATCAAGTAATAAATTGATATTTGCGATATTAATAATTTAATATTAATAATTTAAATAGACTATAGAAATTTAGAATGGGGTAACAAAATTTAAAAGACAATACAGAAAAATAAAGATTAAAAGAAGAACATTAAGTTTTACAAAAAATGGTATTCAAGTCAATGGAAGAAATCATTGGATTTAATTTCACCAAATCATTCTAACATGTAATTACTAATTTTCTATTCAAATAGACTATGTTATCATCAACTTAAAGTTTAATCCTCAAGTGAAAGAACTCCTATTATCAAGCTAAAAACATGAGCCATGGGAAAAGAAGCTTTAGATTTAACTAGGTTCGATTACATTAAACCCAATGATGGATTTAGCTACTCATAGTCATAAGGAAAGAAACTTTGGATGAACAGACAACAGATGATAAGTGGGATAATTGAGTAATGATAGTTTAAACCCAATATAAAAGATAATTAAAAATAAAAATTATAAAAATATTATTGTAGGTCCGCTTGCATAATTATGAGTAAAAGATGCACAACTGTACAACTTCACGAAATCACTATTCAGAAATTTAATGGTTTCGCACAGTTTTACGAAATGGATGTACATAACTTCAGCAACTTAGCAGCTCTGCGTACATATAGATTTGGAAGGCATGAAATTAATCCTTGATCCAATCAACCTTAATGCCTCCCTTAAACCATGAATAAAAAACAAGATTAAGTGCAAAAATAATAAAAATTGTAAAACTCTGCCGACCTAAGCTTTTATTTAAAACTTAACTAAAATGAACACAAACAAAGTTCAAAAAACTTCAACTTTTGAACCTACAATGAGATCCCTAAGAAAACAAAATCAAGAGCATCACATAATTGTCCATAAATAATTATAAGATGTGAGAAAATATGACAATTATTGACAATTATCAACTATGTTGTTACATGGACTCTGATTTTGTCAAAGAAAGGTATCAAAGAACTTCAGCTTTTGAACCTGCATCAAATCTCTTTCCAGCACCATCTCATATATTCTCTTGTCCTGGCTTGATCAAGCTTGACCTTAAGAATTTTGATTTTAAACCATCAATAATGCCTAATTTTAGTGGCTTTAAAAATCTGGTTAGCCTTTATTTGACATTCAATTTGAGTAAGTGCACCTCAGTGTGATGTCTAATTGTCTTACTTGACATGGTGATAACTTCATTGAGGAGAGATTGGTATTTGATTTGATAAAAGACTTTCCCAAAATTGTGAGGCTAACTTGGGTAGAGATTACAAAACAATGATACATCTGAGTTTGTTTATTTTTGTTTGATTTAATTTGGTTTGTCAACTCTCATGTTAGATTTTGTCTGAAACTAATGTATATGGAGTGTTTTGATATTCATATTTTTTCATATCACTTCTACATTGTTAGCTACCTTATTAGCTTGGTTGCACTATTTAATTTATTTAAGTTGTTATTTCATCTATTGTTAGTTGGAAAGAGAAACAAAGGTTTCATTTTGGTTGAGGAAACAAAACTCTTAATATGTTGCATTGTCTTATATTTCTCCTAACCTTAGTTATAATGGTGATCAATAAGAAATGTGTTTTTCTTTTAGGAGAGAAAAATATGAAAAAAATAATAAAATTAAATTGTCTAAAAATTAACATTAATTTTTCCATTAATTAATTTGTAGAGGTTTCACATCCTTTAGATAAAAGTTGTATGAAAGAATTTCTACTACTTATTATCAGAAAAGTCAATCTTAACTTCTAGATAAATTAATTTTATTTTTATTTTTTTCATATTTTTCTCTTTTAGAAGTCTTTTTAGAATCAATGTTTTTACATAAAATAATTTTAACATTCTCGTATCATTATTTAATTTTTTTTAATTAATTAACGGATTTTTTTGTATGATTATTTAAAAAATGTGTAATTATTTTTTAAAATTAACTTAAAAATAAATATTATTAAATAAGTGATAAAGAATGCTAAATATATTAAAAAATCAAAAAATTATTTACATAAATCATTTTTTTGGTATGTAGTAAAGATGTCCTCCAACTTTAATTGATATGACAATTTATGTACACTAATTATTTTGTTGGTGTGCACTAATGATATCATTTGAAAAATATGATTTTTATCCTAACAAATTCTTTTAACACAATCTATATGTATGAATTTTTTTGTTTTACTTTTGATGAGAAATATAAATGTGTATGACTTTTTTTTTATTTTAGACTTAAATATGTTTTTAATTATAGGAAAAAAATTTAAAATGTTGAAAAAAGGACAAAAGAAGAAAAAAATAAAAAATCTTGATGCAAGTAGCATGGATGGAGAAAACATAAAATATAAGTAAACTGATAATGAAAATCTATTTAAAATATGAAATTTGAAATTAGAATATAATTAGGTACCTAATTAAAATATTATTTATATATAATTGACTTATTGATAAATGCTTTCAAAATAATAATATATTTGCATATATATAATTTATAACTATTACGTTAGATAGAGATAAATATTGGTTTGAATCAAATTATTTTGAAATTTTAATATATTGATTTGTGAAAATTATTTTGTTATTTAATATAATTAATGTAAAATTAATATGATGTGTAATATCTAAAGACATGACAAAATCTTTTTCATGATATATAATAGAAGATAAGATTCTTATTTTAAAATTAACAAAAAATAATATGTTTATAGAATGTTTTTAAGTTGATTTTTAACATGTGTAGCAATGACATGTGTAAAACTTTTCTTTAACATGGATTGTTATATTAATACATAAAATAAGATTTATCATAGAAAATTATTTATTTATAAGATAAGATTTATTTATAAGATATTATTAAGAGATATATAAGATTTTTTTTAATTTGAATTACTTTATAATTTTCTTGATAAGACTTGATAAGACTGACTTTCCATATTGGTAATTGATTGATTTATAATTTTAATCAGACTAATTTTATTTAAATCAAAGTATAGATTTATTTTACTGTGAATTACATTGGTTGAATTTGTTATTAATATATAATATTTTTATTTTAAATAAAAATATTTTTATTATTATAAAAATTAGTTACCCAAAATAGAAAGTTTTTAGAAAATTATTAAATATATTTTTTTAATTTGGTGATGACACTTTTAAAATTTTCCTCTGAATGAGATTTATTATATTAATAAAAAATAAAAGATAAGGCGTGACTCTTAAACAAAAGAGCTGTATAGTTACTTTAAAGTTGAAAGTATTATTTTTGTCTGTTTTGTTTGATGGAAGAGAAGCATTTTTTTGGTTAAAACGAAATACCAATGGACAGTAAAAAAAATATGCTGAGTACTTCAGTAGTATGCTATGATCATTCAATGTTGGGTTGAATTTGACTTTTTAATCCAATAAGTATTTTGATTGGACCAAATTTGATAGGTTTTATACCTCCCTTAAAATTTGAGTTTTTACGCATTGTGAGATCCAACATGGAATTTTTTTTTATAAATAAATTGTTTTTACAATTTAAATGCATAGTATTTAACAGTATAAAGTTAAGGTAAATTATATTTTTAATCTTTGAACTTTTTTAATTTTTTTTGTTTTATTTCCTAAATTTTGTGTTAACGGATCTTAATTTTCCAACTTGTTTTTTCATTAATAATAACGTGATAATTATATTTCATGATAACTTTTTTTCCCCGATGATTAAAATCGGTAAGAAACTATTATTTCATAACATTCGATGAGTATTAAATGATTTTTGATCATTTTTAAAATGTTGATCAAAATTATTTAATACCTATTTAACAATCAAAATAGATGGAAGGATTAAAAATGAAGCAGAAAAAACGTTGAAGGACTAAAACTAATCACAAAATTATTCCATAACTAAAACCAAAAATTTCAAAAAATTTAATAACTAAATATATAATTTACCCTTAGCAAAAATGAATGGCTTGAGTTTCCTACACCTTTCATGTATTGGAAAGTCCATCCAGGAACTGGAATGTACTAAATTCATGAATGCGCTTTCTGAAATACATTGGAGGTGCATGAAACAATTTTTGAAGGTGCAAAAAGTTTTAGACTTAAATGTAATTTTAATTTTCCTATTTTTTAAAAATCATAATTTTGGTCTTCTATTTTAAAATATATATTTAGTCCCTCTATTTTTAAAATCTATAATTTTACATCTTTTATTTTAAAATAGAGACATTTTTTAAGTTAGAAGTGTTGAATGGCGAGAGATTAATTTGATGTACTCCAAATGTAATGACGCCATATGTGATTATTTGTTTAATTCATGTCATAATAAATGCTAATTTTTCGAACAATCAACACTTTCAGATTGATAGAAGTATAAAAATCATAAATTTTACAAAATAGGAGTAATTAATGTCTTTATTTTAAAATAGGTGAACTAAAATTACATTGAAAGATAAAGAAACTAAATATCTCTATTTTAAATTAAGAAGACTAAATAATTAAAAAATAAGGATAAAGTTACAAATTACACCTCCTTTGTTAAGGATGACAACATGGACACAGACTTTACGAGCACTCACAAAAATATCCATACGCGAGTGAACTAATAATCCACACAATAGGGATGGGGATAGGACGGATATTTACCTGTAAAATCTCACAAGGATGGGTGTGGGTGCAGGTATGGATACTATAGCATCCACTCGCCACCTTATATATACATATATTAATTAATATAATTATAATTTTATTATTTAAATTATTCAATTAAAATTGTTTAATTATCTATTTGTTATTTTAATTATTCTTTTTATATGCTAATTTTGATATTCTATCATGTTTTAATTTCTATTTATATTAGTGGTTCAAAGCAATATAAAAATTATGGAAATAAACATTTGTAAAATATAGAGAAATTAATTTGGATGATGAAGTCAAAATATTATATATATTTATGTTTTATTTTTAATTTTTAATATATAATATAAACTAATCAATTTTAAAAATATATTAGTTTTTCCCATTTAGTTAGAGTTTTTGTTTAGATTAGAACATTTATAATGTTAGATGGTTATTTTTGTAATGTTATTTATTTATAACCTAAGTTTTGATAAATCAATGTTTGTTTGATTTTAATATTATGAGTTTTTTTTTTTATGATTTTCAATTTTATATATATGGAAAGTGCGATTGCGGGTACAGGTATGGATATATAAGTACCCAGAAGGTATGGGGATAAGGATTGAAATTGCTATCTGCACGAATATAAGACCGAGGACGAGTACTTTTTTCAAACATGGGTATGGAAATGAGTACTATAGTACCCTACCCATTGTCATCCCTACCCTTCATCCATTTTAGATTCTTATACATATTTACCCTTATCTTATACTCCATATTTGTTAGGTTGTTATTTTCATTTTATCTTTATCTTTATTTAAACCATATTTTTGAATTTTAACTAAAATGTTATTTTCCAATTTTGAACTCCATGTAAAATCTTATTTCCTAATTTTGAATCATTTTTAAAATTTTATCTTTATTATTCTTTAACTCCCTAATTTTGCATTCATTTTCATCGCTTGTTCTTTATATAATAGTGTGTTTTCCATCAATATTATATGTAATTGACATGAATCTATTAATGGATCATCTTGAAAATAGGTAAAAGATAGAAAAGATAAACTTGACCTTAACCGTGACTTGTTGATAGAACCAATACTATAAAGTTCTTAACCTAAAAACAAAGGGGAAGCTCTCACAATAGAGAAACACTCAATTTGATTGATCTGAAAATTCTAGTTTGAAAGCTTACAAGAGGCTCCTATTTATAGGCTATGATAGGCAACCCTTAATCCTAAAGAAGTAAATTCTCAAGCATTTATTTCCCACTAACTATCATAATGGCTTAGGAAGTTGAAAAACATTAAAAACTGACCTTAAAAAATTGAAAAGACATTTGAACTTATTTCTCCCAAATTTAATATGAAAATTACATTAAAAATAAAAAACATGGGGGCTTAACTAACTATTTGGCCCAAAAGCTAAGTAATTCACCCAAATAAATTCCAACCCACGGATACATCTTGAGTCGTAAGTCTTGAACTATATTTGCTCTTTCAATCAATGTCTTTAAGTTTATTGAATTTATCTTCAAGTTGTAGAAATGAGACAATTCTCGATTTGGACACTTACATTACTATGTTTTGGAAAGTCTTCTTAATTCTTTTTTGTCTTAGTTTAGTCATTGGGCCTTTCATCCATTGCCATAGATATGTGAAGTAATTAGGCTTTTGTTGGATCATGTTAGTTCTCTTCATTAAATGTCTTCAAATATGTGTTTTCTTTCTATTAGAGGATGGCGATTCAGTGCATTGAGAGACTTTTGAATGCAAAATTATCAAAGAGGTGTGACTTAAAGGTATCGTTTATTATTATTGGAAACCTGTTTTTAGGATAACTTATACATATATTGAAAATGTGTTTCCAAAACTATGTCATGATTCCAGAAATACATTTTTAGTATATTTATGTTATTTTAGAAACATGTTTATGATATATTTACATGTCATTCTCAAAACACACATATTTATTGGAATGACATTGGTACTCTCAATCTCAATACTTATTAGGGTTACCATTTTATTGGGATTTAGTAATTGTGAGAATACTATGTAGCAACTAAGGAAGAGAGACCATCACAAATTCAATATAATAAAATACCAATTAAAAACAATATAAAGGATAGGGTGTATGCAAAAAATTATATTTGGAAACATACTTGTCCCTACGAGTGAGAGGAAGAATGGAACGTCATTAACAAAACTACAAAATCATGTTACTTGAAAGAATGGGTGTGGAACAAGTAAAGCTGAGGACAACATGTGATGAAAAGAGAAGACAGAAATGAGCAATTGTGAGGCGTAAGCATAAGATAGAATGAGTGCAAAGGAGGAGAGGGGTTTATAAAGAGAAGAGAAAAGAAGGGGTGGGGGGTGAAGGAGGGATGTAACAGATTATGAGGGATATATTCGGGGTGACATTTAAAAAATGGTATCATAGAAAAAAAAAAAAAAGGAAATAGAAGGGATGGGGATGTACTTAGCAAACAAAAGAGTGTAAATAGAAAGTGCCCAAAAGGAATTACTTCATTTTGCGGGCCATGATACATTTGTGATCTGTTAAAGACGAGGCCTATACAAGTTGGGCCATATATACATCCAGCCCATTGCAAAAACTACGACGATAACTTTGCTTCTCATACTATTAAGCATTCACTTCTACGGTGACAGTGTTTGTCCGTGTACGCAACTTTACACTATTTTTTTTACTTTCTTCCCATACCCACCGAACCGATAAACAGAGAGAAATGTAAATTGTTGCTCTATAGTTTCATTAAAGTGCCCAAAACTCTGTTCCTCTTTCAATGCCCTTTTCTCAATCCAACTCAATCCAATTTCATGCTTCCTTCGAATCCGTGATCCGCTTCCCTCAACTGCATTACATTTCGCTTCCAATATCGTTAATGGGTCCATTTTATTCTGGGTGCATTTTAATGGGTTCTCTCTCAATGCAAACAATTTAGCCCTGAAAAGGGTTTGTTTTTTTTTTCTTTTTACCAGATCCTAGGTTTTTCTGCATTTCTTCACACCCCAACAATTTAAAAGCCACGGTTAGTGATATAGATAAGTAAATGTTTGTGCTTTTTTACTTTTTCTTTAATGGGTTGTTTGATTTGTGTAGAATTGTGTAAAAATTGAGTTTTTATAATAAAAATAAAAATTGGGGTTTTCTGTTTTGGTTCCTTATGTTGTTGTTGTTGTGTTGTGAATTAGCTGAAGGCATAAGAATGGACGATGTGATGGGTCCTGACATGATCAGTGATCTTCCTCAAAGCATTATAGAGAGCATTCTGGTGCAGCTTCCAATTAGAGATGCTGTGAGAACCAGCATTTTGTCTAGTAAATGGAGGTATAAATGGGCTTCAATTACTCAACTTGTGTTTGATGACAAATGTGTGCATTTTAGTAATGACAGAGAAGTTGTTGAGAAAAGTGTTGTCAAGTTCATTACCAGGGTGTTGTTCCTTCACCAAGGGCCAATTCATAAGTTCCAAATAACAAATTCGAAGTTGCAGAGTTGCCCTGAGATTGATCAGTGGGTTCTCTTCCTCTCGAGGAACGATATCAAGGAGTTGGTTATGGAGTTGGGAGAAGGGGAGTTTTTTAGAATACCTTCAAGCCTTTTCAATTGTACGAAGTTGACCCGGTTGGAATTGTCGCGGTGTGAGTTGGATCCGCCACATTGTTTCAAGGGGTTTGCGAGCTTGAGGAGTCTCAACCTCCATCAAGTTTTGATACCCCCTGATGCAATTGAGAGCCTCATTTCAAGATGCCCTCTCTTGGAGAGTTTGTCACTGTCTTACTTTGATAATTTGGCTCTTACTATCTGTGCCCCGAATCTTAAGTACTTGTATCTTGAAGGTGAATTCAAGGATATATGTCTTGAAGATACTCCACTTTTGGTTGAAATATCCATTGCTATGTATATGACTGATGACATTGCTGAGCACTTTGAGCAAAGCTCTAACTGCAATTTTGTCAAGTTTCTTGGTGGTGTGCCTAATCTTGAGAAGCTTGTTGGACTTATCTATTTCACAAAGGTATAACATTTTGTTCTCATCTGTTTATTATGTTAGTTTTAGTTCATCTCAAAGGAAGGGTGCTTTGATGTTATGTATGGCCAGCTTCTTTGTTTTATTCATTTCTGCACTTTCTTGAAGTATTTGAGCATAGGTATTGACTCAGTGCATCCTCCTATGGTATACAACAATTTGGAGACTATTGAATTATATCAAGTAAATTTTGAGGATATGGTAGAGATACTTGTCATCCTTCACATGATTACTAGCTCTCCCAATCTAAAAGAACTACAAATTTCAGTAAGTCCTCAGTCCTTACTCATTGCATATCTAGAGTTTTTCAGTTTTTACAAAGTGATAGTGAATGGTTTTATTATTAATTCATTTTTACAAATCAAGCCTGTAATTATATGGAGTTTAATGATGATGCATTGACAGATCGTTTTTTTAAGATAATTTTATAAAAGTTAATAGACTTATCATAAGCGGTGGGTTGTGGTAGATTAACAGTGTCAGTGCATCCATTAAACTCAATTATATATGTAAGATTTATTACTACATTATTTTATGCAATTGACTTTGACAGGGTTCATCAAACATACCACTCACCATAGATACACCAGACTTGGATTATTGGGAGAAAGAATGCCCTTCGGATTCTACACACAACAAGCTTAAAACTGTGAAGTTGTCAGAAATGGGTGGTTGGCCACATGAGATAGAATTTATCAAATATTTGCTTGGCCGTTCTCCTGTTCTTGAGACATTGAGTATCGTTCCTTGTGTATTTGATAATGAGAACAATTTGAAAATGTTGATTGAATTATTGAAATGCCGAAGAGCTTCTGCTAGAGCAGAAGTTGTTTTCACCCATGAGTGAAATTGTGGACTGTATTGTCAAATGCATTATTTTATACCATTTCCAATTCTATTTCTCCTTGGTTTGTGCATAACTTTCTTTTAAAATACAAATATTACTAATGAGAAAACTTGTAAATTCTCAAGCAAAAGTTGGATTTTTATAGATGGATTGAAGTCATGTGTGGCATATAATCAATAGCCAGTTACTATTAGGAATCTTAGTTGAAATTTGCATCAACTATAGTTTTTCTTAAACCCTGTTGACAAGGATATTTCTCCTTATGGTATTTGCCCATCTGAACTTCATATCTATATTGTAGAATAGCATATTTTACAGCAAACTCATTTCCACTCAACTACTTGCTAGCACTTTAGCAGTATCTGCAGTAACTTTCTTCCACTAGAGACTCGAATGTGCGTGTTTTGAATACAATTTTGAAACGTACGTACAGTTTCACTCTACATGTTTCTCAATGTCAACAAATTGTCGCTACCACGTGTGTAATAATTTATTTTCTTTTTAAATTCAACAATTGATTTAACTCATTTTAGGCATTGCCCACATCCTCAGAATCTTTTGAAATACGTTGAGAGTTGCAGGTATATCAGTCAACTGCTTTTGACATATTGGGTCTGTGGCTGGGAATTACTGTTAAATTGTTTTTCGGGTCCTTGTAAACAAACAAAGGAAATTTCTCCATGGTTTGCTTTTCTTTCCCAAAATCAACAGCTTTTAGGCTTGGAATAAATTCCAGAAGAAAGATTCCAAAGGCAAACACGTGTTTTCTCACAGGACTAGCATAATTGGTGTCCCTCACTCACTTATTGTTGTAACATGCAAGCCCTTGGGATCCAATAGCTTTACCAACCCCAAATCACCAACCACAGCTCACAATGATCATCAAGTACTAACATTTTTGTACCCTTCACATCCCAATGAATAATAAGCTTAGGGATCATGCAAATATAGCAAGCCTCTAGCAGCCACTAAGACCATCTTTAATGGACTATTTTTATAAAGCAACGGTGCTTCCAATTAATATACCATTGCAATCAATGTTGGCAAGTGCTTCAGCAAGCACTAGTTGCTTCTAAAGCACTAATGCTTCAAATTTGTAGAGATTTAATGATTAAAATATTAAAAGAGATAATATGTAAAGATAAGTCTCATTGGAAGTAAAAAAAAATTGTTACTCCATTGTGGATGCTCTAAAGCCATCTCCTTGCATGCCAATAAATATTAAGTTCATGTTTAGTTTTCTTGTTGAAAATCATATTTGAGACAAAAGTATTTTTGTCAAAGATTTAAAACACTCACGTTTATTTGTTGGATTTTCATTGATATGTATGTAAACATTTTTAACTTAAAATTGAACATGCAAGTTTGTATAGGTTGAATTACCGTTTTCAAACTAACGTTCATAGCAAAATGAAGTTAGTAAAAACATCTCCATCATTTCTTTTATGTCCCATTTACATTGGACCATCTAATTTTTCTTGAAATTCGTATACAACAAGTTTAACGTCAATCCAAACATAATCTTTCTTCACTGTCAAAATATATTTTGTAATTTTAAGTTTGCATCATGCATCATTTTTTATTTTATTTTTATAATTTATGCATCCTATTGATGTGCGGAGATTTAAAGAATAGATACTCTTGGGAAAATTCACATACAACAAGAATCAAATATGATATATACACCACACTGAAAAATGGTACACAAAGTTACTTGGTTCAACACTTTTTTACTGTCATCGATTACCTCAATAAATATAAGTTTGATAACTCACTTCAAATTGTGTATCACACTATAAATTCGCTACCCCACTTAAGAATTAAAAAAAAAAAAAATAGGTATCAACCTGCTTTTCACATGCTTAAATTAGACGAATTGTTTAAATTGATTATTACCGAGAAATATATTAAAATATATTATTTTGTTAATTGATTTAGTTTTAGAGGAACTAATTTATTTGAATTATGAAATATAAACTCAATTACTAAAACAAATTTTTTAGTCTTTACGTTACATTGAAATGATATTTAATCTCTAAGTATCATAATTAATTTGAGTTCATGAATACCTTCTTTATAGAGATTTTATATTTTTTTTTAATATGAATGACTAATTTAAATAAGGAAATAATTTCATAAAAATTAAAAACACAATAATTTATTCTTAATGTCACTTTACTAAATGATTTTCTACTTGACCCTTGGACTATTTTGTTTAAAGAAAATTCACTTTATTCATTTTCCAAAGAAGTATGAAAAAGTTTAGAAACAGGATAATCATATATAAGTTCCAACCTTTACAAAAATTCATTTAGAAAGACTATTAGTTATATGTTGTGTAAAACAATCTTCTTACATGCTATCATCAAACGTGTCATGTCAACCATTTTAATACAAAAAATTGTTAATGTATGGATAGTAGAAGACAATAGTGACATTTAAAACTGATAAGGTTATAAGAGACATATTATAAGATTATCTCATGCTTAAATCTCAAGCTCTTTTATTTCAACTAACATTAATAATAATGAATGGAAGCATCTAAATTAGAAAGAAGAGACCATATGAATATATAAAGGTAATCCTTTTCACATTTTTAATAGTTAGAATAACACCTCATAATGTCTCTCATTTCGCAATAGTTAATAGGTAAACTCATAATTAGCAAGTAATCTTCTTACCTTCAAAATTATGGCCTCATAAATAAGATCTTACAAGTGGGCAAGAAAATGAAAATAAGCATGCCTAAATGCAAATTCTGTTGAAGAAAATAACACTACAAACCCCCAAAAATCCTATTGCAAATTCAACTCCAATTCTCATATAAGACTCTAATGTTCCAAAATAATTACTTATTATAGGAGGACCACAAAATTTTAAAATTGGGTGCTTCTAAAAATTTTGTCTGGCATGTTCTTCAATGATTGATTCAAGAAACTAAGGAATGAAAAATCAAATATGCTTTAAGGAAGTAACTAATTATTTAAATTTGTATAATTAGTTATTGTATGTCTTTTACATTTAAAATATAATAATCACATATGAATAACTGAATCAAATATTTTTCTTAATCAAATACTTTGTTGTTAGCAAGAGGTTTGATTCTTTTTCTTTGCATTTGTGATTATTCCAAGTGTTGATCTATATAAACAAAAGAAAATGACAATAGTTCTTTAAGAATTTGAATTTAGACTGTCAATGGAAAATAACATGAAACTTGATCAAACTCAAAGTATAAAAAAGAAAGAAAGTCAAATATGATTTGAAATAGAAAAGAGTTGACTTATCTTTGATGCTAACAGTGGATTTCATCATCTCTTGCTTGACAATTGAAACAACATATGCTTCACATCCTTATGTGATTTTGTGGTGTCTATCCAATGAGATTAAAGAAAAGGAATTGTTCTACATGATAAAATTGATTAAATTTTTGTTTTCAAGTGGAGTTTTGTTTCTTACTGTGATAGACTGGCAATATTTTTCAATAGAAATCATCAACAAATGCATTTTTCAACCGATAATGTACATGTGGAGAGAGTTGTTTTTTAAAGATATGATTGAGAGGTGAGAGTTACAGGGTGTACATTTTTTAGACTTTCCAAAGGCATTTGTGTTTGTAAACAAAAAGTCTAACATAGTGTATATATATTAATTCCCTATGTCTTTTCATGCAAACAAAATGTGACAAATGTCTTCCACAATAGCACTACATATACGATAAGACATGATATTAGAGACATGTTTTTTAGAAATGAATTTTCTCATAGGCAATGCTCTTAAGAACACTAGCACACGAAAAATTTAATATTCTTAGGAAAAAATGTTTTCCAGATCAAATTCCAAGACCTAGTTGGATGAATATATTAAGCCTCCAAAAACTATTTGTAGCATTTCTTTGTTGTTTAAATACATTACATGCATATCAAACTCATTAGTGTCTTACATGCACATCCCGATGGTGATCCCATAATTATATAAAAATGTTTCAAAAGAAGCTAATGTAACAATTATTTAGTCATGAATTATAATAAGAAAACATTGATGAATATTAAACTCACTTGAAAGCCTAAAATAATAAAAATAAAAATAAAAATGTTGATAAAGAGGCCATAAATTCAAATATCAAGAATATTAAAATCACATGTTGGTACATGACTCATAGAAACATAATTATTGTGTTTTCTCCGCCTTGATATTTTTCTTACCATACTTGCTGCAAATAATAAAATATTAACCTTGTTCTATTTTATTTCATTATCAAGAAAGAGATTTTATAAAAAGCTTCTTAAAGATATTAATTATTCCAACTAACAAATAGAATGTTAACTAGACTTTACTCTTAAATATGCTATTGTTAATTATGTGAAAAACTTCTATGAACTACCAAAAAATGCATTTCACTAATATGACAAATCAAGAAATTTAAAATTTAAAATGTATGAACAAAACTTAATGACAATTTAATAATTTAGTAACTTATTAAAGACATTCATTAGCTTGGATAATAGTTGTTAAAACATCAATTTTATAGGGTGTTTTAGAGTTATGAATGAATGTTTGGAGATTGAGTAAAAGTATGAGATTGCACAGTAAAATGACACCTAACCAATTAACTTGATGTGTTAAAAATTAGTAAACTGACATGGTGGTGTATAAATAAAACCTTACATTATGATTTAGGTTTAGAGTTTTAGGATTTATAGCTTATGATTTAAAATTTAGAGTTTTAAATTTCAATATTTCAGGATTTAGTGTTTAGGATCTAGGGTTTATGCTTTAATATTTTAGGGTTTTGTGTTGCATTGTTTGTGGTTTTATGGTTTAGGATTTAAGATTTCATTCTATTAGGATTTAGGGTTTTTTTTTTATAGATTAAGGTTTTAGAATTCAAGATTTCATTTCATGGTTTAAGATTTAAGGTTTCATTAAGGATTTAGTGTTATGCTTTCATGATTTATGATTTAGGATTTCATTTCATGCGTTAAGATTTAGGGTCTTATAAATGAAACCTATATTAGGAATTAAAGGTTCATTCACAAAACCCTAAATCCTTAGGGTTTCATCAACAAAACCTTAAATTCAAAAGGTTATATTCGCAAAACTTTAAATTTTTAGGGTTGCATCAACGAAACACTAAATCCTTAAGGTGAGATCCATGAAACCTTAAATCATTAAGGTTGCATCAATGAAACCCTTTATGCTTAGGGTTGTATCCATGAAACCCTAAATCTTTAAGTTTGCATCCACGAAGCCCTAAATCCTTACGGTTGCATCCCCAAAACCCTAAATTATTAGAATTGCATCCACAAAACCTTAAATCTTTAGGATTTCATGCACGAAATCCTAAAGTATTAAGGTTTCATTCATGAAATCCTTAAGGTCATCTACAAAATTCTAAATCCTTAGGGATTCATCCAATAAATCCTAAAGTATTAAGGTTTAATCCACGAAAACCTAAATCCTTAAGGTTTAATCCACAAAACCCTAAATAAAAAAAACCCTACATCCTTACGGTTGCATCCACAAAACTATACATCCTTAGGATTGCTTCCACAAAACCCTAAACCATTAAGCTTAAATCCACGGAACCTTAATTCCTTAGGTTTATATCCATGAAACCTTAAAATCTTAGGGTTTCATTTACGTAACCCAAAATCCATAGAGTTTCATTACAAGACCCAAAATCCTTATTATTTTATTTACGAAACCTTAAATCCTTAGGTTTTAATTTAGGCCCCAAATTCTTATGGTTTCATTTATGAAACCTTAAACCCTTTAGCTTTCATTTACGAAACTCTTAATCCTTAAGCTTTCATTTTTGAAACCCTATCTTAAACCATCAAATCCTTAATGAAACCATATACATTTATAGTTTCGTAATGAAACCCTACATTAGTATTTAACATTTATAGTTGTGGTTTTAAGCTTTATTGTTTATGATTTGAAAATTAGAGTTTTTAGGTTCAATATATTAGGATTTAGTGTTTAGGGTCTAGGGTTTATGCTTTAAGATTTTATGGTTTTGTGTTGCATTGTTTAAGCTTTTATGATTTAGGATTTATGGTTTCATTTCATGGTTTATAATTTAGGGTTTTATTCAAAGATTTATGATTGAAGGTGTTTTTAGAATGTAAGGTTTCATGGTTTAAGATTTACGATTTCATTTCATGGTTTAGGATTTAGGGTTTTATAAATAAAACCTTATATTAAGATTTAAAGATTCATTCAGGAAACCCTAAATCCTTAAGGTTTTATTTGCAAAAAAAAAAAACCACCTTAAACCCTTAAGGTTTTATTTATGAAACCATAAATTCTTAGGGTTTCATTTACAAAATCTCAAATACTTTAGATTTCATTTATGAAACTTCATATCCTTAGGGTTTCATCCCAATCCTTAGGATTTCATAAACGAAACCCTAAATCATAAACTCTGAAACCCTAGGACTTAGGTCTTCAAAAATATGAAAAAAGTAAAACTTAAAGAAAAAAAAAACCAAGAGTAATGCATTGAAAATTAAACAAAAAAAAATGAAAAACTTGAGCATATGAAAAATCAAGAGATCTTGAAAAATAAATTAAAAATTAAAATTGAAAAAAAAATTGTCTTGAAAATTTGATTTTTTTTTTAAATGAAAAAACAAGAGTAATGTCTTAAAAATTTGAAAAATAATGAAAATTAAAAAAAATAGTAATAATGTCTTAAAAATATGATAAAATGAAAATTTAAAAAGTATGAAAAAAAATTAAAAATAAGGATTTGGGGTTTTCTGGATAAAATCCTAAGGATTTAGTATTTCGTAACTAAAACACTAAGGATTTAGAATTTAGTTGATGAAAGTCTAAGGATTTAAGGTTTTATGGATGTAACATTAAGAATTTTTTACTTATAAAATCCTAAATATTTATGGTGAAATTTAAGGTTTCATTTATGACATGCTAAATATTTATATTTTGAGTTTATGGTTTTCTTTATAATACCTTAAATATTTAAGGTTTCATTAATGATATTAGAAAAATAAATGAAATCTCATTTATTTAAGGTTTCATTGATAAATGATGTAGTTAGGGTTTCATTAATTAAATCCTATATATTTAGGGTTTCATAAATAAAACACTAAATATTTGAGGTTTCATAAATGAAACCTAAAATACTTAAGGTTTGATATATGCAACTACAAATCCAAATCCTAAATAATTATATTTTATTTTATGAAACCCCAGATTCAAACCTCAATTCCAATAACATTAATGAAATCCTGAATATTTAGAGTTTCATATATAAAACCATAAACTAAAAATTTAAATATTTAAAGCCTCATAAATAATACATTAAATTTCACCTTAAATATTTAGGGTTTTGTAAATAATACATTTACTTGAATCCCTAAATATTTAGATATTCATAAATGAAATCTTATTTATCTACAGTTTCATTAATAAAACTTTAAATTTCACCATAAATTAAACCTCAATATTTTGGGTTTCAATAATAAATTTTTAAATATTTAGGATCTTAAATTAAACTCTATATATTTAAGATTTCATAAATAAAATTCTAAATATTTGAGGTTTCATAAATGAAACATTAAATATTTAAGATTTCAAAAATAAAACAATAAATTCCAAATCCAAATATTTAGGATTTCATAAATGAAATCCTAAATTCCACCATCAATATTAGAGGTTTAAAAAATGAAACACTAATTATTTAGTGTTTCGTAAATAAAACCTTAAATTAAAACCCTAAATATTTAGGATTTCATAATAGAAAAATAAATCAAAACCCTAAATATTTAGGGTTTCATAAATAAAATCTATTTATTTAGGATTTCATTAAGGAAACCCTAAATTTCACCTTAAATTAAAACCTAAATATTTTGGGTTTCATTAATGAAATCCTAAATTTTTATCCAAAATTAAAACCTAAATATTTAGGGTTTCACCAATGAAACCCTAAATTAAACCCTATATAGTTAGGATTTCATAAATAAAATCCTAAATATTTGAATTTTCATAAATGAAATCCTAAATACATAGGATTTGTTAAATATTTTGGGTTTTAATAATAAAACGTTAAATATTTAGGTTTTTGTCAACAAAACCCTTAATTAAACCCTAAATATTTGAGGTTTCATGAATAAAACTTTAAATTGAAACACTAAATATTTAGGATTTCATAGTGGAAACAATCAATTGAAACCCAAAATATTTAAAGTTTCAATAATAAAACTATAAATATTTATAGTTTCGTTAATGAAACCCTTAATTAAATCCTAAATATTTAGAGTTTCAGAAATAAAACCTTAAATTTTATCGAAAATATTTAGGGTTTCATAAATAAATCCTTTAATTAAAGCCCTAAATATTTAGGATTTCATAATTGAAACAATAAATCAAAAAAAGTAAGCATTTAATATTAAATAATTGAAATCTTATTTATTTAAGGTTTCAATAATGAAATTTGGAATATTTTAGGTTTCAATAAATGAAACCTTAAATTGAACCCTATATATTTAGGGTTTCATAAATGAAACCCTTAATATTTGAGGTTTCATTAATAAAACCCTAAATATTTTTTTCTTGATAAATGAAACTATAAATCTAAACCCTAAATAATTATATATTCATTTATGAAACCTTAAATCGAAACCTCAAATCCAATAGCATTAATGAAACCTTGAATATTTAAGGTTTCATAAATAAAGCTATAAACTCAAAATCTAAATATTTAGTATTTAATAAACAAAATCCTAAATTTCACCAATATTTAGAGTTTGATAGGTGAAACCTTAAATATTTAAGGTATGATAAATGAAACCCTTAATGAAAACCCTAAATATTTAGGTTTCCTAAATAAAACCTTAAATTTCACTCTAAATATTTACGGTTTCATAAAAAAAAATTTAAATTCAAACCCTAAATATTTAGGGTTTCATAATTGAAACAATAAATCATTGCCTTAAATATTTAGGAAAATATAAATGAAATCGTATTTATTTAGTGTTTCATTAATGAAACCCTATATTTCACCCTAAATTGAAACCTAAATATTTAAGGTTTCAATTATAAAACTTTAAATATTTAGGATTTCATTAATGAAACCCTTAATTAAAGAATAAATATTTAAGGTTTGATAAAGAAAATCTTAAATTAAAACCCTAAATATTGGAGTTTTCATAAATAAAGCCTTAAATTGAAACCCTAGTAAATATTTAGGGTTTAATAAATGAAATATTATTTATTTAGGGTTTCATTTATAAAACCCTAAATATTTAAGGCAATGATTTATTGTTTCAATTATGAAACCCTAAATATTTAAGGTTTCAATTATAAAACTTTAAATATTTAGGATTTCATTAATGAAACCCTTAATTAAAGAATAAATATTTAAGGTTTGATAAAGAAAATCTTAAATTAAAACCTTAAATATTGGAGTTTTCATAAATAAAGCCTTAAATTGAAACCCTAAATACTTAGGGTTTCATAATTGAAACCCTAGTAAATATTTAGGGTTTAATAAATGAAATATTATTTATTTAGGGTTTCATTTATAAAACCCTAAATTAAAACTTAAATATTTAGGGTTTCAATTTTTAAAAAGTAAAAAAAAAATTAAAAATCAGGATTGAGTGTTTCATGGATGCAATTCTAAGGATTTAGGATTTTATGGATGCAACCCTAAGTATTTAGGGTTTCATGGATGTTACCCTTAGGATTTAGGGTTTTGTGGATTTAACCCTAAGGAGTTATGATTTCATGGATGCAACCTTCAGTATTTAGGGTTTTATGGATGCAACCCTAAGGATTTAGGATTTCGTGAATGCAACCCTAAGGATTAAGGATTTCGTGGATGCAATCCTAAGAACTTAAGGTTGTATGGATGAAAACCTTAAAATTTAGGGTTTTGTTTATGCAACACTAATGATTTGGGGTTTCATTGATGTAACCCTAAAGATTTAAGTTTTCGTGGATGCAACTCTGAGTATTTGGGGTTTCATGGATGCAATCCTATGGATTTGGGATTTTGTGGATGCAACACTAAGGATTTAAGGTTTCATGGATGGAACCTTAAGGTTTTAGGGTTATATGAATGCAACCCTAAGTAGTTTAGGGTTTTATTAGTGTAACCCTAAGGATTTAGGTTTCAAGGATGAAACCCTTAGGATTTAGGGTTTCATTCATGTAACCCTAATAATTTAAGTTTTCATGAATGTAACTTGAAATCTTTATAAAAGGTTAAATTCAAAAGTATGAAATGAAACCCTAACTCCTAAACCATAAAATGAAACCTTGAATTCTAAACCATGAAACCCTAAATCTTAAACCATGGAAAGAAACATTAAATCATAAACCATGGAATGAAACCCCAAATCCTAAACCATAAAACCATATACAATGCAAGACGAAACATTAGACCCTAAAAACTAAATCGTTAAATATTTAACTATAAAACTATAAATTTTAAACTATAAGGCATAAATCATAAACCATATGTCATGATGTAGAGTTTCATTTATGGAATCCTAAATCCTTAAGGTTACACCAATAAAACTCTAAATCCTTAAGGTTGCATCCACAAAACCCTTGATACTTAGTGTTGCATCCACGAAACCCTAAATTCTTAAGATTGCATCTACAAAACCCTAAATATTTAGGGATACATCCATGAAACCCCCAATACTTTAGGTTGCATCCACAAAACCCAAAATCATTAAGGTTGCATCAACGAAACCCTAAATCCTTAGTATTGCATCCTTGAAACCCAATATCCTTAGGCTTACATGCACGAAACATTAAATCCGTAGGCTTTCATCCATTAAATCTTAAATCATTAAGGTTTCATCCACGAAACCTTACATCACAAATCATTAAGGTTTTATTCACGAAACACTAAATACTTAAGGTTACATCAACAAAACACTAAATTCTTAGGGTTGCATCCACAAAATCCTACTTGCTAAAGGTTACATTCATGAAATCCTTAATCCTTAGGGTTACATCCACAAAATCCTAAATTCTTAGGGTTTTATCCATGAAACCTTAAATCTTTAGGGTTTTATCCACAAAATCCTAAATATTTAGGGTTACATCTACAAAATCTTAAATCCTTGAGTTTACATCCAAGAAACCCTAAATTTGTAGGATTTCATCCATGAAAGCCTAAATTCATAGGGTTTCACCCATGATAAATCCTTAAGGTTTCATTCACAAAAACCTAAATCCTTAGGATTTTATTACATAACCGTAAATCATTTGGGTTTTAATTACAAACCTTTAAATACTTATTTTTTTCATTTACAAAATCTTAAATCCTTAGGTTTTCATTTATGATACCCTAAATATTTAAGGTTTGATTTATGAAACTCTTAATCTTTAAGGTTTCATATGCTGCCCTTATTCATTGAGTTTTAATTTATGAAACCCTATCTTAAACCATAAATCCCTAAATGAAACCTTAAGGATTTAAGGTTTCATAATAAAACCCTACATTTGTATTTAGTGTGTAGAGTTTTGGGATTTTAAGGTTTATGATTTGTGATTTTAAAATTTAGAGTTTTAGGGTTCAATGTTTTAGTATTTAGTATTTAGGGTCTAGGATTAATGTTTTAAAAATCATAAATTCAAATAAAAAAATATTAAACTCACTTGAAACCTAAAAATAAAACTAAAGTATTGATAAAGAGGTCATAAATTCAAATATTAAGAATTTTAAAATTACATGCTTGAACATGATTCATAAAAACATAATTACTTTATTTTCTTTCCTCGTTTTTCTTACCATACTTGCTACAAATAATAACATACTAACCTTAGTTCTATTTTATTTCATTATCAAGAGTGAGAATTTGTAAATAGCTTCTCAAAGATATTAATCATTTTAATTAACAAATAAAATGTTAACTACACTTTACTCTTGAATATGCCTTTTGTCAACTTATTATCTCATAATTTCAAGTTTTCAACACCTTTGAAAATCTTCATCTCCTTCATCCAAAGTTGAATATGAACTTCAAGTTACGATAATAGTTTCAAAAGCATTACAAATCACAATGCATTAAAACACAAATTAGGTGCGTGTTTGATGAGACCAGTGCATACAAAGGTTGGAGAAGCAAACTCTGTTACTTCTGCTACCACAGTTCCATCGGCAAAGCAAACACACGCTAATCATTTAGAAATTTTCCCAATAACAAAATTACTTGAACTGATTGCACACCAGACCATCAGCACTTTTGTAGCAAAACCACCTTAGCCAATGAAGTTTGTGCTGCGGAAGTTATTTGTTGTAACAAGCTTTTAAGTTCTTTGAAATGGTATTTCTTAGGGTGACCAAGGCAAATTCCATCACGTTGTTCTGAATGTTTTTGAAAAGGGAGTTAGTGAGTTACATTAAGGAAATTAATGATATGCTTAAGTGTAAGATTCAGCTGTTCAGACACATTACACAGGGCCAAATAGAAAAATGAAGAAAATATTGAAAGACAAAAGCAACAAATACCAAAGAGGAAGCAATTGGTCCATAGACTTAGAGAAGTGTGTTTGAATGGGGTATTTGAAGAGGGTAATTCATTTGGAGAGGGTGATTAAAATTCTTTAAAATGAAATTTATTGTTTGGATGAGGCATTTAAGTAGTAATTAAAATATTATCATTTTTATCAAATAATCTCAGCTAATTTAGGGGAATTTAAAATACCCTAAAAAAAATAAAGAATTTGAAATTCTCTCTCTACTTTTATTTAATTTTTTATATTTTTTAATTATTAAATATTTTAAGTATTTAAAATACTTTTTGAATTATTAAATATTTAAAATTTCACATTTTTTTAATTTTTTAATTTTTCTATTAAATTTAATTTTGAGTTTTATATTTTAAAATAAATATATTTTTTGTATTGATACTAGGAAATTAAAATAAAAAAAAACTTGGTTACCATTTTTAATTAATTTTTTTTGGAATATATTTTACCTAAATATATCTAATTTAATTTAAAAATAAGTTCATAAAAGTATCTATTTTAATTTAAAATGAACTCATAAATAAGGAAAGATTCTTATGAGAACTGCATTTTTTATGTGAAAATAAAAATAAACATTCTCATCCATTAGATTAAATTAAACAGAAACGATTAAAACGTACTTAATTTAATCTCTCTCTATTTTTCCTCTTTAGTGCATCCAAAATTAAAAAAAAAAAAATTACCAAATATTCAAAAGATTTATTTTATCACTGTTCTAAAATATCAAAGACTTATCATCACCACCACCAAGAGTTGTTTTTATCACCATGACCACCGCCGCCGTCACCACCAACATGATTACCACTATTGCTAAGGTCAACATCATTGCTACCAACATGGTTGTCACCCCTATTGTTGCCACCATAGTCACCGTCACCACCACTAACATGGTTACCACTGTCGTTTTTACCATCACCAAAGTCACTGTCACCGCTACCATCATGGTCGTCGTCTCCGTTGATAGCGGTGGTGACGGCGACAACAACGAGGACAACGATCATAATGGTAATGGTGACGGTGGCCCTGACGGTGATAACATGTTGTTGGCGGTGTCCGTGACTATGTTGGCAACGATGATTGTGGTAATGGGGTAATTCCTAGTGGCGGTGATTATAAGTCTTTGATATTTTGAAACGTGATAAAATAAATTTTTGAATATTTGATAAAAAAAAAAATTAATTTTGGATGAAGTATTATCCAAAACAAGTGAATTTGATCTCTTTACTTTCCAAACAAGTGAATTTAAATATAAGGAATTTGAAATATTTCATCCAAACAAATTATTTATAAAATGATCGAGAATTCAATGTTAAATAATTCAATTGTTAAGTATTTCAATTACCTTGAATTTTTAAAATGTTTCATCCAAACACACTCTTATTGTTTTTAGCTCTTGATTACAATTCTAATTCCTATCATCATACTCTTGACATGGGAATAGTTTATTTACATAGGCTAGATGTTTATTTTTATCTTCTAACTAACTGATTAACACACATTTTTTCTATAAAGCTTGCAAAGCAATGTACAACATTTTTCTTCTTACAATAGGGACCCTTCATATGGAATAAGGAATATGGAAGTTGTCCAATGAAGAAATTGTCAGAAGGATCGAGAGTTTGAAACTTTTGGAGCCTCCCAATTTCAGAGACACCATCATGGCAATTCATGTTATGGTCATTTTTTTGTTTACACTAAGTTTAATTCTGACATACTGTCACTTTAAATTTTTTCACAATGTTGACTAATAAGATAACACCTAGGTGTTCGTCGCTATTTGAAACCATCTTTCTAGTGTATATTATACAATGATTGTTAGAAAATTTCACATTGTGTGTCTCAAATCTTGAGGTGCATCTTATATATGTATTTGGAACTTCGTTTAATGCCAATTGATTTTACGTTGAAAACTAATATGGTATTAGAATTTATAATTTATCTTGGTAAATCGCCTGTTCCAACAACACATTAGAATGTAATGCAAAAAACAGAAGCAAGTTAAGCAATGAGCCAAAGGTTGAAAACTCTGAAATCCCAAAATACTATTATTGACAGTTTTAAGTACAATCTATTTATATGAACGTTATTCTTCTGACAAGTTGAAGGCATCAGAAGGAAATTTCCCACAAAAATCTTCGCCCCATCTATTAAGTAAAACACATAACACTCAATCTATACGTCAATATCTTCAATCAAATTCTGTACAGTCAGAAACTAGCATCACTCCTTGAGATGCTCCCTACTATGATGCTACTAATGTTACACCAAGTTTACTTGCATTTGAAGAAACTTTCACTATCCTCCACTCTTCACAATGTCAGTGTGCCTTTGTGGAATCATCTTGGTCCAGAAAGCTCCATTGCTTGTGCAAGTAACGAAGAGTCGTCGGTGAGATCGGAGTAGCGCTCTGAAGAGGAGAGTTCATTGCCTCTACTTCTTGTGGACTCAGCTCTCTGTGAGGCCTCCCATTTCTCTGCAAGGCCATCTCCTTCAAGCATTCTAACTACTTCAGACATCTTTGGTCTGTGGCTTGGAAGGTACTGAGTGCATAGAAGAGCCACTTGAACTATTTCATCAAGCTCAATCCTATCATAGTTGTTTTTCAAGTCCTTGTCAACCAACAAATCTATTTTCTTCTCTTGGTGGATTTTCTTCACCTGCAAGTAAAGTGATGTTGAATACATTTAGGACACATCACACTGCTAAACACTTTGACAAGTTTTTATGTGAACTTTTTTCATTAGTTAAGCAAAGCAATAGAAATAGATAAATAAAGGTTTAAAGATATTTGTAATCCACTTAAATATGGAAATTTTTTATTCTAGTACTTCAAAAACTTTGGTTAGTTTTAGTCCTCAGAAATATAACTTTTTAAAATGGTTACTATCATAATTTAGTGCTAACATGACATGCATCTAGACATGTCTTACCAACTAGCACTTTGAGATGGCACGTGACATAGACATATTTAGATGTATGTCAGTCATCAATAAATTGTGATGAGATTATATTCAAAACTTTTAAAATTTATAAGGATTAAAACCAATAAAATAAAAAATTTAATGGTGATGTTTTATACCATCAGTCAATCACAATAATACTTTCAGAGAACTAACAAACATATTAAATCATAAATAAACAAATAGATAAATGATAAAGACACCAATTCTGGTTGGCTCACCCAGTCTAGCATGGCTCCTTTCTGGTTTGCAGCTTTCCCAAACTCAAGAGCTCTTTGACCAGATATCAGTTCAAGAAGAAGAATTCCAAACCCAAACACATCTGTTTTCTCAGAAGATTGGCCTGTAGAGAGATACTCAGGGGCTATGTGCCCCACAGTGCCTCTCACTGCTGTAGTCACATGTGAATCCCTGTGGTCTAGTAGCTTTGCCAACCCAAAATCTCCCACCACAGCCTCACAATATTCATCAAGCAAGATGTTTGCTGCCTTCACATCCCTGTGAATAATCTTAGGGTCACATTGCTCATGCAAATATAGCAAGCCTCTTCCAGCTCCTAAGGCTATTCTCTTCCTTGTAGGCCAGTCCAAAGCTGGCTTGGCTGCATCATCATCAAAAGGTAAGTAAATGAATACTCCAACTTCATAAACCAAACAAGCCATCGACAAAAGGATAAAGCAACTAAAATCTTCGCTTTAGACTCACCAACAAAAAAAAACATTTTTTATTACTTTTATATAGTAAAAAGTCTATGTATTAACAAAGAGTTTATCTGTATTAGCAAAAAAGACCTACTATATAGCTATCTGATTTAAAGTGAAATATATTTTAAAAAATTTGTTTTAAGCCTCACTCATTGTTGGATCCGTCCTGATGTCCAAAGGTTATATTTGAAAACTCAAAAACATTTCTTCTACTTTGGTTTTATGGAAATTGGAAGTGCATCCAAGTTGAGATGTATATAAAAAAAGTTTCATGTGTATGACAGCAGGCCCAAGATGGATACATATACAAGTTAACATGCAACTTGGTCTAGAAAGTGACTGTTTGTGTTATTTCGGTCCCCAAAGGTTTTTTTTTAGATTTTTTTTTGTCATCATGATATTGGCATGATATCAGTGTGGAGTATTTACCATTTTATTGATAACTAATCTCCACCAAAATACTTGGTTAGCCATCTTTAGTGGCTACTCTCTTCCCTATCACTCTCTTTCCTATCACTTTTTTTTCATTTAAACACTTGAATTCGGGACTTTATTTAAGGGGATCAAGCTCAGTTCCACTCAGATCAAAAAATCATCCCTTTGAGAGATAAACAACTAAATTGATAGCAAGTAAACACTTTGGATCAATTTTGTTTAAAGCATGCACTTGAAAATATTAAAGTAACACAAGTTACCATTTTGAGTAACCAAATTTTGTGTTAAACTCTACATAGAGTAGCCATTACCTTTTAGACGGGAAGCAACACTGCCATTTGACATATAGGGATAAACCAAGAGCCTCTCTGAAGCTGTCATGCAGAACCCATACAGGCGAAGAAGATTCCGATGGACGGCTAAGCTGATCATCTCAACTTCAGTCTGGAACTGGATCTCACCTCCAATGGCATTGCCATCTTTAAGCCTTTTTACTGCTACAACTGTGCCATCTTGGAGATACCCTTTGTAGACATTTCCAAAACCACCTTTGCCAACCAAGTTCTTGCTGCTGAAGTTATTTGTAGCAAGCTGAAGTTCTCTGAAGTGGAACTTCTTGAGGTTTCCAAGGCAAACCTCTTCACGGTGTTGTTCTGAATGAGGAAGAAAAATTGAGTTAAAATAGAAGAATAAAGATTTAAATAACTTTTGGATTCTTAATAAATATCTTCTTTTTTTTTTGAGTTTTAAAAAAAAAAATTACTTTGTTAGGTGTGAATAAATTTTTATTTTTATTTTGAGTCTTAACTTAAGATAAGAAGGAGGCAATTTTAATATATATGATATATCATGAATTTGAGAGTTTAGACTATGCCAACTTATCAGGGAAGATTCAAAGTAAAAATAAACATTTATAAAGTAACAAAAAAGGACTCAACAAAAAAATAATGGATATTCATTAGCAACTTAAAAGTTATTTAGGCCAAGAATAAATCATGATATGCCGATGTTTATGATCCACTAACCATTAACATCAAAAAATATTTGCTTGTTATATCTTTGTCTCCACCAGACGAGGAAGCCAAGTCCAAGAATTAGTAAGCATATGCAGCTTAAGCTTGAAGCAAACGCCAAGGCAAATTTGTGACTTTTTTGTCTTTTGGTGGATTGTGAATCTTGAAAAGCATTTCATATCAGGAAGCAATGTTAGGTACGGTATGAAGGTAATTGCATGCAAAAAGAAAAAGGGGAAAAAATACAGGGGTGGAGAATGAATGATGGAAGCAATGATTATAAACATTAAACATGTTAAGACAACTTAGAAAATGATGGTTTTGAATAGTTTGTGAAATGATTATGCACTTCAAAACAGTAGTTTAGGACTAAAGTTTTAGACTAAGACCCCTTTATGACAGATAAGAAGAAAAACTTTAGATGCAACATCATGAGGATGGAAAAGCATAAGCAAATCTACAACATGTAAGAACTATGATTACTTTGAGAATTATTCAAAGCAGAAGGAATTATTGATGTTGTTCTGAAGCAGTTCTTCTCAACTCCAGTGGCACATATTTGAGGATTGCCTACAATACTGTTTCAAGATAATGAAAAACCATACAATTACTTAATAACATAGAAAATACTGAATGAGAAAAACTAATAAAAATAAGACCAAACAAACACCTTACTTGAATGTTTTTGCATTTATTCTTGGCACAGGTTCACTCAAGTTATTATAAGAGATATCCCTAAGCAAAATTCACAAATTATTGATCAGAAATCAAATTAACAAAAAGGAGAAAAAACCAATAATAAAAAGATAGAAGAGACTTACAGAAAGGCAAGCTGAGTCATGTTAGCCAAAGATGAAGGAATTGGTCCAGTGATACTGTTATTGTTTAGCCGCCTGATTCAAATTCAAATTCCTATCATCATATTCTTGATAGGGAATTAACACAAATTTTTCTATAGAGCCTATAAAAGTAAAGTGTAGCATTCTTGAACTTACAAATAGTGGAGACCTTTCATGTGGGAAAGAGAATCTGGAAGTTGACCAGTGAAGAAATTGTCAGAAAGATCAAGAGTTTGAAGCTTTTGTAGCCTTCCAATCTCAGAGGGGATTGGTCCTGTTATATTATTATCCTGCAGAAGCCTGCAAAAAATTCCTTGTATTGTAAGATAATTAAGATTCTTAACAAAAAAACTTCCTCCAATTCTTTCTTTTACCATACATAGCATAGCATGTTACTCACACAGTCTGAAGGTTTGTTAAGTTTCCTATGCTTGGTGAGAGAGTACCAGATATACTTTGGCTTGGAATTCCACTGAAAAAAGATGAAAATGATGAAATAAGAAGTGGAAAATCTTAGGAAAAAGAAGAAGAGTGAAATTTGTTAGATTTCAACTTAAAAAGTTAAAACTAATTGGTATTAAGGAAAGTTGTCCAACACATATGTAAACTGCGCCCAGAGACTTGAGGCAGAGATGATGTGGGACTTCCTAAACAAAATTGAATATTTCTTGGTGTGGTTTTTTGGTTTGTTCCAGTTTTGACTTACAGGGCAATTACAAAATGATCATTAGAGCAAGTGACCATAGGCCAGTTGCAAGGATCCACAGCATCATTATCCCAGTTATTCAAGACAGAATGAGGATCCACCAGAGAGTTCTTGATTCCCATCAGAGCTTGAACTGCATGTAAAAGTAAAACAAGCGTTTATTATTAGGACCTTACAAATATTAAGTGCTCTAAGAAAAATAAGGAAAGTGCTCCTAGTCTCAGTCTCAGTCACCTTCATAGTTGACACCTTTAGGAGAAAGCAAAGCAGTCACTGAAGTCCACAAGAAGAACAAAACTAAACAAAAGAGAGTCACATCCCTTCTTCTTCTCTCCATTGGGTTGAAAGATATATCGCCAGAAACTTATTTTGTTGAAAGATACATCAACAAAAGACGATCAAGTTGTGTCAAGTAAAGTGAGGAGAGCAGGTTTTGAATGATTCAGCTAGCACCACCAAATCCAACTTGGTTAGTTTTTCTTACATGTCACGTTTTTTTTGGTTTACATCAGAAGAGGGAACCTTAACTCAACTCAACTCAACCAAGTCCAACTGTACCATTTTTGAAGCCAGAAAATGCACTCACTCCCACCCTTGTTTGTGTCAGAGACTTGAATCAGAGCCAATGGTAAAGGAAAAGACTTAAAAGAGAACCAGCATGCCTGATGGTTCAACAAAGAAAGCAAAGCAAAGAATATATAATAAAAAAGCCATTAGCCTCTTTCTAGATAAATGCAAAAGATGATTGAAAAAGAAAATTCCATCAATCATGCATTGGTCTAAAGAGCAGGAGTATTATTCTATTCTTTCATATATAATAATAACAAAAGAAAAAGAAAAGAAAAAAGTAAGTGTAAGTGAAGTATTATCTGTTAAGCACTGTGAAAGTTTGGCTCAGTGGATCTTAATCAGAAAACTAAGTGGGGGCAGTGAGTTTAGCTGCCATCAACTATTGAGAGAGAGTGAAAATAATTTTGATTTTAATTTTGAAGTAATTTAATTTATGTTTGAATAATTTTTTATTAAAATAAATTTTTGGATCCAAACACAGAATTACTTGAAGTTATTTCAATTAAATTTAGAATCAATTTTGAATTTTTTTTCAATCTGAAATCAAGTATTATAAAAAATTATCTAAAATACATTATGATTTCAGAATCATTTTGCCAAACTAAACAATCACAAAGTGGATCAGTATGATTTGTTAACCTTTCTCAGTGTTCTGTAGAAGAAAAATAAATTATAAATCCAAAAACATTCCCTGCCCCTGAGGGATGCCATTCATTATCTTTTAAGTACCGAACTCCACTTTTTCTTTGGTTTTATTCAATTATTATGAGAAAAAGTTAGAATCCCAAGGGATTGAGGTTGAGATTGGTGATGCAATGGCTCCTTGTGTGAGATGAGATCTTTGTTGTGTCAATTATGTCTCCCATTTTCTTCTCTCACAGTTGTTGCTTACTTTCCATATTTTATTATTTCTTTGGTCATGTTACTATGTTAGTAATAATCTTAGTTGGCTATGCTTTATTGATTCCCAATCACTCATTTTGTCTCCAAATAATCACATTCATCAGACAGTTCCTCTAATAAACAAGCCAAAAGCAGCTTACTTTTAAAAGCAAAAGCTGTTCTCATACACTATTCAGAATTATCAATTATCAATTATCAATTATCAATTATCCCTACCACCACCACTTGGAAATTCCCAAAATGCCCCCCATAACTAACATGCCAAAGGTGAGGGCTTTTTTAGTTTTTACCATCATTGCTGTGTCATGAAGTACAAGGGGTTTGTGATGTCTATTTCACTCCCGTTTTAATAGGAACTTTTTTTTTTTTCATTTTCATCAAATTTTGGTTTGCATTTCAGAGCTGACATGTTGCAGAACCCACCAAGCTAAAAGAACTGACATCCAGTTGTTCATATTCATATAATATAATTTGTTTTCCTGTTGAGATTATTTGAAGCCTCAAATTAGAATCACAAAATCTTAGTCATCAAAATGCAAGTTTTGTGTTGTCGTGTGCACATAGTTCCATCTAATCTGAAGTGAAACGATTCTATTTATGATATTTTTTGAAGCTTAGCTGAAACTCAACTAGAATTAACTTTTATATATAGTATAGAAGTATAGATATATTTTTTATGGAAAAAAAAAAAAAAAAGAAGCTATAGTCATGTATTGTCATTTGTCCAGCTGTAAGGTGTACCTTAAATAATGGTTTACTTTTTAGGAATTCGCTGGCAGAAATAAGAATATCACATTACTTTATTAAATTTGTAATTTAGGCTAAATGTCTTTGTTATTCTATGTTTTAGAAAGACTCAATAGTTTTTAAAGTGAGACAACATATTTTTTTTCTGAAATAAAGATCATTTTTTTTTAATTTTATGATGTGAATGTGAATATTTTTTAACTAATTTGACATATAAAAATTATTTTATTATATTTAATTATATGAATATTATAGAACATAACTGACATTTGAATAAAAAAAAATACGATAATGATTGTGAAATTATCTTTATAGATTTGTGAAGAAAAATATAAGTTTATTAATAAAAATAAAAAACTACTTTTTGTTTAAAAAAAGTTAGAAATTTGTTGAAGTAACATAATCCTCTTTGCTTTGTTCTTTAATGTGTGCGAGGAGGAGTGTTTGTAAAATCAATACAGATTAAAGAAACGAAACTCACAAATATAATTTATAAATTGGTTTAATATAAAATAAATAATAAAATTTAATTGATTAAAATAATAATATCGGATTCAATAATTGCACATAAAAAATAAATAACAAAAACCAATTAATTAAAAAAAATATTAAAACTTAAGAAAAAAAAAACAAATAACAGTAACTAATGACCTATGTATTAAGCATTATAAATATTATTATCGTTATTCGTTCAATTTTTTCAAAAATTACTTACCATAATACTAATATTATTGATTTATGCAGCACTGCAGTGAAGTGAAGCCTCTCTTTTTCTCCACCAAGGTTTCATTCTTTTTATCATTTTATGGTGAAAGGGTGTAAGTGTTCAAAGTTGAAAGTTGAAACACCTTTTTTCTTTATAGGTGAAACGGGTCCCAGTGTTTCCATCTGAAATAGTTGCAGTGACCACTTGATTGCATGGCATGGCGATGGCACCTAGGTGCACGTGCATGAGAAACCCCACACACTAACACTAACCCCAACACCGTAACACGACTTGACGTTCAAACAGCTCCTTGGACCGATCTATCTTCAAAAGGATTGTGATAAGATGAGAATTCACGTCTTTTGAATGTGAAATTTGTTGAAGCTACAGCTGTTAACTTAGACGTGAAAAACTATGAATCATGAAGAAATCAATCAAAACCAAATGTGAATTACAACAATCTAATTTTAATAAGTTTGTAAAATTATAATAAATATTTATAAAATAAGTGATTATTAAATAATTAATTATTTTATAAATAAATAAAATTTATTTATTTAAATAAAAAAATAATTTATTTTAAGTAGAAATAATTCAAACAAACATATTAAAAATATAAATAATTATTTATTTTATTAAAATAAATAATTAGTTTACTAAATAAATTTAAATAAACTAATTTTTTGTGTTTGTGTTATCTAAACACATATTTGTCCTTGGAAGAAACAAGTCATGTTCCAATTGGATAGGATAATTATAAACAATAAAGTTCTAAGTATTTAATATAAATGCATATATAAGATTTGAATTCGAAACCGTTGATTAAGTTAGAATTATCTCATATCAATTGATACGGTGTTAATTGATATGGTGTTGAATAGTCTCTGATTATATTTTTAAATAAACGTTTGAAAAAATTAATTTTAAAGTGATATGATTATATTTGGATTAAAATTAATTTTAAAGTATCCAACACAAAGTTATTATTAATTATTTCAATTCATAATTAATTCAAAATTATTCTTCAAACGTAAAATCAGTTATGTAAAAGAATATAAAAAATTAATCATGAAATCGAAATCAATTATGCAATTTGAAACCAACATGCTCCGATTATAAGCTACTTTGATTCTAAGGCACATCACAAATAATATGTGAATGTTGTTAGAGTTGTCAAGTTAGGCCTTTTTCACAACTATATATCATACTATCCTTCTCATGGATGGTGACCCATCAGTTCCTTGCTTGAAATGAAGTTGAGTTTATGGATCTTGATTGCTACAACACATAATTAAGTATTTTTTATTCTAGTTTCTCACAGATAAATTTTAATTAGTTCGTAGATATAAAAAAAAAAATTAATGTGATCATTAATTAATTAGTAATCAATATTGGGCATTTGTGTGAGAGAGATGTTTTTTTAGAGAGATGCTAAGTGAGAATAAAATTATATAAAAATGAAAGGGCTAATCGATCAATTATAATAACTATATTGTTGTTTTTTTTATACATTCATATTAACGCTTAAAAATTAGTGTTAGATATATTATATATTTTAGTTAAAATGCACAAGAATATTAATAATTTAGGTACGTTCAACTCTATTTTATGAAATCATTAAATCATATTGTCATTGTGTTTTATAAATTATACTTATCTTCTGTAAAAAAAAATGAAATGTTTTATAATTTTATCCATTTTACTAAAAACAAACCTTATAATGATGATGTGAGCAATTTAAGAAAATATCAGTGTTGATTAGTAGTGTTTAAGTATTTTTATTTTTAAAAAATTGTTATAGTATTTTTTCTTTATGAAAATAATGACATTCTTTCTGGTTTTTTAGACAAATGCTTTTTTGTTTTTTATAGTTTTCATTATGAAATAGGTATATATTGTTTTCTCTTTTTAGACCAAATATTTGAGTATAGTCTTTTCTTCATATGATTTTTTGTTGTTATCTTTTAAATGTTATAAATTATTCCTTTTCTTTTTGTTACCATATCATACCTATGATACATAGACTTGGATCCCTACAGTGAAAAAACAACCACAGGCTGTGTAGTTTTATTATTCACCGTACATTTATTATAATTAATTAATTTAAAAATAAAGGAGAATATTGTGATGCAAAATTTGATTGGACATCCTGCAGTGATATTTTTACGGAGGGGATTCGTTCCAATGAAATATCTAACAACTATTTTTTATATTTAAATATCTATCGATTTAGGTTAAAAAAAAAAAACATTGTGTTTAACATGAGTGATTTTTATTTATTTTTTCAAAAACTTAAAAAAAAACACTTTCTAAAATTTAGTTGTAATTTTTCTCTAACTTTTAGTTTCAAATCATATTAAAATTAATTTAAAGATGTATTTTTTGTTAGGGGTGTTCACGAGTTGGGTTGGACGAAATTTGCCTAAATTATTAATTCAACTCGATCAATTTTCAGTAAATTTAGTTAAATTTGTGTGATTTTATTTTTAAACTTAATTCAATCATGGACAGGTTGGATTGAGTTAGGTGATTAAGTTAGTGATGCATTTTAAAAAAAATGCTAAAAAATCATTATAGATTTTCAGATTTTGCTTTTTTTTTAGAACAAAAATCATTTTCTTACAAATACACATAATCATATATTAATGTACAAAATCAAAAGTTAACTTCAAATGTTAGAAAATGAACCAAGAGATGAGGTGCAAGTGACATAGAGAAGGTGCAATAATGCAATGGAAGTGTAATGTAAGGTAATAGACTAAATGGAGGACAGTGGAGGGCGACGACAATTGAGTGGGTGAGAGTAGTCAAGATTGTCAAGTAGAATTTTGGTATTTTTACTTTCTATTTTGGAAAAAAAATTTCGTTAAATTGAATAGAATGAGTGATATAATAAGTGTAAAAGTAAAATTGTTCTGAATGAATGAGAGTGTGTGAGAGACAAAGTAAAAGTACGATTTTTCTATTTTTGTTTTTTTGTTATTATTAATTTATTGGTATTATTTTTTTATTATTATTTATTAGTATATATAGTTTGAGTTGAATTAAGTCAAGTTTGGGTTCATACCACAAAATTCATTACCAAACCCATAGGTCATTAGGTTAAGATTGGATTGAATTGAGTCTGACCCAAACATTCTATCAATCTAATCAAACTAGGTTGGGTTAATTTGAATTAATTTGGGTTCACGAATTATTCATACCCATAAACATTTCTAATTTTTGTGGTAATACAAAAATTTTAATTTCAAATCTTATTAAAAATTAGGTTAAAAGTATATTTCTTTGTAATGATAACAAAAACGACAACATCAACATCAATATTGTTGATGCTAATAGCTATGGCAAATACTTGAATACCAATTGTTGATGGTGGTAGTGGCCATGCTAGCTGTGTTAAAGGGTCATTGTCAAATGTACGAAGAGTGTTAACACTTCTTTTCTAAAAATAAAAATCAAATTTATCACCAAAAAATGTAAAAGTATTTTGAAATTGAGTTAAAAAAACATTCCAAGTCATTTTTTTTTATCAAAAATATTTATTTCAAAAGTTACATTAAAATAAAAAATGAAAAACTAGTCGTCATTCCAAATAGTTCTTAATTTATTTTTAGCGAATCTCATTTTATACTTCAGTCCAAAAATTCTATTTTGTCTGAAATATTTTCTTTTCAATAATTAAAACTATGTTCGGGTGATTTATTTTTTTTAATTTTAAAATTTTAAAAAATTGAAATTAATTTTAATTTTAAATGTTGAGTTTTAATTTATTATCGTTTTTAACTTTTAAAAAAGTTATTACAAATTAAAAATGAATAAAATGTTCTTAAACAATAACAATAATGTTAGTTGTTATGGAATGATGCTGACTAAAAATTGACGATTAATTATGGTGGCGGTGGCAAAAATTGTGTGATAGTGGTGATGACGACGATGATGACGATATGATGATGGTGACAATGACAATGGTGGTGAAGATAATGACAATGATAGTCATGGCAATACTAGTGGTAGCTGTGGTGGTGGTGGCGAGATAGTGACATTGACAATGGTGGAATAATTGTTGTGATGACAATAATAATTGAATAGTAATGACAAAAACAACAATTATGGTAATAATAATAGTGGTAAAATGCTGATGACAACAATAGTATGATGATATGATGGTGACAATGATGTAGTGGTAGCATGACCATAATAAGAGTAAATATGTTTTTTAAAATTAAAAATTAAATTAACAAAATATTTTTTATTATTTTAAAAATAATTAAAAAGTATTTCAAAATTAAATTAGAAATCAATTCAGTTTAATTTTTTTAAAAAATGTATTTTATTTTGAAATTGAAAACATGAAAAATGACAACTACCCCTCATGAGTCCTAAGTCCTAACCCATTTTGATTGTAGTCGACTACATAAACAATTTTCATAAAAAAAGGCATTTGTTACGAATAGTATATTAAATTTGCTTCATTTCAAGAGTTATCATAAACTCCGACATTCGAGTTTGCTCTTAAGCACTATTTGAGGAAACTTCATGTGGCATGTACTATTTAACATTTGGTACTTTCCTTTTATGTCTGTTTCTTTTTGTACTGATCGATCATGTGGGCATATATGCTTGTTTTGCAGCTCTTTTCTTCTTTTTATTCTTTGTGGGGAAGGAAGTGCTAATCAGGGTTACACTAAAATTCATCAAGTTTTCAGTTAAAATAATTTAAACTAATAAAATATTTAAGCCATATAATTATAATGAGCTAGGTTCACCGTAAATTGTGGATGTAAAAATTGTTAGTAATTTACCTTGAGTTCGGATAAGAGAAAAATAAGCTAAGTTTTTTTTCTTAAGCCCAAATTAACGTATTCATAGACTCTAATTTGCTTAAGTTAGTTCATCTATAAGGAAATCATATACAAGAATTTTACATAAACTAATTTTATTTTGTGAAAAAATCATTTTATATATATTTTTTCAATTTTCTTCTTCCACGAATGTTTTGGATAAATTTATTCAAGAAAATTGTTAAAATATCAATTTTTATAAGCAACAATAAATCGAAAAAAAATATTTTTAAATGATATATAAAATCTACTCAAATTAATAATTTTGATTAAATTTAAACGAATCGTAAGATGATCAAAAGTGTTTTAAAAAATCTAAAGAAAATATTTATACGAGATACGTGCAATCTAACAATCATTCCTAAAATAAAGTTACACGTGGGAGAGTAAGACATATTTTATGGGTTATGATTTATATTAGTATTTAATATATGGTACTCTTAGTTATGATGGAGTGCTTACATGCCCAGAACATGGTACTATACATAATACATTGGTTCAAATGAAGACGTAATGATTATTTATGTATCAAACAATATTATTCCTTCTTTCTCTTTTTGACAGAATCAAACAACATTATTCTATTAAATTTCTTAATAAATTATTCTTTCGCTTTTTATTTAACCAATATCTAAACATCATGATTCTTCAAGAATATATACTATATCTGTGCATGCTGACTTTATATTATTCTTACACCTTTCAATAAAATAATTTTTGGAATCTCCACACGTTGACTTATTACTACTTACTCAATATATACCGAATTTATTAGTGTAGAAACTATGTGCCCCAAACTGTTTTGGTCTAACAATTTCATATTCTTCGGTAATCCAAATGTTATATTGACTAAATTTGACCGTTACTAATTAAATTTGAATTTTTTTAAAGTAAGATTTCAAGTTGGATTTTAGAGATACAAGTGAAAATTTACTTGAAAAAAAGATTTCACTTGAATGGATACGTATTTTACATCTACAACATGGCAATAAAATATAAAGTTGTAAATAATTTTTGAAGAAGTAAAGTTAATTATAACCTTTAAGGCATGAAAAAATTTGCTCACCTTCTTGAGGCAAAAGGTGTCATATTAATTTAGCGAGGTGGGCATTAAGTAGTAGTTGACAAAGATTATTTACAAAATAAGTTCGGCCAATATTTGGATAAAAAATATTATTTTTAGTTTACGTGTTTGATAAAAAAAAAAAAAAAAAGTTGAGCTGACTTTTAATTTATTTAAAAAAAATTATTATTTTTAAAACAATAAAAAAAATAATTTTATGAATTTTATTTTTTGTTTTAAGAAATATATTTTCATCATCATGTCACTCTCATTCTATTGTCATCGTCGTTGTTAACACCACCACACTAATTATCGTAGTCATAATCATCACCATCATTATCATTATTATTATTATTATTTTAACAACCACCTTTTTTTAATCATTATTGTCATCATAACCAATATCACCATTGTCATCACATCATTCTTGTTATCATTACTACATTGTCACTGTTGACATCACCAAAATCACATTGTTGTCACCGTCACAATCATATTGTCACTATCACCACCGCCTCCCCCCGTTTTTCCCCTGTCACCACCACACCATTATCATTATCATTGACATTACAATTATCATTCAACTACTATCAATATTAGGGTAATCCTCACCACCATAGATGCTATCACATTGTTGTCGTCATCATCGTCACTAACATTGTACCACCACTACATTATTATCGTTGTCATTAATATCATTATTATTGTCTTTGTCATCATCCTTTCACCACCGTCAACGTCATTCATTAAGTATATTTTATTCGTCTTTCAATTTTATTTTATTTTGTAAACCTATTTGTCTTTAATTCACAGCCACTGTTTAAAAATTAAAAGTTAAAATAAATTGAAACTCACCCGCTAAAATTATATACCCTTTTAAGAAGATATTTTTTTGAAAGGTTTTTTTAAGAAGGTAAAAGTGTATAATCTAGATCATGTAAATATTAAGTTTTTTTAATTAATAGAGTAGTCTATTTAAAGTATAATACTAATAATTTATCATACTACCTAATGTGTTAAATATTTGAAAAATGAATTTTTTTTAATAATAATCTTGGCATGAGCATGATTGCGGAAGATACTTATAATTTTCACTAGACACCTAAATGTGAAACTCAACTGACATGGAATATTATAGTTAAACAAGTACTATTAAATTCAAATTATAAATATGTAATTGTATTAATTTGATCATCGTTTGAGTATGATTATCTCTAATACAAAATACGGGTGATCTTTAAAAAAAATTATAATAATTTATTAATAAATTTTCAACTTCAATCAAACTTTAGAAACATAAATTTAACTCTTAAAAAACAAATGTATCAAGTAAATAGATTAGACAAACCTAACAAGGTAAAATCTATTCTCTTAACTTGTTTTTCTCCCTACTTGTCGACCACAAACTCAAGTTGCACCAAAGTAACATTATTGATTTAAAAAAAAAAAAATAGCATCATTTTTGTGTGGTGGGCAATGTAGACATGCTCTTGTCAAATACAACCATATTGGTATTATCTGATCTCTTGAAAACGATAGGGGTCCTTTTCTGTCTAGTGTGTCTACACATACTTGGCTCCTTTCCAAAATTTTCAAGTTAAAAAAAAAAAAAAAAAAAACACTTTGAACCTTTGCTAATTCCCTTTGATTAACGAAAAATTAATTTCAAAGAAGAAGGGAAAAAAAAAACACTACTCATCATTTCACCCCAAGAAAACAAAAACACTGCAAAGAGAAAGTTCTTTGAAGCCCTAGAAAAAAGAGAGTCAAAGTAATTGATTAAAGAGAAGTTGACCTTGACCATGACCCTAATGAGTAGTAATATTCAACCTTGAGTACTTAGCCCAAATGAGTGAGAAATCATTGTTCTTTTGCACTCACTAAGAATGTTTCAATGAAGGTAGAGAGAGAGAGAGAGAGAGATGAGTTTCTCTCTCTATATATCATAGCAAAATGTAATGTAATGTGTACCAAACAAACCCACCACATGATTATGCCTATTTGGCTAAGTTCTTTTAGAAAAAGACGACAATTATAAAGCCTCCAAAAATTGTTGACAATTATTGACACCAGCTTGTTCCCCTTATTGCATCCATTTCTCACACATTCACTGCATTTTACCTATCAACTTCTTCCCTACAAACAACAATTTTTGTACTAAATGCACATATTTTGTCGGTCACGATGTGTTCATTATAATGGCCTAGTCTCATCCCATATACAAAGTACAATCCTTCGTCTTCATTATGTATATGGTGTATTTTCTTGATTGAGACTCTAGAATCTAGATATACCTTTTTTAAAAGATAATCATGTTATCGTATATGAAGAAAAATTTATTGAAAGAGGTAAAATTTATTTGGTTGATCTTTACGTACATAGAGATTAAAATCTCATAGCTTTTGGGTATGTAGTTTCTTTGTTTATAGCAACAAAAAAATCTACTCAAATTAAGTATAAATAAGAAAATTATTTCTTAAATTATTTAATATAGTTGTTGCGTATTCATAGTTCATTTACACGCTTGCTAGTTTTATTACAGGCTTAATTATATATTTTTTTTAATCCTACTTTTATAAATTCCCAAATTCAGTTCTCTAATTTTTAATTCAGAAATTTGATCTTTACTTTTCAAATCATACAATTTTGATTGGTTGTCAAATATAACATTGATTTATTTTTTACTTTAAAATAAAATAAAATAAAAATACCTATTTTTTTTAATATTCACAATATTAACTTAATTAAATTTATATTTTTGTTTATTAATCACACAAAAAATTACTGAGTCAATTTTAAATTAAATAAAAATAATTTTTTGAATATTAAAAAAATTAACGTTATATTTAACCATCTATAATTCAAATTTAATGATTAAACTAAAATTATATAATTTTAAAGACTAGAGAATTAAATATTCGAATTAAAAATTATGGAGACAAAAATAGTGAATTTATGAAAATAAGGATCCAAAAGTGCAATTAAGCATTTATCATAGAACATAACTTTGAATATTGGGATCGTTTATTTAAATTTATTTTTTTATTTTTTTAATAAATAATTATTTTTATTTTATTTCTTAATGCATTTATCTAAACTGTTTTTTTATATTAAAAAAATTGTGTTTTTTAAGAAACGAATCCTATTTGTTTCTGGAAAAAAAAAATTTAAGAAGATTTTTTTAAAAAAATAATAATAAACAAACTAGCTAATATATTTATCAATTAAGCAACTATGCTTAAAATGTAATAGTAGTTCGATTAATATAAGATATTTAAGCATCTGAAATAGAACATGAATTGATTGATGAGGCAAATATGTGGTGAAGTGTGATCACCAAGAGAAAGAAACCCTCCAAGTTCGATGTTGATCCTCAGAATATTAGGTTAAAAGATGTCTAAAAACTAGAAAGAAAAGAACCCACTATAAATTACTATAATAATCTTTAATTTCATTGGCTCCATATCAACTATATAATTTTTGGCTAGCTTTCAACTCATGTGAACCAGCCAAGAAGTGTTAAAGATAGAATATATTCTCAACAACATAGAGAGGAACACTTTAAAGCTTTGGATACTAAACACGCTACCCCAACTTTTTTTCCCTACCTTTTTCATTAGTAGTGGTTACAAGAATTTCACACACCCAATTAAATTTGGAGAATAAAGGTAGTATCACATTGTAACAAAGTAGCAATAAGCGTGGATACAAATTATAGCAGACTCATTAATGAAGTGATTCAAAGTTTAAATCATAATGAGTTTGGGTATGAAATAAATTATGTTAAAAGAAGAATACTCATGTTATATATATTCATAATCTCCAAAAAAGATTAGTTATTATTTTTTTACAGTAGTTAATTCATATCAATATTATGGATTTATAATTTAACAAAAAAAAATGACAATTTAACACAGACTTTTAAAATAATCTTATAAAAATTAATTATTTTTTTATAAATAAAGAATTACAATTTTACGACAGTATAATAGAAGGACATTATAATTATTGTCTTAAATTTGTCATAAAGTAAGACTGTTATTCCTTTTTTTCTCTCTTTTCTCAAACCCCACGTACCCACAATCTATTTATTAGAAATTTTCAACAGTTTCTAAACTGAGAAAGTGAGGGAGCAGATATTCGCATATACTAGCATTCAATATCAAGTCAAAAAATAAAATATTCCAATATGTCAACAACGGTGGTTTCTCAATTTACCAAATTTCGGTGTGAAAAATGCTGTTTTAGAGAAAATGTTCATTTTGGTCTATAAAATCACTTTTTTGTATGTGACAATGGATTATTCATTCAATAATAATTGTACCTGTACGGGGTACAATAGTAACTCACTCTCTTAATGCACCGAGTTCTGGTAGTTAATTAATTTTTGTTGTAGTGCTAATTTTAGTTTATTTGATGATTAAATAATCCTTTCATTGGTTAAAGTAGAACAATATTCTTAGCTGGCCATGTTCAGTTAATTATATGTTTTTTTAGGGCTTTTAGGCCATTCCTTTGGGTACAACAATTAATTGGATTTTCTTTCTTTTTGAAGATAATCAATGGTCCTCTATCAATTTATTTGATGACATAATTAAATTCATTCTTAAAAGATGGATATTATTTTATTATTCTTTTATTAAGACACGAAATTTCATTATTTTAAAATATTTATATTTAAAAAAAACAAATTAAGTATTTATTTTTTATTTTAAAATATCATTTTTTTCTTCAAATTTCAGTGGCTTACCATGTCAACTGTTTTTTTGAGTTATAGTTTATCTTTAATCTCAAATTTTAATGGCTTTATATCCTCAAATAATTATCTCTAAATAATTCTTTATATATTAAATTATTTTTTCTTTTATTTACAAATAGTTTCATTTATAAACACATGATCAAACAAGAATATGTTGCACAGTTTAAACACTTTTCAAGTTTCTCATCCCCCAAACATATTTTCATAAGATGTGCTAAACACATACAATAACACAAACACTATTGCGGTGTCGAAATTTGTGATTTCTCTAAGCCAACACCGAACTAGGAAAATTCGTTAGGGAAGAAAAAATTGACATATGAGTAAATAATTATCTATTATTAAAATTAATTAAAAGAGAAAGAATATGCGGTGACATTTAAAAGAAAAATATACTCAATGAGAAAAAAATAACAAAAAGAAAAAAGGAATCTGAATTTTTGTTCTGGGCCTAACAAGTTTCTAAGAAAATGTCATGAACTTCAAATTTGCTTCCTGCACCTATTTTGTGTTATTGGACAAAATTCAAGGTTGGGAAGAGGTTGCTAACCCTATTTCAAAATAGAAAATTATTTAAAAAATAAAACACTTGTGGCTGCTGGGATTCGAGCCCAGGTCTCCACGGCCACAACGTGGAATTCTCACCACTAAACTACAGCCACTTTCTGATTGTTTTGCACATTCTAAAATAAATATAAACGTTAAATACATTTAACTAAATCCACCATTTCTGTAAATATTTTATAACAATTTCTCAAAATAGTTTTTAACTGCTATTGGGACGAGTGATCAAGTTTGTTTGCTGGAAATTTTAATGGAAAAGGGGGAGGGGGATTTACTATGATGTAATAAGATCAATGAATCTAATAGTGTAGCTTTAGCAGGGGGATTTACTATGATCAAGTTTTTTTGCTGCAAACACTTGTGGCTGTATAGGCCAGTATACGTTGTATTTTAGTAGTGTAGCTTGTTACTCTTGTGTGTAATGTTTGTAATCTTGCTTTAAATTAGGCACTTCTTGTGCTTACTTTTGATCAATGATATCATTTTCGCTTATAAAAAAAAAAACTCATCAAAACATACCATATGTCTATGTTACTAACACTGACGGACATCAGCCAAAAGAAAATCCTTCAATTCAGTAAATATACTATATGTTTATTCGTCGTATGCATGCAAGTTGTTGTGAATGTAGCTGCAGTGTTTGTGAGAGACGGGTGTGACTGTTTCAGTTTCACTGCATTGTAGGTGTGGTTGATAGTAATAGTTTCGAAGTGGTAGGCTATGCTAATGCTATTGCTAGGGTATTTCTTGGAAGAGACAAAAGAAAAGAAATTAAAAATAAAAGCATGAAAACCCTAATGCTGAAGTAGTCAAACAGTTTGCAGAGTAAAACACGCCACTCATTTCAAAAGTGTAAGAACGTCGACGACGCGACCGCGTCTTCGAGTGTATTCGCGTTGATTGCATGTCTATCCTTAAAGTTCACGTCCAAACACACAAGAAACACAAACTCTTTGCTTTGAATAGAGATGTTGAAAAACACCATTGGTATGAGGAACGAAACACGCACAGATAACAAACACAACGGAAGAATTAGCAAACAAGGATTTGCAAGCAAACAAATTGATTTATTTCCCCATTCAAATGGAGATAGAACAATAGAAGGTCTAAACGCCATCATAGTCTAAACAGACACAATAACCATAACAGAAAAACAATAACGTGTCTGGAAAACCAGACTTATTTTCACAGGAACAGAATAATAAAACGACACTTAACGAAACTACTCTTCTTCATCTTCATCTTTCCAGCACTTCAGAGTTGATCTAGGTGAACCACAGTCGGTGATCTTAACGAATTTCTGGTAGACAACAGATCCAGCCATTCCAAGCCCTTCTTGGCTCCTCTCTTCGCGACAGTATCCCTTAACATCCAGACAACAGATCTGATCAAAAGACTTGCTTGCACCATCCAAATGAACTGCTACAGAAAACTCTGTTGGGAGGAAGCATTCCAATACCCTTTGAACCAGTTCATTCAGATTCATCGTTTTGAAGTCGTACCCAACAGTCTCAAAGCTTGCATAACTGAAACCATCCTCAGGAGTCACATGAATGGTGGAAACAGCAGGGCCTTCAACAGAGTTCATTGAATAACCGCATGGCTCAAAGTCAAAGTCACAGATATCGGAATCTGGAAGAATTTTCCTAATGCCCGAGTTAACAGTCATCATGGCAGCTGAATCAGATTGGTCTTTGTAGAAAACCTGTGCTTTATCCTTATCCAGGCTAGTCATGCACATCTCAAGAGTGTAAACATTGTTGGATGAGGCCACAGAATCTGCAGATGCAGAGTAGACATGCCAGTTCTGTGCCTTCCCTTGGCCACCCAGAATATAAGCATTGCTTCCTGCACCAAGTTTGCCAAAGTGGCCATTGAGGATGGCAACTTCCTCGGAGAAGTTGCGGTGCGGGTATGGCTGAGCACCGGGGAAAATGAAGCTTCCCCTTGTGTAATTCACGGATCTAACTTTGAGGGAAAGGGTTTCAGCAAACTTCAATATGGGAGGGATTGCGTGCAGTAGCTTCGTTGTACCACAGGTTTTGATGATGATCTTGTAGGCATAGACAAAGAGGCTGGACTCAGACAGAACATAGGAGTCGACATCATCATTTTTTAGCGAAGAAACAATGGTGCATGCAGCAGGTGTTAGAATCTCATCCAGCTGAGATTTTGTGAGAGATCTTAAACCCCTTCCTTCTGGGTCAGCAAAGAGTCCTGGCTGGAAAAAGTTGATTTCCAACCTTTTTTCAAAACCTTCAAATCCAATCGCAGAAACCGCCATGGCCATTTTTCAGGAGAGAATGTCGTCACAGTAGGAAGCAGAACAGAACACAAGCGCAAAGAGAGGAGTTGGAAAGATGGAGTTTGAAGGAGAGCAGTGAAAACCTAATTGAAAACAAAGGGAAAAAAAAGCTAATAAAATTGTGCTTGCATGCAACGAACTATCAATCTGAGCGGGTATCAGGATGGTTTGCGAGCGCACTGCAAAAGAATCATGAATAAAAGCAGTGTTAGATTGGGCCATTGGATCAAATAAAGTGAATAAAAAAGCATTCAATATATATGAATGAAAGGCAACATACGTTGGAGTATGCAGCAGATCTGAATTTCTTGATGCCACCGTTGGGTCGAACGTCTTCAATGCTGTATCCGAGGGGAGCTTCGTAAAATAATGATGATTTACTACTACTACTACTAGACTTCTTTTTCCCACCTTTAGACTCCATTAGCTCATTCAGTCCTGCAACAACACAATAAACAAAAAAAAGATATAAGAAAATTTTCAAACAACCAACAGAATCCAGAAAAAGAACCAAATAGCACTAGAAACCAAATGACTTGTGATGATTTAACCCACGCTCAAAGCTTGTGTTTATATATACTAGTGTTAGGGTAATCTTATCCATATAAAAATTAGCAAAAGCTTCTAGCTTTAAAGGCTTAAGATTGGATCTGGGTAAAAGGCCAATTTTTTTCATAAAAAACTATACATAAATCTATCCAATTGTCTCAAATTTAACAATTTAGAAATTATTATTACAAACCCTAATTATAATTGTAATACAAATAAAGAAAAGGACCGAAGCTTTGAACAATTCGAAAACCTTGAAATCGATCAACGATAATGAAATCTTTTAATGCAACAGAAAAACTATAAAAAGAGAAATTGGTTAAACAAAATCGAAAACCACTATCAAAAGAAAAGGATGGAAACACAGAACCACCACTAAATCAATAACCGGTCCCAGTTATATTATTAGACATCGACATGACTAACGGCAAGGCAAGAAATCAGGGACACGAACAGGACCAATAAAAAGTTTATTACGTATCCACCAACAGGCACCGAAATCTCATTTGCCAAAAAGCAATCAATAATTATAAAAACAGTCGAAATATCATTTGACAAAAAGTAATCGATAATGATAAGAAAAAAAACACACGAAAAGAGAGCGAGATAAAAGCAAAAATAAAAAAAAAATTACGCGAGCAAATATTAAACATGTATAAAGCACGCAAATCGAATAAAACAATCGAAACAGACAACGGAAAACGAAAAAGAAAGGAAAAAAATAAGAAAAGAGAAAAGCTCATCGGATCTAGAAACCACGTAATGATTACAAATTACAAAATAAAAAAATACAGATAAAAAAAGAACAACACGTACCTGCTTAGATAATCGATTAAAATGCCGCAAAGAATAATGATGTGAATACCTTCAACAAACCAAAACGATCCGAAAAGTATCTGAAATTCAAAGAAACAATAACAATAACAATAACAATCAGAAACCAAAAACGAAACAACCGATTAAATCGAACGCAAAGGTGAAAGGAGAATATCAACAAGAAGAGGAAGGGGAAAGAAAGAACGCTCACAGATACGAAAGGGGAAAACGAAACCCTAACCGAAACCCTAGAAATCGAAGAAAGAAGCGAGAGCGATAATTTTTCAGAGAGAGGCGTTGAGCGATGAAGGTGCCGTGTGGATGAATGGAGGGGCGAAGGTGTGTATTTATAGGGGGTGGCGGTGTTGTGTGGGGAAGGGTTTTGCGTTTTTTAGGGCCGTCCGTGACTAGTGTGAGCTGTGTGGGAAATGACGGTCTTACCCTTTCCCAATGCCTAGTTTCCGGGTTGCTTCATTATTATTCTGGTGATTGGTGCTAGGTGGCGGCCTTTTTTACTATAATATCCTTTCGGGTGTGGGGTCCAGGGGCTCCGGGATTCTGTTGCGCTAATAAAGTAAGCGAGTTTGTTTTTATTTTTGTTTTTTGTTTCCGTTTCTTGGGTATGTAAAGAAATAAAGTAGGTTAGTTTCTTTGGATGGAATGAATTATTTTATTATTTATTGGCTTAATTATGTATATTTGGGAACAGATCTTCTCAAGTCTTTTTAAAATTGGATGAGATCTTAACTATTGATAATTTTTATATATCAAATAATAAAAATATGAAATGATTGTGAAATTTGAAAACTGACACTCTCTAAGAGGATCTGTGTGCATATATTTTGACTCTTGATTGTTATTAAAAATTTGATTGGACTCTTCAATTATTAAAATATTTAATTGTTTTTTTAATTTTTAAAAATGGTTGAATTAGGTTTTCTAATTTTTAGAAGTTTTAATCATGTCTTTTATTTCTCAAGATAGGTTTGATTTAGTTTGATTTAAAATTAAATTAAATATTGTATCTTTCAATTATTTTCATGGATTAGATAATTGTCAATCTACCAAAGATCGACAGGTTTAGGCTCTTTGCACTTAGTGTTCAAAGTAAAATGAATTGTGTACCGTCCGATTATATTGACAATTAGACAATTGACAATCTATCAAATACGGAACAATCCAAGAATGTGAAAAGATAAATATATTATTTTTATCTTAAGAAGCGAAAAAATAATCTTATAGTATAAATGTGAAAAATAAAGATATTATATTTATCTTTTAGATTAATCTTATAAAATAAATGTGAAAAGATAAAGATATTATCTTTATCTTTTAGATTAATTTATTATTTTGTGTATGATAAATATCATAATTTTATCTCTAAGATAAAAAGATAAAAATATGATCGTTTTCTATATATAAACGAAATTTGACTTTGGAGTTAGACAAATTTGAATTATGAGATTCCACTTTGATACTCTTATTAGTCTTTCACTCACACCTGAATAAATATATTTATATAAAAAAAAAAGGATCGAATTAAAAAAATTATTTAATTATATTATTTTAAAAACTCAAACAATCTAATTGAATATTTGAATAATTAAAGAATTTAATTAAATCTTTCATAATAATTGAGAGATCAAATCCAATGTATACTTGAGTCTATTTTATTTAACTGCCGCACGGAAGATGTGGTGAAAATTCCTTTAAAAAAATGTGGTGAATGTTTTTTTGTGTTTTATTTATGTATTCTGAATTTGTGATTGTAAACTAGAGGAAGGAAGCGTGTATTTGAATTTGTAGAATTATATAAAATCAGGTACACGTCATGATTTTTTGTTGGATAAGGATTGTGTTCAATTATGCTTACATACCGAAATTGAAAGGAAATTGATTGTTTTTTATTCGTAGGAATCAAAAGGGGTTTATAATATTAATGCATTCGGTTTAACTAATTGAGTTAGATTTCTTTAATAAAGGAAATTAAATTAAATCAATTTATTATTTCATTGTTTGCATATTTATATCATGTAAAATAGAATAAAATTCTAATTTCTTTGTTTGACAAACGAAAATTTTATGAGAATTATAATTGTTTGGCTTAAATATAATTTGATCTTTTTATTTATTAAAATTTAGATTTAATTACAATTTTGGTTTCCTTACTTTTATAAATTTACAATTTCGATTTCCTACTTCAAAATGCATAATTTTAATCGTTATCTTTAATGTTGATTTTGGCAAAATTAGGATTTAAACCCTAGTCTCTTTAGTTATTAACTAATCTCAATAACCACTAAATCAATAGTTTAATTAATAACAATTATAAAGCATTCATATAAATTTTATTTATTATCATATATTTATTTATTATTTGTTGTGTTCTCAACAATAATTTAGTATTTTGAATAAAAATAAAATAAAACGAGTGATTTATAAAATAAAAAGTGAAATATATAAAAAAAAAAATTACAACTAATAGTAGGAGATGTTAAAAAATAAATGAAGAAAAAATTACTCCCAATTCATGATTTATATCGTCTAATCCAATATAATTTTTTTTTTTTTAACATCTCTTGTTGTAATTTTTTTTTATATATTTCACTTTTTATTTTATAAATCACTCAATTTATTTTACTTTTATTCAAAATATTAAATTCTTGTTAAGAACATGAAAAATAATAAATAAATATATGATAATAAATAAAATTTATGTAAAAGATTTATATATATATATATATATATATATATATATATATTTTTTATAATTATTATTAATTAAACTATTGATTTAGTGATTACCGTGGTTCTTTAATAACTAAAGTGGCTAAGGTTCAAATTCTAACTTTGCCAAAATTTATTTTAATTTTAATTTTAATTAATTAATTAAATTAAAGGGTAACTTAGGAATAAAAAAGGATAATCATGTCATTAATAAAAAAAATTAATTAATTAATTTTATTTAAATAATTATTAATAAAAATAAAATAAAGTCAATGTTAAAGATAATGGTTAATGCCTCTAAATTAAATGGAGGGACCAAAACTGTTTGATTTTGAAAGTAAGTCAAAATTGCGGATTTGCAAAAGTAGATGGATCAAAATTGCAGATTTTAAAGTAGGGGGACTAAAATTGTGGATTTGCAAAAGTAGGGAGACTAAAATTGTAATTAAGCCTAAAATTTATAATTTTTGTTATCTATTTTAAAATAACGACATTTTTTTTTGTAATTGCAGACTAGAACACCTTCGAGGGGGAGTCATCCCAACTAAGTTGGCACCCCTCGACCCCACCCTATCCTAGGACCCAACTGTGTATTATTAAATAAAGAGAAACCAATACAATAGAAAAACATAGGGAAGGACCACCAAGTAAAAGCCAATCTATTATCTACCACATGGTTAGTCAAGTGTAATATGAGCAAACTAATATGTCGACCCATCAACATGGCATGATTTCATCTGCTACGAAGAGATCATGGCACCAGAGATGAATTAGAGAAAGCAGCAATGACCAGTTGTGAGTCACTCTCAATCCAGAGTCGGGACCATCCAATCCGGGTTGCCTGCTCGATAGCCATAATGGCTGCAATAAGCTTAACATGCAAGGCCGTGGTGTTACTAATGTAGTGTGAGAAGCCATCTTTAAAAACCCCAAAGTGATCTCAAAAAACACCTACAATGGCGGCATGGCCAAGTGAACCGCAGGCAACGCCATCAATATTGTACTTAATGAATCCACAAGGAGGGGGAGACCATTCCACTTGTTTAATGGAGGGAGCTTGCAGAGGGTGAATTGGAATGTGAAAATGCTTAAGAAGTGAGAATTCCTAAATAGAATTGAAAGCATGACCCGTGAAAATTTTTCCAGAAAGTGAAGCATGGGTGACAACAAGGTTGATGGCGTGATTAACCGACATGCTAGTATTTCTGAATCTAAGACCATTGCGGCTCCGCCAGGTGACCCAAACAATATGCATCATTGCAGATAACATGAGATCTTTAGCCTGGTTGCTATGAACAAGTTCCACGGCCCTAAGAAGGGACAAACCAGAGGAGCAATCAAGATTTATAGTGGAGACCGATTGAAGCCAAACCCATAACTTTGAAGCAAACGGGCAAGCCAGAAAAGGATGGTGTGATGTCTCAACCTGAGCATCATAATGGCTATACATAGAAACTAAAATGTGACCACTACATCTCATCAAGTCATTAGTAGGAAGTTTGTTATGTAAAATCCGCCACAGGACAAAGCTACGAGATGGAGGGATAGCTCGGGACCATAGAATTTTTGCCCAGGGGAGATGTTGCCCTGGGACTGAGAAATGAAGATAAGCTTCCTTTAGAGTGAGTGTGCCATGGAGGGAATGCTTCCAAATTGGTTGATCATAATCAACACTATCCAAGTCAGGAGGTGGAACTTATGTAAATGCAACAGGAAGGTTATGGATCATGTGAGTAAGTGTTGCAAGGATATACCATTTACCATTAGATGTAAAGCTACGCATGGGGGAAGTAAGGCCCTTCCGTAATTTGGAAAGCAAGTTCAAAATATCTGCAATGGATGCATTCAAACACCAAGGGTCTAACCAAAAGTTGGCAGCATCCTCTCTATTAATAATCCAACTTGTTCCATCATGCACCTCATGCCAGGGATGTCGAACAGAAGTCCAAATGAAGGAAGCTTTAAACGTAGTGATCACTTAGTTATTCTTCAAAAATCTTGCTCGCATAAGAACTACCCAGGAGGTATCAGAGTACCAAAGATCCCAAAGTAGTTTGAGCATAGCAACGTTGTTCAAACATCATATGGATTTAAGGCCAAGGCCACCCTGTGTAAAAGGCTTCCAAACAAAGTGCCAGGCCACAATGGCACTTTTTTGAATGTTGACATCCCCCAACCAAAGAAAGTTTTACATCCATTTTTCAATGGTTTTGAGTAGTAAAGTCGGCCACTCATATACCTGTAAACTATATAAAAGCATACTAGTAATTACCGAGTTCAGCAATTAAACCTAACCCATATAAAAGAGTAGATTCCCCTTCTAGGAGCTCAATTTAGCCTTAATTCGATTTGCAATAGGTTGAAGATGTCTGGTCCTAGGCTTGCCTATGAAGATTAGGACCCCAAGGTAAGAAAAAGGCAAAGAGCCTAAACCAAACTCCAAACAGCTCTGAACCCTGTTAATATGAGTGTTGGTCATGACCCCTACATAGAAGACACATTTATGGGCACTAATCCATTGGTCAGATGTTGAGCCATATAAAAGGAGCAACTTCTTCAAATTATTAAGCCTAGTGATAAATCCATTGCAGAAGATCATCACATCATCAGCATAATTTTAAAATAACAACATTTAATGCCCATATTTCTTAAAATCCTCAATTTTGATATTTTATTTTAAAATACAGACATTTAGTCAATAATTTTATAAATTTTGTGATGTTTATGTTTTTGTCAAACTAAAAATGTTCACCATGAAGAGATTATTGTTGAGTATGACATGAACTAAACAAATAATATTGTCATGTTACTAAATTTTATAAATTTCACAAAAGATTAAATATATTTATTTTAAAATAAATAGACATTACAAGAAATTAAAACATGAATGACAATGATTTTGTCACTAATATTAATTTTTGTCGCTGATACTTATATCATTGATGTTTTAGTGACAAATTTTAAAAAATTATGCATAAATTATTTTGTCACTATTAATAAGTTTTTTTTTTATATATAGTCATGTAACCTTGTAAATTGTTCTTTTAAAGAATCTTAAATAATTATTATTAGGGTTACAAAATAACAAATTGGGAATTTCATGTATCAAACTAAACCTACTTATAAACTTAATGGATCAACATCATGAAACTACTTAAATATTTTATGACCCAAATAAAACTACTTATAATCTTAATGGACCAAACCAAAACTACTTATAAACTTAATGGACCAAAATGAAAGATGTTTCATATAAGTTCAAACATAAGTAAATGGCTAAATCACAAATTATAAGTTCAACACAATATATCAACTAAAAAAAATAGTAAGAATAAGAAATCTATGTTACCTTTTGCTAATCAAAAGTTATACAGGAAATGCAATAGACAGTATTGGGTTATTGGGGTCTTTGCCAACAGATGTCAAAAAAAATTTGTCCTCTATAATAACCCTTAAGGAAACTTATCCAGACTAATTAAGGGTGTCAAAGTTCGTCAAGTCGGCCCGCCAACCCGCCAAAAATGGCGAGGCGGAGTGAGGTGCCAGCTCATTAAGGTTATGTTTGCATATGAATTTTCTAATTTTGTTATGTCCGTAGTTGTCTAGGTTTTTTTTATTTGTCTTCAAATATTTGTTTTTATAAACTAACTTAACTAATTAAGTTTCTTAATTCTTATGAACTTTGGAATAATATTTTTTGTACTAAAAAAATATTCAAGACAAAATTATCGTCCAACTTCATGCTTTTAGATTACGTTTTGACAAATTATAGTGTTTAAATTAAATTACACCATAAAAAGATAACAAAGCTACACAAACAAAACATTTATATAATATTTTTTATATATTTTTTTCCAAGTTTGACGAACCAATCTACCAGCCCGCCTATTGGTGGGGCAAGCCAGGGCTTCTAGCTCGTGTCGGCCATAGATGGGTCAGCCTGGCCTGTTTTTGGCAGGCCAAAGGGCAGGTCAAGCCCAAACAAGGCAAGTGACCCGCTTTAACACCCTTAACACCAATTATGTGTTAGGAATTTATTTATTCCTAATTAATTAATATGGACTAGATATTAATTTTTATCATTTATATTAGTTATTCACATTTAGAGGGGTTCAATTTAAGTGATCTAATTTATAAAGTCCTAGACTGCCAATAGAAAATAATACGAGATTAATAAGTGGATTACTAGTTTTACCCATTGGGGCATAATGGGAGCTCTAATGGGTTAAAAACATAAAGCACGGTGATGGTTCTCAATATACCAAATCAGAAAACAATTTTCTCCTCTTCTCATCTGAGAAAGAAAACGAAAATCCCATCAAGAATAAGGAAATTTGGTTGAGGAAGATCAATCAACCAATAATTTTTTTTATCAACGAAAGGCTTCCGCTGTGTGTGTCAATTACAATCTTTATAGAGTCAGGTATTTCTAGATCTTCATTCTTTAATAATCTAACGTAATGCAATTTGCTCAATCATTTAGTTATTTTATTTGATCAATCAAAATAACCAACATTATATGTATGCACATCTTGAAATTGTCCGAGCACACTTGAAACAAATGAACATCCTAAATGTGGGGATGATAGACCTTTCAATTTCCTCCTTGTTGTCTTGCATTTCAACAACATAAGTCTCAATGGTAAAAATAACAATTGAGCCTTGATTAAATCTCAACAATTCATTACACTAGTCATGTAACCTTGTAAATTGTTCTTTGAAAGAGCACTGAGCCAACTCTTTTGTAGCATCCTTAATCCTAAATGCCTTGGTTTTACTAATGCAAGCATTCTATTTTTTCACGAACCATGTTTCTAATATATTCTATAGTCATGTTAGAATTCTCCTTTATTCCTTTGAAACATTATTTTGCTTAACCAACTAGACTTCAGCAACTTAATATTAGACTACTTATAACAAGTATGCTCATAAAAGCATGTCCATTGTCCATAATTGCCATGTACTACTTTGGTCCTAGCAACACTTTCACCTTTTTTTTTTTTTTATGTATAAGCAATAAAATACTACTTTTTGTATAAAAAAAAATTTATACCCCTACTTTATGGTTAATTTTATTTACAATATATTTGATCTATTTAAAGTAAAATGTGTTATGGGAATAAAACTTAAATTTATTGTATAATTGAATATAATCATTAGTCTCATTGATTTTGATTATATGTCATATATTATTTATAATTAGGACAAGTGTAGTATATTATGAGAGAAAACAAACTTCTTCTTCTAATGAATTAAAATTTATAAAAAAAAAAAACCACAAAATTTAATGGCATCGACATGAAATTAAATAAACACTATATTATATTTAATAACTCTTTCATGATTCAATAATTTTTAATAAATTTTCACACTAAAGAAGAATATGTTTGTAATTCTTGTCATAATATTTCTAGTATTATAATATTGTTAATATAATTTAATTATAAATAAAAATTAAAAAAAATGTAGATAAAGGTGGGAATAAAAAATTGTATGCACGAATCCAGTACGTGCACGCGTGAGGTAATTCATATAGAATTCAATGCATCTATGACTATCTCTACAAACTCTATAATATCATCAAATCATGATAGTAATATTTTTGTTTCTCATATCTGCTCGTAAGATTCTATGATAATGCATGATTATGATAATCTTTTTGAGTTATTTCACGTATTAAGTCAAACTAGTTTTATTCCTTACCAATTTACCATTATTATGATAGACTATATTTCACGTTTTAGTATCACCATCATGAGCACATCAACTTTTCCTAACATTATTCTCGTTTCTCTTTTTGCCATTGATATTCTCGATCGTATCTAGTTCTGCCTTCGGTCATAATAAATTAATAATCATATAATGCAGTAAAATATATAAAAAAGCACGACATCCCACTCGAAACAAAACATGATTTGTCTTCTTTTTATTTTTTTCAACACAAGTACCGCTATATATAGAAATATAACGACTAATCTTTTCAAGTTATTCACATTCATTTAAGAATTCCTCTAAATAGTAACTTTCATTTAAGATTTTTTTTCAATAAATTATTTTCAATATGCATGAACTTGTAGATTAAAATATTTGATAAATTAACCCAAAAGGTTGGCGCAGTGGTGTAAGGTCTCACTATATTCACAGTGGTGGGAGCGATCTATTTAGCGGAAGGTCCTGTGTTCGATTCTCATCGTGTGCAAAATTCCTTTGAGCCAGCGACAGCCACGAACCCCGAATGGGATTAGTTTTCGACCAGTGGATTGGGGGACACTCATAGTTATTTGATAAATTTGGAAATAAAAAAATAAAAGTAAAAAGTTGTACACTTCATTGATATTTGATTTCACCTTAGATAATCGATTTTGTTTGGTTTAACGTTAGAAATTTAATTTTAAGTCTAAAATTAATTTTAGATAATTTTTAATATGTTTGGTTTTAAGTTGGAGAAGAATTCAAAATTGATTTTGGGTCCGAAATTAATTATAAGTTAAAACAACTAATATTGGATAAAAAATTTACAAAGGATTTAAGTTCAAAATTAATTCTAACAAAAATTAATTTTTTTTACGCTCAAATACATATTTAATATCATTTTTAGTTCATTAAATTTCATATTTTTAACATTTTAGTACTAATTTTTAAAAGTATCATTTTGATACTTTAAATTATGTTTTATTCATGTTTTATTATATAATAATTTTGTGTTCATAATTAATTTTAGATAAATAAATTTCACATATTTTACTTCAAGTATAAGAAGATGTGAAAATTGATTATTAATCCAATTTTTTTCCTTTTCTCTCTTTCTTTCAAGTATCAAGTAACACTCATGTTTAAGTAATTATAAAATATGTTGTTCAATGAATATAATAAAAGATGATATGATAAAATTATTATCATATTATTTAATAATTTGATGTATTTATTATTATTAGTATTATTATCAATATCAAGGTGAGCTGATCTATAATCAATATGAGTATTAAAAATAAAAAATAAAAATAGATCACCCAAAGAAATTCAAAGTTTTATTTAAAACTAACTATATTGTTTCATTTTCTAATTTTACACCTAACTAAACATCATACATAATTAAAATTTATCATGTTTTATTTTGTTGGTATCCTATCTTTCATGTTGAATGAACAAATGGGTACTTAATGTTTAAACTTGAAAGATAAAGACATCTTTATATGTAATAGTACAATTCTATGGTGGAAGATGAGAGGGAGAGAAGGAAATCAGATCCGAGTAGAAAAGATAGTGATTGGTGGGATTAGGATGACAAGATTGTCCTGTGTTGTGCACTGCAGCATGCGGTGATGAGACTGCTTACTCCACTTCTACACGTAAAAAGATTCCACCTCACGTGGCACCCACACACGCGCAGCACACTCACCACTCTATTATTCTCTTTGGTTGTTTATAAGATTCAATTGTGAGAGTATTGATGGTCAAGATCATGGTAAAATATGTTTTTATTTCTAAGGGTAACAAGTATTTTTTTTAATTTTTAATTTTTAATGTTTTATTTTATTTTTTATTTTTAAAGTATTTTTTTTATTTTTCATCTTTTCTTTAATAAATTTCGCTACTAGTATGAATAGACCGTGTTTCAGTAATTAATGTGATATTTTATTTTTCATCTTTTCTTTAATAAATTTCACTATTAATATGAATAGACTGTGTTTCAGTAATTAATGTGATATTATTTTTTAAAATTTTTTTTAATGTTATGTGTCGCTTAATTAATCAGATATATAATATTAAAATATTTTTAAAATATACATTTTAAAAAAATAATATTAAAAAATTTATATTTAAAATAATAATTAATGATGCATATTACTCATTAATTAAACATGTAACATATATAAAAAATAAATCATTTATTAACAAAATTAACTTATAGATAAAAAAAAAATTTAAGATTATTACCTATCAAACGAAATATTAAAATATAAAATAGTATATATTTCATTTACTAAAAATATATTTTTACCTTAAAGAAAATTGGGAATACTGGTTATGGTTACGTAACCCTACTTTTCTTCACTTTTTGCTTCTTCTTTTGCCTACCACTTGTCTTCTACAGTCTATAGTCCTGTGCCGTGTGCATGCTGCCTGCTGCCACGCTGGAGTGCATACTTGCCAGTTGCCAATGTTTTGTTTTTATCTTTTCTTTCTCATATCATATGTTTCAATTTGAATATATCGTGACGTGGAATAAAATCCGTATGAATGGAAGAGTTCAAATAATGAGAATAAAATAATGCATTCAAGTTTCTAAGTGTCATTATCCTCCTATTTTTTATTGGTAAAAATTAATTAAAAATTATAAAATTAAGAAAGAATTATTAAATATATGTGATTCATTACATTTTATGATTTTTAAAAAAAATTAATCAATAAAAAAGAATACATCCAAAAAAAAAAGTATGTTAATGAATTTTAGTATGACAAAAAAAATCAACAAATATATATATATATATATACTTTTTTTGGATTAGGACAATAAATATGTTTTAGGGGGTTAAAATAATTTTATTTTATAAAGATTAACAAATTTATTAATATAATGAATAAATTGTAAATGAATGATAGACGTTTAAAATTGTCTTACACACTGAATGAACAGGGAATGAATGCATAGTCTTTTTCTGATAAATAATTGTGTGGATAAATAATGGAATATAAACAATAGTTGTGTAGTAACCTAGTTTTTGTCATGTAAATATAAAATGACAAGATATTTTAGAAGTTTTTTAAGACCACGCAATATTTTAACTTTCATTGAACTAAAGTGATAGGGATGGATTTTTTTATTTTTATTCTTTTTTACGAACCCTAATAAAGTTGCTAGGTGCATGCTGCAAAAAGAGAAAAAGTTGAGACTACATATATTTGTCGTTTCACTAAAGTTCAACCAAAATCAAACGCAAGAGGACAATCAGTAAATATTTATTATTTTTTACTCTCTTTTTTTTTCCTATCTTTTATCTATGTTACAAATATATTCTTTTAATAATTATAAATAGATTCTTCAAAAAAAAAATTTGTTGATAAAATACCATTACCTCATCCTACTTAAATGATAAGATTCAACAAAAATTGATTTTTAACTTTAAAAATCGTGTAAAAAACTCTAGTTAAAGATGTTCTTATAAATTTTAAAAATAAATCATATCAAAACGAAGTAAATATAATTTAAGATAGATTAAATTATAATTTTTTTAAATTTAATTCAGACATTTTTTTTTGTGGAAAGACATTTGGTTTCATTGTTATGAAAAAATAATTATGATTTTAGTCTTCCACTTAAATTGCTTTCGTTGACCGTAAGAAATTTGAATTTGGTTTTGCTTAGACTAATAGAATGTTGGTAGGTAGGTTGATTGGTTGATATTCCTTTTTTTTTTTTTTTTGAAACCACGTATATTTTTCAGATGAGGTAATCTTATTATATAGTGTGAAATTCTTCCTTTAAGTATTTACTCAGTAATATATCGAGACTCACTAAAAAAAATTGTTAAATTTTAATTAATTCCGTTGGAGTTGATTTCCTCGTTCAATGATTGATGAGGTTGAATAAATACTTTAATTATATTTAATTTCAAAACAATTTCATCTGCCGTATATGAAAATCTATGAGATAGTCAACAATTACAATACCATGATTTTTTTTTTTAAATACTTTTATCTTTGACACCATAATTCATAATTCACGAAGATAAATAAGAAAAGTGAAAAATTGATAAAATAAATCAAAATAGAATTAATAAAATGAATCAATCAAGTAACAATCAGTATTTTGGATTCCTATGCAGTGAATATCAATTATACTTAATCAATATTTATAAGAATATTTATCGTGAGAGTTGTTTAAAAAAATTATATTTAATATAAAAAATTACTTATTTTAATGTGACACTTATAATTTTGAGTTGGTTAAAATTAAAAAAATTATTTATATAAATAAAATTCTGATTCATAAAGATTGTTTAACTTTATGTTAAATATAAGAATTAAATAATTTATTTATAAAAATCTCATTCGATAAAAAAAAATTATCTGAATTGTTTAAGATTGAAATATAAAACTCAACCTACTTAAAAATTTGACATTATCAAAGAAGAATATCCTTAATAAGAAAAGTAAACTTCACCCTAATTTAAGAAAAGGAGACAGAGAGATAGGGCAAGATCTAAAAATGGACATGATTTGAATTGTAATGAAAAGATGTGGTGGAATAATAGCACCCTAGGAATTCTTCATTGTCCTTTTAAGTTTTAAGTGGAGGAGATTATCCTTGCCTCACATTACATTTGGCAGAGCCTGAGGCGCAAACGTTGCCATCTAAGCATTGCATTGTACCAAATCGATAACAGCCCTTCGTTTCAACGAGAGAAAAAAGCAAAGCAAATGCAGATTTGGTCACAAACAAGGAAAAAAAAAAGGGAAAGAGAAAAAGGATGCTATCTTGTTCAGTTTTGGCATCTGTATTATTGCCACCTTTTGTTGAATAATAAATGCGTGTGTTCAGTATTTTTCGTATTTATGGTCCAAGATTGTCAAATTCAAATTGTCGTTACATGAACCACTTGATGTACATATAAACTCTAAGGAAAAAAATAAACAGTTAGTATTACTATTATTATTGTTTTGTTATAGCTGTATTGTATTACTAGCTAGAGTTTTCACACACGTCACGATTGCTTTTACCTATTTTTTTTCTTTTTCTCTGGGGAAAGAAAGATCCGGAAGAACAAAGTTAGTCGTATTTATTTAGAGATTAATTTACTGGTTTGTTTATTCACTGTCTTTGTGATTATACCGTTGACAATTGAAAATAATAGTAGATATTTAGTATGACATAGAATTCAAAATCATTGCTACATGAGAAACTCACGATTTATTACTTGAGTTTCAAATTATAATAAATATTGATAAAATAAGTAATTGTTTCATTTATTTATTTAAATAAAAAAATAATTTATTTAAAAAATATACTTTAGACAAACATATTAAAAATACATATAATTATTTATTTTATTAAAATAAATATGTATTTTATCAAATAAGTTTAAAATAAACCAATCCAATATTAATTAAGGATTTGAATTATGATGTTGAATATAAAATAGATCATATTTAAAAAAATACTTATTTTAAATGTGATATACAAAAAAAACAAGCTCACCAAGCAAGTGAAACAATTTCAACTTGTGTTTTATTTTTGGCAAATAAATATATTTTGAGAGTAAAAAATCCCAGATATTGGTGGATATCATGTACAATTTACATGGGTAATTACAATTTATTTTCTCTTTCTTTTTTTTTCTCCATTTCTTATCATATTTTTTTTCTTTATTTATCCTATCTTTTAATTTTTCTTTCCTTATCAGATAAATCTAGTTTAAAATGGAATAGAGTTTGAGACTTTGAATATTATCGTAAAGAAAATTAAGAAAAAGACATTTAAATGTTAGTTAAACGTCGAACCAGGAGAAATGAAAAAGAAAAAAAATGTAAGTATTACAAATAATACTAAAAAAAAAAATACTAATGTATGTTTACTGATAACCTAATTAATCATTTAACATTTCTTATTCCTATATATGATGCAACTCTATTGTAGTAGAAGAACAAAGAGAGATTCTTTGTTGCATTCACGTGTTGCATTGTGAATCACACGCTTCATGCTTCATATAGCATCTATTTCAGAGTTTATTATTTGCTAACGTTTCTGTTTCATATACTGCACATATGCTTTCTATAAAGTATGAATATTAAATTCAGCTATTGATACCCCTTCTGGCTTCTAGAGGGCTCTCTTTGCTATAGGATATAAGAAAAGGACTTTCATTAACTTGAAGGGTTAGGAGACAACAATTTTTATTTTTTAGTTTAATAATGATATATTGATAAGATAAAACAATTTTTTTCTCAAATAAATGTTTATTTTAATTTGTAATTTTTGCACTAATTCACATTAGGATGAAATTTAAATATAATACCTAATATTTACCAATTAAATTAAAAAAATATTTTAGAGTGTGCTTATAAGCCACTTTAATAACTTTTAAGTTACTACTTTGATTAGCTTTCAATACGATAATTTGTAAGTTTGTAATTTCCCCCTAAACCACTAATTTATATGTAAGTTAAATGGTCACGAACAAATGGGCTCAACTTATAGATGGGCCGTTTGATTAGACTAGACTAGAGGGATTTGCTTCCCCTACCTTCACTTTGCTTTCTACACCTCCCGAAGTGCTCAAACAGACAACAATACCTCCCATCCAAACACTATGGCATGGAATAGTCGTTCTAGAAGAGTATCCTATTTTGGAATAGGTATCCCAAAATATTATTTTCATATTCCAAAATAACTATTCAATAATAGGATGACAATTTTTTTTGCACTATAACTAGTTATAGCAAATTATAATTAATTAAGTTATCAATTTATCATGAAATAACTAAATCATCAGCACCCTGGGTGTAATCAGCCCATGAACTTTCTTTTTTTGAAGTATCAACCCATGAAATATGAATCTAATTAATATCTTGAACTTCGAAGCAAAAAGAAAATAAAAGTTATTCAGATTATTCGTCACAGAAGGTGTTTAAATTTATTATTGAGGGAAGTAATTATTTACTTTATAAATAATTATTTGACACATTTAAATTCATAATTTTTTTTTAAAAAGTTCACAATCAAATATTTAATAATAACTTTTGTTTAATTTTTTGGAGAAAAATAAATAAACATAGCTGCTATCCCATCAAATATAGTAAAAGGACTAGTATTGAAATTTAATAATGAAATAAATAAACATAAACATAGTTGTTATCTCATAAAATATAGTAAAAGGACTGGTATTAAAATTTAATAATTATATAACTAATTTTAACTGTAATAACACTTATACATATTTATAATTTTACTACAAAAAAAAAACGTATTTATTACTTTATATAAGTTTTACTTTAGGCTTAAAAATTATAACTGAGGAAAATGATATTTTCCTTCAATGAAATTGATAATGAAGAAAATAAATTCGTGTACGAGATTCAATACAAGTACCATCATCACATTGCATTTGCATTACCTTTTGCAATTTATTCCACTAAAATCCGTACCACAAAAGAATATCTAAAACAAAAACTCTTTATTACTAGTACATATCTAATTATACATTTACATAAATAACATGATTTATGAACTGAAGCCATCCGATGAAGATTAATCTCATTTTCGATGAAAACTACTTTTTCATATTAATACAATATTGATACTAAAAAAATCTAAAATCTACGATAAACATTAGAAAAGAAAGAAAAAAAGACAAAAAATTGAATGTGTTCATATGGCTCTAGGAGGTTTTTCCAGCAATGCAGAGAGATACACCTCATCCTTAGACTTAGGAGAAACAACCCACTTGTGTTTCTTGTACCTTAATTGAAGAAACATGTACATATAATCCTCCAAATCCTTTCTGCCACAGAAGAATCTGTCAATCCACAACAACCCTCCTGGTCTTAGAATCCTATCCCAATCATACAAAACAAAATCCAACAACAAAAGATCAATCCAACCATCCATGAACCCTGTAGTGTGCACCAAGTCCATGGTGTTGTCAAAGAATGGAAGCCTTTGGTTAAGTGTTACATACAAAGGAACCAAACCCCTTAGGGCTATCATCTCATTGAATGGTGCACCAAGGTTGAGTGCTGTTGAGACAATTGTCACGTTTTGCTCCCTCATTCTTGCTGCAAATGTGCCAGTTCCGATTCCATAGTCTAGTCCAATCCTAACCTCACCCGGCTTAGTCGCCAAAACATCAATGATCAAAAAGTCTATAACAAGTGACTTATTGTACTTAACCCATTTCAGCTTTTCTTTTTCCATTTCAAAGCATCCAATGCATTTTGAGTAGCCCCTTTTTGTGTTGTTGCTTGATAAGCACTCAAAGTTTCTACATTGGTAATTTCCCCACCTTACATTTCTTCTATCTGGTTGTTTCCATAGTGACTCATTAATGGGGTGAGGCTTTTGGTACTCCTTTGAGGCCCTTGTCAAACACCTTCTTCTAGGCAAAGGATCACATCCATTGAGCATAAGCTTCTGAGCCAAATTCCAATCATCATCACAGTATGATCCAATGTCATAGTCCATGTACTTCTCCAACTCCTTCTTGTGCAAAACACAAGCATGACCTATTGTGTTGTAAACTTTTTCTGCTCCATATAGGTTAACCTTGCCAACCCTATTCTCCTTTGGGGTTATGTACTTTCTAATCTCCTCAGTGATGAAGAAATTGATCAAAGGATCCTCCTTTACTAGTGTAGAGTTCATGTTCATCATCATCCCTTCATCGACAACCTTTGGGATGCGAATCTGCCTCAGAGCAACATTGGCACCATGGAGAGACCTAACTACTTGATCCTCTAGGAACTTCTTGTCCAACATGGTGCCTTTGTTTCTCTCCATTTCTTGCAATTTTGACTCAAGCTTGGCTTGTAAGGCTTCAAACATGTCTAGCACTTCTCCAACTCTATCAGAGAGTGATTTGACATCAAAAACATCATCCCTCACATTGTTGTAGAAGTGCTGGCATATATCTTCATTGTGGAGGAAAAACCCTGCAGAGTAGAATCTAGTGAGACTCAAAAGGCTCACCAAAATGACCAATCCTCCCAGAATAATTTGTATCCATCCCATTATTTTGGCAAACCTGCATTTGGGAAAACATAACCTCCCCATTGGCCACTCTCCTTAAAATGAAAAATCTCTAGACACTCCTCTATTGATGAGAAACTAGGAGATTTTTTTTTGAAGGAAATGGAAACTAATATAGGCACATCATAGTTTTTTGTTTTTGATAAGTAGGAATTGAATATAAGATAGAAAGTTTACAACACTCATGTACCCAACTTGATGAATTAAACTAGACCTCATTGATTATAGGCACATCATAGTGATCATACAATAAAAGAAACTCTAGCTAAACGAGAGGACACTACAAAACAAGATTGTGAACAATTTCGGTTGAAAAACTGCATTTTCATTGAAAATAGAATAATAGAACTTGATGACTTATATTGTAGAATACTCAAAGTGGTTAACACTCAACTGACTCAACTTGTTTATAGACTATGAACTTATTGCACATGATTGTTCCATGATCCAGAGAAGTAGGTGTAATAAAAATATTTACAAAACGTTGTGATCCAGTTTCAGTGGTGGGAATTCTTAGGTTGCAAGAAATGCTACAAGAAACTTGAGAGTTGAGGACTTCACAATGTACCATAAGAAAAGTTTGGATAATAATAATCAACAAATAATTATTAATGGCTTCTACGAAATTGTTGGTTAAGTTTGCATGCAGTAGACATGAATTGTTTCCGTCACGCACGCTGACATACATCAAGGAAAAAGGAAAGGACAATTGACTTTAGGAATTTCGTGGTAAAAAAAAAATGATGAAAAATGATAAAAACACGCATGATACAATCTTTTGAACACACCTATTTTAATATGTAAAACATTATTAAAAATCACATAATTTTTTAGGTTTCACGTAGTAATTAATGAGTTCCTCTCTTAATTTTGTGGATTTTGATAAAATTTAATCAATAACAAAAGTGTATTAGAGAGTATATTGTTAGAACATTAACTTAAGGTTATTTAAATGAATTGTTTAGATGAGTTTTGTGAGTGTTTAAATTTCACTTAAATTTAAATCTTCTATTCAATAAATTTTATTCCAATGATAAAATTGTTCAAAAAATTATTTTATTTAATTTTATAGGTCTCACCATGTTTGAAAATTTGTTATTTATGATAATAATTTTTAAATAATAATTATTTATATAAGTAATGAAACTTAAATAAGTACTTCCATGTTATTTATCCAATGATAAAAAAGATTAAACAATTCATTTAACACTCCATTTCATCAGAGATACACTTAGCAATTTAAAAAAATGAATCTCTTAACCATTTAAAAAAATAATTGAGTAAAAGCGTGAACACCTTGATTTCGAGTTTCACCACATGAAATTACTAATTATTTCTAAAAAAAAATATGTGTCACATTAAAAGTAATCGAGATCATGGAAACACGGTGGTCTTAAATTAATATTTTGGCTTTTATATTGCATAAACAAAATGTTTACTTTATACAGCTAATATTTTTATGATTTTTTTTATTAAGTAACTATTAAGAAGATAATTTTAATTTTAAAAAAAATTAATTTAATTTTTTTATATTTATTTATCTTAAAAGTTTTTTTTTTAAAATAATGTATCCAAACATCTTTAGTACTTAGGTTGTGATGTGATTGACTTTAGTCAACATTTCAATCATCAGTTTTTTGGTTGACTATTTTTTGGTAGAAGTGGTGTGTTTTTGCAGATTGGGTTGGTCTGAAGCCCAGTCCAAAACAACTTAAAAATTACTCTCACTAGTCCTTAAACCTATTACTATGTGATCCAAATAGATATGAAATTTATATGTACCAATAAAAGAGTTACCTTTCTTCTTCTTATTCTTCTAAAAAAAAATGTTACCTCAATGCTTTAATTGGTTTTTTACTACCAAATATTTGTTAAATATTATATACATGAAGCCTCATGAAAATTGGACGAGCTAGGTAAAACATGGATTCAATCAACAACAAAGGAGACTTCATTTGCAAGTTCCTATTTTTTTTTTTTATCTAAGCAATCTTTTGAATGTTTATCATGTGTATTTAGACCATGTAATAATTGTCGTTAAAAATATTTTTGAAGTAATAGAAGTAGGGATGACAATGAGTAGGGTATTATAGTACCTGTCTCCATACCCACGTTTGAAAAGAGTACCCATCTCTAGTTCCATACCCGTGCGGGTAGTAATTTTAATCCTCATCCCTATACCTCTGGATATTTATATGTCTATACTCGTATCCGTAACATATATATAAAATTGAAAATCATAAAAAAAACTCATAATATTAAAATCAAACAAATATTGATTTATATAAATAAATAACATTACAAAAATAATCATACAACATAAATCTAAACAAAAACTCTAATTAAATGGGAAAAACTAATATATTTTTAAAACTAATTAGTTTATAATTATATATTAAAAATTAAAAATAAAATACAAATAAATATAATATTTTAACTTCATCATCCGAATTAATTTTTTTATATTTTATAAATGCTTATCTCCATAGTTTTTATATTGCTTTGGACTACTAATACAAATAGAAATTAAAACATAATAGAATATCAAAATTAACATATAAAAAGAATAATTAAAATAACAAATAGATAATTAAATAATTTAAATAATAAAATTATAATTATATTAATTAATATGTATATATATAAGATGCGAGACGGGGTGGGGTGAGTACTATAGTATCCGTACCCGCGAGATTTTGTGGGTAAATACTTGCCCCATCTCCATCTCCAAATATGCAGGTTATTACCTTTATCCGCATATGTGTATTTTTATGGATGTTTGTAGGCAGGGACGGATCCAAGAACTTAAGTAAGGAGGAGCTAAATTTTTTTTTACAAAAATTGAAGATAAATTTTAAAAAATAAAAATTTAATGTAAAATTTATATAAAAAAAAAGATAAAAAAATGGATATTAAATTTGTCAATTTTTAAAAAATTATAGATAAAAAGTGTCAAATTAATTTATTAAAAATAAAACTTACAAAAAATAAATAAAAAAATATAATGAAACTAAATATTTAGTAGGTATAAAATTAAGATATGATCTACTAATAAATTTTTTTTTTAATAAATATTAACTTAAAAATTTATTTTTTAATAAATTTTTTTATTAATATATTTTATATATATATATATATATATTAACAAAGGGAAGGGGAGGAGGGGGGGAGCTAAAGCCCCTACTTGCCCCCCCCCCCCCAAAATCCGTCACTGTCCATAGGATCTGAGTTCATAATGTCATCCCTAAATAAAAGATTGATTTATATTTTGAGGAATCATTTAAAAGGAAAAACAAAAATTAATATTTAGGATTTGCAAGTATTTTTCAATTTATTGTTTCTATAAAATATTAGTCTAAAAACTAAAAAAATATTAAAATTTGACACACTTATATAACATCTTATTAAAATTTGATTGAATTAGTAATAATTATATAAAAAAAGGATGACGTTTCAACGATATAAAATATACAGTAAATAAATCACAACCTTTTAATTAGATTATGATTATCTGATTATACATTAATATTAATCTCTAATTATATACCACTAAATTGAATGACTTCCATGATCTATCACATGAGGAAAAAAAAAAAAAACTGAAGTAGATGACAGCTACACTCTTGTGCCTCACGATTTGAACTGTGTTTAACATTTTAAATGCAAAGTGTCATTTATGCCTCCGGAAGGAAACAACATGCAAATAGAATCTTACATTAATTAAACTAAGAATATGAGTCGATCGTACAACTCGTGAACTTTACGATTACTTCAAAGCCATGCACACGGTTCACGCAAAAGGAAAAAAGAAAGACAGTATTTAAGTTTGTTTTATTTCATTTTTTTATCATATCATTCGTGCTTAAATTATTTTTGGTTCCATTGAAATAGAAATTTTTAATTTTAGTTATTCAAAGATTTTAATTTTAGTCCTTTAATTTTTATTTTGTTTAAATCTCTACTATAAATACTAACAAATTGTTAATTTGATCCTCTTAAATAGTATTTTGAATTAAAAAATGATTAATAAAAAAATACTATCAAATGAGAGAATCCTAATAAAAATAATCACACTCATTTTTCAACTAAATACACAAATTTAATCATAAAAGCTTTTGTTCAGGGAGATTTGATTATAAAAACTATGAAACTATTTTTACCACAAGGATATCAGAACTTTACAATTATTTGATTCTCAATAATTATGTATTCATGACTTACATATCTTTATTGATATTAAGGTGTGAAAACATTACATTATGGGTTGGAATTTAATATTAAGAAACATTTGTCAATGAATTTACATTAAAAATAGTGATTTTTTTTTCATAAATATATATATTTTTTAAATAATTTCATTCGAGATACTTTTGAAAATTAAATATCATCATTTTTTTAATAAAAAATTCAAACATGGTCTCACTGATTAGTACTTATTATTCACAGAAATAAAATAAAATAAAATCACTGCATAATGGCCTAAATTAAAAAAAATTATATAAATAAAAATATATAAATTAAACGTGTTGATAGGAGAGAAAGAAACAGTCTTTGGAAAAAAATGCAGTCTGAAAAGGAAAAAAACCAAACCAAACCAAACAATCAAACATCATAGGAAACAGACGCTTTATATTTCCAATGGTTGCATGTGCTTAGGAAAGTTTTTCCCTTTCTCTTTTTTCTCAGGTCAGTTTCCTTTTTAGCCACCTTCGTTCTTTCAATTCCCTTATCAAATTCGAAGCTTCCTCTATTATGCTGTAACGCATGATTTTTTTTTTTTTTTAATGCGATTCGATTTTTATTTTTCATATAAAATATCGTTTGTTTTTGCCCCTTTCAAACGGATATCATTGGATGCTTTTACTTTTTTCCAGATGCGATTAAAGTTTCCTTTTTGATCTTCCCCTTTTTAGTGTTTGCGTTTGTTTTTCATTTCAAACGGTGGTTTTGCTGTAAGAACGGGAAAATCTCGTGTGCAGATTTTGGGTGTTGGCATTCAGAGGTTATATCACAATTGGGTTTCATCTTTTGCTTTTTGTGGTTTATGCATGGATTGTTTATGATATGTATCTGTGTTGTGTAGTTGTTATGACTATGAGCATATTCTACTGTGTTTGTTTGTTTTTGAGGAAGTTTGATGGATTGTTTAGAATTTAGATCATGCAAATTTGGTGTTGTGGGGTTTGTTCCTTTTGCTGGATGAGTTTTACTTGAAGCTTATAATAGGTTTGTGCTTTTGAAAGAAAGTGAGAATCAGTGGGTTTGCAGTGAGGAGAAAGATTCCAATTATGTTTATTCATATCAGTTAACTGAATTTTGTGTTAATTTGTCTTGCCACTGTGTTCTTTCAGCTTTCAGTTACATTTACATATTTTGTGTCAGTTATTATTTACAGGTAAAGACACCGACTTTAGTTTTACTTGATTTAAGGGATGCAACAGAACTGATATGCTTCTCTGATTTGTATGTGCTTTGTGTTAATAAAGCCTTGCACAAACCTTGAATTCAGTAATGTATATTGTATAAGATGTTTTTTTTAACTATAAAAATAGGATTTGGTACAAAGAAGAAAATAACTTCTTATCTGTAATCACCTTGTTTGATTATACAGGTAATTGAGTTGTACTTGTACTTCAATTTTTTTTAATTTCTAATGTGAACTCTCTTTAAACAATGCTTCCTACTAATAGTATAAGAAGAGACAGTCAGAGGTGTAAAAATTTGCATGCTGCACCAAAGAAAGGGGTATACAGTGAAAAAAACTATTAACAGTATAATATTTGACAATTTAGTGTAAATAAAAAATAGGAAATCTTGATTTACTAACATGATTAATTATTGCAGTTTAAGCTCTTTGTTTCAAATCTGGCTACTGTTTAATTTTCACTTTTATTTTGCTTCTTTCATAGGATCTTATTTGTTTGTTTGATATGTTTTCCCCCCATTTTCATTCTTTTATGTAAAAGGATTGTTTTTCTCCATAACTTTAGATTGATTCTGTGTTTGAATTTGATTTGGACACCTCTTAAAAATGTACTGTTTCAGTGTGAAATACATTAATAATCCTGGCCTTTTCTTGTCAGTTAATCAGTTTGCATTATGGATTTCCTTTCAAATTTGTTCAAGTTGATTTTTTGATCTTCGAATTCAATCTGCTTTGTCAATTTTCAACTGGGTATCTTGCAAATTCCTATATTTATTTGGTCTAGTTGTTCTTTTTCAATGTTCAGCAGGTTGAACTGAGGCTTAACTGGTCCTTGAAGCATATTTTGGAGTTTTATCAGAGAACAAATGGGTTATATCGGGGCCCACGGTGTTGCAGCTCTGCACAGATATAAATACAGTGGAGTGGATCATTCCTATGTGGCCAAATATGTATTACAACCCTTTTGGAGTCGCTTTGTTAATTTTTTCCCCCTATGGATGCCGTGAGTACTTAATCATTTGAAAGAAACTAAGTTCTTTTTCTTTTTGACTTAATTATTTTATAATATAGAAACATCTCTTCACTTCAAGAATGATAAATCATATTATGAACTTCATCTGGGCAGATTGAGTGTTATTAATCTAGCCATGGGACTTTTCTTATAAATATTATTTTAGTATTGTTTTTGTTATAGTTACTGTAACTAGATAATATCCTTAGGCTTAAATATGTTTTTGGTCCCTATAAGTTTATGTTTTTTCAATTTTGGTCCTTGTAAGTTTCTTTGTTAATTTTTAGTCTCGGTAAGTTTGCACTTTTCCAATTTTAGTTCTTGTTATTTATTTTGTTCATTTTTTAGTCCTTATAAATTTGTGCTTTTCCAATTTTAGTCCCTGTAATTCTATTTTTTATTTCATTTTTAGTCCCTGTAAGTTTGTGTCAGCAGAGACTAAAATTGGAAAAAAACAACCTTACAGGGACTAAAAAAAATGAACAAAATAACTTACAGGGACTTAAAAAAATGAACAGAATAACTTACAGGGACTAAAAATAAAAAAAAGTGCAAACTTACAGGGACTGAAAATGAACAAAAAAACTTATAGGGACCAAAATTGGAAAAGCGCTGACTTAAATGGATCAAAAACATATTTAAACCATATCATTATCAGTGACTTTGAATGAATATGCACAAGGTTAACCCTAGCCTTAGGATATCTTCATAATCTTTTATTATATTTGTAATTTAGATTTTGGTTTATATATGAATGACTGTTTTATTTGCTTTGTTTGTATTCACTTAGTGTCTTAAAATGGCATATGCAGCCATCATTAATAGTTAGAGTATTCCCTATTGGAAAATTCCATAATGATATTTTTCACATAGTTGTGTTTTCTGTTGGCCTGTGAAATAGAAATCATCCAGTCACTTATAGTTGTTATCATACACTGATGTTATTGTGCATGTGAATAGTTCACCTTCTGATTATAATATTTGTTTGACATTTCTGGCTATAACCATGTACACACAAACACACAGTTATACATAAGATAATACTATCATTTACTCTTTGGAAAAAATGGTTTATATTTTCCACAACTTGTTTTTGAGTTCTGAATACACTAACTCGTACCTTTTTCTTTTATTTATCCTGATCTCTTGGTATTCTTCGAATCTTTGCAGTCCAAACATGGTACACCTTTGCCTCCTTTTCTTATTGTAGCGTCACCTATAATTGTTACTGTTGTTTTCATGAGCTATAATGTTGGCACTGAAGAATAATAAATTGCTTGATTGCAGATAACTCTTATGGGATTTATGTTCTTACTAGTGTCTGCATTGCTTGGTTATGTAAGTGGAACCTGAGTCCATTAGTCTCCCTACTATTTAAAATTAAAGTCGTAACAGTTTTAGCTTTCCAATGCTTTTTCCTTTTCATTTTATCAAATGATAAAAGCTTAAATATGTTTTTGGTCTCTGTAAGTTTGTGTTTTTTTCAATTTTGGTACTTGTAAGTTTTTTTATTCATTTTAGTCCCTGTAAGATTGCTTTTTCCAATTTTAGTCCTTGTAAGTTATTTTGTTCATTTTTAGTCCTGTAAGTTTGTGCTTTTTTTCAATTTTAGTCCCTTTAAGATGACAGGGACTAAAACTAGAAAAACACAAACTTACAACTTTACAAGGACTAAAATGAACAAAATAACTTACAGGGACTAAAATTAAGAAAGGCACAAACTTACATGGACTGAAAATGAACAAAAAAACTTGCAGGGACCAAAAACATATTTAAACCAATGATAAAAGGAAATTAGCAATTATTAGAACCAGTATATGAGGTGTTTTAAGATTGTTGTTTAATTTCATGCTTTATTGATAATTTTTTTTTGTTGAACTGCTCTTTACATGGTTAGGGTAGGGAATTTGGATAGTGAATGGCTGTATTGAAACAGTGAATTCCTAGATACATTATACTTAATTTTTTTTTCAGATATACTCCCCACAATTGGACTCTGCTCCTCCAAGATGGGTTCATTTTGCTCATGGACTACTTCTGTTTTTATACCAGGTATGATTACATATCTATAGCGCAGTACTTTCTAACTTCTCTGTCCATTTGACCTTAGTTTCAATCTTTATGTTGGGTAGCCCTGTTTTGCTGCCTTGATGGCAACCATTTCTGATAAATTTTATTTATGTAATCAGTTGGTGGCTTGAATCTTGATCTCATTTCAAGCACATAATATTTGTTCTCTACTAGTCTCTTGAATCTTGATTGTAATGACTGTAGTTTGTTTCACAACGAATCTAAATGATTTGAATTATGAAATTTTTTAGATGCATTAACCTAGTGCTCTAATGGTTGAAGCCTTTTTCTATTTATGATTGTGATATTGTTGAAATTCTTGAACCTTGAGTTTGAAACATGTTTATATTTTACCCTCTGTTTCTTATTGCAGAGAATTCCCAACAAAAGGAATCGATATTTGAACCTTTTTTATTTTTTCCTTTGGGATTATTTATATCTACTATGTTTACTTGTTCCATGTGCAGTTTATGTCCTGAGAACTAAGCAGTACTCATATGGTTTATCCATGGCAGACTTTTACTACATGATGCCTAAGTTTCCCTTTGCTATTTCATTTATTGTTTTCTTATGTGTGTGCATATTCTAGACATTTGATGCTGTTGATGGGAAGCAAGCTAGACGAACAAATTCCTCGAGCCCGTTGGGGGAGCTCTTTGATCATGGTGATTTTTTTGCATTGTGTTTTTCATTCTATTGGTTTTCAGTATGCGTAATTGTTTGTTATTAATGAAGATGTTTTCACCTGTATTTGCAGGGTGTGACGCACTTGCTTGCACAGTATGTCTCTTATTGCTTTGGCTATTATTTTTAAATAATTGAAAGAGAATAAAAACAGTCATCTATGATAACTTCTTTTCAGTTTGAAGCACTGGCTTTTGGGAGCACAGCTATGTGTAGAAGAGGTACTTTCTGGTGGTGGTTAATATCTGCAATTACATTTTATGGTGCAACCTGGGAGCAGTAAGTTATCATGTTCATTTAATATATGATAGATATGTTATATTGTTTTCTTTTGTTTCCTTAAAATGTTTTTTATTAGAAAGTCCCAAAGTATTTTCTTGTTTTAGTTACCCCTTATGTCTAATAATAGGTGGTTTGAACTGAATTGGAATACATGGTAGTAATTAATTGGCTTAAATAAATTTTGGATTCCTAACAAATACCCGTTCTTTGGCTTGAGTCCTTGAATTTTTGTTGTGTTGTTATGGGTCCTCGATCAATTTTATTTTTGTTGAGTTATTAGTCCCTATTGATGACATGATACCATCTCAATTGTTAGTTAAGTCACAAAGTGACATCATCTCAACATATATTAATGGTTTAAATGTTGTCAAGTCATCGGTAGGGACTCAACAAAAATAAAAATTTATAAGGAACCCACAAAACGAACTTTATTGTTGTATTTTATTTGAAATATTTCTTATTCTTAAGTTGGCATCCTCCCTTTTGTAAAATCATACTTTTGGCAATTTGGCATGATTGTATATTTTGATACCATATTTCATATTTACTGTTAGACAGACTAGGAATATTAATTTTTTTTTCAATGTTGTTTTGAATGCAGCTATTTCACCAATACACTTATACTGCCTGTTGTAAATGGGCCTACAGAGGGTCTTATGATAATATACTTTGCTCACTTTTTCACTGCTATCGTGGGTATGAACTTTCTTTGTGTTTATACACACATAGCTACTAACTTTGCTTACAATCCCACTGTTGTTATTGTTATTATTATGATTGTTATTGTTATTATTATGATTATACAGGTGCTGGGTGGTGGGTTCAGCCATTTGGAAAGTCTTTTCCATTTTTATACTGGGTTCCTTTTCTTGGGGGTAAGACGTCTTCAATATCTAGTATTCTTTCTGTTTTGGGCCAAAAGGTTTATATGTCAATATTGCTATTAGTGGTCATTATCATACCTGTTCCAAGTTTCATATATCAAACACCTTCTGAGATGTACTGAATAGATCATAGTATGTTTATTATGACTTAAAGTGTATTTGGGGTGCATCTGGTTTGTTTTTTTTAGTTTTCATTTTCTATTGATATGTGTTTACTACTAATTAAAGAAAAAAACACTTCCTCGTTTTAACTTTGATTTCTATTTTCAGGGATTTGATTTTTTTTTTTTTTTTTTGGTTCTTTCTCCTTTACAAACTCTTAGAAACAAGAAACAAATTGAAAATGAAATGGGTAGTGGACTTTATAATTAATAGTAATAACATATCAATTGAAATGATATTAAAAAGCTAGCCAATCACAATCTTTTATACTCATTCTTGTGTACTTATCTAGTAAACATGGAATAATAAAGCTAAGGCTGTCTACTGTCTCCAATAACATAAACAAGTAGGGTGGATTCCATTTGCTTGCCTAGTATGATCTGAGTTAAATGTCCTTTGGGTGGTGCAGTATAGCTCATCCTAATAAGGATTATTGGTTTATATATAGTCAATGTTTTGATAAATCACTGCTTGATTTTTATTGTTCTCTCTGCATTTCAGGAATCCCAACATTCGAAGCTGTATTGTGTTTAATGATAGCTTTTGGTGTTGTACCAACAGTCACATGCAAGTATGTATAGCTAAAATTATTGAAGTTGAATCTTCTTTATTATGTGCAATACCCCACTAACCTTGGCATAAAATTTGTTCCTTTTTTTTGTCTAACGCTGATATCTTAGATATTTTCTTTTCTTTTAGGTTAAACTATACCATTTGGTTGTTATTTTGTTACTAGTTATACACAGCATTGATGGACTGAAACTGAGATCCAAGTAGTTGGAATAACCAATAATGTCTTTATTGTATCTTAGAATATTGTATAGTTTCTTAGATTAGATGATCTTGTGGAGTATTTTCCTGATTTCATTATGAAATATCTCTGCATATGATACAAACCAATAATGTCTTTTTGTCCCGTACAGTGTTAGTAATGTTTATAAGGTTGTGAAGGCAAAGAATGGAAGCATGCCACTTGCATTGGCAATGGTAATACTTTTTTCCCATAGGATATTCTTTCTCTAAAATTCTGGTTTCTTTGTTAATGTGTTTTTTATTTTCCTGGGCAGCTTTACCCATTTGTTGTACTTGTTGGAGGAGTGCTTGTGTGGTATATAACTCAACTCAAGATGCACCAATTTTCTACCCAGTTTGAAAGACATTCACATTATTCTATTATTATTCTTTTGTTCATATAATATGGCACTTGGGAAATTTTCGGTGCAGGGATTATATGTCGCCATCTGACATCATGACTAGATATCCACATTTAGTTGTTATAGGAACTGGTCTTACTTTCGGATATCTTGTGGTAAGATTGTTGTGTTTTAAGTTTTAAAACTTGTTAGCTTCTTCTCCTTTTTGTTTTTAATTAGTATTTGTAGGCTTAAATAACTTTTGGATTCTTAAAAAATACTTGTTTTTTGGTTTGAGTCCTTGATAAATTTTTATTTTTGCTGAATCCTTACCGATGACATGGCACCATCTCAACCGTTGATATATGTTGAGATGGTGTCACTTCATTTAATTAACGGCTTAGATGATGCCACGTCAATAGGGACTCAACAAAAATAAAAATTTATCAAGGACTCATAACAACACAAATTTTTTCAGATACTTGTACAAAAAAAAAGTATTTATTAGGAACCCAAAAGTTATTTAAGCCTTTATTTTTTTATTAATAATGGCAAGCTGCCTTTTTTTATGCCATGTTTTCTTTGGTGCTAATTTTATTTGGTTACCATCCACTAGTGTAGTTATCATTGGCGGATGGCTGTTTGTAGGATGAACCAATCTGTGTAGGACTAAATAGCTGTCAAAATGTAATGTTAATTGATTTGGTTTTGGGGTGTATTAAATATTTACAATTTTATCTGATCTACCATGAACCTAGTTTAATTTTAGTGTTACAATTTTTTTTTTTTAAATACCAGAAAGCTTTCAACAATTTTTATTTTAATTAGAAGAAAACATATCATTTGAAAAAAAAAAGAAGAGACTTTTGGGTTGTTCAATAACAAATAAATAACCACCAGAAGAACCCTCATAGTATTTTTAGATATATTCAAATTCAAATATAAAAAAAGAAAATTGATTATTATATTGTTTATTATTTAAGGATCTAAAAGACCCAGTAGATTTTGTACTTTTTTCCGTTGATGGAAGAAAAAAAAGATTCATGAACACAAAAAAATTCATAGAAGAAAATACTATGGGTCTATTTGGATAAATATCTTTAGAACGACTTTTAGGAAAAAAATATGAAGAAAAAATGAAATTAGCTTCTCCATAAGTTAAAATTGGTTTCTCCAATAGTTGATTTGTAGGAGTCCCACATCTTTTAAGAGAGGCTAGATGAGAAAGCTTCAAATTAGCTATTGGAGAAGCCAATTTTAACTACTAGAGAAGTTAATTTCATTTTTTCTTCATATATTTTTCTCCTAGTAGTCTTTCTAGAATAATGTACCCAAACAGACCCTGTATCCATATTGGAATGCATCAATATGCAAAAAATGCTTGTATGATTATTGAATCTTATCTTGCCTCTGGCTTCCTTTTGTATACAATCCCATATCAATATATTATGATTTTTTTGAGGGAAGCTTAATTTTGCAGGGAAGGATGATTTTGGCACACTTATGTGATGAGCCTAAGGGTCTGAAAACTGGGATGTGCATGGTATAAGCTGTGTTGCTTGAATGTTACATTCTGAATTACTTTTTTGAGATGCTTGATTGTCCCTTCATTAAAAAACTATGAAAACCCAAATGTTAATGATGAATTTTCATTGCTTAAATTTTTAGATTATCAAGCCCACATTTAGCTGTATATCAACATAATTACCATTGTTTTCGTGATTCATATTAATAATGAGCTGATATCTATCAATGATGGAATGATAAAGAACATGTTAGAAAACACTTTTGATTAATCTATCTGGTTTCATTTGAGTGATTGATTGCTATTACTTTTGTTAAACGATAATTGATATAAGCATAATTTATTTTACAGTCCCTCATGTATCTCCCATTAGCCATTGCTAATGTACTTGCATCAAGGCTAAATGATGGGTATGTACTTTGATTTTTCATTCTGAATTTCATTGATATATGCTTCTTCTCATAAAAATCCATTTATATTTTTGGCAGGGTTCCTTTGGTAGATGAGAGACTAGTTCTTCTTGGTTATTGTGCATTTTCAGGTACAACTACCTTTTCTTTGTTCCTAGTAAAGAATAATATTCTTAAAGAAGAGAAAGAAACATACAGAAAAGGAGTATTGATTATCGTACATACAAAAAAATGTACACCTGGTAAATATATAATTTTGTTTCACAGGTAGTTAATTACTGTCAAACATGTAAATATGGTTAATTTTGTTTCGCAAGTAGTTAATTACTATCAAACATGTAAATATGGTTAATATTTTTTCACAAGTAGTTAATTACTATCAAACATTTCAATGGCCGTACAACATTATTAACTATGTGTGAGACAAACTTAACCACCGTTAGACATTTGAATAATCTCAAGACACTATTAAGTATTAACCATACATCGATAATTGATTAAGTCACGTTCATTTACTCTTAACCATTTCTGAAGCAAAGTTATCCATATATATATATATATATAGGAGGGATCAAATGACTTCAAGAGTCTCTCTAAGAGAGTTACTCCTCATCTCATCATTCATTCTTTTGAAATTTAATGGTTAAGATTAACTTAGAGTTACTTTGAGTCATTTGATCCCTCCTCATTTGTTTTTGGTTAACACTTACGGTGCAGTAAATATATAATTTGTTTACACTGACTCTTTCTTTTACTTAATGATTCTGTTTCTATGAACACAGTGACACTTTACTTGCATTTTGCCACATCAGTCATCCATGAAATTACCAAGGCCCTGGGAATATATTGTTTTAGGTAAATTTCGAAGCCTTATGTTTGTAGGCATGTTGTAAAATTTGGCATTTGTTGCCCCCTTTAATGCATTTCCAGTTTATGGAATCTAATTTATTTTGTTAGTTCATATAGAAAATTGTTTTTGTATACTATTACATTATTCCTTGCTTTTATTATTAGTACACCAAACTTTGTTAGAACTTAGAACAATGGCCTTTGATACTTACTGTCTTACCTATTGTTCAATTGCAGGATAACTAGGAAGGAAGCTTGAACCTACCCTAGATTTCCTTTAGGGGTATGCCTTTACTAACTAATAACTTGTGACTTTGGACATGTTCTTTATTTTCTCAAGGCTTAAATAACTTTTTAGGTCTACGATAAATACTCGAATTTTGTTCTGAGTCATTAATAAATTTGTGCGTTGATCGAGTCTCTGATAAATTTGTATTTTTTGAGTCCTAATGATGTGATGACGTGACACAATCTCATATGGTAGTGTATGTTGAAATGGTGTCATATCATTGATAAGAACTCAAAGCAAAAAAAGACATTTATAAGGGAGACTCAAAATAACACAAAAATTTATCAATGATTCATAACAAAATTCGGGTATTTATGAGGGACCTAAATGTTATTTAAGCCTTTTCTAAATTTTGCCAAATTCAATTTATAAAGTAGCACTTTGCCTTTCTGTCTTGCTGAGTTATTATCGTTTTTGTTTTCTTTTTCATTTCAGCTTGCATGTCAAGCAAAAATACTGGCAAGGCTTTGGTCAGTAGTAATTTTGGTTTGTTTTACAAATTTTACTAACATGGAACTTGTAATTATATATTGATTTTTAGATAGACTAGGAGATCTATTTGTGGAAAGTCGAGCGTTTCAATTCAACCACTAGAAATGTTTATTTTATTTTCAATGACTTAAAAAAATCTGCATATTAATATATGACTTTGATATGTGGACTTGGCATGGTTATTTGAATATGAAGACAGATGTCAAAAGTATATATTTTTAAATATTAAATAAGCAATTTAACAAAGTAATTCTATATGCCTTCAGAATTAGAAAAATCACAATGTTACAACTACAAGCTGATACTTTTTTCTAACACCTTCTTGCCCTTAATATAATGTATAAATAACTAATTCACATAGATTCAGAAATTTGGTTTATCTAGTTGAATACAGTAAATTTGTCTTTAATTAATATTCTTTTTCCAAAATTATCCTTCTAAAAACCGCTATGATTTATGTTTCTTTATTATCACGTTATTCAAGAACTAATGTTAATGGTTGGTATTTTTGTAAAAAAAATAATAATTAATGCATGAAAATTGTAAATTGAACCTTATAAAAAAAGGTCAAATTATATTTTTATTTTGGACCTGATTATATTTTTAGTATGACAATGCAAAAGAACAAATGAAAAATGGATAAACTACCAAATTGGTCTCTGAACTTGAAAGTGTAGTTAATTATTACTTATGTTTCTTGAAAGAATCAAAGTGCATGTCAATTAGATTCCTAAGAGTGTCATTCTCCTGTTACTTTTATTAAAATGTTAACTATCATAAACATACCAAATTGTTGTTATATATTATTTATTTATGTGTACTGTTAAATTGACATTTAGATGATATAAGGTAGTTTAAACGGTGCAGGGAAAGAGGGAGAGCTACCAAAAAAAAACTACCAAAACTAACTATTGACATTTTTTAATAAAAAAAAAAATTGATTTTGAACCTAGATGTTAAATGATTACGCTTTGAGGATCAAAGTCACAGTTCATCTTCATCCAATGGAAATTGATCTGCGCAGACCCTTCCCAACACACTTCCATTTCACGTAAGCAAACCTCTCCTGCCAAATTTCAAAATTTTGTCGAAAAAGGTAAAAACTTTAAAACGTAGTATGTATATTTATCCTATTTATAGACACTACCTTCTCACTCTTTGGTCTTCCTTTCCTCATCACTTTCTTACACCAAAACACAATGAGAACACAACAACAAGCTCCCAAGACCCGATCGAGAATCCTATAGCAAATAGAAAGGAAACTTGTCTAGTTTTGGCTAGCTAGCTTAACAACCTGAAGCTTTCTTTCACAGAAGTTGGAATATGAACGTGTATTGGATTTATAGCTGTGTAGAGTTATAATGAATGAACATGTATTTATAATGAGTGGACATTGAAGTAAGGAAGCTTTGGAAAAAACAAAACAAAAAACCCTTGTGTGTAATAGTAATAGGTAAATATAAACAAGATAAACATAAATAAATGAAAAAATAAATAAAAAAATGTAAAAAGTTACCTATGAAAATCAATTTACATCATTATATTATATTAGGTTAAAGTTTCATTTCAGAATATGTTAAGTTGAAAACTGTTACGATGTCTTTTAATGATAATAGATGATCAGTTCAAAATTTCTTTTAAAAGTTTGTTATATTTTATTACATTTTAAAGTAAGGTTACATAAACAGTAATAGAATAAAATTGTAAGTATATTGGAATCTTTTTATATATGTAAAAGTGGAATAGTTATATATAATTCTACTATTATAATATATAAAAATTTATTTAATATCCCACTCTCTCTTTTCTCTAGTTTTTTCTTCTTTTTCTTCTCTTTCCTCTTTATCCTTCTTTTCATTTTTTTTATTATTTAAAAACGTCTTTTCTCTTTATTTCTTTACATAGTTTTATTTTTATGTTTCTTTTATATATTATTTTATTTTATTTTTATTTTTATGAGAATAATAATTATATTATTAAGTTAATTTTTTAAATAAAAATTAATTTAAATTTAATTAATTAATATATTGTATATTAATATTTATATCAAAATTAATTATTAAATATATTTTTATTCCAAAATAATTTTTAATTACTTCATCAAAAATATTCTAAATTTTGTGAGTTTTAATTTTTTTTAATCCATGAACTTTTTTTGACACATTTTATTTATAACATAAACCTTAAGTTTAAAAATTTATATTAAACATTGATTTAAATTTAATTAATTAATATATTTATTATAAAATAATATTTTTAACTCATTTTATAATAATTTTATACATGAAAAATTTGCTGATTAATATGTAATATAAAAATATTATTTTAAAAAATAAATATATAATAAAATATATTTAAATTAATTTACTTAATATATTTCATTGCAAAATAATTTTAAATTATATTATTAAATATATTATAAATTAAATTAATTTTAATTTTTTAATGTATAATTCATGAAAAATAATCATATTTGAGTCAAGACTATTATGAGTAACAAATATCTTTCTTTGAGTTAACATAATTTCATATCTAAGACTAAAAAAAATACTATAAAATTTATAAAATTATTTTCACTTATAAATCATATAAAATAATTTTAAATAATTTAATAAAAAAAAAGCCACTAGAAATGTTTATTTTATTTTCAATATGACTTAAAAAAATCGGCATATTGTTTATTTTTTAATATGTGGTTTTGATATGTGGACTTGGCATGGTTATTTGAGTATGGATAACTGAATTTAAAATAAGGTAAAATGGAACTATAAATAGAGAATATGAAGATAGAGTAAAAAGTATATATTTTTAGATATTAAATAAGCAATTTAAATGAGTAAATCTATACGCAAGTCTTCATTTTCTTTTTTATCTTGGGTTACTTATTAACATTCAGTAAACCATATCATAATATGGTGTCGATATTTGAAATTATTTTCTATCACTTTATCATAAATTAGGAAAATCACAATGTTAGAAGCTAACACTTTTTTTTAACACCCTCTTATCCTTATTTCCTTATTATAAGGTATAAATAACTAATTCACATATATTAGGAATTTTGATTAATCTGGTTGAAAATATTATATGTACATTATCATCTGTACATTATATTGATGTTATATATTATTCACGTATGTTACAAATAACTTATTATATAAACAAGTTAACTTTAATAGAAGTTTTATACTTTGAAAAATTTGAGTGATTTTTTTTTTTTTTTATCAAACAGTGGAAGGGAAAAGGTTGAGATCGTCACAAATTTAACTCCCTTTACTATTTTTTTATTAAATTAAATTAATCATTAACATTTTTTAATAAAAAAAAAACTTTTTGACTTTGAACCTAGATGTTAAATCAGTGACCTCTGACGGAGTAAGTTGGTGGCTAGGGCCTTCATTCCTTGTTTTTTTAAATTTTTTTTATTATATATATATATATATATATATTAATATTAATATTTGAATAATAATGTTTTTTTTTAACGTAGACTCAATTTAAAATATTTAGATATTATTTTTTTCTTTTACAATATTTATTATGAAAATAATAAATTTTTTTTATCTATAATTGTTTTCTTGTCTTATTGTATTTTTTTATGGAGATAATTATATTTTTTTTAGATAAAATATTTAAATATAATTTATTTTTAATATTATTTTTCTTTTATCATCTAATTTATAAATATTTATTAGCAATATATATATATATATATATATATATATATATATATATATTAACATTCTTTATTTATTTATGACATCAATATTCAATATTCAATGAAGGACATTTTTAGAATAAATTTATTTTTTTAATAAAATTGGAAAAATTATATTATTTTAACTAAATTTTTAATTAGTGTAAAATTAATTAATTTTTTATATATTTAATTTTAGAGAAAATTTTATTTAAGTTTTAATTTTTAATATATATATATATATATTTTGGTCATGAGATTTATCTGTAATATATAAGATTGATTTCTAACCTTTATAATCTTAAAAAAATGTATCATTTATTTTTTATTTAAATATAATTTTTTATTATTATTTTAATAAATTAAAATTAATAATATAATTATATATATATATATATATTATTAGAAATATTTAAATTCAAAAAAATATAATTTCTTCTTATTATTTTAATAAATTAAAATTAATAATATAATTATATATTATTAGAAACATTTAAATTCAAATTTGATAGATTATATAATGTTTTTTAAGTTAACCTAAGGCCCCTTCCCTATCTTAAATGATTACACTTTGAAGATCAAAGTCACAGTTCATCTTCATCCAATGAAAATTGATCTGCGCAGACCCTTCCCAACACACTTCCATTTCACGTAAGCAAACCTCTCCTGCCAAATTTCAAAGTTTTGTCAAAAAAGGTAAAAACTTTAAAACGTAGTCTATATATTTTTCCTATTTATAGACACTACCTTCTCATTCTTTGGTTTTCCTTTCCTCATCACTTTCTTACACCAAAACACAATGAGAACACAACAACAAGCTCCCAAGACCCGATCGAGAATCCTATAGCAAATAGAAAGGAAACTTGTCTAGTTTTGGCTAGTTAGCTCAGCAACCTGAAGCTTTCTTCACAGAAGAAAATGTCAACTTCCCTTGATCCATTGCGAGGCCACAATGGCTTAGGCATTACCATGACCACAACAATCCTAGAGCTTTTCCATGTCACCTCCGAAAATAATAATACGGAAGTAGTAGGATCTCACCTGTGGTGGGAACTTTAGAAAGTGGAAAAACAACTTGCAGATGTAACAAACGCCCAGGAAAAGGGATCACAACACTTTTTTCTTCTTCCCAAATCCGATCCCTGAAAATCAAAGCTTCAAACCAAATTCATTGTATCCAACCAAACAAAAACAACCATCAATCTCCACTAGATCCGGAAGCTACTGGAAAATCCCAACACATTCATATGGCTCTTTGTATGAATACCCCGAAGGAGAAGGCACCACCCTGAGCTTTTCAGTCCCCAAATCGAATGCCACAACACTCAAACCAGATTCTCTAACGCAAGAAGACGAATACTTCCAATGAATAACACCATTAACACAAAGGCCTCTCTTGCGGCGCCAGAAGAGACAATGCACGAAAAAGAAAGGCTTTTCAAGAGCAACGACACTCCTCCAGGAAGTGTAGCTGCTGAGAGTGAAGATTCTGAATGGGTCGACACCAAAAACTCTGTTTCTTTAGATATGGATGTAAGAATTTTTCATTATATTTTAATGGGAAATGTTGGATATATTCTTTTCTGAATTAGTTGATATTTATTAAAATTTATAATTTTTAATAAATTTTGTAATATCAGAAAGAGAGAAGTGCAGTTCTCTATTTTGTTTGTTTTGTTTTTTCATTACCTGGTTGCCTAATCTGTGTTTTTATTTCTTTAGTTTCAGCCTTTTTCTTCTTCTAGTAACAAAAAAAATAAAAGTCTTTATAAATTCATCAATTCACTGAATGAAAGTTTCTAGGTTGTTTATGTGTTTTAAAAGCAGTTCTCTATTTTCTGAAATTTGTTTATCCTCTAAGCACAATTGAAAGTGTCAAGCGCATTTCTATTTTTTTTAACTGTTTTTGTTTTGTGTTTTAAAATACTTGTGTTGCAAACCTTTTTCAAAACTTCATAAATTTTGAATGAAAAATTAATTGTTGAGTAATGTAAAATTGTTTTAGATTTTAGAACAAAATAGCGAAAGTTAATCAACTACATTCCTAATATACTCTTGTTTTTTGTGCGTTTGGAAGAAATAAACTTCATATTCTGTGATGCTCATCAGATAAAACTTGAGACCATAGCTTCTTATGTTCATTCAGTATGGATTTATCCATGATAGAGTTAAAAGCTAGCCCCTCAATGAGCAGTTTTCACCAATTTTGAAGCAACAAAATCTTCTACCAAGCTTTTCTCTAACTTATCATCGATATAAGATTGGTTAATGGTAAAGATAGAAGAGAAGGTTGAAGTTGTAAATTTGTCTCTTCTGCTAACAAAAAAAAAAAAAAAATTAATATTGATAAATAAAAAAACAAAAAACAAAAATATAGTACTTGGAATCGTAGACTTTTACATTTTTGGGGGCTTCTAAAAAAAAATAGAATTATACGTATTATGCATGTACAAAATGAATGTTCACTTAAGTCAGGTACACAACTCATTCAATTTTGATAAGTTGTTGTTATCTGAGATGTTTGAGTTGATTTTGACCAATGCTTTTAGGTTTTATTTTTGTTTCATTCAGTATTGTGAAGGGACTTATTGCACATATTATGGAAATGAAATTACAAGAGGATCCGCAATGAATTATTGGCATGGGCATCAGTTGTCAAATTATTGGCTTTGGTGAGCATGAAGAACTAGAACTAGATGAGTTCAGTACAAATTTGTGTTAGTACAATTACGACAATTAGCATGTTTGGATACAAGTTAGCATCGTTTTTAAAGACTTATTTACTAAAAAAAATCTCTATATTTCGAGTAGTTTGGATACAAGGCAACCACCCTCAGGTATCCTTGCTGATCTACCTGTTTGGGGCCCTTCAGACAACGGAATTTTAAGCCTTAAAGAGGCTTATGAATTTCTATCTCCTGTTGATCAGGACCCAAGCTGGCTGTGGAGTCTAAGTTTCTTCAATCTTTTCAGATTTCTCCCATTCCTCCCTCCATGCTACAATCACACAATCTCACTTGGCTGTCTCCTCCCTTGGGTTGCATAAAATGCAACATCGATGGTGCTGCTTTTGGTAATCCCGGACAGATAGTTTTGGGTTGCTTTAAAGGTGGATTTACAGAGTATTTAGGCATACAAACTGCAAACTATGCAGAACTTATGGCTGCTATACTTGCCCTTGAAAATGCTTTCAGATATGGGTGGCATAATCTGTGGTTAGAATGCGATACTGAGCTAGTTATTAAGGCTTTCTCAAATGAAGATTTAATCCCCTGGAAGATTAGGCGCAGATGGACTCATGCTAGGACACTTTGCCAAAGCTTCACGATCAGCATTTCTCATATCTTCAGAGAGGGTAATGGTGGTACTACAATTAAGTTATTTGTTACTTAATTAACTTTTTTTATACTACAATTAATTAATTTTACTATCCACAGAAACATATCAATTATTTTAATTAGTAAAGTCAACTAAAATTCTTCCCTGCTTTTAATTCTAGCATATTTTATTTTTCTCTTCTATTTGTTATTTACATCTAATATCATTCTAGGCAATTAAGTACTAAATTGATAAAGATGAGTTGCTTGATCATTATGCGTGAGTATAGTATAAAAAAAAAAAAAGTTGTTGAGCCAACACATAAAGGAAAAATATGGTAGTGTCGGTCTCTCACCACAAAATACATTTTTCACTAAAAATAGTGGATTTTTTATTTTTATTTTTATCTAAAACGATTATCGCAAGTGTATATAGCAAAAAATAATCGATTTTTGAAAGGGAATAGTCAATTTTCATTTCTCTATCTAACGAACAAAGTAACACCCCTTATAAATATGCCTCGTTTCAATTCATAACTCCCCAATACAATTCCAATTCCACTAGCGTTTGTTTATTTATTTATTTATAAAAGTCAAATTAGATATCAAGAGTGTACAACAATTCACACATGTATGTTACCGGAATAAAAGGACATTAAGTAGAATTTTTCTTTGCAAATGGTGGACATTTGTGGTTGGCTTTAAATTATAAGTGGTTTCTAAATTTTTTAAACATTTTTTTCATGTGTAAAGGACCTTAAGTTTAGTATTTTTTCTGGCTTTCTAAATTTTTTATGCTGTCAAATATAATAAAAAAAGAAAGTTACAATGGTATGGGTAGGCTTGAATGTTAACATAACCTACGTTATGTCCCTTCATATTTGATGGGTGTCAATACCGATTTAAGGTTTTAATTATTTAACCCTAAATATTTATGGTAAAATTTAAGGTTTTATTTATATAACTTTAAATATTTAAGATATCATTTATGAAATCTTAAATATTTAAATTTTGAATTTAAAGTTTAAATTGTAAAAATTTTGGGTCTCATAAATAAAAACATAATTATTTAATATTTTGATTTATGGTTTCATTTATGAAATTTTAATTATTTAAGATTTTATTTATGTAATCCTAAATATTTATAGTTTCATTAACAAAATCTTAAATATTTAAAGTTTTATTATTGAAACCCTGGATATTTCAATTTCAATTTAGGATGAAATATCGGGTTTCATTAATGAAACCTTAATAAATAATATTTCATTTCTGAAATCATAAATATTTAGGGTTTCAATTTAAGATTTTATTTATGAAACCCTATATATTTTGGGTGAAATTTAGGATTTCATTATTAAGTTCTAAATATTTATGGTTTTATTTATATGACACTAAATATTTAAGATTTCTTTAATAAAATCATAACTATTTAGGGTTTCATTGATTGTTTAAGATTTAGGTTTTCAATTTGTGATTTCATTTATGAAATTATAAATATTTTTGATGAAATGGAAGGTTTCATAAATGAAAATATTATTATTTAGTGTTTTGATTTTGGATTTCATTTATAAAACCCTAAGTATTTATGGTTTTATTTATAATACCTTAAATATTTAGAGTTTTATTTATGAAATACTAAATATATAGGATTTAATTTAGGGTTTCATTAATGAAACCTTAAATATTTAAAGTTTTATTATTGAAATCCTAAATATTTAGGTTTTAATTTAGGGATTCAATAATGAAACAGTAAATAAATAAGATTTTATTTATAAAACCTTAAATATTTAGGATTTTAATTTATTGTTTTATTTATGAAATCCTAAATATTTGGGGTTTCATTTAAGAGACCTTAAATATATAAGGTTTCACTTATAAAATCCTAAATAGTTATTTTGAAATTCAGGGTTTCATTTATGAAATTCTAAGTATTATATTTTGAGTATATGGTTTTATTTATAAAACACTAAATATTTAGAATTTAATTAATGATTTTGGATTTGGGGTTTGAATTTAGGGTTTCATAAATAAAAAAAATATATTTATTTAGGATTTTAATTTATGGTTTCATTTATCAAACTCTAAGTATTTAGGGTTTATGAAACCTAAAATAATTAGGGTTTTATTATGAAATAATAAATATATAGGATTTAATTTAAGGTTTCATAAGTGAAATCCAAAATATTTAAAGTTTTATTATTGAAACCTTAAATATTTAGCTTTTAATTTAGGGTTTTGTTAATGAAACCTTAAATAAATAAGATTTCATTTTTAAAACCCAAAATATTTAGGATTTCAATTTAAAGTTTTATTAACAAAATCCTAAATATTCATAGTGAAATTTAGGATTTTTTATATAACTTTAAAACTATTTAAGATTTCCAATTAGGGTTTCATTTATGAGATGTTAAATATTTAAGATTTCACTTATATAATCCTAAACAATTATTTTGAAATTTATGGATTCATTTAAAAATAATTAATATTTAGATTTTGAGTATATGATTTTATTTATGAAAACCTAAATATATAAGGTTTCATTAATGCTTTTGAATTTGTGGTTTCAATTTAGGGTTTTGATAAATGAAAATAATTTTATTTAAGGTTTTGATTTATGGTTTAATTTATAAAATCCTAAGAATTTAGGGTTTCATGTATAAAACCTCTAATAATTAAGGTTTTATTATGAAATAATTAATATATAAGGTTTAATTTAGGATTTCAACAATCAAAACCTCAAATATTTAAATTTTTATTATTGAAATTCTAAATATTTAGGTTTTAATTTATGGTAAAATTTAAGGTTTCATTAATGAAGGCATAAATAAATAAGATTTCATTTATGAAACCCTAAATATTTAGGATTTGAATTTATTGTTTCAATTATGAAACCTTAAATATTTAGGATTTTAATTTAAGATTTTATTTATGAAACCCTAAATATTTAAGGTTTCACTTATAAAACCCTAAATACTTATTTTGTTATTTATGGTTTCATTTAAGAAATCCTAAATATTTTGATTTTGAGTATATAATTTTATTTATAAAGTAATAAATACTTAGGGTTTCATTAATGCTTTTGGATTTGGGGTTTCATAATTAAAAATATATTAATATAGGGTTTTGATTAATGGTTTCATTTGATAAACCCTAAGTATTTAGGATTTCTTTTATGAAACCTAAAATAATTATGATTTTATTATAAAATCATAAATATATAGGGTTTATTTTAGGATTTCATTAATGAAATCTTAAATATTTAAAGTTTTATCATTGAAACCTTAGATATTTAGGTTTTAATTTACGATGAAATTTAAGGTTTTGATTTATTGTTTCAATTATTAAACCCTAAATATTTAAGGTAAAATTTAAGGTTTTATTTATATAACTCTAAATATTTAGGGTTACCATTTAGGGTTTCTTTTATGAGACCTTAATTATTTAAGGTTTCACTTATATAACCTTAAATACTTATTTTGAAATTTAGGGTTTCATTTAAAAAATCTTTAATATTTAGATTTTGAGTTTATGATTTTATTTATGAAACTCTAATATTGATGGTTTCATTAATGTTTTTGGATTTGGTGTTTCATTTTAGGGTTTCATAAATAAAAACATACTTATGTATGGTTGCAATTATCAAATCTTAAGTATTTAGGGTTTCATTTATGAAACATCAAATAATTAGGATTTTATTTATGAAACCATAAAGATATAAGGTTTAATTTAGGGTTTCATTAATGATACCTTAAATATTTAAAATTTTATTATTGAAATCCTAAATATTTATGTTTTAATTTAGGGTGAAATTTAAAGTTTCATTAATGAAACCATGAATAAATAAAATTTCATTTATGAAACCCTAAATATTTTGGATTTTAATTTATTGTTTCAATTATGAAACCCTAAATATTTAAAGTTTCAATTTAAGATTTTATTTTTGAAACTTTAAATATTTAGGGTTTCATTTATGAGACCTTAAATATTTAAGGTTTCACTTATAAAACCTTAAATACTTATTTTGAAATTCAGGGTTTCAATCCTATATATTTATATTTTGAGTATATATTTTTATTTATGAAATCCTAAATATTTAGGTTATCATTAATGCTTTTGGATATAGGGTTTCAATTTTAGGTTATGATAAATTAAAAAAATGATTATGTAGGGTTTTATTCATCAAAACCCATACATTAAAGGTTTTATTCATGAAACCTCAAATATTTAGAGTTAAATTTATGAAATCCTAAATATATATGGTTTAATTTCGGGTTTCATTAATGAAACCCTAAATATTGAAAGATTTATTATTGAAACCCTAAGCATTTAGTATTTAATTTAGGTTGAAATTTAATAGTTCATTAATAAAATCGTAAATAAATATGATATCATTTATGAAATCATAAATATTTAGGGTTTCATTTATAAGATCTTAAATATTTAAGATTTCACTTATATAACCCTAAATACTTATTTTAAAATTTAAGATTTTATTTATTAAATAATAAATATTTAGATTTTGAGTTTATGTTTTTATTTAAGAAATCCTAAATATTTGAATTTCTTTAATGCTTTTGGATTTGAAGTTTCAATTTAGGATTTCATAAAAAAAAATATATTTTTTTAGGATTTTGATTTAGGACAAAACCTTAAATATTTAAGATTTTTTTTATATAAAATCCTAAATATTTATTTTGAAATCCAATGAGTTTCGTTGCAGCAAAGATTACAGACAGCCACAACCCTTCAAAACTGTAATTTCTGTCGAAAAGAGAAAGAAAGAGAGGGTCTTGCATTGCATGCAACATCCATGAAAAGTACTTATATTTATTAGCCTCCTCGGGATCGGAGAAGCATAAAAAACCAAACTTCTAACTCTTGCATAACTTCGTGTAACTAAAGAATTTCGTAGTTCATTCCGTAACACCGTTATCAATGTTCTTTTCGTAACACGTTTAAGAGAGGGAGAAAGTGAGTGGATTTTTTTTTTTTTTTTAGTTTTGGTTGTCTTAACGAGGGGAAGAAAAAAAAAATTTATGTTAATTTTTAAATGAATATTCTAATCTCAGTTTAATTTAATCCAACAAATACAATTCTTAAACGTAATTTTGAATTAAAATTAAATGTGATCTTCATTATATATTATTGTCATTTTTGTCGTTATCACTAATATGACTACCATTATTATATATTATTTTATAATTTTAAAATATATATACTTTAATTTCAAATAAATTCCAACGTATTGAAAATAAGAATAATTAAAATAATTATTTTTAATTAAATCTTATTATTAGATTTTATTAAAGATATCACTGATTATTTTATTACGTTACTTTATAAACATATTTCTAATTATATATATAGATAAGATATATGTCTTTTTTCTTAATAGAATGATAAATATGTCATAGATATGAAAATAGATTTATATTAAAGTATATTAAAATAATGTTATTTTAACATAAAAAATCAAATAAATAATATATATTTAATTTTTTATTTCAAATATTATTATATATTTTAACATATTGAAGATGTATTTACTATTGACATTTTAATAAAAATAATAAGATTAAAATCACTTCTCAAATAATAAAAAAAATTATCTTCTAATTTTTTTCTGCATATACGAATTAATATATTATATTAAATAATAATTTTATGCATTTAATTTTTTTTTAATATTTTATAATTATATAATATATATTTATTTATAAAACCGCACATTACGCGGGTACCTAATGTTAATTGTAAAATTGGTATTCTTGTTTTGTTGGCCTCTTCTTTTTGGTTTTGTGGAAATAAATAGGTTTTGCCTCTAAGTCCTGGTGTTCAAATAGTTCATTGTAATTGAAGAAATTGATTCCTCATGCTTGGATTTGCACCAGCAAATTGATTCCTTCTTCAAAACTTTGGTATAAAATGATAAAAATTTAATTCTGGGGATATTTATGTGGTATATATAAATGATGAAAAAAAAAAACCATAAGGGAGCAGAGCAAGTATATCTTCCCTTTGACTCTTATCAAGAAAGATGACGCAAGACAAATCCAACATCACTCTGTGATAGTATTTGCAAACATTATTAAAGCATCATAAAAAGATGTGTGAAAATCAGCAATAACAGTCACTTGAAATAGTTACAATATGTTTTGAGGGGAAAAGGTAACAAACATTACAATTGTTTGTCTTGTGTGTGTGGAGAAATTAGCAATCTCTGCCTTCTAAAAGGTTGATTTTGATCAATGCTTGCATGTGCATATTTCCATTATTGATGTGCTCCTATTTTGTAAGGCCAAAAAATCTTTAACCAACATGATGATCTTTCATATTTGGTTTTATGAAAAAATATGTTTAAAACAAAAATAACTTTTGTTAATGGATGAATCTTTACTTTTGTTTTTGTTAGTTTGATTTATATTAAAATGTGTGTGTAATATTTTTAATTTTAAACAAAATATATGAATGAACCCAAGAAGTAATGGTCTCATGTCTATATAACAAGTATGTTAGAACATAAAGTTGATTCCTTCATCACTATGTTGTTCTAAATTTTGTTTTCTAAAATAATTCCACACTGCTTAACAACCAAATTCTCATTTGATTAAGTTTCAGAAATTGTTTTCAAAATTATTATTTTTAATTTTAAATTAGTTCTCAAGGACAAGTTAGGCTAAATACTTTTACATAAAAAGTTCTTACAAAAAAGTTTATGAATAATAAACAAGACTTAATAATCAAAATAAGTCATTTTATTTGTTTTTCTTGCTCGAGTGGATTCTCTTATTATTTTGATATTCAATTTTATTTGTAAAAATTATTAATTAAATCATTTTATTTGTAAAAAATTATTTAATTAGATTATTTTTATCAATTAAAATTAATTCTGTAAATTCAATAAATACATGACCTACGACTTTAAAAATGATGTTTTTTTTTTTTCTTTTTGCCTATCTAAATCTAAAATTAAGATTCCTCTTTTGAGATTTTGGTCTCATGGTAAGGTTTTCTTCTCCAAAGCTTGTTGCATGAAGAAAAATGTCATTCTTGGCTTTATGAAAGATAGGATATGTAAGCCCATCAATCATTGTTACACAAAATAACTCTCAAAAAAGAGGTAAAGGAAGTTCTTATCAAATCCATAGTACAATCAATCCTAACTTAGTGTATGAGTGTTTTCCTACTACCATCAACCCTTGAAGATGAAAGCTAGGATATAATGAAATTCTTTCTGGTGGGGCTCTGAAGGTGGATCATCTTGAAGCCTTAATTGGCTTAGATGGGAAAAATTAACAGTGAGGAAGAAGGATGGGGATTTAGACATTTTCATGTATTCAATTTGACCATGTCAGGGAAGCAAGGTTGGAATCTCTTAACCAATTATGATACTATAGTTATTAAAGTTCTCAAATCAAAATATTTTTCGAGGGAGAATTTCTTGGATGCACATTGGGGCATAATCCAAACTTTGATCTGGTATAATATCCATGCTTCAATGAAGGAAGAGGATGGCGAATCGGTGATGAAAGAAAAATCAACATTTGGAAGGAACCTTCGCTTAAGGATAATCTCAACCCATTTGTATCCACGGTGCCTATTGCTCAACTTACCACACTATCATGAACTCTATACTATCATCGGATCATCTTAAGGCATCAGGAGATTGGAATAAAATATGGAAATTGCTTATTCCATCGAGGATAAAAGCATTTCTTGTGGAGAATATTGAGAGATTGCAGTGCAAGGGGATAATATGTACCGGTGTTTGCTGTTTTTGTAGCTCAAATTTGGAGAATGATTGACACTTATTTTTTGGTTGCAACCATGCTTGTGATATTTGGCAATCTGCATATCTTCGAGTTTTTCTATTCTTAGTTCTTAGCTTAAGAACTTAGTTTTACAAATCCTTTCCAATTGTTGGGGTGTTTATAGCAAATATGTAATGCACTATTATCAACAAATATGTAATAAGAATTATGGAAACTAAGTTCTTATAGATTGTAGTGTTATAAGACAATAGTACATGATCTCAGAGAATAAGTGAGGCTGTTGTTCTTTTGTAAAGTTGCAGTGAAAAGAATAAAGGCAGTTGCTAGAACAAGTGGAAGAAGAGTTGTGATTTCATTCAATTCCAACGTACAAATACATAATAGAATGATAACTGCCCACTAGGATCATGTTCCTATAAGTTAGGCCACGATAGAATATTAAAAAACAAACTGATGACCTAATATTAGGAAAACAAAACTTAACTAAAAATTAGGAAACATATTTGAAATGTTCAAAACAGAATAAGAAATAACAGGAAACTAAAAAATCTGCAAACGTGGCAGTAGTTCTAAACACAATATCTAACACTCCTCCTTGCTTTAAAGACTGCAAACACCAAGTTTAGTTCTTAGGTCTTCAAACTTGCTTGCTGATAAAGGTTTAGTAAGAATGTCTGCTATTTGTTCTTCAGTTTTGCAGTAAACAAGAGTTACAACATAATCCTTCTGCACCTCCCTTACAAAAAACAACTTGATGTTGAAATGTTTAGTTTTTCCGTGAAATACTGGATTATGAGAAATAGCTATTGCAGCTTGATTATCAACAAAAATCTTAGTGTCTTCTTTCTGCTCGAGATGAAGGTCACTCAATATCTTCCTCAGCCACAAAGCTTGATTTACAGAGCAGAGCAAGACAACAAATTCTGCTTCAGCAGAGATTGAGCCACTTGTTTCTTGTTTTTTCGAACTCCATGAAAAAAATCCTGTTCCAAAGCTAAAACAATACCCTGAGGTGCTTTTCATATCATCAATGGATCCTGCCTACCACCACAAATGAACCCAAACAGCTTGAATTCCTTGCTTTTCTTGAACTTGATGCCAAAGTTGATTGTGCCTTTGATGTATCTAACCACCCTCTTAGCAGCCTTCAAGTGAATTTCACTTGCACAGTTCATGAATCGAGATAAAATACTCACAGCATTCAAGATGTCTGGTCTTGTTGCTGTAAGATACATAAGTCACCCAATCAAACTTCTAAAGTATGCCTCGTCCACTTTTTCAGTTTCATCTTCCTTGCTCAACTTCTCCTTTTGATTCATAGGAGTGCTTACTGACTTGCAATCTTCCATACGAAATTTTTTCAGAATTTCCTTTGCATATTTCTTTTGACAAATGAAAACTTCATCTTGACTTTGCTTAATCTCCATTCCGAGAAAAAAGGTCATCAATCCAAGATCTGTCATCTCAAATGCTTTCATCATTTCCATCTTGAATTCATCAATCAAGGTTGCATTATTTCTAGTTACAAAAAGATCATCAACGTAAAGAGATATAACAAGAATATCAATCTCACAATGCTTAATGTAAAGAGTGGACTCTGATAGACTTTTAACAAAGCCTAAGCTTAACAAATGGTTATCTACTCTGCTGTACCAGGCTCTTGGAGCTTGCTTCAGTCCATAGAGAGCCTTCTTGAGGAGATAAACCTTGTCTTCTTCTTCTTTCTTCACAAAGCCTTCCGGCTGTTCAACATAGATTTCTTCTTACAAGAAACCATTTAGAAATGCTGATTTAACATCTAATTGGTACACTTTCCAACCCATTTGTACTACAACAGCAAGCAATAACCTGATAGTATCTAGCTTGGCCACTGGTGCAAAGGTGTCTGAGTAGTCTACTCCAAAAATCTGAGCGTAGCCTTTAACCACCAGCCTTGCCTTGTGCTTGTTGATGGAACCATCAGCATTTAGCTTGGTTCGAAACACCCACTTAACGCCAATGATTTTTCTGCCTTGAGGTCTATTGACAAGCTGCCATGTATTATTTTTCTCTATCATGTGCAGCTCCTCCTTCATTGCAACCATCCATTTTTTATCAAGTTTTGCTTCATTAAAATCAGCAGGCTCACAAACAGCAATATTGCATCTTTGATAGACATCATAAAGAAATCTAGTACCTCTGATTGGAATGTCATCCACCATCTCATTTTCCCAATCTTCACTACTCTGTCTCTCAACATTTTTGAGCTGATTTGAGGCTTGATTTGACACTTTTAAAGTCTCCCAGATCCATTCTTCATTTTCCATAAAGTGCACGTCTCTACTAACGACAATATTTCCCGTTTCTGGTTGAAAAACTTTGTAAGCTTTGGATATTGTGCTATAACCGATGAAGATGCCTTGTACTGCCTTCTTGTCAAGCTTATCATGCTTAACTTGAGGGACATAGGTGAAGCACAAACAACCAAATACTTTAAGAAAGTTTAAAGAAGGTTTATATCCATACCAAGCTTCGAATGGTGTCTGATTCTTCACTGCTTTTGTGGGAAGCCTGTTTTGAAGAAAAACTGATGTATTTGCCGCTTCAGCCCAAAACCTTTTTGGTAAATTCTTCTCATGCAACATGCATCTTGTCATCTCCATTATGTATCTATTTCTTCTTTCACTAACTCCATTTTGTTGTGGAGTGTAGGGAGCAGTAAGTTGGTGTTTTATACCTGTTTCTTCACAAAAGGAATTAAATTCTCTAGATGTGTATTCTTTTCCATTATCAGACCTTAGAACTTGAATATTGCAGCCACTTTCATTTTCCACCCTTTTCTTGAACTTCCAAAACACTCCAGCAACTTCTGGCTTGAATTTTAAGAAAAAAATCCAGCAAAATCTTGTAAAATCATCAATGAAGGCAATATAATAAAGGTTACCGTTGAGAGAAGGTGTTCTTTGTGGTCCACATAAATCAGTATGAATTAACTGAAGCTTTTGTGTTGCTCTCCAAGCTGATTTTGGAAATGGTTGTCTGTGTTGCTTTCCATATTGACATGCTTGGTAGTGAGGAAGAGAATCTTCTAACATAGGTAAATCCCTCACTAATTTCTTTGTTTGAAGCAGTAGTAATCCTTGATGGTGATAATGACCAAGCCTCTTGTGCCATATCTCCGTGACACTTTCCTTGATGGGAAATGCAGCTTGCTTCTCCTCCAATGGATTAAGTGTGAAACTCTTTCCCCTCATCTTGACCTTGAACATTTCTTGGCTAGAAACATCCTTTATCAAGCAATGTTTGTTTTCAAAGTGTACCTTGAAGCCTTTCTCCATCAATTGACCAACACTTAACAAATTTTGGTCAATTTCTGGGAACATAGAGAACATCAGAGATAAGTTTTGTACCCGAACAACTTGCAATTGCAATGGTGCCTTTTCCTTTGACAGCTATATATTGCCCATTGCCAATTCTGACTTTTGAGGTTTCTGAACTCCTTAATTCCTTGAACAACTCCTTGTCATATGTCATATGATTAGTGCAACCACTATCAATTAACCAGCTGTCACTTGAATCACTACCTGAGAAGCAAGTAGCAACAAAGAGTTGGTCCTCGTCATCCTCCTCTTCTTGATCAACAACTTGAGCGTCTGCTTCTTGCTGCTTAATTTCAGTTCTACAAATTACAGCTTCATGACCAAGTTGGTTACACTTGCTGCATTTTGCATCAGGGTCGCCTCCAACATCTAAAAGGAGGATGACCCATTTTGCCACAATGTTGGCATGGAGGATAATTACCCTTTGAACTTCCGATCTTGTTCTTATTGTTGCTCGTTGTAGCATCACCACTTGCAACAAAATTCTTCTTGTTCTTTTTCTTCCATGTTTTCTCTCTGTCTTGATACTTGACTGAAAGTGCTCCTTCCACAATTCCTTCTTGCCTCATGGCCCTTTGTTGCTCTTGGGCTTGCAAGGCATGAATGACTTCTGCCAAGGTGATCTTACAAAGATCCTTTGTGTTCTCTAAAGAGGCTAGAGATGCCTCATATCTTTTAGGCACGGTAACCAAATTTTTTTCTACAATTCTGGAATCAGCAAATTCAGTGCCGAGTAATCTAACCTTGTTTGCAATAGAAAGCAATTTGTCTGAGTATTCTTTGATTGTCTCGGACTCTTTCATTTTCTGCAACTCAAATTCTCTCATCAGATTTAGAACTTGCATGCTTCGAATTCTCTCATTCCCTGCATATTCTTTCTTCAAATAGTCCCATATTGCCTTTGGTGTTTTGAGGGTCATGATTCTAGTAAAAATTGTTTCTGAAACACCAGCAAAGAGACACGATTTTGCCTGTGCCTTTTTTGTTTTTCTCCTTGTGATATTTCAACTGAGCCATAGTAGGATTATTCGGCAGCGGAGGAACTTCATAATCCTCTTCTATGGCATCCCAAGCGTCCAAAGCTTCTAGGTAAGATTCCATTTTTACTGCCCAAATGTCATAGTTGTTCCCATCAAAGAGAGGAGGAGCAACTTTTGAGAAACTTGACTCATCATCCATTTCACAGGTCCCTTAAGAAGAGAGCTCTTACTTTGTTGTTCTTTTGTAAAGTTGCAGTGAAGAGAATAAAGGCAGTTGCTAGAACAAGTGGAAGAAGAGTTGTGATTTCATTCAATTCCAATGTACAAATACATAATAGAATGATAACTGCCCACTAGGATCATGTTCCTATAAGTTAGGCCACGATAGAATACTAAAAAACAAACTGATGACCTAATATTAGGAAAACAAAACTTAACTAAAAATTAGGAAACATATTTGAAATGTTCAAAACAGAATGAGAAATAACAGGAAACTAAAAAATCTGCAAACGTGGCAGCAGTTCTAAACATAATATCTAACAGAGGCCAAGGTGATCCCTGAAGATGCAACCCTGAAGCAGCCTTCTGAGTTTGCAACAAATTCAAAGCCTCATCACTATTAATTAAGTTTCACATTTCCTTCACGAGGGGGTCCCAATAGACTGTTTTATTATGACTATAGTTAGCATTAGATACAGACATCTTGTAATTTGAATGCAAATCTTATCTAATTGTTACATGTTTTGAATTCCAGATTGCTATGAAAGTTTTAATTATGAAACAAATCTGTATTTCATAATTCGCCGGTACAAGATTAATATGAAATTTAAATTTCAGATAACGCACTGAACGTGATAAGGCTATTAATTTTTCTTCACTTTTCTGTCTCTATTAAAGTGCTAAAAACCATTTACATTATAAATCCTATGTAAACCTCTAGATAGTGAGGTGTTTAGTCTCTTATATCACGGGGAATAGGTTCTAAACCAAGTAACTGACAGAAGATGAAATTCAAGATCAATGTTACTGACTTCATCTTGAGGGGCATAATGGATCAACAATTAAAATTTGAATTCAAAAGTTGTAAATGAAGATCTTATCTCCTAGTTGATCTTGTCATTGAAACACAAATCTTATCTAATTGTTACACCTAAGTTTAGATTAGATTAAGATATATCTTATCTTTATCTAATTGCTATGATTTAGATTAGAATAGGATAGATATAAGTGTCACAACTTATATTAGATTAGGAGAATTGTTGCTGATTAAGAAACTTGATCTTCAAGTTTCTATATTCTCTTGAATTTGAATTAGTTCTTATCTTAAGAACTTAGTTTCACAGATTCCTTTCCAATTGTTGTATCCATATATACACACACATTCAATGTAATTCATACACATTCTATTTTCTCCTTCATTTCTGCATTGGTGTTCTGAAAGTGATGATAAGATGGGGAGGTTCAGATTGAAGGGAAGCACATTTTAAAAACATGTTGGTAGCTCTGATCCTTATCACATCGTCAAACTTAAATGACTGCATCAACATTATTGCTGAATTAGTTGTGTACTTACATCAGAATTGATTTCAATTTCAACTTAAATGATTGTCATAATTATTTTTTATAGTTTCAGTAACGTAGAACTCTAGATGGACCACAGTAACTAATCAATAATCACTTCAACTACGTGAGTTTAGGTTTGTTATACGTACAATAAAAATTGACTTATTTATTTATTTATTATTTGTGAATTTAAATAAGTTTTTTTTATTAATAAAATACTTTTTATTTTTATTTTTGTATCCTTATAAATTTTTTTATTATTTTTCAAGTTCTTATATTTTTTTTTATTTTTATGTTAAAATAATCTCACGTCATCACTTTATCCAATAGTTGAGATAATTTGATATGAAGATTTTAAACCATAACAAATAATATTATAATGACCCAAAACATAACAAAAATTTTATAATTACTTAAAGTAAAAAAAAAAAAATAAAAATAAAAATATATATATATATATATATATATATATATTTATTTATAATTACCCATAACTTATTTAAGCTTTCTCAATATTTTTTTTTTCTGATTTTGGTTGAAACACTTAACATTGACTCCTTGCTTCATCCATTTTCATTGTGGCAACGTGTATAAGGCGAAGCAAAATTGTAGGATATATTGTAATCCAAATATGAAGCTAATAGCATTCACAAAGTCACATTAAGCTAACTTTACATACTAGCAAGGTGATGTATACATATACATTCTGCATAAACTCCTTACATTCTCTTCTACGTTACATAACCTAAAAAGTATCAAACTTACTTTCAATAGATAAATTATACACACACAAATATATATACACAAAGTATACCCTTGGTTTATATAATTGCTATACAAAAAACATATAAAGCATACAATATTCTAACCATATGTGGAAAGGTCTTTGTCACTGCGGTTTACCAAATAGCAATTGGAACTTGGAAATTCAAACTATGAAATCTCAATATGAACTATTTGCACATAACCTTCATTCCCATTTGCACATAACTTGATGTGGGTGCCTGAAATCATAAGTTAGCACCAACCCTCCATCCATTCTCCTAAACACAAAACTCTCAACCAGCATATAGCAACCAAATTTCTCCCACTTGTTTGTTCCTCTAAACTCCTCCGCTCTTACAACACTCTCTTGCCTTTCATTACTTGCTTTCCATCCAACTCTTTCTTGCTCCCATTTCATTCTCTCAACCACTTCCAAACTCAATCCAACACTTATCTCTCTTCCATCCTCATGAAAACTCTTAAACCACAGCACCTTGTCAACCATACCCCTTTCATGATCCCAAACAGCATCCCTTCCTGCAACCTTCACAACTTCTGTTTGAATTACAACATCTACAAGCACAGTATTTTCTCCACTGTTTCCATTTTCCTTTGAGAATATCTTTTCCCATCTTTGTTCAAGTGCGACCGCATAGAACATTGACATCTTCATCTGCTCCTTTAACTTCATTCCTTCCTTCAAGAACATAAAAGGGCAGTACCACTTTCCAACAACCACTGATTGAGACCTATCATTAGACAGTGGAAAGTTGTTGAAATCTGGAAGCTTGGCGCGCAAGGAATCATTCGAGCCTAATGCTTCATACAAGTGGTAATTTCGGGGAGTGCTAGAATAAACTCTCCAACCTTTTCTCCTCAAGAAGTCTGGTGGAATTCCATCTGTGGCAACAGAGCTTGCTTGAAAACCATGTCTCTTCTTGGTTATTTCAACTTGCTGATAATCATCAGATGGAACCAAAGGGCTTGGTTTAACATCGTGGACAAAGCTGCAGCATAAACAAGTAGTCTTGTCCTCTTCCTTTGAACTTGTGCTCGCTTGGCTGAAATCAATTGAGGCAAATATATTAAGGGCGTGTTTGATTTCTATTTTCAAAACCTACTTTTAGTCTTCAAATGAAACTAATTAAACAGGGTTTCCCAAATACTTGGTGCAGACTGGTGCAAGGTACCAAGTAGAGAGTGTGAAATTGAAGGAGAGTTTCAACAAGATGAAATTGATGTTGGAAACACTCAGGGGGTGTTTGCCAACAATTTTAATATATTAGAGACTCTAAGACAACGAAAAAATTTATCTGGGACCAGAGCAAAATTCGTTATTCATGAGGGATCTAAAAGTTATTCAGAGATGCAGTTTTACTAAATTTAATTCTGGTGGTCTAAAACTTAAAAGTGTCATCATGGTTAAACAGACATAACATTAAAAGAGTTTAATGGCAAGTAAGTTGATTTTTATAAAATTATAACATCAACTTAAAAGCTATACAAACTCTGAATTGTAAATGAACCACAATTATGTAAAACTATTACATCATGATTAAATTCAAAATAAAATATATTTACTCATACCCTTGATGTTTCCCCTGCCTTCTTATGGCATAGTAGCGGTTTGAAGAGAGTGGCTGATTCAGTGCTGGGATGAACAAGACCTTATCCCTGACAGTCTGCGAGCGTTTACCTGAATTTGTTGTGTATGTAACGGTTAAGTTCTTGTCCTGAGGAAAAGGAAGATGCTTGATGTTTGTGTCCTCACACAAACCAAAACAAGTGTATGTAGGTGGAAGATCCCAGAGAACAAGATAACCTAAATTTGGTCCTAATGGAGCTTCTGAAAGAGCACTAGGATCCCTCCTGTACATAGATATTGGTCTTGTCACATACATGTTCTTTCAATCTCTCTCTGATCTTTCTCTTGTGTTTCTTTACCAATATTCAATCTTTGTTTCTCAAGTATATATATAAGTCTTTCGAGGAAAAATATGAAGTACCGTGTGCCTCTCGTTCTCGTAAAAGGATAATGTGTAATAAAATAGAATAATCTAAATACAGCTTGTCAATTTTGATCATTCATAATTGAAAATTCAACTCAAATATTTTTTAAATCTTCGATTTCTTTAAAATTATAAATTTTGTTTATCGGCTAAAATGAATTATATTAATGAGTCACTAGGAGTGTCAAGCCATATAAAAAATGATAAAGAATAGTCCCTACTGTAATTGAGACAACCAACAAGAGCTTACAAAGCATTTAATAACCCATCACCTTACTAGGAGCATATTTATCTAATGGCTAAATGAGTTATTTAACTCTAAACAATTTTGATTAATATTTAAACAACATTACATATATAAATAATTACTACTTAAAAATTAATATATAATATTTGTTCAAATACAGTAGAATGTATCGCAAATACTTTACCTACCATATAAGCTCCCTCTCAACAATAGATTGTGAATCTGAAACCCCACTTCCATATGTCAGCTGCAGGTTAATAACTACACTAGGTATTCTTTCCCAGCAAAAAAATCTATAGACCAACCATAATTTAATGATTTATGGTAGTGTATATTCCCACTCACCCGTTCCTTTTTCCCAATAACAATTTAAAATTATAAATTATAAATTATAAATCACAATAATTTTGATTACTTTACTTAATCCTTGTTTCATGATTCAGCAATTAAGTACTATGTAGTAATTATTATTTTTTTCATATTTTTTAATATAATTATAATGTTTCAACATAGCTTTTTATTACACTATGTCTTGATATTAAATACATTGTATTTCTCAAATAAATAAAGGGTAAAAAGTAGAAATATTATTTTAGTTTAGGTATACAATTTTCCTTATCTCATCTGTATAGGTCATTTTCAGTAGGAAATATCTTTCTACAGGCTGGATGTAATTTCTAGGAGGTTTCCTAGGAAGGTCGTCGTTTGACTTTTCTGGTTTCAAGATAAAGATATTTAGTTTAACTTTTGGATTTGGATTTTGATTAGTTGACTTTATAACATTGTAGGCGCCCACATGTTATGGAACAAATGACACGTTGTAGGCTGAAATGCTAGGCAACGTATGAAAAGTTTAGATTAAGTCATCTGTCATTTAATTAACTTTTTTTTTATCTTAATTTTACTATCCACAAAAAATATCAATTATTTTACAGAAAATTACACTAACACTTCCTAAGTTTTATTGGAATTACACGTACACTTTTTTTTCCCCCTACCGTGTAGAATTTTTAGTTGAAACTAAATAAGAATTGGATCGTGGTGTTGTTATGAGATGGAGAATGGATCAACATTGTAATTTTGTTGGTTTTCAGATCCAAAACTTCTTGTACTAGTTGTGTGCCTCTGTTCAATAAAATAATTTTTGCTTAAAAAATATTATTTTTTAATTTTGTGAAAAGTATGAGGACATTTTTGTAAATTAACTTTAAAAGTTAACTTTTAACTTAACACTATTCCTTTCAGAAATATCTTTATAATTTACTCATTATATTAATTAGTAAAGTTGACTAAAATTCTTCCCTACTTCTGATTCTAGCGTATTTTATTTTTCTACTTCCACTTGTTATTTACATCTGATGTCAGATTAGGCAATAATTAAAGACTAAGTTGATAAAGAGGATCTAAATGAGTTGGTTCATCATGATGCTGCATGAGTATGTGAACATTTTTATAATATTTTTAAATTTTACGTATAAAAATAAAAAGACCAAGTTGTTGAGCCAACGCATAAAGGAAAAATATGGTAGTGTCGGTCTCTAACCATTTTATTTCTTCACAGAATTGCGCAAAAAGGAACAATAGAATATATTTTTCACTAAAAATAGTGGATTTTTTTTTTTTTTGATCTAGAACGATTATCGCAAGTGTATATAGCAAAAAATAATCGATTTTTGAAAGGGAATAGTCGATTTTCATTTCTCTATCTAACGAACAAAGTAACACCCCTTATAAATATGCCTCGTTTCAATTCATAACTCCCCGATACAATTCCACTAGCGTTTGTTTATTTATTTATAAAAGTGAAATTAAGAGTGTACAACAATTCACACATGTATGTTACTGGAATAAAAAGACATTAAGTAGAATTTTTCTTTGCAAATGGTGGGCATTTGTGGTTGACTTTAAATTATAAGTGGAAATCCAAACCATTTAAACAGATATGGATATGAATTGAATTTTAAAAAATCCAAAATCCATGCTCACCCCTAAAATAGTCTCACATGGAAGAAGAATAATAGGTTAAAGAATAATTCTAACAATATTATTTTTAAGTGAAATTCTTAACAACATACAAGTAATTAATTGGACGTAGTCTTGAGTTTAAGATAAACCAATTTGAAAATATGGAGTTTTTATGTTTCTTTCTTTTATCTTATACATATTGTTTTTCGTTTACTTAAGTGTTTAATAAGAAGTTATAAGCTTAATTTGTTTTGAAGTTATATTTGTTCCATAAAAGATTTAAAACAACTTTATCTTCCATAATTTGTACATTGTCATAAGATAAAGTAGATTATTACATAAAGGAATTGCCATAAACATCTCAAACACAATTTAGTCCTCACTTTCAATAGACATTCAATGGTGTAAAATTGAGTTTATACACAAACTTCATTCGAATCTAGATCACTTCTGTGTTCAGAAAGACAAAATAGTTTGTCAATCATGTATCTCAAATATTGGATAGTGTAGAAACATGACCCAAAGGTTTTACTGCATTCTTAACAGGGTGTAAGCGATCTATATAGAGGCAGGTGACGTGTTTGATTGTCGTGTGAAAAAAAAACTTATATCAACAATATCGTAAGTGGAATTAACCTCTGACCCATTTGTAACCTATTTGGACACACTAAAAAATGTGAGATTTCTGTAATCGAGCTTTAAGGTATGAAGAAGGAGATGGTTCTTATCATATGATGAGTTCAAGGTTTTTACTCTTGGTGTTGACATTTCATGGACACTTGTTTTTCCTGAAAGGTCTTTTGCTCTTATGCATCATGACCTTTTGTCGCATTCCTTTGGAGACTTATTATCTAAATATGATATGACCCAGCTTAGACATTCAAGGCGTTCTATTTTCTAGATCTTACATCAAATTATATTTCAAATATTATTTTGAAAAAGCATTGTATTTGATATTCTGTTTATTCCTATACCATGACAATTAGTTAATTTATCTGTTGTCTATACTTGGTGGAACTTTCTGCTACGAAAGAATCAATGATAATTGTAGAGTTAGCATTTTTATTTTGTTTGCCTCTCGTATTTGGTTTCGTGGAAATAAACAGATTTTCCCTCAGAGTCAAAAATCCTGTTTATTTTCAATTTTTAAAAAACATTTTTCTCGATTTTTAAATTATAAAATTATAAAATTTGTATAATTAATCAATTTTTAAATACAGTTTTCTATTTTAGTATTTAAAACTAAAAAATCAAAACAATTTTTTTTTTTATAGAATTTTATATATTTTATTTTCTTTTTTAATAGAATCTCACATTTTTTTTTGTTAATAATTTTACTCTTTCATTTTATTTTTCTCAAATAAATCTCATATCTTTATTACACACAATTTCCACATCTTCTAAATTTATTTTCTTTAAGTGGTAATTTTTAAATATCAAACAATTTTTCTCTTTTTAAAAATTGTTCTAAAAAATAGTTTTAAAAATAATTTTAAAAAAAAAACTAAAAAACCTTTCATAGGCCCTTAGAGTGGATTTGGATGGGGTATTTAGAGAGGCTAATTCATTTGGAGAAGGTGATTAAAATTTTTTAAAGTAAAATTTATTGTTTGAATGAGATAATTAAGGAATAATTGAAATTCTATTATTTTTATTAAGTAATCTAATTAAGTTAATTTAGGAAAATTTAAAATATCCTAAAAGGAATTTCAAATACCCAAGTTCTCTTCTCTCTCTTTCTCCCCTCAAACGTAACTTTTATTTAATTTTTTTTCTATTTTTTAATTGTTAAATGTTTTAAATATTTAAATACTTTTTAAATTATTAAATATTTAAAATTTCACAATTTTTTTTAATTTTTATGTTAAATTTAATTTTAATTTTTATATTTTAAAATAAATATTTTTTTATTAATACTAGAAAATTAAAATTAAAGAACTTGATTACCTGTTTTAATTAATTTTTTTAGAATATATTTTAAGTAAATGTATCTATTTTAATTTAAAAGTAAGTTCATAAAAATATTTGTTTTAATTTAAAATGAGCTCATAAATACATAATAAATATTTATATGTAATCCTATAATATTTTGTAAATTTATAGTGAAAAAATAATGTAAATATATTTTTATAGAGGAGAATAATATTTTTTTCATAAACTTCAATATTCAAATATTATATTTAAATTAAAATTTTATAAATAAAAAAATTAAAATTTTATAAATAGAAAAAAAATTAAATTACTCTATCCAAACAAACAAGTGAATTTAAATATAAGGAATTTAAAATACTTTATCCAAATAAATTATTTACAAAATAAAGAAAATTCAATTTTAAGTAATTCAATTGCTAAACATTTCAATTACCTTGAATTTCTAAAATGTTTAATACTAACTATGAGTGAATTGTTGTTGAAGAAATTGATTTCTTTTATGTTTAGTTTCGTGGCAGTGACTTGGTTTTTCTGCAAATTTTTGGTAAATGTTGAGTTTTTGGATTGAATATGTATTGTTTCGAGGTTTGACATTTAGTCAATTCTGAATAGAGTAAGGTTCTTAGCTAACAAAATTTATGTTTTAGTATTTATACTTGCAGCCTAGAATGTAAGACATGGTTCTATCTAAAAATATGTATCTTGTACTTGCAAACATTACTAAAACATCATTATAACAAATGTGTTTGTTTCCAATTGATTTTGACTCGGCTACTTTAATATCTGTAGAGATATCACCAGCTAGAGAGTTGAAACTAAGATCAAGGACACTGAGCCTGTAGTTCCCTGAGAATTGGTCTATTGATGCTGTCAAAGACGTTTTGAGAGTGCTTCAAAACTTGCAATGAATTGCAAGTTTGTTATTGGACATTTCTGGACAACACAAACTTGGGAATTTTCCTAACAAGTTAGGAAACTCAGTTAAATTGTTAGAATTTAACTCTATTATTTTCAGGCAGGGGAAACTGTAATTGACATTGGATTCAAACTTCAGTGGCAATTGACTATTGTCAGAGAGGGAGAGAGGGAAAGGAGTTCCAAATTTTGAAGTTTGAAAAAGAATTGAATATGGAACAAGGCAGTTAAGTTTACAAGGTTCAAAATGGTTTTGGAATATTGCCATGTAGTTTGTTGCTGAACAACAATAGAACCTTTAAAGAATATGCTGTGATTGCATCTATGTGGTCTGTGAAGTGATTATTTGATAGATCTAAACCTTGCAAAGAAGGCAATGATAAACACCAAAGTTGTTATTCAATCTTAAACCGATTAAGCTTGAATGACCTGTGAGGTAGAGTGCCTTCTAGTTTATTATAATAACAATTCAAGCTCAAAAGTTGAGACGATTCAAACAATGAAGATGGTACTTGTCCTTCTAAATTGTTAGCACCAAGATCAAGAGTTTTCAATTTGGTTAACCCGGCCACCAAAGACATTTGGGATTTGGCCACTAATTTTGTTAAAGGAAAGATCCAAGTGAATGAGATTTTGAAGGCACTAAGAATAATTTGAAATAGCAATCCCATTTATGAATTTGGTTGAGTAATTTAACTAAAGTTGCATGGAACATGCGCAGTTTTACTAGAAAGGAAAGTAAGTACTGAATGAATGAATAGAAACGAACTAAGTCATGATGAATATCTATAACAACGGCTAACACAACTGATAATTACTTGTACTTCTTATTCCGTACTAATATTATAATTAAAAGAAAAGTAAGGAATATTACCCTGAATATTGAAAATATATAGGATAATTGATATTTGGTAAAAATAAAATTGACAGTTTCTTATTTGATTTTTAATTAGACTAATTATAAATTGAATTGTATCTACAAATTCTGTTAGAAGAGTTTCTCAGAAAAAGTAAGCTTTGACGTTTGACCAATGGCATGTGATAACTGGTGGCCATGACCCACACGTAAACAAAGTTAATTTAATTGTAGATTTTTTTTTTAAAAACAACCATTTTTTCTTTTACAAATATTTGTTAATTTATTTTTTCATATAAATTAAACCCTCTTTAATTTTCTTTCTGTAATTAATGATTTACTTAAAATATTTTTACACGTATCCAAATATATCTGTGTAAAATTTGACTTTCATTATTAGAGGAAACTCCTTAATTTTAATTAGTCAGTCTATATTTCAATAACAACTAATCAGCATCAAACTTTACAATTATGAACATTTACGCATGAACTGCACGACCCACTCAACAAATTCAAGCTTTCAATTGTTAGGGTCTCAATAGTTTCTTGTTAAAAGTCAAAAGATTCAAGCTTCAAAGGATTCTATACCCTCTGTATAGTGCAGATAACAAACTGTATGATAATCGATAAAATTAAAGAAACATAATCAACATACAAGAAAAAAAAACTAATTATGTCCCATTTATATTGAAACTTACAAGTGTAAGGGATCAAGCATTTAGGAGAAGAATTCAGTGATGTCCTCCTTGCACGTGAAGATCACAAACAGCCACATTGCTTCAAAACTGTAATTTCTGTCGAAAAGAGAAAGAAAGAGGGGGTCTTGCATTGCATGCAGCCAAAATGTTTTTAAAATGTGCTTCCCATCAATCTGAACCTTCCCATCTTCAGAATCATCACTTTCAGAACACCAATACAGAAATAAAGGAGAAAATAGAATGTGTATGAATTAAATTGAATGTGTGTATATATGGATGCAACAATTGGAAAGGAATCTGTGAAACTAAGTTCTTAAGATAAGAACTAATTCAAATAAGAGAATATAGAAACTTGAATATCTAAGTTTCTTAATCAACAACAATTCTCCTAGTCTAATATAAGTTGTAACACTTAGATATCCTATTCTAATCTAAATCATAGCAACTAGATAAAGATAAGATATATCCTAATCTAATCTAAACTTAGGTGTAACAATTAGATAAGATTTGTGTTTCAATGACAAGATCAACTAGGAGATAAGAAGTCAATAATTTACAACTTTTGAATTCAAATTTTAATCGTTGATCCATTATGCCCCGTCAAGATGAAGTCAGTAACATTGATCTTGAATTTCATCTTCTGTCAGCTGCTTGGTTTAGAACCTTTTTATTTCCCGTGATATAAGAGACTAAACACCTCACTATCTAGAGGTTTTCATAGAATTTATAATGTAAATGATTTTTGGCTCTTTGATTTGTGTCTGTCGATAATAGAGATAGAAAAATGAAGAAAAGTCGTTATTTGAAATTTAAATTTTAGATTAATCTTGTACCGGCGAATTATGGAATACAGATTTGTTTCCTATTTAATAGTGATGAGGCTTTGAATTTGTTGCAAACTCAGAAGGTTGTTTTAGGTTGCATCTTCAGGGATCACCTTGGCCTCACTTCTTTGAGATCATGTATAAGAACTTAGTTTCCATAATTCTTATTACCTTTGGGAATTATTTTTGGAACTTTAATTTGTATTTGTTGATAATAGTGACCGAAAAATGAAAAAAGGCATAGGAGTGCATTACATATTTGCTATAAACACCGACAGTTGGAAAGGATCTGTAAAACTAAATTCAAACGAATAAAGAAACTTGAAGATCTGCAGATTGCCAAATATCACAAGCATGGTTGCAACCGAAAAATAAGTGTCAATCATTCTCCAAATTTGAGCTACAAAAACAGAAAACACCGGTACATATTATCCCCCTGCACTGCAATCTCTCAATATTCTCCACAAGAAATGCTTTTATCTTCGGTGGAATAAGCAATTTCCATATTTTATTCCAATCTCCTGGTGCCTTAAGATGATCCGATGATAGTATAGAATTCATGATAGTGTGGTAAGCTGAGCTAAATGTATAGTAGCCATTTGTACTTTTCTTCCAAATCACTTTATCAGGAATAGTATGATTGAGCAACGGGATTTTGTTAATTTCAGCAACATCTCTTTCGTTGAACACTTCTTCCATGAGGCCGTGTGATGGTCAATGAGAGAATTAATGATTATCCTTAAGTGAAGGTTCCTTCCAAATGTTGATTTTTCTTCCATCACCGATTCGCCATCCTCTTCCTTCATTTACCATTACCGTGAAGCATGGATACTATACCAGATCAAACTTGGACTATGCCTTAACTATCCATCTAAGAAATTCTCTAAGTCAATTAAGGCTTCAAGATGATCCACCTTTAGAGCCCTGTCAAAAAGAATTCATCATATTCTTGATTTCATCTTCAAGGGTTGAGAGTAGTAGGAAAACACGCTTCCATATCCTATCTTTCACAAAGCCAAGAATGGCATTTTTCTTCGTGAAGCAAGCTTTGGAGCCAAAGGAGGAATCCTAATTTAGGATTCAAATTGACAAAGAAAAAAAACCATCATCTTCAAAGTCATATATCATATATTTATCCAATTTACAGAATTAACTTTGATAAAAATGGGAGTGTATTGAATTAGAATTTTAAAAGACTTTTTTTAACATAAAAATGTTGAAGATTTTGTAGGATATTAAAAATTGTTAAGATTTTTTTAAAAAGAATTTTGTGATTAGGATTTTGTAGTTTGGATTTAATGGATTTAGAATATAGAATTTGAAAGGATTTCACCTATTTATAAGATTTGAAAAGACTATATGAATTTAAAAAAAAAAAAAAATTCAAAACTATTAAACGTCAACAAGAGTGAATATCATTGAACACAAACTAATCACAAGTCATCATGAGCTGAACCTTCTCACATGCTAATAATGTACATGAATTTCATGAATTCAAAATCAAAGTTACAAGCTGCTAATGTATTTTGAAATATATTTTTCACAAATTTTCATAAAGTGATAACAAAAAATAATAACAAAACATTAGTAAAAAATATAAAATGTTTCATTTAACCCAAAAAATGTTTATTTAAAATGTTTAACTTGAAGAGTATCCAAAATAAACATTATTTCAGTGACATGAATAGTTTGGGATTTCTTTTACAGCATTCCAAATATTATTTTTTATTTTCTCTATTAATTTGTGTATTTTTTCAAAATTGATTGTAATAGTTTACAAAAGTCTTTTGAAACTTTAATTTGATTGTTTGTCCTGGCTGAGTTAGAACTTCCTTCAGACTCAAATCTACTTGTCTTATGAAAATTTTCATTTCAATAGGAATTTATGAATTTAAAGTGGAATGAGATGGTGGATTACATTATAAGCTTGTAAGTTGATTTGTAATGATTTAAAGAAAAGTCTCTCAAAAATCTATCAAAATCCAATTAAAAAAATAAGTCCATAAAATCTTTATGATTTTGAATAACAAATAATTTTTTTTTTTAAGTTATTCAAAATTTCAATCAAATGCCATAAGATTTCATTATCCTCTAAAATTTTTTTTGATAATCTTGATTGAATACCATTAGATTATTTTTTATCATTTAACAATCTTGATTAAATACCCCAAGACATTTTTATCATAAAAAAGTCTTTAAAATCCTAAATAATCTTAATCCAATACACCCTCCTAAGTGGACAATTTTTTTTACAAATAAAATAACTCATTTGAATAATTTTTACTAATAGAAGGAACTAGTTGAATACCAAAATAATAAGAGTATCTACTTGAAAGGAGAAGAAGGGCAAAAAAAAACCGAGTTAAACACTGCCAAATTCTTTTTAGGCAAGCCTTAATCAGATATTAAGAAACACAATTATATACTTTGTCGAGCGATTTAAGTGAGAATGATTTGAACGAATGACAACTTATTCAAAATAAAAAAATAATAATTTTGAAAACAATTTTTGAAACTTAATCAAATGAGAATTTGGTTGTTGAATAGTGTGAAATTATTTTAGAAAACAAAATTTAGAACAACATAGTGATAAATGAATCAACTACACCCCTAACATACTCTTTTGTGTGCTTTCGTGCTTCCAGAAGAAACAAAAGAAAACAAAAATAAACTTTTATATTCTGATATGCTCGTGATATAAACATGAAAACATAGATTCTTATGTTAATTCATATATTTTTTGTTAAATTGAAAATATTACACACACGTTTTTAATATAAATCAAACGAATAAAAGCATAATAAAAACAAAGTATCTTGATGCATTAACAAAAATATTTTTGTTTCAAAGGTACTTTTCCACAAAATCAAACATGCTCATACTTGTTCACATTTCTTATAGATTGGAGAAGTTCTTTCTGACCTTGCGGTAAACCTTAGAAGAAAACATAGTCCTTTTCTCAATGTGAACTTTAAGCTAAGAAGCCTCATAGAACTCCTGAAGAGATGATCATGTTGGTTAAAGCTTTTCTGGCCTTACAAAATAAGAGCACATCAATAATGGAAACATGCACCGGCAAGCATTGATCAAAATCAAACTTTTAAGGTAGAGATTGCTAATTTCTCCACACACAAGACAAACAATTGTAATGTTTGTTACCCTTTTCCCTCAAAACATATTGTAACTATTTCAAGTGACTGTTCTTATGATGTTTTAGTAATATTTGCAAAAACTATCAGAGAGTGTTGTTGCTTTGTCTTGACTCATCTTTCTTGATAAAAGTTAAGGAAAAATATACTTGCTCTGCTCCTTTTTTTTTTTTTTTTTTCTCAATTTTATACCACATAAATATCCGAGAATTGAATTTTTATCATTTTATACCAAAGTTTTGCAGAAAAAATCAATTCACTGCTGCAAATCCAAGCATAAGGAATCAATTTCTTCAATTACAATCAACTATCTGAACACCAGGACTTAAGAGGCAAAACCTAATTATTTCCACAAAACCAAACTGAAGGCCAACAAAACAAGAATACCAATTCTACAATTAACATTAATTCGTTTGACAAACAAAGCTCCACTATGTATAGACCATACCATAAGTAAATTCACTAACCGTCATGGTGCAGAAACAAAGTGAACAACAAGTGCATTTGAAAATGACATTTAATGTTAACATCCAGAAAACAGAAAGCTCTTAATATCTAAAAAAAACTGGTCACTACAGCAGATTCAAATAACCACACCAGTTCCCCTTGCATATCATTTTTTATGTCTCTTGAACAAAAACTAATAACATAGATGATTGTGATTGTCTGGACAGTGTAGAACTATTTTGGAAAGACAAAAAAAAATTGTCATAACTCATAACTCTTCCAACACAATACTAGCAAATAGAAAGCTAAAATCTCTCTAGTTTTTGCCTAGCTACCTTAACAGCCTGAAGCTTTCTTCATAGAAGAAAATGTCAACTTCTCCTGATCTATCGTCAGGCCACAATGGCTGAGGCATTTCCATGACCACAACAATCCTAGAGCTCATTCTTTCCATGTCATAGTAAACCCCTTTCACGCGCCTCGGAAGAAAATACGGAAGTAGTAGGATCTCACCGGTGGTGGGGACTCTACATAGTGGAAAAAGTACTTGCTTTTGTGATTGTGACACAGGGATCACAACACTTTTTTCTTCTTCCCAAATCTGATCCCTCAAAATCCACAGCTTCAAACCAAATTCATTGTATCCAACCAAACATAAACAACCATCAATTTCCACGAGATCCGGGTACCACAGAAACATATCATTTCTCTCTCTATATAAATACTTCGAAGGAGAAGGCATCACCCTGAATTGTTCAGTCCCCAAATCGAATGCCACAACACTAAAATCAGAGTCTTTGACGCAAGAAGACAAATACGTCCAATGAATAGCACCATTAACACAAAGGCATCTCTTGGGGTGCGACAAGAAACAGCTCATGAAAAAGAAAGGCTTTTCAACGGCAGAAAGAAGCCTCCACGAAGTGTCACTGCCGAGAGTGAAGATTCTGAATTCGTGGGAGCCGTGGTACTGGACCAAGCGAAGAACTTTGAACTCGTCTCGAACAGGGTCGTATCCGAAATAGGTCGACATCAAAAACTTTGTTTTTATAACAAGAGAGTGATCAGGGGGGAGAGTGAGAAACTGCCTGGTGGTGGGGTTTGCTATGAGAGTGAAAGCATTGACACGAGAAGATGAAGAAGATAACCAAATGTCGTTTCTGGGGTGGAAACAGAGCAAGCCGTTGACGTATTGGACACTTGTTTGGGAGAAGTTAAGGTTTGGGAGAGTGAAGAGAAGCGTGGCGCGTGGCGGTGGTGTTGTGATTGTGTTGTTGGGGTTAAGGGGTGTTGAGAAGAGGTGGGGTTGAGAGGTTGCCATAGCGGAGGCATGTGGGTCTGGTTGGAGGAAGAGAAGGCGGTGTTGTGTGTGGTTGTTTTGAGTGATGATGAGTTTTCGAAAGTGAAGGAATGATGGGTGATGTATGAAAGATTTCCATGACTTACACACACACATGAACCTAATGAGTGTCTTTGTTGGGAGCCTTGGGAGGATGCTGTATAACATGATATCATCTGGGAAGACTGTCATCATGGTTCATTCACTTTGAGAGAGATATTTTGCTGAATAATTCAGGGGTTTCACCTGCAATGTTTGTGCTTTTTTGGTTCAAGAATAGATAACATATATAGGCTCAATTGTAGTTTTTTTCTTGGGACTGCGTTTAGGGAAATCTGATATGAGATGTTCCAATGGTGTCTAAATATTGAAAATATCTCCACAGAAGTAATAATGTGTTTATTTGATGGGATAATGAATTGGATTTTGTTAAACGGGGTAGCGTAAATAGAAAAATATTTCTTATTTATAAGATAAAAAAAATATATATATTATTCCTTTCCATGATATAAATATAAATAATTATTTTTTATAACTATTCACTGTCAACGATCCATTAATATTAATTTAAGTGGTATATTCAATTAGGATTTAAAGATATTTAACCAAAATAGTTAAATGATAAAAAAAATGCAATGGGATTCATTCATGACTATAAAAAAAGAAATTCAGATAACAATCAAATCTAATAGTATTTGATAGAAATTTAAAACAAAATCATCTTTTATTCAAAATAATAAGGATTTCAAATGATCTAATAAATACTTAAAATCTATCCAACAATCCCACACAATCTTCAGATATTTCTCCTTCTTACGCAACAGATTTTTTATTTTATTTTACTTTCTCTTTGTTTTGTTAACAGAAAGACTACCATAACATTCTCTCACAATCTCTCATATTTTTTTACTTCTTGATAATGAGAACAATTCTATTGTATTAACAAACTTTAGAAAACAAAGTACAAATTTTGAATAAAAGACTTTCCATTATGATCACCATCATCAACCAATAGAGACTACGATATAAAACTTAGATACAATTGTTCAATATTTTCTGTTATTTTTCAATCACAATTAGGATAACTTAAAAACAACAGCATTAATTTAAAAAGTCAAATATTTTATGTATGTTTTGAAAGTGTAAATTTTTTTTGGTTGTCGTCTGTTTTTTGTCCATTACTTGGTTGCCAAGTAAGTACCAATAGAATAGGAGTGTGATGACAAGGCACACGCATGAGGGCATCTGCAATAGAATTGAGTTTATTACTTATTAGAGAATGCTTACTTTACTTGGTTGCCAAGTTAGTTGGTCAAATGCATTATGTGTGATAAGTGAACCTTCACTAGTGTGAATTACTTTAAACAAAATGTCAGGAACACATTCTTTTAATACTTTTTTTTTTACATACTTTTTTTATTATTAAAAATTATTAAAAATTATAAAATTTAGTAGTTACCACGTTAAATGAAATGAATTTTGCATTCTATTTAATATTTTTTTCATGATTTTATAATTTTCAATAAACTTTGATTAATCAAATATGTTTAAAAGAGTGTATAGAGAGTATGACAATAATACTCATCTCATTATCAATGTATTGGGTACATGCATCCCTTTAAAAGTTCTGATTTATTTTTATTTATTACTTCAAAACTTTATGGTGTAATATAGGTTAGGATACAATGTATTTGTTTAAAAGTTTGTCTCGGATTCTAAAAAAAACAAAGTTTGTCTCCCGAGCACATGAAGAAAATAAAAGATGATAAAACATCTCTTAACTATTTTTATTGTGTTTTAAAATACTTGTTTTGAAAACACTTTGCAAAACTTCATAAATTTTGGATGAGAAATTAATTGTTGAGTAGTATAAAATTGTTTTAGTTTTTAGAACAAACTAGCGATAAGTGAATCAACTACGCCCTAATAATTATATACTCTTTTGTGCGTTTGGAAAGTCCTTGAATTTTCTGCACCTCCAAAAGTTGCTTTCTGTGCCTCCCAAAAAAATTCCGGAATACACTTTTATGTTCTGTAATGCTGATAATATAAAACTTGAGACCATAGCTTCTTATATTCATTCAGTATGGATTTATCCATGATAGAGTTAAAAGCTGGCCCCTAATTGGCAGTTTTCACCAATTTTGGCAGCCAATTTACTTTTACATTGCATCACTTTGCTTTTGGGTTCTGTTTTACTTTATTTTCTGTATTGATCAGATAAACACAACAGCTATATTTCAGAAGTCAAACTTAAGAACTTGCACGTTTCCGTGAATAATTGATAATGTTATAATCTCGTATTGGCATTTCAATCTATAGCAAGAACTGGTTTATTCTAAGTTTGCTTTATTTGAAATAACAAAAATGAATGATCATCAAAGCTAGATATTAGCTAGACTCTAATTCTGTTTTAGGCAAGCCTTAATCAATCACTTAAGAAACTCAATTATATAATTTATCAAATCTTATTGGATTTCTTTTATCCATAGCATTAGTAATCAAAGACAATACAAAGAATTTTACAACATTTGTACATCTTACTTAACCAATTGAGATAGACCCTTTTAATAAACATCACTCGTTTAAATAAAAACGAGTTCACCAAAGATAACCAAAGATAACTAATTGAAAAGAAAAGCCTTCATGTTCTCGGCCATGCCATGATATAAAACTTGTGACCATTGTTATTTTTGAGATTATTACAAAAGACTTTCCTATCCGTTACAAAAATTCATTGTACCTTAATTTTTTTTTTTTTTGTTACACTAAATTAAATTAAATTTAATGTCTTTTATTACAATTAATTCCATGTCCCCTCCTTTAACCTACCAATTACGCCTCTTGACTATTATATATATAAATAGAGCTCCTTAGTTCATTATTTTTCTGTTTGCTGCTAATTCTGTAACCTCGTAGCGTAAGTTTTAGTTTTCAGCTATTATTCCTACCATACCCTATGTTATGCTCACTCATATGAATCTTATCCATGATAGAGTTAAAGGCAGGTCTTGAATTATATAAATTCTGGTTTATGGCCTTTACAGTTCTTATAGATTGCAGAAGTTCTCTTTGAGGTTGTGGAAAACCTAAGAAGATCATGTTACATACCCCTTGAATTCTCAAAGATAACTTCAAGCCATGTAGATCATGTTGGTTTGAGAATTCTTAGCCAGTCAAATTAAGAACACATCATTGGAACCATATACAGGCAAGGCAACCATTGACCAAAACTCCACCTTTTGCTCAAACATCTTATAATGTTTGAACAAAAGGTCGGGTTTTATTTCTCCACACACAAGAGAAACAAGTGTAATGTTTGTTACCTTTTGATTCACATCTTATAACTATGTCGGGTGATTGTTCTTGCTGATTTTTTCACACATTGGTCATGATGTGGGATAAGACTATTGCTGTTGACTTGTTGGTATCTTTCACGATAGAAGTCAAAGTTTTCTGCTGGTTTTGAGTTATATCTTTAATGTCTACGCAGATACAATTGTCATCTGATATAATGTGAATAAATACTTAAACAATTTGCACCTTTAGTAGCATAATTTGCATATTTCGTTCAAGACAAAGAAAACTTGAAACATAGAAATACGATGCAAGTGTTGGAAGCCTAGTTTGCCAACTGGTGTAAAAGAAACCAATCAGATTAACATGTCTAACATTATTTATATATACATATTTTTAGGTAGAACCATGTCTTCAATTCTAGGCTGCAAGTACAAATTCTACAACATAAATTTAGCACTGAACTTTACTCAGTTCAGAGTCGACGAAGAGTCTCAAATGGAACAATACATATCCTATTGCTAAGCTTAACATGTCAAAGATTTGCGGAAAAAAACAAACATAAGGAACTAATTTCTTTAATTACAATAAAGGATTTGAACACCAAGGCACGGGAAAATGTATTGATTTCCATATAACAAACCACGAGAGGCAATCTAAAAAAGAATATTGATTCTATAATTATCAGCAATTCTTTCGAAAATCAGATTGACAAATAGTCATGGTGCAGAAATAAATAGAACATTAAATCGAGCGCCATTCCAAATACTTGAAATGCCATTCTATGTAAGATCCACAAAACAGAACGCCCTTAATGTCTAAATTTAAAATTCTAATTATTTTATCTTAAAATACTAATTCTACAAACAAGACATATTCGTCCTAAGTTCGACGATAAATATTGGGTCAACATTCTTATGGAATTTATGTCCACATTTTAAACTACTAATATCATTTTCATAGTTAGATAAACATATAACACATTCCTCTTGATTAAGAGGGAGCTGACTGGAAGTCTAGTAAATTGACTCCTTTTTACCTTTTATTTTGCTCATCTCGATTGCATTTCATCCTTTTTGTTAAACCCGTTATGCTTTGGTGTTTTCATAGTACAGGGGCTAAATTAAACTTGATCCTTGGTGACAAGTTAGCATTTTGGAGGCCTATGGACATTCAAGTTGATACATAACCATTGAGGGAACTTTTGGAAGCAAAAAGAAAGCAAATTCAGCCATGCCAAACAACAACCATTCAAGTTTCAACTCGGCAGCAACTAGCACGGCTGTGCACTTCAATTGCACGGGGTGCCAGTCAATTACCCTCTTCTGGACACAAGACAGCATCTGGCACGACCGTGCACTCTGGTTGCACAACCATGCAAGTTGTCTGATGCAAGTTTTATCTTATTTTTGTAATAGTATCTCTTTTATTTTTATTAGTTTGAATCCAAATTTTATCTTATCTTTTAGTGATTTCTATTGTAATTAGTTTGTGGTCAAATCTTTATCTTTACCTTAGCCTATTCTCTTTAAATAGAGTGTTTCTATCTAGGATTAGTATTTTGAGTTATTGGAGATCAATGAGAGGATAGAGCAAAAGGATTTTTGAAGCTTTTGTCTTATAATTGGTACTTTTTTCTTTTCTTCTTATGTTTTGTTTAGGATTATTCATGAATATGTGTGAATAATTCTTTTATTCTAGGATTGGAGCGTAGCCTTTGACAATTGTTTATGTTTTATTAATATATTCGAGGTTTTCTTTAGTTCTTTCACTTTTAATTCTTCTTCTATCGCATTTAATTTTTGTTCTATGCATGATCACTATTTTGCATGTGTTAAACGCTTAGGGATGAATTTAAAGGAGAACATAAGTGGTTGGAACCATAGGAGAGAAACTTAGACTTTAATTCATGACAGTAGGATTAATCCTAGGGGATAAAACAAATTAGTAAAGTTCTTATTGAGTTTAATTGAACATAACACCATGAAAGTGAGGACTAATTCAATTAACTCTTGGCCTAGTAATTATTTGCAATTTTAGTAGTATTAAATAATTCTTATAATCTATTTCTTCTTATTTTATTTTATTTATATTTAAGTTTATCTTTCCTTTTCGGGCTTCACATTTTTTACTCTTACAGGTATTGTTCTTGTGCATGCCCAGGTCCAAGAGACTTGGCAAGCTAGTTGAAGGAGATCTTGAAATAGAAAGAACCTTCCACGCAAAAAAGAACAAGCACAAAAGAGTAAAACCTATGAAAGAGATCATTATCACGACAGAGGATCAAGCTAATAGAGTTCTACGGGACTACTCCACGCCTATAGCCTGTAGATATCTAGCTCAAAATGTTGCAAGTGGAAGCATTATTCCAGCAGCATTAGTAACCATGTTGAAGCAAAATCAATTTGGAGGTTAGCTCTAGAAGACCCAAATGACCACTTGGAAGGGTTCTTAGAAATCTTTGCAACCCAAAATTTTGCAGCAAAGGTAGTAGATGCTATGAAGCTTTGATCATTCTCCCTCACTCTCTGAGACAAAGCGAAGAAGTGGTTGCAGACTACACCAGCTACATTTGTTGCCACGTGGGATTTATGTCAACAAGCCTTTTTAGATAAAAAAAATTTCCACCATCGAGAACCAAGAATCTAAGAATGATGATTACTAACTTCCAATAGGAAGATGGTGAACCAATATATGAGGCTTAAGAGCACTTCAAAGGTTTCTTAGAAGACTACCCACAACATGGGTTGAGTGAAGCATTGACCATCAGTTTCTTCTTTGAAGGGCTGAACCGACAGAATGTATTTACACTAGACTTTGCAGTTAGGGCTCCTTCATTAATAAATCCATACCTAACTGCAAGATTATCCTCCAAGCAGTGGCTTCCAATTACAGTCAATGGAGAATAGGTAGAGAGAGCATGCCAAGCAAATCTTCCCTAGGAAAATTAAAGATCAATAATGCTAACATGATTTTAGCAAAAGTCGAAGCTCTTAATTTGAAGACAGACAGAATGGATAGGAGTAAGGTAAATGTTGTAAATACACCACACCCTTATTGTGATCTCTATGATTTGCTAGGATATCCTACTATGGAGTGTCCAACTGTGATGCCAATTGGTCAAGCTGATCAAGAAGAAAATGTGGCCTCAACCCACAATTTCTATGACCATCCAAGAAGGTAGAAATTTGACCCCTACTCCAACACATACAGTGAAGGATAGAAAAGTCACCTAAACTTCTCCTATCGCAACAACCAAGGGTAAGGGAACCAAAGTAGAGGTTAACCATAACAACCTTACAGACATCCTTCAGGCTTTAACAAGGGTCAAGGGAGTCAAGATCAACAACCACCACCAAGCCTCCAATAATCCATGTCACGAATGGAGAGCTTGTTGGAAGGGTTTATTACCAGCCAGAAGCAAGTCAATGACTTGGTTGGTAACTCTATCAAGGAATTAACAACTAGGATGGATGACATTGTAGCACACAACATAAATATGGAGAACCAAATATCCCACATAAGTTAATATATTCCCAACTACAACAAGAATGCAGGTAAGTTCCTAGGTAAAACTAAAACCAGCCCTGTTGGTGAACATGTAAATGCCTTTACATTACGGAATACTAGAAAGTTGGAGGACCATGTGCCTAAACATAAGTTCAAGGAGGAAAAAGTGAGTAGTGAAGAAGTAGTAGAGGAAACCTAAAAGAGAAATCTATTGTTTCAGGAAAAGAAAAATGGGGTTTCTTTTACTTTTACAACTACTTACTAACCTCTAATCACTTTCCCTTAAAGATTAGCTAAGGTCAAATTGGATAAACACTTTGAAAAATTTCTTGATATGGTTAAGCAATTATCTGTAAATATCCATTTTATTTGTGCTTTGCAAAAAATGCCCATTTATGCAAAAATTTTGAAAGATATTTTGGCTAATAGAAGGAAAAAGGATGAAAGAGAAATTGTGACCCTATTTCCTTTAAAGCTTCCCACTAAGCTTAAGGATCCTGGTAGTTCCTCCGTGCCTTGTTTAATAGGAAATGTTAGATTTGAAAAGGCTTTGTGTGACTTAAGGGCTAGTGTTAGTTTGATGCCCCTATTTGTGTGTAAGAGATTGGACAATGGGCAATTGAAACCCACCAACATGTCCATCCAATTAGCATATCGATCCGTTAAATACCTAGTAGGAATTTTAAAAGATGTACCTGTGCAAATAAGAAAATTCTTAATTCTAGGTGATTTTGTTGTCATGGAAATGGAGGAGGATTCTTAAATCCCCATCATCCTTGGTAGGCCTTTCTTGGCCACTATTGGTGTTATGGTTGATGTAAAGAGTGGCAAATTAACTTTATTTGTTGATGGTGAATTAATTGAGTTTAATGTTGCTAAATCTATTAAGCAACTTATCTTTGAGGAAAATTGTTGCAAGATTGACATGTTACATCAAGCACTAGATGAGGAGGCTATCTGGTCCTACTTCATTGATCCATTGGAAGCATTCCTTACTGGGGAAACCTCCCTAGACTTAGGGAAGGAGCTGGTAGAGTATGCACGTATGATCGATTCTACTCCTATTCTACTTGAGAAAAAGGCTATCGTGGAAGAGCTTGGAAGCATTCCCACACCCAATGATTGGGAAGAAAAGACAACTCCTAAGGTAAAATTGAAACCCCTTCCTTCTACCTTGAGGTATGAATTTCTTGGTCCTAATTCTACTTATCCTATAATCATGAATGCTATCTTAAATGAAAAGGAGACTAAAAAATTGCTTTATGAACTCTGTTAGTTTAAGAAAGTGATTGGGTACACCATTAACGACATTAAGGGAATTGATCCCTCTTTTTGCACACACAGAATTCTCATGGAAGAGGGTAATAAACCTTACGTTGACCGTCAACGTAGGTTGAATCCTAACATGAAAGAGGAGGTTAAGAAAGATATCTTGAAATTGTTAGGTACTAAGGTGATTTATCCAATTTCTAACTGTCCATGGGTAAGCTCGATTCATGTGATTCCAAAGAAAGGTGGGATGACTATAGTGGAAAATAAGAAAAATGAGTTAATTCTTACTAGAACTGTAATTAATTGGTGCATGTGTGTAGACTATAGAAGATTAAATAGCGCCACCAAGAAGGACCATTTCCCCCTTCCTTGTATTGATTAGATGCTTGAGAGGTTAGTCAAACACTCCATATTTTGTTACTTGGATGGGTATTCGGGATTTCACCAAATTCCTATACACCCTTATGACTAGCAAAAGACCTTTTATACTTGTCCCTATGACACTTTTGCCTATAAGAGAATGCTTTTTGGTCTATGCAATGCACTTGCTACATTTTAGAGGTGTATGACTGCTATTTTTAGTGAGCTGATAGAAAATATCATGGAAGTGTTTAGGGATGACTTTTTTATTTATGGAATTAACTTTGATGAATGCTTCCTTAATTTGTCTAAAGTTTTACAAAGATGTGAAAATGTTAATCTAGTACTTAATTGGGAGAAGTGCCACTTTATGGTACATGAAGGAATTGTATTAGGACACTTTGTCTCCGGAAGAGGTATTGAGGTGAACTAAGCCAAAACAAAAGTTATTCAGAATTTACCCCTACCTACATATGCAAAAGCTGTTAGGAGTTTTCTTGGCCACACTGGTTTCTACCAATGATTCATTAGAGATTTCTCAAAAATTTCTAAGCCATTAAATTATCTCTTGGTAAAGGATGTGCCTTTTAACTTTGACTCTTTTTGCATGAATGCATTTAGCAGGTTGAAAGATGATTTGATTTCGACACTCATTCTCCAAACCCCATATTGGACCCTTCCCTTCAAAATCATGTGTGATTGATAATCGCTTTATATACGTAAATATTGCATCATATTTTGTAGCGATTATCCAATGTTCTCAGGAATTTTAACTTCGTTTGAAATCATTTAATATAGATTTGTATAGTTTTGATAATTCTAACCCTAGGAAGCTATTTTGTGAGATATATACTCTAATTCATGTTTGTAGGCTTAGGTTCAACAATAAGGGAAGAACATAAGAATGAAGGCATATCGCGCTTAGCGACAACTCTCGCTCAACGCACCTCTTGCTAAGCCCAACTTCGCTCTATGTGAAACAAGCGGTCTACGTAGCATTAAGTGCAATCTTGAGCTAAGCGAACTGTTCTTTTGAATTGAAGATTCACTTAGTGGAAGATCTCACTTAGCAGAAGGCTCTTTCGAGTTGAAGATGCACTTAGCGGACTATCGAGCTTAGCGAAAGCCCTGTTTCTTAGATGCATTCTGCAGTATCGCAAACCTGCGCTTAGTAGAATGTCGCGCTAAGCGAAGGTCCACTGATAGTATATAAGCTGCACTTATAATATTTTTATGCATTCAGAGATTTTTTATTGGATTTTGAGTTGCTTCATCCCCTGTTTTCTCTCCCACTTTGTAAACCTTTTCTAAGGCTTCTCATGACAATGAGAGGCTAATCCATTAGTGTTGAGGACTTGGAACTAGGTGTTGAACATGTAAATGCTTTCCTTCATATATATTCATTGAAATATTTAGTTTAATGTTCATTTCTCTATCTTTATTCTTGTTATATGATTTGATTAGTTATATATGCATGTTTTAGAGTTTAACTGCCATTGACAAATGCTTTTAAACTTGGAACTGAGTTTGAACTCTAATGGAATATATTTCTAGATATAGGATAGACTTTATTAGCTTCGTAAAGATCTTTGAGCTTCATCAAACCATTCAACTAAACTTATCAAGACATCAAAAGTGAGGTTGAGCAGTTTAGGCTTGATATGATGAGACATCACATTTTGAGCACTTTTAGATCAAAGTTAATCTAAACTATTACTTTGAATGGAGAATATATCTTGTATGTTTACATGGGAAGCAAACCGGTTGAACCAAATCCTTAACATATCCATCATTCTCATCTGACACTCAAGCACGCCAATTGTTTGATCATAGTCCTGAATCACCATTATCGTTTTTATTGTTTATCTTTAATGTTAATGGTTAGTGTTTAGTTTATTTTCTGCTGTTACTATGTTCTATAACACAAACAATTTTTAAAAAACCAAATTAGTGTTTAGGAACTGATTATTTTACTAATAGTCAAATACGGACAATTGCTTATGAATTCAATACTGGGATCTTCCCTTTTAAACTACTTATGCGATATTTGGTATGCTTGCCAAAATATTTCATCAGTGATGCAAGCGATCATACCATTGGAGAGGACAAAGGAAGGACGAGAAGGTGCATGCCATATATTATGCTAGTAAGACTTTAGATAGTGTTCAAGCAAATTACGCCACTATGGAAAAAGAGTTGCTTGTAGTAGTCTATTCATTTGAAAAATTTAGATCCTACTTGGTAGGATACAAGGTGATGGTTTACATAGACCACTCCACATTGAAGTACCTCCTGAGCAAGAAGGATGTAAAGCTCAAACTCTTTAAGTGGATTCTCCTCCTTTAAGAGTTCGACCTTGAAATTCTTGATAGGAAGGGGATTGAAAACTTAGTTGCTGATCATCTTTCCCACCTTAAGCCATCCCAAGAAGTGAAAGCAAGCTTGTTCATTGATGATTCATTCCCAAATGAGCAATTGCTCATTGTTACTATGAAGGACTCACCATGGTACGATGATTTTGTCAACTATCTTGTAAGTGGCGTCTTACCTTCTGAGTACTCTTACCAACAAAAGAAAAAAATCTTTTCAGACTTAAAGCACTTTATCTAGGATGAACCATACCTCTATAAGGGTTGTTGTGATAGCATCTATAGAAGGTGTATTGTTGAAGAAGAAGTCCCATATATTCTTACTTGTTATTCTTTAACATACGGAGGACATGTCAATACCTCCAAAACAATTGCCAAGGTTTTGCAGGATGGTTTCTACTGGCCAAATTTATTCAAGGATACTTGCAATTTGTCACTGCTTAGGATAGATGTCAAAGGACTCAAAACATATCCAAGAAGCATGAGATGCCCCTTAATGGAATCCTTGAAGTTGAAATTTTGTATGTTTGGGGCATTGACTACATGGGACCTTTCCCACCTTCCTATGGATACAAATACATCTTTTTTGCAGTTAATTATGTGTCAAAGTGGGTGGAAGCCATTCCATCCCAAACTTGTGATGCCAAGACCATGATAAAACTCTTCAAGCAAATCATCTTTCCACGATTTAGAGTACCACAAGTTGTGATTAGTAATGGTGGTTCCCATTTCATTGAAAGACAATTTGAATCCTTATTGAAGAAGTATGGAGTCATTCACAAGGTGACCACAATCTACCATCCTCAAACAAAAGGGCAAGTAGAAATATCAAATAGGGAGATCAAGGTCATTCTTGAGAAGACCATCTCTAGGTCAAGAAAAGATTAGTCCTTGAAGCTTGATGATGCACTATGGGTTTAGCGCACAACTTTTAAAACTCCAATTAAAATGTCCCCATTTCAATTGGTTTATGGTAAGTCTTGTCATCTCCCTATAAAGCTTGAACATAAAGCATTTTGGGCTGTGAAGTTTCTCAACTACGACTTAAAGGCAGCTGGTGAGAAAAGAAAGCTAGATTTGAATGAATTGGATGAAATCCGCTTGAATTCATATGAGAATGCAATAGTTTACAAGGAGTAGACCAAGAGATGGCATGACCAACACATCCACCAAAGAGAATTCAAGGAAGGAGACCTTGCTCTCCTTTACAACTCTATGTTGAGACTATTCACTGGTAAGTTAAAGTCACGATGGTCTGGACCTTTCAAGGTTTAAAAGATGTTTCCCTATGAGACTGTATAGATTGGAAATCCAGACACTAGGTTTTTGAAGGTTGAAGTTATATTTCAATCTGGAGCAATTTGAGAAGGTAATGTCAATTGTGCTTCAAAAACCCACGTCTAGCAGATGAGTCATTCTCATCAAGCTTAAGACACTAAACGAGCACTTGTTCCGAGGCAACCAAACATTGTGAGTTTCTCTTTCATGTTATTTTTCTATATTTTTAATTTCCCTAGTTCAATTTTATGTTTTTCTCTTCATTTTTGAATTTTTTTTTTTTTAGGTGTGAATAGTTAAGGCAATGTGTGACAAGTGGGAATACTCACCACTATACTACAAAGAATGAAGGAATGAAGTTAGTACGTGGCACAGTCATGCATACCCAACACACAATTGTGCACATGTCAAGTAAATCGACTCCAGTATACTCCCCCAATAATAAGGAGGATTCATGATTCTCTTTATACAATGTATGAAAAACCATACTAATGGTAATAAAAAAAGCTAAAACCACAAGTAAAACTAGGATGATTGTTAGCCAAGTTGATGTAGACAACTGTAATCCATGGTGTTCTCCATGAAGTGGTGGGTTAACCCTAATAATAAGAAAAAAAATATCAATAAGAGTTGAAAACGTGTTTGCTATCTTGAATTCAAAGAGAGAAGAAATGTGTTTACTCGAGCATAGTTGATGTAGTGTGGTGCTTCAAAAATCAGAACATGCGAGCAAGCGGAATAAAAACAAGTAAGTTGTAGGCTTGGGGATTGAGTTAAAGAAACTTTTAATTAGCTTTATAGAGTGAACGAAACAATGCTAGCAATATTCTTCTAGTAAGTTTGCTTTTGAATGTGTGTATGTATATAAGAATGCCAACCTAAAACACCCACAAAGAAACAATTGCTCCAATATAGTATGCATGATAATGAGTTTGTTGAAAAATCATCACCTTCCAACATTGCTACTCTAAAGAAATGTCAAAGTGAAGTACATAGCTAAATGGGGTGTTATTGCTAAACTACTACTAGTATTACAACAACAACAACAACAACAAAGTCGTATCCTATTAGGTGAGGTCTCATTTAAAGAAAATTCATTATTGACACTTTGTTATTTATTTTCAACTTACTGCTAGAAGGAAAGGTGGACCCACCTTGATAATCATGTGTGTGAGGCCTGTGAAGAGTGAAAACCCCTAAAAATTTAAAGTCTCGATATTCCCACACCCCAATTTAATCTACCCCCACCCCACACCTTCCCATGTGGCATTTTTATATATTTTTTAATTAATTATATTTTAAAAAACTAAAATATTGAAGGGGCTCTAACCTAATGTTGTCTTCCTATTCATTTTCTTCCCTTTCTTATTCATTGCATCATGCACGCAGCAACGACACCATTGCACCATCTATCGCCACCACCATTGCTCTTCCATAGCAACTGAACTACCCTAAAACCAAACACTTTTGTCACCGCAAACCACACATTGGCTCGCCAACACCTCCGTTGTACATCATTTCTCTGAACCAAACACCGCCATCTAACATCACCATGAACCATCATCATGCACTACCACCATCGTCCATGCGTTCTTCTTCATTCGTGCTACCAATGACACCGTCCACCACACTGCACGTTCTTCTCATTTTCTTCGAACCAAACATCTTCATTGCCACCCAACTATCCTCCCTCTCTTCACCTCAATAAGACAAGTTAATCATCTCTTTTACTTTGTATTTTAAGATTGATGTTTACATTTGTTGTATTACATTTAAATTTAGCATTTGCATTATTATAATTTGGAATGAAATATTACAAGGAATGCTTGCTGGTTTTAGAATAAATTAAATATGTCACTTTTACATATTTGTAAAGTTTAAATTTGTTCTCTATTTTCTATTGTTGTGTTTGGATTAATATCATTGTTGACAGATAATGGGAGATTGAACAATTTAAAATTTTCAATTAATAAAATTTTTAGAGTTAAAATCAACTTTGAATTATTTTTTGTTGTCCTACTTTCATTGTGCATAGTGCTTATGTATGAATAGCTTAATAAAATCATGGAGTTGTCAATCTAATATGCTTGGTATAAAAAGACACGTGTAGGAATTTGATTTTAAAAAAATTGGCTTAGTTGAACATGGTGGTGTAGGAGCATAGACGTAGGAACATTGGCTTACTTGAACGTTTTAAATTGAGTTAATAATATTTTAATTTAGGGACAGAAAATAATAATTAGGTTATTTTCTCATGATATTCTGTTTTCCTTTTATAATATTTATTTTGAAGATAATATATTTTTATTTTTAACAAATTGAATATCAAATTGTATTATAGATTTATCAAAATTGAATATCAAATCATGTCTTCATTTAATTTAATTGTCATTTCATTTAATTTAATTGTCATTTTATTTACAATGATTCTTTTTATTCATGATATGAAATATTCCAATGAATAGTAGAGGACGAAAGATTAAGTATATTATGATGTAATATTTTCTTTATTTTATCATTGCACCTCCTCTTGCTTCTAATCCACTTCTTTATACCTTATGATCTCTTGTGTTTGATATATCACATTTAAACTGAATACATATAAGTATAAACCAATGACATTCAAAATTAAAAAATTATGAATCAAATATTTAAATCAACATAAGTAGAAAAGAGAAGCAAATAGAAACGCAGAAGTAGTATATTTCTTTTATTTTTCTTCCTCTCACTAAATTTCCAAACTATGCTCTCATTGAATTTCCATAGTTATTGAAATTTATCATTGATTTTTTTACTTCCACTTATTTACCTACATTTAGGTACTTATAGTTTAACTGGGAAAGAGGATGAAGATTCAACCTTCTTCTTTATGTGTCTAATGACATTGTATTTTCTTGAATTGAGTAATGATACTTATATCTTCATTAGTTAACTATTGTTATCTCTTGAATTGAATGATTGATTTCAATATATATGTTTAAAAAGAAAAAAAAAAACCTGTCTATATTTGAAATGCTTGCTATGCATAAATATTTATTTGAATTTGATTTCCGGTACGTGTTTCTTTGTTGTTTATCACTTTATCTTTCATGGTGATGTTAAAATTGATACATGATTTTAGTTTTTTTTTTTCTTCAATGCAGGATATAAAGATCACTGCTTTTCCTTGTCATGTAAGGCTATCAATCACCCTTTTATCTTATATAGTCTCTCATCATGTTTTTTCCTCCAGAGCCATTTTAAAGTCATCTGTAGTAATTATACAAACTATTAAAATTAATAATTGGACTGGTTTTATTTATTTAATAATTTAGTTTTGTGTATGAATATTAGGTTAATAGGATGCCGAGTTGCTATAAATCTCTTATTTTGATTCATATAAATATATAAAAAAATATATATATACACTTATATGGTATTAATCAAAAACATATTTTGGTAAAAAAAAAAAAATTATAATACTATTATTTTTTAATTATAAAAAATTATATAAATAAATAAATTTTATAACTTTTTCTTACTTGACTTAAATCTTTTTATTTTATTTTATTTAATAAAAATTATTTTTTCTACAATCTGATTCAGTTCCTATCTTATATCTGTAGTATGTTAAATGGCTATGCCATTGTGAGTAATATACAACCTCAGCCATTTATCCCTTCTCAAACCCCAAAAGAGAAGAATAACATTTCAATTGAAAAACTTGTAACACCTTGAATACATATGGCGGCATCATATGGCCCTCTCCAGCCATCTTGGCAATCTTAATGAAGACTTCATCCCCATTCTGGTAAGGAAAACAGAATACAACAGGTGGAGCAAGAACATGAAACATCCACTATTAATCAAAACCTGAAAGCAAAAACCACATCAGTGTTTTAGAGTGTACTTGAGAAAGCATAATCTAAGCTGTTTTTTGGATCATTAAGTTGTTTACAAAATAATTTTTAATGTTAGATACAATAGATTAAATTTGAAGAAAGTTTTTTTTTTTTAAAATAAGTTGTTTGATGATGCTAGAAATTTATAACTTATGATTATTTTTCTAACACTTTGTTTTTTTCTTTCAATTATTTTTACACCCTTTTACAACGTAAAAGCTAATTTTTTGTTACATTCAAACAAAATTAATTGTTTTCAAACCACTTTTTAGCAAACTTATTTAAACAAAAACAGATTCTGATTATAATCGATAATTGAAATAATCCAATTTTTTAACTCTCCCAAACACACCCTTAATGACCCAAAAACCAACTCAATACAATGACACTGGAGTAGCAACATACCAGAATGCCAAATAGGGTATATATCACGTTCATTGAAGGAACAGAACTAACACCAGAAGCAGTAAGGACAAATGTGAGAGAAGCATGGATGTTAATGGTGATCTACAAGTTGCAATTCGCACAAATCAGAGGAACAGAAAAACACAAGTCAGTAGCGGTTGCGGTACAAGATGATAAAAAGATTAGGAGAAAAAAAATTTAGAATTGATTACCAAATCAAGTATGTTTTCCCTTATCAAGAAAGACGAAATCAAGACAAAGCCAACAGCACCCAGTGCACGTACCTACACACAACATTAATAAGATTTTATTATGAGAAATGAGTAAATGAATCATATAAAACAGTCACTTCAAATAGGTATAAAACATTACAATTGTGCACAAGAAAATTGATAGATTCCAACTTGCTCCTGACCTGACAAGAAGTAAAAAGAAGACACATTATTTAGCATATTTCAACAACAAAAAAAGAAAAGGGATTAACAACTTATAGTTGTCGGCCTTATAAGAAAATATTTCATACTTCTTAAATTTATGTAAATAACTTTGATAGAGAATTGGATAAAATAACCACCTAGATAAATAAGCAATGGAAAATTTATAACTAAAAATAGAAAGTTAATTAAATTCATAGATCCAATTAAACACCCAATTTTTACCTTGGTTTTCATTTCTTTTTGCAGGAAAGCAAGCATTGAAAAATTTTAACTTTAGCGCCTTAAGCACTGCTAGAAGCTATCCAAGCATTGGTTATTCAGCACTTAGTCCCTCCCAGCACTACATGCTTGCGAGGAAAATATAAAAGTTTCTATTCGATAAAAGTTTCTTCTGTCAATTTGAGCAATGTCTCTCTGCATCTCATGCTTTATCTTATTCTCTAACAGGCCATTAGTGCATTTATTCGAGGTTGTGTTTCTGATTGGAAAAATTAAATATGAATGCTACCAGAAATAAGAGTAGTTGTCTTGTTTGTTTCATGAGCACGTGTTCTACTAAATTTCTACACTTAAGGCTTAATTAGATCTATGTTTTAGGGGATTATTAGAACCCTAGGTTTAATTGAAGGGGCTTAGATTAAAAGAATTGAACATAGTCTAATTTTGATCATTCAAACAGAACTTCAATTTCATGATCTTGCATTGGATTGCGTTTGCCTACTTTAAAACAACATTTAGCCATGCCTACTATTATGCTACAAAATTCAAATTTAAGAATTTCATGTAAAAGTCAGGTAAAGCTAATTCATGTTAACTTGAATAAAAAGAATAAAAATAAAAATAAAACTATCATGACCAATGATCCACAGCATTATACAACCAGTAGTAACTTCAATTCAATGAAATTCATTTCAAATTTTGCCAATATGTGAAGTTTATAAGAACATAAAATTTGTGCATGACTTACCTCCACAAAGTACCCATTGTGAAACCGACTATGCCATGCTTAAGCTGCACAAAAGAAATATTCACAAATCATGTCACTATATTCAGTTTCACCATAGTATGCAAACTATAGATATAAACCAGCATAAAATATGTGAAAAAGGAAAATGTAGGGAGGAAAATCTTTGATCCAAGCTCTAACAAGATTAATTTCTCAATGATCATGCCTGCAGTTTTTACAAAAAAAGGCCTACAGTAAATAGGTTTCTAATTCATATGCAAAAACATTAGCATGTTGTTATGGTAGGGGCTATAGTGCACATCTTCATTGACTATTACCATCTCTAGAGAGAGAAAATATAACCCAGGCGAAATGTTCAGCTCTGAATACACTTTATTTTGGTACATACAGAAGTTAACACCACATTTACAAGAATACATATTTGATAAGAAATGTATCCTACAACTAATTTGTAAACAATTTTTCTCATCCTAAAATATAAAAATACTAATTTGTCATAAAATGACCTTCTGGCTCACAAAACTACACTTCCCTTTTTTTGTAAACAAAATATAGGAAACAACAAAATAAACACAAAGGCAGAGTCCAGAGTCCTATTTTCCTAGCTCGGTGTAAGTTGATAAAGTTAAAAACAAGCTCACCAGATAAGTTAGAGCTTTTACTGGACCAGACAAGACAAGCAAAAGTATAGTTGTTGCCACCTACAACAAAAATTAAATGCAACATTAATAAGAATCTGATAACTCAATGAGTCAATAAGAAGAACTCAAGTCAGAAATACTTCAAAAATGAGTTTAACTTACATACACATGTCATCCTATTCATTAACAGGTAAATTCCTATTGGATGTCAACACAAAAATATTTTACACATAAATTAAACTCTTTTGGGAAGCAACTAGCAAGTCTAACCAGAGTTTTCCTTCCAGCATCAACACCCCATCTCATTGAGGATATCACTATTGGCAATGAGAAGAAGCAGCTAAAGTAATTCTGCAATCAGAAACAAAAACCAAATAGTGAGATAAAAAAAAATTAATCAATAAATAAATAAAAAGACCCAAATTTTTGTTAGCTATTAGCATTAACCAAATTCTTAACCCCCCACCCCTCAAATAAATCAATAAAAAGACCCATTACTCTATTTTCATAGTCAAACCTTAAATGCAAACAAAGATTCAATTTTTCTCAGAACCAACCAAAAAAAACACAGACCCATTACTCTCTTTTCTCAAGAAAAACTTCATAAACAAGCAAAGACCCATTTTTTATCCACATTAACAAACCTCAATGGCAAGGGAATTGCTCAAGAAGTAGACCAAACCGGTGAGTGCAGCGAACATGGAACACTCAACCAATTGAAGTGTTTTCTGATACACTGCTCCATTTGGCGACAAGTCGTGAAGCTCCAACGAAACCCCTTTGTCATCTTCGTCTTCTTCGTGGTGTTCGGTTCTGCAAACTGGCACTCCAACATTTGAGACCCTGAGGAGATTGGAACAGAGAGAGAGTGGGGGTTTGAGAGGGTGAAGAGAGCGAGAGGGGGGGTGCAGAGAGAAGCGAAGTGGGTTGGTTTTGGAAACGGAGAAGATGATGAAGGGAGAAGAATGTGGATGAGTTTTGAGGGGAATCATGGAGAAGACTTAGGTCGTGTTTGGTCCTAAGGAACGTACACACACTGTACTTCTTATTATTTTTACTTCTATTTCTTTTTCTGAGTTACTAATTCAATTTCTATTTATTTAATTAGTTTAATTAAATAAATTAATTGGATACCTTGATTAATAATTTAATTAGTTTAATAACCAGCAAAAAAAATAATTGGTTTAATTTATTTTATATTATTAAAAAAATTGATTCCTTGATTAATAAATTTTAATTAGTTTAATTTATTTTATTTTACTAAAACATTTAATTTGATTCCTTAATTATTAAAAAGCTTAAAACTATGTTTGGATTGGTGATAAAGAGCATAGCAGAATAGTTTAGAATGGGATAAGTTCATTCATATGAAAATATAACTCATTCAGCCTTGTGTATTTCTTTCTCAATGTTATTTCGAGTGAGATTGCCACTATGTTGCAATTTTGAGATAAAACAGTCGTTCTTTGGCTGCTCAAAGATAGAGTAGTTCATTATATATGGTGGGGAAGAAAGTAATATCTGAAGTAGAAGTGGTGAATTAGGCCACATTAATTGACCAAGAATGCTTGCTAGCTTTGGTGTGACATTCTGCTTCAACGTGACCACAACTCTTGTGCTAGATTCAATAAGTATGAGACTGTACAATTGAATAGAATAGAATACACACACCAGAATAAAAACTATTTAGAGGTTGTGCAGATGTGAGACTGTACAATTGAAGTGAATTATTTACAACTTTACTTCACATATTTTAAAATAAGTAGAAGTTATCCGTGTTTCTTATCTAATAAAATCTTCACTTTGTTTTATCAATTATTAGTTTTGTTTGAAATGTTAATAGGAACAATTCAAATATGTGATCTATCTTTTTCGAATCTTTTTATCCTTAAATCCAATATAAATTCTTTACTTAACATTACAAATTTTAGTATAATTTTGAATCACTCACATGTAAGTATTATATTTACCTATGGTAAAAATGTTAGTAACATTCTCTCTAATATTCCATTTTAAATATTTTATTTATGGTTGATTAAAATTTATTAATTTTTGTAAAATTTACTTATCATTTAATGATTTTTTTTTATTAAACTATAAGATCTACCAAAGTGATAATTTTTAATAAATTTTAAGTAAAAATATATATAAAAAAGAGTATTTAACAAAGACAAAGTGTCATTAATATCCATTTTAATTATTTTTTGCAATCAAACTAAATAGATTTAAACACTTATTAATACATGAATACTTTGCAATATAGTAGAGTCAAGATACATTAGAGGCTTTATAATAACATCTATGCAATCTACAGCAAATGTCTTATGACAGAAACTAACAATGGGAAGATTAAAATGTAACGTAAACGTAATTATCTTTATTGAACACCAAAGCTTCGGAATCAACATATGCATTCGTAAAGATAACGAGACACTTCATCAAAGCTAAGATCATATTATTTTAGGATGTTTCTTTCTCAAAAGTCTTATTTCAAACTATTCCAACATCATTTTTGAGTTAAATTACAAACAAGTAGTAGATAGTTTTATGTATAAACCAAATAGATTCTTAGATTTCTATAACATCCTTTTGCAATGTAGATATTTGTTTTTACATATTCCAAACTCAATAATGAGTTTTGCTAGTAGGCAAACTAATTATATTACTCAAAATTCAAAACTTAGCTGAATTACACAATCTTATACTTGCATTTAAATCTTTCATCCTATTCTAAATTGTATTTATTCTGTTATTATTAATGAAATGAACCAATTTATTTGTCTAAAAAAAAAAAAACATAAATACTCCCTTCCCTCCTAAGCTTAAAAGCTTCAAATATGAAATACGAAACTTAATATAATTTGTATAAGAAAAGGGATCGAGTTACTCCAAATTATTCAAAAATATATTGCAATTATCTTTCCACACAAAAAAACACACACACACACACACAAAAAAAAAAAACATATATTTTATTTACCAATGCTGGTATTGTCTATCTACTATAGTTAATTACTATTACAAGAAATAATTGAACAGCTATAAACCAGCTTAGAGCATTCGTGACCGTATAGGACTAACATGGGCCCATCAAAGGTGCATGTCAGACAGGCAACATGCCCATAACTTTGTAGGTTAATTGCATTTAATCATTTCTCATTCAAAAGAAAGCACATAGACAAATCCTTTTTTTTTTTTTTTCTTTTATCTTTTTTGTGTCTCTTTCACTTTTGTTGGATGGCTCGATGTAAGTAAGTGTATTTTAATTACTAGGATCCCAAATCATTTAAAACTTAATTGATTGCAAAAACAACAAAATAATTAGTGAACAAAGACCAAGGAAACATCATGATTACCCTAATATTTATAAATTACGACAAACTCAAAAGATTTACTATAGAGAATAGTACAAGGGAGAGGGGAAAAAAAAAAAAAGGAAAAAAAGGGAGAGACAATGCAGCATTGCTTAAGCAATATACTATTCTGCCTCTTTGTCCCAATGATTCAATAGGATTGTGCATGCTTTATGCCTGGGGGCGTGCCACCACTACAATAATGTTTGTCTCATGGCCATTGCAGTGTTCCTATTGGTTCTTGTAACTTAGTTTTGTGACCATTTGCAATGTTTGATTAATGTACCATGCTTCCACGGTAAAAAATTGCAATTGACATGGTGCATTAATTTGTGAGTGAAGTTTTTCTCAGACCATTCAACGACCAAATACCATCTAAACTTAATCTGTAATCTGTTGAATAAAATTTTGAGTATGTGATGAAAAAATGTGATTGAAATAAGAGAATTTTACTAAAAATAATTAGTTAAATTCTTCAACAAAATTTAGTTATCGACAAAAATAAATACTTTATAACAATAAACATAATAATGCATTCACTCTTCTTTAACCATTATCATTTTCCTATGAATGGATCTTTATCAACACCTAAATTAATGGTACAATAAGATGTTGAAAATGAAGGAAGTGAGTTTACCATGTTGATTTGAATGGTCTCTTTATTTGTCTCTCTTCTCTTGTAAGGAAATTGGTCGAGAAAACTTTGTTTTTTCTTTTTACACGAAAATCTTTCCTTTCTAAAGACATTCAGAAACGTAAGGCTGGAGCATTCAAATTAACACCTTTTCTTTCTCTTTATTTTGATGCATCATCTACGTAATAAAATGAGAAGTAATTATTTCTCCTTTTCAATTCGCATCTTCTTTGGTAAAAGTAATTATATTCATTATAAAAAGGCCATAAAAAAATATTCATTATAAAAAAAAACATGAGCATGAGATTACTCTTACATTGGATTCTAAAAAATTATTACGTAAAATAAAAAAAAAACAATTAAATTCTACTAAATAAACAAAAAAGTAATTAAATTATTTTAAGTGGGTTATGTTTGGTTCTATTAGGTAGGGTTTCAAGTTGGAACCTTGTTTACGTAAAAAATATTTTTTTAGAAGAGTTAATCTTACCAATTTGTGAATGTTCCTAATCTGAATAAAATTGTCTCTTATAAAAAAAAAATTATGATTTAGACAAAAAAAAGCCAAAAATATTAATACCGAATACACCAATCCTATCTTTAACGGGTAAAAAATTGCTTTAATAAAGTTTTTCTGATATGTTAATTATAACTTATAAGTCAGTGTCTTCATCTAAAAAACTTATTTATAAGTCAGTGTCGGATTGAAAAATATACTTGTTGTGACCAAAATTTCTCACTTGGCCAAATATTAGCTAAATTATTAAAATAACTAAATCACAACATTCAACTTACCTAGCTGTTTATCGTCAAAATATACACATATCCAAATAAAATAAAGAAGAAACTCAGTTCTTGTCAAATACTTTTTCACCAATAAATTTTAGTGATTAAAGTGAACTCAGTCCATCCAATTCATGGTGTTGATTGATATTTACACATTTGAATTAACTTCTAATGGGCCATAGAAACAGATCCTCATCATCCCAAAAGAAAAATTGTTGTGATGTAATAATAGTAGTAATAAACAAAATAAGTAAATAACATAATTAAATTAACAACTAAATACACCATTTGTAATTTGTATTCAAGAATAAGAATATAATAATAACAAAATTTTACACCATACATTCATAATCTCTAATGCTATCACATTATAAAATTTTGTTACACGGCTTTCAATGGATTATCCTTTTTTTTTTTTTTTTTTTCTAAAAATAAAATAAAACGATGCCTCTAATTTGTAATGCCAAAGAGGGTAACTTGGCAGCATGAGGCTTCCCCCATAGAAATGACACAGTCCTTTACATGGAAAAGACAAGATATAGAGAAGAGGATTGAATGAATACGGCACGCCAAACCTAGCTAGTCTCTCACCTCAATGAAGTCATGATTCATTCACAATGACCTCAATGAACCAATTTATTTATTCACAATCAAGTCGTCACTTAACTCATTAACGCCTTCAATAATGATCAATAATAAAAAAGTGCTGAATTCAATTAAAATCTAGAGATTATATTTTCTTTTTTATATTCTCACTCAATTAGATATTGTCATGGATAACAAATTTGTTATTTTTTTATTATAATTATTTAAAAAGAAGTATAACATTTTAGACTATTATTTAATCTAAATGCAACGATGTTAATGTAAAACAGTTTAAGACCCTAAAAGGGTAAATAAATTATGATAGTGTAATTCAATTTGAAGAAAGGGGGCATGGTAGATGTGTCGGTGGGACACGTGGTATGATCCATGAGGAAAGGACACATTTTGTGAGGGACTATGGTTTGTGAATAGTAGAATAGAACAGAACAAATGATGGGTATAGGGAGCAAAAAAGAGAGTGGACAAATGAATATGCGTGCCACACTACTCATGTTACTATGAAGGGTTGCTTTCTCAACCCACTAATCCAAGGGGACACATGCAAAGTGAGTATTGGGGGGTAGGATTTGTCAAAAACCTCAATGCCAACAATGGCATGCAAAAAGTCAAGGGAAGTGAGAAAAGAAAGAAAATAAAAACTCCTTGGGGGAAATGTTGTTGACAGTTCATATGAAAGATTGATGAGGTTTCAACAAGAGCAGATCATTCCAATGCACTTTTATTTATATAAAAAAAAAAAAAATTGGTCTATGAAGTGGCACTTCAATTTGGTACTGTGGGGAATGGAGATATAGTGTTTGATGTAATGCAGTGCATGCAAAGTGTAGCAAGTGATGAAAATTGAAAAGAGTTTGTTCAGTTGTTCACTCAATTTTGCTGTTGCTGTTTCAGTCTCTTCCTTCCCTACATAATAATGCCTGCAGGAGCTAGCTAGTGCTTTATTATTAATATTTCTTTTCTTTTCTTTTCAGCTTGCATCACCCTTTTCTTTCTCTTCCTTCCTATCACTGTTTTTTCCTGCAAAGAAAACGTAAAGGAAACGCCTTGTGTTTGTGTTTGTGTTTCCTCTCTCTCTCTCTCTCTATCACTCTAAAACATCACACCCTTTATTCATTCACATTCAAATTTCTCTACTTTTTACTCATAGCTTCAAAGAGGAAGCTGCTCGTACAAGCCAAGTATTTGGTCTGGTCCCTTTCCCTTTCTTTTCTCTTTCTTTCTTTCATAGAACTAAACTAAACTAAACCCCTTGCCATTTTTCACTTTACTTTTGATTGAGGCTCCATCTGAAGAAGAAGCTATGAAGGAGAGGAACAAAGGTGTGGATGAGGCTTACACCAATGTTGACATGGATTGCTACAACTACTCCTCCACCTCTGAGCTCCCATGTAAGAAACACCCTTCATTTTCTTCTGTTGGTATATGTGCTGATTGTCTCAAGGACCGTTTGGTCAAGCTTGTGTGTTCTGATTGTGGGGAGCAAAGGCTTTCCTCTTGTTCCTGCTCTGATGAGATGGTCTCTTCCCACCGCAATTCATGCACTGTTGAGGTGGGTAGTGTTGGGAGGGTCTCATTCCTCATTGAGAATGAGAATGAGAAGAACATTATTAACGAGACCAATAAGGCCAAAGATAATAGTAAGGAGGAGGAGGTTGTGGTGCTGAGGAGGAGCAGCAGCAGCTGTGTTGAGATCAAGAGGCATGGTGGTGGGTTTTGGAGAATTGGGAAGCTTTTCAGGAAGAAAAAAGAGAAAGATTGTGGGAGAAGTGTTGTTGGGTTTGATGAGAGGAATGAGATGTGGATGGTGGATCATGGTGGTGGTGGTGTGTCTAGGTCAAGATCACTGTGCAGCTTCAGGGGTGGAGGGCTATTTGGATCTGAGGATGGTGGTGATTCAGTGTTGTCAGGTGCTAGAAGCTCAATTTCTGCAGCTAGAAGCTCTGGGGTTAATGGGGGTTTAATGCTGGAGTCTGGTAGGAGAAGTGGATATAGTGAAGCTGAGCCAAGAAGGAGTGGTTTTGATGCCTTGTTTGATAGTTATGAAAGTGGCAATGATCTTAAAGGTGGTGGTGTGAAAAAGGGTCTAATGGATGGTGATGTTGGTGGATTCTATGGTGGGGTGAATAGGCGTGTGTTTTCACTCAGAGAGAGTGATTTCAAAGGCATGGATGATGAGTCCAGCTTCATTGACTTGAAGCTTGATTACTCATCAGAATCAAAGCATGAGTTTTCTGCTGCTGCTGCAAAAATAGGAGGTGATCACACCACCTTCTCTTCTTTCAGAGGTGGGAATTTCATGCCACATATTGATGGTGGTGGAGTTTTAAGCAATGGTGGAGGGTCATGTAGAATCACTGTGAATGACAGAGGAATCAAGAGGGGGGGAAGGAAAAGCATGAAGGGTTGGAGGTGGATTTTCAGATACCATTCAAATTGGGGTGGAAGCTCAAGGAAAAGAAATCAAGACTTTATGTTCAAAGCCTAATAGTAATAGTATTAGTAGCATCATCAAATCATCACAAATACATATGCAAAAAAAAAAACAAGAAAAAAAAGAAACCATCTTCTGGGTAGCTTCATTAGGGTAGAGTCTTAATCTGTGGTTTAAATTGTCTCTAGTTTGGTCATTGGCCATTATCTTTTCATGTGTACTAATGTTTTTGTTCAGTAAATTGAGGAAACTTCATACTTCTTGGAAAGTGCCTTCTCGAGTGTTTCTATATTATCTTATCAAAACGTTAGTTAGGGAAAGAAAGAAGCAAAGAGGAAAGTGCCTCTCAATAATAGTGAAAGAATGAGCCAAAATCCAAGCCCCAATTTTTCCAATGTAGAAAAGTATATGTAATATGGCAATAGACACATGATTGCTAGCTCTATAACCAAAGTGGTTGCCAAATTTGACACTTGACCTGTTGCTATCACATATCAGTATGACATAGATTTCGATTGCATTTTATTTAATTTAAGTGTTTAACTATGATACACTATCATAATATATTAGTTTTGCTAACTCTAATCTGGTATAACATTTTCAACTTTTAACAAAACATGCTATTAAGCTCTAAAGATTGCTATTTGCTGCATTATTGAAAGAAAGAAAGGGCCAGGAAACTGAGATGTGGTGGGGATTCTCTTTTGACTCGTCCATTTCCTTGCTGCAGCAGCAACTTTACTAATCTTTTTTGTACAAATGGAACTATTCTAAGGACACATCTTGTGAAGGTAATAGCTAATTTTGTTAACTTATGAGATCAGCTCGGTTACGTAATATGTACAAATTTTAAAACATATGTTATGTTTTTGTATGATTCCCAACATAACATTTATATTTTTCAACTGAATGTACTTCTGTCAAAATTTAACAAAAATAAATTCAATTAAAACCAGCTACCATCCAGTCCGTATATTTTAAATTTTAGTGGAATTTTTCAAAAAATTGTACTAAATTAATTTATTAAAAAACTAATGTAATTTTTTATTTTTTTTTTGTATTTAGAAATGATATTCCAAAATACAGTGCTAACAAGTACAACACCACTCTTCATTCTAATGATTAAAAATAATTTTGTAACTTTTAATAAATTTTACTCAACTACATAGAACGTATATTTTTATTTTTTGTAAAGAAAGTCTTGAAATGTGGTATTAGTTTGTTCTTTCCAAAAAAGATTTAGAAAAAAAATGATTTTATCTGAATAATAAAATAAATTATTTGTGAATGTATTTTTTTTTAATCTTGTACCCGACAAATTAGTTTGACCCACTTTTTTTTTTCTTACGTGAATTTTATTCACTTTAAAAGTAAAAAGATTTCACTTTTCTTTTTCTTTTTCTTTTTTTTGACAAGAAGATTTCACTTTTCTTACAATCAATTTTATTTACGTATAATCGACACATACAATCCTTAGTCGGATACGTTATTTTTCTAGTATCTAAAGTCTATACCCGATATCTGTTATTTACAATGTTTTTTTTTTTTTTACAAAACCTGTTATCCACATTCACCATGTTAAATTTTAATAACATGTCTGTTTTCACGAATCAAGATCAATAGTTTACCACTTTGCCCCGTAAGTTGTCCAACTGGCATCACACGAGCAAGAGAATTTCAAGTGGTAGAAGCATTCCTAAACCAAACCAAAGTCTTTTTCTATATACAATCAACCATAGTTCTAAACGGATCATACTATTTATGGCATAATTATTAATTATTGAAAAAGTTGACTAGGATTTGCAATATAAGCTTCTCATGTTTATTTTAGTTGTTTAGATTTTATAATTTTTATATAGATTTAAATTATCTATAAAAAACTCCTTCAATGATAAAATTATAAGAATAACGTCTAATTTAATTTTATAGATCTAATGAAACTTAAAAAAATGTTATTTATAATAATAATTTTTTTTTATTAATGTTTAAATAAATAATTTTATATTATTTGTTTAAATGATAAAAAATAAATATTAAACAACCTTGTTCTAAAAGATTTACGGATGTCCCATGATCATGCTGATCATGAATGAATTTAACACACGAAAATTAAACAAGATTTTTTTTTTCTGCATAATCATTCTTTCATATGTGACACGTAATTAACCATGTCATAAATTAAATAAACAACTTAATCCACTGCAAAATACACCTAACATTAACAATTTCTTTATTCATTAAATGCACCTTCACTGTCAGCAGTCAGCAGTCAGCAGTCTTTACTCTAATCCCCAAATCTACCCTTTACGTCCTTTTTAGGCTGAAACTGTCCAAATAGACAAAGCCAAAGCCAAAGCCTGCCAAAGTGGACTCTTTCAAACTCACACAAATCCCCACTAGCCAGAGTGGCAAATTTCACTTTCATGTGGGGGGCCACATTTTCAAAATCCACACACAAGACCACTATTCTGGCTTGCTAAAGAAAATTTTCATTTTTCCTAACTAACCCTTGGTCAATTGGGACCATTTTATACACGTTTATTATAACTAGTCAAGGTTGACCACATCAAAATCAAATTTCATCTCAATTCTCACACACATATATATACATATAAGTGCATGACAGCATGTACATTAAGCAAGTTAGTCTTGGAATCAAAACAGGAATATATTGGTGAGAGAAGAATAATTCAGAATCAGAAGAGAAGAAAGATTAGACTTAGGATCAAAGAATAATGTATGTGACTAGGCCTTTGTCTCTGTATAAGAAATCTGCAGATGCTCTCTCATTGCCTCCACCTGAGGGCCCCAATTCTGGTGTTTTGGTGATCCAAGATGAAGATTTGGAGGTAACCTCTTGTTTTGGATTGGGAGAGTATCATGAGGTGAAGGAGTTGCCTTTCCCTCAAAACCTAAACCTTGAGTTGTTCTATAGATCAGGCATTTCACTGAATAGAACCACTCACTACCACCATGTTGCCTTCATTCCAGTTCTTAACCAGCCCTTGTCTTCCAACAAGTACTATGTGATCAATCTCAGTGGGAAAAAAAGAGGGTAAGCCTTAATTTTGTTCAACTAAATAGATTTTCTTTACTTTAATTATGTTATGGGTATGAAATATTTACTAATTTTGTTAATAATTAATCCCCGTCGGAAAACTTGTCTGTGTATTTTTAGTGGGTTCTTCCGTTCCAAAGATTGAACCTAAAACTTTGTTTAAGAGAAACGAGTCAATTATCATTTATACTGACGTTCTTTACTTTGTTATGTAGTGATTGTTTATTCTGCACTAACTAACCACCATAGGATGAATTTGTAAATCACATTAATGATTAATCTTTTTGACAAGTTTAAGTTTAAGGATTATGCTGATGTAGTTTGCATTTGGTTTTGCAGGGAGGCATACATTAATTCAAAGGAGGAAGATTTGGACACGTTCTGTTTCTACAATGCAGTATCTGATGTGCCACTACATTCAATAGATATCAATGACACACACCAAGAGTTTGAGATATATCCTAGAAGAAGCAAAGTTACTTTCAGGGGTGGTTTTTCAGCAAAATCCGTTGCCCCAGATGGATACCCTCCAAGGTTTTTGAGTAGAAGGTGGAAAGTGAGTGCTTCAACTTCAAGTGATTCTAGTCTTGAAGAAGCATCAGGTGTGAATGAAGCCCTTCGTGCCAGGAAGCCGGAGTTCGAATTCCCCTTAGCAAAGAAGATTTCAGATAGTGTTGTTGTGGGAAAGTGGTATTGCCCCTTCATGTTTATCAAGGAGGGAACTCACAAAACATTGAAGGAAGAAATGAGGAAGTCAATGTTTTATGAGATGACACTGGAGCAGAAGTGGGAGCAAATCTTTTCATGTGAGAATGAGTATGGAATGGGAAACAACATTGTGAATGTTGATGCTGTGGTTCAAAAGGAAGTGGTTGTAATTGCTGGCTGGGAAGCTGTGATTAATGAGATGGATATTGCTGAAGATTTTCTGTATTTTAATAGTTTCAACAATGTTGGAGAAAAGAGTAGCGTGGGATTGAGCACCGCAGTAGTTGAGAGGATGAAGTGGGAGCAGGAACAAGTAGGGTGGAATGGAGGAAAAGAGAAGCAAATTAGAGTTAAGAAAGTGGAAGAATTTGAAGGCACAACAAATGGGTGGAAGAAATTTGGATGTTATGTGTTGGTTGAGACTTTTGTACTAAAAACATTGGATGGAAGCATACTACTAACCTATGCTTTCAAACACCATGATCAACTCAGGAGTAAATGGGAATGAAGTTTTGGCCAAGCAAACTAAATCCAAATCTCTTTACAAGTGTATATTCCCTAGGTCTTTGTTGTGAAAGAAACAAATGACTGATCTTATGGTGTGCCTTCAATTTTGTGCGATTTTGTTGACAAGTTTGTTCATTCATTCAGTTTTTTCAGTGTAATCATTTTGATTCTGCATAAAGATTATAAGGATAAACTATTGAGATCATTCTTCATGTTCTTTTTTGCACAAGAGACCCACGGTTCATTGGGTTCAATATATTGGATCATGTTTTGAATGATGTGCCTAAACTTCAATTGTACTGAGTTACGAGCTTGAAAACTGAATGCATTTTAGCAGAGCTTATAAGCTCCACAAGTCATTTTAGTAGAGCTTATATGCTACTAATAAAGAAAAAAAAATGATAGGAACCAACATCAAAATTTGATATATTAATATGTTATTGTTATATATCATTCGCATAGTTACTATGCATAATCTATGTAACTGTCACAACTCACATATTTCAAAATTCTTCAATTGGCTAAGGCACAACTAAAATTCTAGGGTGGAGGTATTAAACGCTGCCAGCAAAATTTTCATTAGTGAAGAGTTTCCCTCTGTCATTGACACTACTAGTAGTGTCAAATCACAAACAATAACAGTACATATTTTACTGACAAGTTAAGACTTGCTGAACAATCAATCACTACCGCAAAACCAAATTGACCTTTGGTAAACAAATATAAGTAAATCAAATATATGTACTACATATTTTTTTTAGTATAATGGCCACAGCTAGATTAGATGTAATACATGTATTTAATTTGTGAATATTTCCTTAATTTTTAATATGTGTCATTTGATTTAATATTTTGTAAAACTTGTAATTTTGGTTAGTATTAGACGAATAGACCTTCAAATTCTCAAAGTTATCAATAACTGTGATGTAACATATTTATCTTTTGGTCATTAATAAATAATTATAATTGAGTTTAATTAAACTTTTAATCTTTCTATTTTACAAAACTGTGATTTTGGTTCTCATAATTTTTAATTTTGAACATTTAATCTTTTATTTTTCAAAATTCATAATTTTGAAGTTATTATTATGGGTGTGGAGTAAACACGCAAGCGCAGGTTAACTCTATTATCAATTTTTTTTTTTTTTTTTTTAACATTCAAGAATTAAATTTGAATTTTTTAACTTTTTCATAAACCAATCAATTAAATTTTTAGAGATTAAAATAAGTATTTATCCTAAAATTATCAAAGGGAGTATTTTGTAAGCTTCTTAATGTTGGAATATTTTTCTAAATTGTGTATTTACCCTTAAATTTTTTTTCTATGAACTATTTTTTGTAATCAGGTGATGAATGCCAAACTCTGCAATGAAAAGAGGGCAAACGCCAAACGCTACCTAGGGTAATGAAAAATGAACATTACCGTTTCCCCTTGTAATCAGGGTAATAAGAAATGAAGACATTGTGTAATGTGTACTATAGATCAGGCAAAAAAAAAAAAATGATGCAAAAGCCTCCCAGTCATTCCATTAAAGATCTTTCAAATTTACTCGAGATTCAAATTCAATATAAAAATCAACCAAAAAAAATATTGGTAGCCTAATTTTGTTCTAAATTCACATATGCATTTAGAGAAAAAAAAATACCTTAATAAAAATGAACAGTAGAAAGAGAAACAAAACAGACATTTTTTTAAACTTTAACAATAACACCACAATCTCATAAAGGCGAAGAGAAGGAGCTTAAATTACATTTAGAAAATAAGAAAATAATACCTTCAGCTTTAGGGGAAACTGTTTTCTTTTGGTTTCATTCCAGAGTAGCCCAAACTATGCTTTCCTTAGATGAATGTCATTTGCACTTCTATATATAAAATTTCAAAAGTTTCAGCATGCTTATTGAAGGTTGAAAAAAAAACTATAAGAGTCAAACATTTAAACAGAAGAGAAACACTTTTTGCTATGACGAAAAGGTTACAACATAAATATTTATGTCTACATAGGAAATTGTGAAGTCATAAATTTGAGTTACAATTAACATACAACTACATAGGAAATTGATGGCTGTTTTTGTTTGATCAGATACAGTACCAGTGATTTGAAGCTGTGGATTTTGAGGGACTACCAGGCTCAGCTGTGGGAACAAAAAACTATTGTCCTTCCTTTTCCGAGGACTTTTCCATATTGCACAGTCCCCCCACTGGTGAGATCCTATTTCAGCAATATTCACTTGATAGACATGTTGGAGGATTCTACTATGACATCGACACAATGAGCTCGAGGAGTGCTGTGCTTATGGACATGCCATTGTCATGAATAAATGTGATAGGAGATGACTTTGCCTTTTGTCAAGAAAGCTTCAGGTCATTAAAGTAGCTAGGATCTATATATTGTTACTTACTACTTTGGAGACTTATGATAGCTTGATATCATATTTCCCCTTTTGCCTAATTACTTTTCTTTCTGTCCAATTGAAAACTGGTGTGGTGTCACTATGAAAACATATGTTAAGTGCTTCTGTTATATGGATCTTACACAGAATGGCATTTCAAGTATTTGGAATGGCGTTGTAGTTGATGTTTTGTTTATTTCTGCACCATGACTATTTGTGAATCTGTTTTTTGAAAGAATTGCTGATAATTATAGAATCAGTATTCTTATTTAGATTGCCTCCTGTGGTTCGTTTTGCGGAAATCAATACATTTTCTTGGTGTTGAGATCGTTATTGTAATTCAAGAAATTAGTTCCTTATGTTTTTTTTTTTTTTTTTGCAAATCTTTGACATGTTAAGCTTAGCAATAGGATATGTATTGTTCCATTTGAGACTCTTCGTTAACTCTGAACAGAGAGTAAAGTTCGGTGTTAAATTTATGTTGTCGAATTTATACTTCTAGCCTATAATGTTAGACATGTTAATCAGATTGTGTTTTTTTTTACATCAGTTGGGGCAAACTAGGCTTCCAACGCTTACATCGTGTATCTATGTTTTGTTTTAAACGAAATATGCTAACTAAATTATTCAATTAAAAGTACAAATTGTAAAGTATCTATGCACACTATATCGGTTGAGGACTGGATCTGTGTATACATTAAAAATACAACTCAAAATCAGTGAAAAACTTTGAATTCTATTGTGAAAGATACCAACAACAATAGCCTTATCCCAATCATGTGTGAAAAAACAGCGAGAACAATCACCTGACATAGTTATGTCTAAGTCAGAAGGTAACAAACATTACACTTGTTTGTCTTGTACTCTTGTGTGTGGAGAGAAATAGATTTTCTGGAGAAATAACCACACCTTTTGCTCAAAAATATTTTCGTCAATGGTTGCCACATGGTTTCCATGATATGGTCTTATTTTGTAAGGCCAAGAATTCTCAAAGCAAGATGATTTGTCTCTTTAGGAGTTCTGCGAGGCTTCATGACTTGAAGATAACTTTGAGAATTCAAGGACTATGTAACATGATCTTCCAAGGTTATCCACTACCTAAAAGAAAACTGCTCCATTCTATCAGAATTGTGAAAGACACAAATAAGTGCCTTTAACTCTACGTCTGATTGAGCATAACAAGCTATGGTCACAAGTTTTATATCATGGTATGACAGAAAACAATAAGTTTTTATTTTTTATTTTTTTCAATTAGTTCTCTTTTGGTCAACTTGTTCTTATTTAAGGTTTGTTGAGCAGAGTATGCGAGTGTTGTAAATTTTCTTGTATTGTTTTCAATGCTGATACTATGGATAAAAAAAATTCCAATAAGGTTTGATAAAGTATATAACTGAGTTTCTTAAGTGAATTGATTAAGCTTGCCTAAAAAATAATTAGAGTCTAGTTAATAGCTTAGGAATACTCTTTGTAGCTTTCATGATCATTCATTTTTGTCATTTCAAATAAAGCAAACTTAGAATAAACTAGTTCTTGCTATAGATTGAAATGCCAATATAATATTCATGGAAAGGTCCAAGTTATTAAGTTTGACTTATGAAATATAGCTGTTGTGTTTTACAACTTAGCCTCCTAGAAAGTATTATTGTCTTTGGTTCTTATAGTATACATCTCAGCACTCAGCAGGGTATATTTCTATTCTAATGCTCTGGCATTGTTCATACAGGGTTTTTACTGTCATATTGTCATAATTGTACTAACAAAAATTTGTAATGAACTCATCTTCCTATTTTTGCTATACTATTCGAATAGTTCTTCATGCTCATCAATAGCACACGAATTTGACAACTGATGCCCAAAAGCCAATAATTTGATTAGTATTTCTAAACTTCTCTCTCTATGTCTCTTGCAATTTCATTTCCATAATATGTGCTGTAAGTTCTTTCACAATACAGAATGAAACAAAATAAAACCTAAAGCACTGGTCAAAGTCAACACAAACAGCTAAGATAACAACATTAGCATCACCAAAATTTGGTGAGAACTGCCATTCAGGGGTTAGCTTTTAACTCTATCATGGATAAATCCATACTGAATGAATATTAGGGGATAAATCCATAAGAAAAGTATGGTCTCAAGTTTTATATCATGAGCATTACAGAACATGAAGTTTATTTCTGTTTCTTCCAAAAGCACAAAAAAAAGAGTATATTAGGGGTGTAGTTGATTCAATTATCGCTATTTTGTTCTAAAATCTAAAACATTTTTTTACATTACTCAACAATTAATTCCCCATCCAAACTTTAAGAAGTATTTTAAAACACAACAAAAATAGTTAAGAGGTGTTTTATCATTTCTATTTTCTTCACGTACGTGCTTATGAGACAAACTTTTAAGAAAATAGAAATGTGCTTGACACTTTCAATTGTGCTTAAAGCATTTACAATGGGAGTGGCTTAATAGGTTGTTTAACAAACAAAATTATGTTTAACATGAGGAATAGGCATGACAATCAAACACGTATATGCGGGTACCGTCCTATCCTCGTCTCGATATTGACAAATAATCCGCTTTGACGGAGTACAAGTAATACCCGATTATAAAAATTAGGGACAAGGATGGGGATGTGCATACTCGTTCCATACTCGTATTCAATACATATATTTATTAAATTAATTTTATTTTATATTATATATTATATATTTTACTTAATAATTTTTAAGTATTTACATTTATTTTATAATTTACAATTTATACTTACTAAATTATTATTTTAGGTTATTTCAATTTATTTTTATATAATTTTAAAAAATTATATAATTGTATTTGATAATAAATAATTATACGATTGTTATTAACATATTAGTTTATTATGAAGTTTTTATTTGTTGTGAGACTTTTAACTTATTATTAGCTTGTTATGATTTTAAGTAATTATAAAAATTAATTTTTTTTAAAGTTTATTATGACTTAAAATTATTTTTTTAAATATATTTTTTTAAAATTATAAACAGGTCAAGTATACCTGATACCTGTCAAGGATGGGGATGGGGAATGAGGAACCACAAACTTGCCCCTGTACCATTGTCATGCCTAATGAGGAGTTACTTATCTTAGTATGCCACATAGGATTTTGAATTGCTTGAAATTAGAGGGAGTTACTTATATAAACAACTCTGGCTCATGATTTATTTAACTTTACATTAAACATAGGAGTGAAAAAAATATTTATAAATTAACTAATTTGTTAATAAAAATCCTAATTGTAGAGTAAATTATTTGAGTTGTTTAAGATTGAATGAAAAAAAATTAAACTACTTAAAAATTTATCATTGGAGATACTATTAGAAGTTAAACAAACTTTAGAAAATGGAGAAGTGTTTTAAAGACACTAATGGCTTGTTTGTTTTCATGAAACCAATTTTTAGTTTTTAAAAATTATAAAATTATAAAACTTGTTTGGTTAATCAATTTTTAAAAACATTCTTACAAACTATTTTATATTTTTAATTTTTAAAACTAAAAAATCAAAATAATTTTTATGTGTTTTGTTTATTTTTTTATTTTCTCTTTTATATCTTTCTTACATGCAAGTTTCACCTCTTCTAATTTATCTTTCTCTAATAGTAATTTTTAAATATAAAAAAAAATCACTTTTTAAAAATTGTTCTAGAAATAAAAACAAACTAAATTTTTTGTCAGGCTCTGGATATACAAGACCTAGAACTTCAACACTTTTTTTTTTTATATAGAAGTAAACAATCAGGTTTAGTTATATTATTTCATTCATTTTCTCATGCATTCAATGAATTGATGAATTTATAAATATATTTTTTTTTAGAAGAAGAAGAAAATGTAGAAACTAAAGAAATAAAAACACAGGTTAGGCCCCGCGAAAAAAGCCTTTCAGTTATAAAGAAACTGGAGGTTCCGTTGGCCCGCCTTTGCCATGCAATTAGCATTGATTTTTTAAATTTTGTTGGAATATAAAAAAATTTTAAAGATTTTTTTATAAAAAAAATTTGTGATTAGGATTTTGTAGTTTAGATTGAATGAATTTAAAACATAGAATTTTGACAAGACTTCACGGATTTATAGATTTCTAGAAAAAACAATTCAAAACTACTCAACACAAACCAATAAAAGTATATTAGACATGAGCTTAACCTTCTCACTTGCAAGCTATTAATATATATATATATATATATATATATATATATATATATATATATTATTTTTTTATGGGAGTTACGATAATGTCTTACTTCTAATTATAAATTTTGATAAAGTGATAACAAAAAATAATAACAAAACATTAGTAAAAAAATATAAAATGTTTCATTTTTTTTTGTGCAATATGAGGACTTAAGAGCCCTTAGAAAATATTATTAATTAGAAAACTGGTAAATCCTAGAATTTACATCATGTGTTAAAAGAGTATAAATAAAACTCTCCATTAAAGGTGAAGCCAAATTTTGCTAGAGCATCTGTGACCATGTTTGCTTTTCGGTTAATATATCTTCACGTGTAGCTTCCTTTATAAGCAACAAATTCTTTAATAAACTGAATCAATTCATTGGACTTGTTGCCTTCCACTAACTCAATTGCATATTTTGAATCAAATTCAACACACACCCTTTTAAAATCTCTATCTCATGCAATTTTGATATCCATAGCAATGACCCATACTTCAGCATGTATGATAGATTATGTTCCTAGACTATGCACAAACTTCGCCACTTGCATTTTAAATGTTTCATTTAATTTATAAAATCAATAATGTCATCCAAATATAAACCAAATAATTCAACAAAAAAAATATGATGATCAAAACATTAATCATCTGCTTAACTTGAAAAATATCCAAAATAAACATTGTTTTTCCAGCATAAGAGTAGATTTATGCTTTTTTTTATAGCATCCAAAACATTACTTTATGTATTTTTTCAAAATTGACAACAATAGTTTAAAAAGGTTTTTTAAAACATTAACTAGATTGTTTGTCCTAACTGAGTTAGAACTTCCTTCAAGTTTAGATCTATTTCTCCTATAAAAAATTTTATTTCATTAGAAATTTATGAACATAAAAGGGAATGAGATGGTGAAAACATCACTATTTCAATGATAAAGTGATATAAGCTTTTAAGGTATGAACACATGGAAAAGAAAAACGTGAGAGATTGGGAGAGATAATGAAATAAACAAAATCTGTGATAAGAAGGAAAAGTCTTGAATGAGATTATTTGTTAGGTTTTGTATTTAAATAATCAATTAAAAAAAAGTTCATAAAATCCATCAAAATTCAATTAAGAAGATAACCCTTTGAAATATTTATGATTTTGAATAACAGATGATTTTTTTTTAAGTTATTCAAAATCCTAATCAAATACTACAAGATTTTGTTGTTCTCTAATTTTTTTTTCCAATAACCTTGATTGAATACCATTATTTTTTATCATTTAACAATTCAGATTGAATACACGAAATACACAAGACATTTTTTTTTAAAAAATCTTTTAAAATCTTAAATAATCATAATCCAATACATTCTTTTATTCCCCATTTCCCGTCACGCAATGTATGGTAGAATTTATGAAGATTTTAAAAGAGTAAATTCATTTTTGTTTCATTAATTTTTCTTTTACTTTTTCATTTTTACATAATTTGTCTTTTACTTAAAACAACAAAGTTTACAAATACTAATTAATACTTTTTAAAGTTTTGAATTAATAACTTAAAATAAATCAGAACTTTCAAGTGTTGCATTGAAAACAATAATGCACACTAGTGACTAGTGGGAGTTCATGACTGGAAATGCATTTGAATATGGATGGCAATATGGACCCAGATCCTACATGCACCCGTAAAAATACCCATACGCGGATAGGGTAATAACCCGCATATTTGGGGATGGGGATGGGGCGGGTATTTATCCGTAAAATCTCACGGGAATGGGTGCGGGTACGAGTACGGGTACTATAGTACCTACCCCGCCCCGCACCTTATGTATATACATATTAATTAATATAATTATAATTTTATTATTTAAATTATTTAATTATCTATATTTTATTTTAATTATTCTTTTTATATGCTAATTTTGATATTCTATTATGTTTTAATTTTTATTTGTATTAATAGTTCAAAGCAATACATAAACTATTGGAGATAAGCATTTGTAAAATATAGAGAAATTAATTCGGATAATAAAGTTAAAATATTATATTTATTTGTATTTTATTTTTAATTTTTAATATATAATTATAAACTAATTAATTTTAAAAATATATTAGTTTTTCCCCGTTTAATTAAAATTTTTGTTTAAATTTACGTTGAATGATTATTTTTGTAATGTTATTTATTTATATAAATCAATATTTGTTTGATTTTAATATTATATAATTTTTTTTTTTTATGATTTTCAATTTTATATACATGGAAAGTACAAGTCACCTGGTGCGAGTATGGGTATATAAGTAGGGATGGGGATTAAAATTACTACCCGCATGGGTGTGGGGCCAGGGACAGGTACTTTTTTTAAACGCGGGTATGGGGACGAGTACTATAGTATCCTATCCATTGCCATCCCTACATTTGAACATTTAGAATCAGAGGTGCCATGTCATCGCACTCCTCTTCTTGGTACTTGGCAACAAGTAATGGACAAAAATATAAAACAAAAAAAAAAATAAAAAGAATTTATACATTCATATTTAGCCCCAATTGGAACATCTCATCAAATTTCCCCATAGGCAGTCCCTAAGAACCAAAAACTAGGATGGTGTATTTTATTAGGATTTCGTAACAATATTTTGATATAAAAATGTATTATGTATTTTAAAAGATTTCATAGGAATGTAAAATTTTTATGAATTTTTTATAAAAAATTTGTGATTAAAATTTTGTATTTTAAATTTTTAATAGATTTATAACATATGAATTCATTGATTTAAAAATATTTAATAAATTTATAAGATTTTAAAATATTCTGTGAATTTTTAAAATAAATATTCAAAATTATTGAACATAAATCGAAAACAATTTTTATAAAAAATATTATTAAACACAAACTAGTTACAAGTCATATAAATATCCAATCAAATAATAATAATAAAAAAATTAACAGCATAAAATTTTTTCTTATATAACATATCTAAATACATTCCAAAAAATATAATTAAGTAAAGTTAAAAATAAATTTTGAATATCAAAAAAAATATTCTTATGAAATCCTAATAAAATACATCATCCCTAGTTTTTGGTTCTTAGGCACTGCCTGTGGGGAACTTTGATATGAGATGTTTGAAAGATAAATTCGTCCAATGAATAGCACCATTAACACAAAGGCATCTCTTCGGGTGCGACAAGAAACAACGCATGAAAAAGAAAGGCTTTTCGACGGCAGAAAGAAGCCTCCACGAAGTGTCACTGCCGAGAGTGAAGATTCTGAATTCGTGGGGTGACATCTACATGCACAAATTTTTTTATTTTATTTTAGTATTAAATAAATCACATATTATATAAAGATTTGTTTTATTTTGATGTTAGATTTTTTTTTATAGTATCTTTTTAAAGGCCAAGGCTAGCATGAACAATTAGTGTATAAGTGGTTTATTATAAATCACGTTTTTAAACCGTCTGTTTCATCTTATCATTTATTCATATCATGCATCTTCTCTACTAAATTTTTCTTATCTTTCTCTCTCTTCTTCCTTTATATAATCCTTCCTCCTATTTTTTCCCCTCTTTCCTTTTTCCTTATCAAACATATATATTATCACTTTATTGATAGATGAGTATGGTACCTTTGAAGTTTTTTTTTTTTAACTTAAGAATGAGAAGGACTTTTATATAAATTTTAAAATAATAAATCTATTTTTATTAGAAAGAAATGTCTTATAAGAATCATGAAATTAGTAATCACCACATCAAAATCAATCTTGAAAAAACAATCAATAAATATGCAGCATTGATATTAATCGACGCAGATGAATGACAGGGAGAATGAGTAAAAAAGAGGAGTGGTGGTGGCAGTGACGACGACAATGGTGACAGCGATGATAATGACAATGGTTGTAATTGTTTTCAAATCAAAATAGAAGTTTTAAATTTTGATTATTAGTCCAAAATTTTTTAATAAATATTTTAAATTTTTAAAGTTATATTTACAAAATATTAAAATTATAAATTATAAAAAATACACATATTGTATAATTATTTATGTACGGAAAAAATCTAGTGGAGAAAGTATATCATATGAATATGTGTATATAATATGAATCGAATTATTTAAATGTATTGTATAATTTAAATGTATCCCATTATCATTTTCAAATAGTTCAATTCATCTTAAATGTATTGTATAATTTAAATGTTATCCCCTTATACAATATGTGTATGTGTGATTTTTTTTTTATAGTATCTTTTTAAAGGTGAAAGTTAGCATGAACAATTGGCATAAGTATTATATGTGAGATGAATTAAATTGTTTGAAAAATCACACATATACATATATCACACACACACTTATTGTATAATTTAAATATATAACTTGTGAACCACTTTATCATTAACATTTTCATCCTATCTTTCATCCTTTTTAAATGATGTATCTTTTCAAAATTTACTGATTTATATGTTAATAGAAAAGTTTTTAAGTTAAAATTACTTTTTTTTATATTATATTCATATCTATTTCTCTCTCTCATGATAATTTATTTTTTTAAGTGAGAATTTATAAACCTAAATGTAATGTGATAGTAATTACATTTATAAGGTAATATAGGTTGACAAAGTGCTGATAAGGTGATTTGTGAGGAAAAAAGAGTCAAATAAAAAATATTTTATAATAATCTTTCAAATTTTTTATAATTTTAAATGATAGAAAAAAAAGATTATTTAAAATCTTAATTAAATATTATAAGATTTTGTAATCATCCTGAAAATTTTGCAGGTGAAACCCTCAACCACTCAGCAAAATCTCTCTCAACTCTCAAGGTGAATGAACCATGAAGGCAGTCTTCCCAGATGATATCGTGTTATACAGCATCCTCCCAAGGCTCCCTGCAAAGACTCTCGTTCGGTTCATGTGTGTGTGTAAGTCATGGAAATCTTTCATACACCACCCATCATTCCTTCACTTTCGAAAACTCATCATCTCTCAAAACAACCACACACACCACCGCCTTCTCTTCCTCCAACCAGACCCACACGCCTCCGCTATCGCAACCTCTCAACCCCACCTCTTCTCAACACCCCTTAACCCCAATAACACAATCACAACACCACCGCCACGTGCCACGCTTCTCTTCACTCTCCCAAACCTTAACTACTCCCAAACAAGTATCCAATACGTCAACGGCTTGCTCTGTTTTCACCCCAGAAACGAGATTTGGTTATCTTCTTCATCTTCTCGTGTCAATGCTTTCACTCTCATAGCAAACCCCACCACCAGACAGTTTCTCACTCTTCCCCCTGATCACTCTGTTGTTAAAGAAACAATGTTTTTGGTGTCGACCTATTTCGGATACGACCCTGTTCGAGACGAGTTCAAAGTTCTTCGCTTGGTCAAGTACCACGACTCTCGCGAATTCAGAATCTTCACTCTCGGCAGTGACACTTCGTGGAGGCTTCTTTCTGCCGTTGAAAAGCCTTTCTTTTCCATGAGTTGTCTCTGGTTGCACCCCAAGAGAGGCATTTGTGTTAATGGTGCTATTCATTGGACGTATTCGTTTAGAAACCCTAATTTGAGTGTTGTGGCATTCGATTTGGGGACTGAACAATTCAGGGTGATGCCTTCTCCTTGGAATTATTTATATAGAGAGAGAAATGTTGGGTTTTTGTGGTACCCGGATCTCGTGGAAATTGATGGTTGTTTGGGTTTGGTTGGATACAATGAATTTGGTTTGAAGCTGTGGATTTTCAGGGATCAAACTTGGGAAGAAGAAAAAAGTGTTGTGATCCCTGTGTCACAATCACAAAAAGTTTTTTTTCCACTTTGTAGGGTCCCCACCACCGGTGAGATCCTACTACTTCCGTATTTTCTTCCGAGGCGTGTGAAGGGGGTTTACTATGACATGGAAAGAATGAGCTCTAGGATTGTTGAGGTCATGGAAATGCCTCAACCATTGTGGCCTGACGATAAATCAGGAGAAGTTGACATTTTCTTCTGTGAAGAAAGCTTCAGGCTGTTAAGGTAGCTAGACCAAAACTACAGAGATTTTAGCTTTCTATTTGCTAGTATTATGTTGGAAGAGTGGAGTTATGACAATTTTTTTGTCTTTCCATAATAGTTCTACACTATGTAGACAATAACAATCATCTATGATTGGTTTTATCTGCCTTTTAAATAGCAATGCCTTTTCTTGCTGAGATGATATTTGCTTGATTATTAATTGTTGGCAAGTAAGCGGTATCCATAGTCAAATACATAAGTCCAAGTATATTTTTTTCAAAGGTTCACGTAATATTAATGTTCACGAAATTACTATATAAGTTCATTGATATCACAAGAAAGCTATAAAAACACAAACTTGATTTAGTTGTGTGAAAGTTAAGAACTAAACAAATGTATAAACTAAATAAAGAAAATATTTTTTGGGATTTTATAATGAAAGGAAAACTAAGATAATATTGTAAGGAAATTAAATTTCATCAAAGCTACTCTTATGTATGAATGTCTTATATGAATTTTATCTATATTAAGTTAAAATGTCAATTAAACTATCATTTGTGTCGATTCTTGCACCTAGAGAAACTAAGTTTCTTTTCTAAGACTCTCACATCTTAACAAAGAGTAAAATTAGTAACTATGTAATTTAAACAAATCAAGTTCTCTCACACGATTACCAATGAATCAAGTTTTGATCCCTCGTACCTGATTTATTGGACATTTATATTCAATTCAAGACAATAACCCCATTTTCCAATCAAGGCACTATCCTAATATGATGTTGTAGTTAGCTACTCTACAATAAGTATTAAGCAAAGAATAAGATGCTAGTCAAAATATACAATGCAAAATTCATAAATTAAAATATCAAAGATACATTAAGAGTGTAGTAACGGTTACATTCAATCCCTTACAACAATAGAGAACTTAGTTGCTCCTCTCCATGAACAACAATTAAGGTTCTAAGAATGAATAATGGATAATGGGTAAAAGTCCTCTATTGAGTGTTATAATGGATTTTTTATATTAAAATTACATAAGAATCATTTCTTCTCAACCCAATGCAATAGTGCCATGTCCCTTCAACTAGAATAGATTCTTTAAAACAACTTTCTATCTAGATATGAAAAAGTCATTGTTTCATTGTTAGTGGATTTTGGTTCCAAACTAGAATTTGGCTTGTAGCCAAAATCTCATAATTGATTAGTCTAAACAACTTATACTCTTGAGACTATGCATTCAAAGATTTTTCGTTTCTCTCTATTATCATCATTATCTTACAAAAAAGATAAAAAGGATAAAAAAAAATCAAAAGTTTACTTAAGCTGTCTATAAAGAGAAGACTTGATGAAATTATAGTAATTATGAAAAAAACAACCTTCAATTTGGTCCAAAGGAAAGTTATATATTTTATTTATAAAATAATTTGTTACTCTTTAATATTTTAAATTATTTTGTAAAAAAATAATTTGTTACTCTTTAAATTATTTCACTTTTTATTTTATAAATCACGATCTTTTTCTTACTTTTATTTTTTAATCAAATTATTAAATTTCTTTAGAAAGATTACAAGAAAATCAAATATATAATAATAAATAAATTATATATATATATATATATATATAATTATATATATATATATATATATATATATATATATATAAATAAATGTTTATGTAAATATAACAAATTAGTTTAATGAGTCAGGTACTCTTTAGCAAGCAAATATACAAGACCTAGGGATGTAAAATATGAAATATTAATAATTTTACATAAAAATTTCATATTTTTTATTTTAATCTTTCTCATATAAGTTTGATATCTTTAGAACTCTAGATGTACAAGACCTAGAACTTCAACATATATTTTTTTTAATAGAAGTAAACAATCAGGTTTAGTTATATTATTTCATTTTGTTCTTGCACTGAGGGTGGGCACCACTCGGATGCCTGCTATTCCTGTAATCGGTCAAGATCTTCCACTGTAGTAATTTGTCCTTTGTCGTTCTGCTCTCCTTCGGAATGAGTTGTCTCGGGTGAGTCTGGCCGATCAAGGGGTTCAAGTTGAGCCCTGGGGAGAAGTACCTGCACAAGTGCTCCGACACCCAAGTAAGGTTTGGCTTAAGAGTTCATAAAGCAAAGGTTTGGTTCAAGAAGATATATGTTGTGTTATTCAATCAAGGATGACTATTCACATATTTATACAAGTTATCATTGGCCCAGATCCATAGGCTTGGATGTCTAATTACCTTTACATTAATCTTGGTTAACGCTTTGTATACTATTTAAGCTAAAATAGTTCTTCCATAATCCTCGTGTGTTCAAGATTATCCCCAAACCTCCTTTGTTGCTTGCATGAATGCGCGGGCCTATCTCCTAAGTTCGACACTCAGTCATGACTCCAAGGTTCGGTCGGGCATTAGTTACGACCTGGAGTTTAACCATAGTCCGGAGCTCGGCCATGGTTTAGACTTCGATTGAGGTTCAGGGTTCGGTCATGGTTCAAGACTTGGCCGAGGTTCGTGGTTCGGCCATGACATCCTGCTGTTTTGGTATATATTCATTTTCTCATGCATTCATTGAATTGATGAATTTATAATGATTTTTTTTTTTGTTACAAGAAGAAGAAAATGCAGAAAAAAAAAAGGGCAGAAACTAAAGAAATAAAAACACAGATTAGGCCTCGTGAGAAAAGCCCTGGGGTTACTGTTGGCCCCATCTTTGCCATGCAATTCGCAACACTTATTCCCCTCACACATGGTAGAATTTCTGAAGATTTTAAAAGAGTATATTCATTTTTGTTTCATTAATTTTTTCTTTTACTTTTTTATTTTTACAGAATTTTTCTTTTATTTAAAACAACAAAGTTTACAAATACTAATTAATACTTTTTAAAGTTTTGAATTAATAACTAAATAATAACTTCAAATAAATCAGAACTTTAAAGTGTTGCATTGACAACAATAATTCACAATGGTGACCAGTGGGAGTTCATGACACAAAATGCATTTGAGCCACATACTTGCATCTAAGCAACATTCAGAATCAGAGATGCCATGTCATCGCACTCCTCTTCTTGGTACTTGGCAACCAAGTAATGGACAAAAATATAAAACAGAGAAAAAAAATACAAAGAATAATACATTCATATTTAGCCCCAATTGGAACATCTTATATCAAAGTTCCCCATAGGCAGTGCCCAAGAACCAAAAACTAGGGATGATGTATTTTATTAGGATTTCCTAACACTATTTTTTTGATATAAAAACGTATTGTGTATTTTAAAAGACTTTTTAGGAAGAGTTTTATAATTAGGATATTATAATTTAGATTTGAATGAATTTATAACATATGAATTTATGATAGTTGAAAGTGTTAGATAGATTTATAAGATTTTAAACTATTTTATAAATTTTAAAAAAAAAACATTCAAAATTATTGAGTACAAATCGAAGATAATTTGTTTGAAAAATATTATTAAACACAAATTAGTTACAAATCATTTAAGTCTAAGTGTCCAATCAAATAATAAAATGAAAAAAAAAAGTTTAAGGTCATGAAAATTCTTCTTATATAACATTTCTCAATATATCTATAGGCAAGACATAAAAAAAAAAATATACTTGTTGAGTGAAATCAAAAGGTTTATTACATTATTCCTATGACATTTATATGAACAAGTCATTTTTATTTTTTTTATTTTAGTATTAAGTAAATCATATGTCATCTAACGAGTTGTGTAATTTTGATATGAGATTTTTTTTTATAACATCTCAAACATTTATTTATATTCTATATTAAGGTTCTGTTTGATCTAACTTATTTTTAATTTATAGTCTACTTTTAAGTTAAAATTAAAAATGAGAATTTTAAAAAATAAGTAAAAAATTGTTTGTTAATATTTATTTATTTTTTTAACTTAAAAACTTCTTAGAGTTAAAATATAAGACTCCCCTTACTAACAAAATTTAATAAACTAATCACTAATATTTTTTGATAAAAAAAACACTAATTATTCAAAAATTTGACTTTACTAAAATTAGAAGAGTGAATATGAAAATAAATTCTGCATAAGTAGCTCGTGTAACTTATTATAAAACTTCTTATTTCTATTTTTTTTTTCATTAAAAATAAGTAATTTTCATTTCAATTTAAGAAACTTTTATTAATTGTTATTTGAATCAACTTTTACTTAAAAATAATTTATAAATTGAAAATAAACTGAAAAAAATGTGCTTAAGTTATATAACTTTTCGAAATTGATTAATAATAATTTCAATACTAATTTAAAAATCTTTTAAAATTTTGACTTGGGATTTATTTTTTCAATGAAAACTTCTAAATCTAAATGTAATGTGATGGTGAATTACATTCATGAGATGATATAGGTTGACAAGGTGATTTACCTCACTTGTTGGTAAGGTGATTTAGAGTGAAATAAAAAAAAAAATTATATGATCAAAACGAAAAGTTTCCAAGAAGACTCAATGAAATTATTTGATAAATTTGATATTCATATCAAAAACTAAAATATCACATAAAATATATCAAAAACTAAAAAATCACATAAAATATTGAAATAAAAGATAATCTTTTAAAATTTTTATAATTTTAAATAATATTTTTTTTATATTATTTAAAATATCAATCAAATATCATAATTTTTTTTTTTTTATCATTTAATAATCTTTATTGAATATTTAAAATCCCACCAAATCGTAATTGAACACCCTTGAATGATTCAGCAAAATATCTCTCTCAATGTGAGTGAACCATGAAGACAGTCTTCCCAGATGATATCGTGTTATACAGCATCCTCCCAAGGCTCCCAGCAAAGACACTCGTTCGGTTCATGTGTGTGTGTAAGTCATGGAAATCTTTCATACACCACCCATCATTCCTTCACTTTCGAAAACTCATCTTCTCTCAAAACAATCACACACACCACCGCCTTCTCTTCCTCCAACCAGACCCACATGCCTCCGCTATCGCAACCTCTCAACCCCACCTTTTCTCAACACCCCTTAACCCCAACAACACAATCACATCATCACCGCCACGTGCCACGCTTCTCTTCACTCTCCCAAACCTTAACTTCTCCCAAACAAGTGTCCAACACGTCAACGGCTTGCTCTGTTTCCACCCCAGAAACGACATTTGGTTATCTTCTTCATCTTCTCGTGTCAATGCTTTCACTCTCATAGCAAACCCCACCACCAGGCAGTTTCTCACTCTCCCCCCTGATCACTCTCTCGTTACAGAAACAAAGTTTTTGGTGTCGACCTATTTCGGATACGACCCTGCTCGAGACGAGTTCAAAGTTCTTCGCTTGGTCCAGTGCCACGGCTCCCACGAATTCAGAATCTTCACTCTCGGCAGTGACACTTCGTGGAGGCTTCTTCCTGCCGTTGAAAAGCCTTTCTTTTTGATGCGTTGTCTCTTGTCGCACCCCAAGAGATGCCTTTGTGTTAATGGTGCTATTCATTGGACGTATTCGTCTTTTGGCAGCGTTATAGACTCTGATTTGAGTGTTGTGGCATTCGATTTGGGGACTGAACAATTCAGGGTGATGCGTTCTCCTTCCAGGTATTTATATAGAGAGACAAGTATTGGGCTTCTGTGGTACCCGGATCTCGTGGAAATTGATGGTTGTTTGTGTTTGGTTGGATACAATGAATTTGGTTTGAGGCTGTGGATTTTGAGGGATCAGATTTGGGAAGAAGAAAAGAGTGTTGTGATCCCTGTGTCACAATCACAAAAAGTTTTTTTTCCACTTTGTAGAGTCCCCACCACCGGTGAGATCCTCCTACTTCCGTATTTTCTTCCTAGGCGTGTGAAGGGGGTTTACTATGACATGGAAAGAATGAGCTCTAGGTGTGTTGTGGTCATGGAAATGCCTCAGCCATTGTGGCCTGACAATAGATCAGGAGAAGTTGACATTTTCTTATGTGAAGAAAGCTTCAGGCTGTTAGGGTAGCTAGACCAAAACTAGAGAGATCTTAACTTTCTATTTGCCAGTATTGTGTTGGAAGAGTTATGAGTAATGACAATTTTTCTGTCTTTCCAGAATAGTTTAACACAATCACAATCATTATGATTGGTTTTATTTGCCTTTTAAAATAGCAATGCCCTTTCTTGCTGAAATGTTATTAGTTTTTATTCAAGAGACATAAAAAATGATATGCAAGGGGAACTGGTGGTTATTTGAATCTGCTGTAGTGACCAGCTTTTTAAGATATTAAGAGCTTTCTGTTTTCTGGATGTTAACATTAAATGTCATTTTCAAATGCATTTGTTGTTCACTTTGTTTCTGCACCATGACGGTTATGAATTTACCTATGGTATGGTCTATACTTAATGGAGCTTGTTTGTTTTTTTTTTTTTTTTTAAGGACAAGTTAGGCCGAATACTTTTACACATAAAAAGTTCTTAGAAAACAAGTTTATGAATAATAAAGACAAGACTTAGACATATGAAATAAGTCATTTTATTTGTTTTTCGTAATCAAGTGAATTATTTTATTATTTAATTAGGTCTTTTTATTTCTAAAAATTATTCAATTAAATTATTTTATTTGTAAAAAAATTATCCACTAAAATTATTTTTATCAATTAAAGTTTTTATTTCATAAATTCAATAAATACATGATATATGACTTTAAAATTTGTAAATTTTTTTTTCTTTGCCGATCTGAATCCAAAATGATACGGAAACGCATCAATCATGGCTACACAAAATAACTTTCAAAGGCGGGAAATGAGGTTTTTATCAAATTCATAGCACAATCAACCCCAACTTACTTACTGTATGAGTGCTTTCCTATTACTCTCGACCCTTGAAAATGAAATCTAAAATATGATGAAATTCTTTTTGGTGGGGCTCTAAAGGTGGATCATCATGAAGCCTTAATTGGCTTAACTGGAAAAAATTAACAATGAGGAAGAAGGATGGAGATTTAGACATTTTCATCCATTCAATTTGGTTATGTTAGGGAAGCAAAGGTTGGAATCTCTTGACCAACTATGATACTATAGTTACTAAAATTCTTAAAGCAAAATATTTTTCAAGGGAGAATTTCTTGGATGCATAGTTGAGGCATTATCAAAGCTTGACTTGGTATAGTATCCATGCTTCACTAGTGGGTAGTGGTAAATGAAGGAAGAGGATGGCGAATTGGTGATAGAAGAAAAATCAACATTTGGAAGGAATCTTCACTTAAGGATAATCATTAATTCTCTCATTGACCATCACACGGCCTCATGGAAGAAGTGTTCAACAAAAGAGATGTTGCTGAAATTAATAAAATCCCGTTGCTCAATCATACTATCCCTGATAAAGTGATTTGGAAGAAAAGTACAAATGGCTACTATACAGTTAGCTCAGCTTACCACACTATCATGAATTCTATACTATCATCGGATCATCTTAAGGCACCAGGAGATTGGAATAAAATATAGAAATTGCTTGTTCCACTGAAGATAAAAGCATTTCTTGTGGAGAATATTGAGAGATTGCAGTGCAAGGGGATAATATGTACCGGTGTTTGCTGTTTTTGTAGCTCAAATTTGGAGAATGATTGACACTTATTTTTCGGTTGCAACCATGCTTGTGATATTTGGCAATCTGCAAATCTTCAAGTTTCTCTATTCTTTTGAATTTGAATTAGTTCTTATCTTAAGAATTTAGTTTTACAAATCCTCTCCAATTGTTGTGTTTATAGCAAATATGTAATGCACTCCCGTGCCTTTCTTCATTTTTCTATCACTATTATTAACAAATACAAATTAAAGTTCCAAAAATAATTCCCAAAGGTAATAAGAATTATGGAAACTAAGTTCTTATAGATTGTAGTGCCTTATAAGACACTGGTACATGATCTCAAAGATGAAGTGAGGCCAAGGTGATCCCTGAGATGCAACCTGAAACAGCCATCTGAATTTGCAATCACTATTAAATATGAAACAAATCTATATTATGTGAAAACATAAAGCCACTTTCTATGACTTTTATGGTAAAGGTTAAAAGGTCTTTTAAGTTAAAATTCAAATTTTATGTATTAGGTTGGTAAAATGTGGTTTAAGGGTAGAAAATTTGACGTTGCATTTAATGCATTGGTTCAAAGCTTTGGCTATAAATAACATACTCCTTCCATCACATTTTGGCTATAAATAGCATACTCCTTACACTCTCTCTTATGCCATAAGAAGGCAGGGGAAACATCAAGGGTATGAGTAAATATATTTTATTTTGAATTTAATCATGATGTAATAGTTTTACATAATTGTGGTTCAATTACAATTCAGAGTTTGTATAGCTTTTAAGTTGATCTTATAATTTTATAAAAATCAACTTACTAGTTACTTGCCATTAAACTCTTTTAATGTTATGTCTGTTTAACCATGATGACACTTTTAAGTTTTAGACCACCAGAATTAAATTTAGTAAAACTGCATCTCTGAATAACTTTTAGATCCCTCATGAATAACGAATTTTGCTCTGGTCCCAGATAAATTTTTTCGTTGTCTTAGAGTCTCTAATATATTAAAATTGTTGGCAAACACCCCCTGAGTGTTTCCAACATCAATTTCATCTTGTTGAAACTCTCCTTCAATTTCACACTCTCTACTTGGTACCTTGCACCAGTCTGCACCAAGTATTTGGGAAACCTTGTTTAATTAGTTTCATTTGAAGACTAAAAGTAGGTTTTGAAAATAGAAATCAAACACGCCCTTAATATATTTGCCTCAATTGATTTCAGCCAAGCGAGCACAAGTTCAAAGGAAGAGGACAAGACTACTTGTTTATGCTGCAGCTTTGTCCACGATGTTAAACCAAGCCCTTTGGTTCCATCTGATGATTATCAGCAAGTTGAAATAACCAAGAAGAGACATGGTTTTCAAGCAAGCTCTGTTGCCACAGATGGAATTCCACCAGACTTCTTGAGGAGAAAAGGTTGGAGAGTTTATTCTAGCACTCCCCGAAATTACCACTTGTATGAAGCATTAGGCTCGAATGATTCCTTGCGCGCCAAGCTTCCGGATTTCAACAACTTTCCACTGTCTAATGATAGGTCTCAATCAGTGGTTGTTGGAAAGTGGTACTGCCCTTTTATGTTCTTGAAGGAAGGAATGAAGTTAAAGGAGCAGATGAAGATGTCAATGTTCTATGCGGTCGCACTTGAACAAAGATGGGAAAAGATATTATCAAAGGAAAATGGAAACAGTGGAGAAAATACTGTGCTTGTAGATGTTGTAATTCAAACAGAAGTTGTGAAGGTTGCAGGAAGGGATGCTGTTTGGGATCATGAAAGGGGTATGGTTGACAAGGTGCTGTGGTTTAAGAGTTTTCATGAGGATGGAAGAGAGATAAGTGTTGGATTGAGTTTGGAAGTGGTTGAGAGAATGAAATGGGAGCAAGAAAGAGTTGGATGGAAAGCAAGTAATGAAAGGCAAGAGAGTGTTGTAAGAGCGGAGGAGTTTAGAGGAACAAACAAGTGGGAGAAATTTGGTTGCTATATGCTGGTTGAGAGTTTTGTGTTTAGGAGAATGGATGGAGGGTTGGTGCTAACTTATGATTTCAGGCACCCACATCAAGTTATGTGCAAATGGGAATGAAGGTTATGTGCAAATAGTTCATATTGAGATTTCATAGTTTGAATTTCCAAGTTCCAATTGCTATTTGGTAAACCGCAGTGACAAAGACCTTTCCACATATGGTTAGAATATTGTATGCTTTATATGTTTTTTTGTATAGCAATTATATAAACCAAGGGTATACTTTGTGTATATATATTTGTGTGTGTATAATTTATCTATTGAAAGTAAGTTTGATACTTTTTAGGTTATGTAACGTAGAAGAGAATGTAAGGAGTTTATGCAGAATGTATATGTATACATCACCTTGCTAGTATGTAAAGTTAGCTTAATGTGACTTTGTGAATGCTATTAGCTTCATATTTGGATTACAATATATCCTACAATTTTGCTTCGCCTTATACACGTTGCCACAATGAAAATGGATGAAGCAAGGAGTCAATGTTAAGTGTTTCAACCAAAATCAGAAAAAAAAATATTGAGAAAGCTTAAATAAGTTACGGATACACATGAATTTTTATTTTTTTTTATAATCTAGATACTTTTAAAATTTTTGTTATATTTTAGATTCTTATGATATTATTTATTTTGGTTTGAAATTTCTATTGATGATATGATATTATCTCAAATATTAAGTGATGACGTTCAAAGTAAAAAAAAAAATATAAAAACTTAAAACATAATAAAAAATTTATAAGATCAAAGTGAAAGAAAAGTATTTTAAGTATTTTATAAGTAACAAAACTTATTTAAACCTTTAAACCGATAAATAATAAATAAATAAGTCTATTTTTGTTGTACACATTACAAATCCAAACTCACATCTAAATGATTGTTGATTAGTTACACTAGTCCGTCTAGAGTCTACATGACTAAAACTATAGAAAATAATCATGACAATAAGTTGAAATCAATTCTGATGTAAGTACACAACTAATTCAACAATAATATTTCTACATCTAAATTAGAAGGGACGAGAAGAGAGATAGCAGCCATCTATGCTTTCCACCAAAAGATAGAAACTTGTTCATGCACCATTATTCTTTCAAGAAAACCAAGTTAAAGAAAAATTAATTAGAACAAGACATAGGTAAGAGTTCAAATAGTTCAAATAACACAATAATAAGTAAATTATCATCTCCACAATGACCTGTGAGATTTGGTATTCTTGTCAAAATGCCTACGTGCATCAATTATGACATCTATACATCACGAGGCCTCATCCTAGTCCTCCTTCTCACCCTTCTAGTAGGCTGAACTTCAACCATCCTCACAAGCCATTGAGGTTTTCCCCTTAACAATACACAACATCTTAAGGCCACCCCAAATACCATTCCACATCCATATCCTATGGTCACTGGTTTCCAGCCAAATCCAAATTTCTCTTCACTCAAAAGAGTTGGTGAAGCTGAAGAACATTGTTCACAGTTCATGTTACTAGTGACGGATCTAGGAATCTAAGTAGGGAGGAGTTAAAAATTTTTTTACAAAAAATTGACAGTAAAATTTTAAAAAAATATATTTAATATAAAATTTATTAAAAAAAACAAAAAATGGATATAAAATTTGAGAATTTTTTTTTTAAAAGTTGAGAATAAAATCTATAATAATGTGATGTAAGAGGAAAATAATAGAGTAAAATTTATAAGATTTTAAAAAATTATAGATAAAAAGTGTCAAATTAATTTATTAAAAGTAAAATTTATCAAAAATAAATAAAAATATAATAAAACTAAATATTTATTAAGTATAAAATTAAAATATCATCAACTAATAAAAAAATTATTAACTTAAAAATTATTTTTTTAATATTTATTTTATTATATATATATATATATAAAGAAAAAAGGGAAGGGGAGAAGGGAGGGGGGCTGAAGCCCCTACTTGCGCCCCCTAAAATTCAGATGTCACATTTAGTTGACAAACAAAATATCTCTTTCTTATTTTAGATTTCTATCAATTTTTTTTATTATGTTTTGGGTTCTAGAATATATATATATATATATATATATTTTTTTTTTTTATTTTTTTTTTTTTTTTTCTTTAATTTTGGATCTCTATCGATAAATATCATCTCAAACGTTGATATATGTTAAAATTATGTAATGTCATGATTAGGACCCAAAATAAAAAAAAATATTATATTGACCCAAAATATAACAAAAGCTTTATGAAAAAACTTATTTAAACCTTTTAAAAAATTAGAACTTCTGGGGTTGGTTTGTGATACTCAAACACAACAAGTTCATATTACAGGGTAAGGAGAGTGACCAATTAATACATTTTATCGTTCGTTTAATTAAACCTTTGACTTTTATTAAGGTTGGGAACGAATTTATATCCAGTCACAATCTTGGCAATTAAAACTTGTTGTATAAGAAATTGATCTCGACCACCGTTAGAGTTAAGAGTGTCCTGGGATTAGGTGAGGATAGCTGTAGATAGCTATTTTGTAACTTTCTTTTTTGGATTATCCCTTGGATTCAGACTGATCATATTTGACAGCATAGAAAATTATGAAATACAGAAAAAAAAAAAAAAGTGTTTTTTTTTTTTGTGTTAACCATGGGTGTTAACCCACTGAGTCGAAGACTAATCCCATTCGCGGTTCGTGGCTGTCGCTGGCCCAAAGGAATTTTGCACACGATGAGAATCGAACATGAGACCTCCCGTTAAATAAATCGCTCCCACCCCTATGAAAAAAAAAAAGTGTTTAAATTGAGGTCCTTAACACGTGAAGGAAAATGTTTAGAAAATTTAGAAGTCACTGGTCATTTGAAGTCAACAACAAATGCTCACCATTTGCAAAGAAATTCTACTTAATGTCCTTTTATTCCAGTAACATGTGTGAATTGTTGTACACTCTGATATCTAATTTGATTTTTATAAATAAATAAATAAAAACACAAGTGGAATTGTATTGGGGAAATGAAAATCAGAGTGTTACTTTGTTCGTTAGATAGAGAAATGAAAATGGACTATTCTCTTTCAAAAATCGATTATTTTTGGCTATATATACTTGTGATAATTGATTCTAGATAAAAAAACAATCCACTATTTTTAGTGAAAAATGTATTCTATTGTTCTTTTCTGGGCAAATTTTGTGAAGAAATAAAAAAAATAAAATTAACAGATAACTTAATTAAGAGAAACACTTGAGTAGGTACTAACTTAGGCACTTAGACACAACCCATAACAATTTTACAATTAATCTTCTTTCTAAAATTTTGCTCACAACAAACAAAATTTTACAACTAATAAAATAAATAAATCAGATTCTCTAATAAAAAAATAATTGACGTTCTTTCTGTTTTTTTTTATTAAATATTCTTCCTAAATGTGCATCAAATACATAATAAATTCAAATTTTAAAAAATTATTTGAATTTCAAAATAATATGTTTTGATTTTTGATTTTATTTTAAATAATAATTTTATTATTGCAAATAAAACACGTTGATTTTAATTACTTCAAGGTTTATAATTTTAAATTTTAAAGTTCAATTTTAATTGATAAGTTCTACTCAAATATTAAAATTCAGTATACTTTGAAAAAAAAAAAAAAACTAATCTACGATCTTAGAATTATAAAGTTATTATTATTATTTTTTTTGCTGAATTATAAAGTTATTAGTTGAAACAAAAATTGAAAACCCATAATAAAATTATTATTTAAAATAAAATAAACTACTCTATCTTATCCCACTAAAATATATTGTTTTTAAATTCTAATAACAATGTTGCATGTATTCTAATTTTCAATCCAATTTTTATTAAAAAAAAAAAAAAGTGAATGCACATTAGCAAAATTTTAAAAAGAAAATTAAGTAAAAAACAAAAAAATATCAATTATTATTTTATTAAAAAATATGATTTTATTTATTTATTTTATTTTATTAGTTATAAAATTTTATTGATGATGTAAAAGAATGATGTGTTTTTCTTCTTAATTAATCTAAACTTTTCAACTTTTCATATGTTACCTTGTATTTCAGCTTACAACGTGTCATTTGTTCCATAACATGTGGACATCTACAATGTTACAAAGTCAACTAATCTATTATTGTAATCCAAATCCAAATTAAAGTTAAACAAAATATCTTGATCTCGGAAATTTTCAAAGGAATTGTTTAACAAGATAAACAAAAGACCAGAAAAGTCAAAACACGACTTTCCTAGAAAATCTCCTATAAATTGCATCCAGCCTGTAGAAAGATATTTCCTAACTGAAAATGACGACCTATACAGATGAGATAAGCAAAATTGTATGCGTAAACTAAAATAATATTGCTACTTTTTACCCTTTCTTTATTCGATAAATAAAATCTATTTATTATCAATACATAGTCTAATAAAAAAACCTATGTTGAAAATTTTCAGTTATGACAGATAAATGTATACACGAGATTGAATATTGCTAAAGAAATACAAGAGAAAGATCAGAGAGAGATTCAAAGAAAAATGTATGTGACAAGGCCAATATCTATGTACAAGAGGGATCCTGGTGCTCTTTCAGAAGCTCCATTAGGACGAAACTCAGGTTATCTTGTTATCTGGGATCTACCACCTGCATACACTTGTTTCGGTTTGTGTGAGGACACACAAATCAAGCATCTTCCTTTTCCTCAGGACAAGAACTTAACCATCACATACACATCCAGAACCAGAAGACCAAAAGGTGTGTATACTCAACATTACAGGGACAAGGTCTTGTTCATCCCAGCATTGAATCAGCCACTGTCCTCAAACCGCTACTACGCGATAAGAAGGCAGGGCAAACATCAAGGGTATGAATTAAGTTTTCACATAACAGTTACCTTTTTAACTGATTTACCATTTGCCATATCAAAGATTGCAAAACTGCAGGTAAATGTTTGTAGAAGAACTTTTAGAAGAAAAAAAAAAAATTAAAATTGGTTTTTTTCAATAACTAATTTTTACAGATTTCACATATTGGAAAACTAATTTTAACTTCTTTTTTTATATTTCTTTATTCTATAACCATGAGTCTTTCTAGAGTGGTGTAGCCGTGTAGGTATCCACTTAAAGTATCTAATTGTCAATTTTAACATTATATCATATTTGAGATATAGGTGATTTTTTTTTTTTTTTACATTCTTTAATTTTCAGCTTATGAAGTAACCTTTGTAGCTCAAGCATTGCTTATTTTCTGAAAGCTTCCTAGAAGGATTAAAAGAAAAAAAAGAAACATTATTTCAACAACCAAATTGAATCTTTTAATTACCTGAATTGATTTCAGCCAAGCAAGCACAAGTTCAAAGGAAGAGGATATGATCCCTTGTTTATGCTGCATCCTTGTAAACGATGTTAAGCCAAGACCTTTGGCTTCCTCTGATGATTATCATCAGTTTGAAATAATCAAGACGAGTCGTGGTTTTTCTGCGAAGTCTGTTGCCACAGATGGAATTCCACCTGAGTTTTTGAGGAGAAATGGTTGGAAGGTCGAAGCTATCACTCCCCGAAATTACCATTTGGATGAAGCTTTAGGCTCTAATGATTCCTTGCGCGCCAAGCTTCCGGATTTCAACTTCCCATTGTCCAATGACAGGTCTGAATCAGTGGTTGTTGGAAAGTGGTACTGTCCTTTTATGTTCTTGAAGGAAGGAATGAAGTTAAAGGAGCAGATGAAGATGTCAATGTTCTATGCGGTCACACTTGAACAAAGATGGGAAAAGATATTCTCAATGGAAAATGGAAACAATAGAGAAGATACTGTGCTTTTAGATGTTGTTATTCAAACAGAAGTTGTGACGGTTGCTGGAAGGGGTGCTGTTTGGGATCATGAAAGTGGTGTGGTTGACAAGGTGTTCTGGTTTAAGAGTTTTCATAAGGATGGAAGAGAGATAAGTGTTGGATTGAGTTTGGAAGTGGTTGAGAGAATGAAATGGGAGCAAGAAAGAGTTGGATGGAAAGCAAGTAATAAAAAGAAAGAGAGTGTTGTAAGAGCAGAGGAGTTTAGAGGAACAAACAAGTGGGAGAAATTTGGATGCTATATGCTGGTTGAGAGTTTTGTGTTTAGGAGAATGGATGGAGGGTTAGTGCTAACTTATGATTTCAGGCACCCACATCAAGTTATGTGCAAATGGGAATGAAGGTTATGTGCAAATAGTTCATATTGAGATTTCATAGTTTGAATTTTCTAATTGCTATTTGGTAAACCTCAATGACAAAGACCTTCTCGTATGCTGATAGAGGATCAGAAAGTTATAAGAGAACTTAAAGTGGAGTAATTTCTTAGAGTAAGAGTATTATGTAATTTGGGTTTAAAAATAAATTAAGATCTAATTTTTTTTTTTATTCATTTTCATATTTAATTTTGATGTAATAAGTTTATATCACCTTTTATATACTTTGAGTCAATTTTTATGTTTTTTAGGTTTCCTAAACCATTATGATTAGTGGACTTTTATTTCTAATGAAAATTTAAGGGTTAGTAGGATTTAATTTCTCAGTGAAAATTAATTATCTAGTGGAAAGATGAGAGGAAGTTAACTAATAAATTGAACCATAACATTTTGTAAAGAAAAGATTTTTGGATGAAATCAAAATCTGGAGTGAATCTTCTTTTACTTATCAATTATGCTATGATTGTTGTATTATTATCCATTTTTTATCTTTTCCTTTTCTATTTTTCTTTTTCTTTTTATGTTCCTAAATTTTGAGTGATGTTGAATTTGTAATTCGTGGAGGGTTCATATACAAAAGCAAGGATTCAATATCAATTGTTTCGTGAATCGCTTGTATACACTGTTGATTGACAATTGTTGGATCTGAAGCATTTTGATACAAACCCACTTATTCAATTTTGATCCGGTATATTCTAATTTTTCTGTGTCAATTTCATCTTAGAATCCTAGGTCAATGTGCGTCAATTTCTAGCTATTTCCAATTCTAATCTATTTGAGTTTCATTTTATTTTTAAATCCAAATAACAGAATACTCCTACTCTAAGAAAGAACTCCACTTTAAGTTTCTCTTGGTCCTCTATCATATGCTTTGAACATGGTATGTTTTATATGTTTTTTGTGTAGCAAATTAATATAAACCAAGGGTATACTTTGTGTATACATATTTGTGTGTAGTTTAGCCATATAGAAGAGAATGTAAGAAATTTATGCAGAATGTATACGTATAAATTACATTGTTCCTGTGTAAAATTAGGTTAATATGACTTTGTGAGTGCTATTAGCTTCATTTTTTTTTTATTACAAACCTATAATTTTGCTTCCCCTTTACTCATACACATAGCCAAAGTGGAAATTAAATGGACATACTCAGCATATACACAACACTCAATAATTCATCTATTTCTTAATAAACTCTGTTTAATAGCTTGGATAAGAGTTTAATGGTTTCCTCATATTTTCTTATTTTAAAAGTTGAAGAAGCTTGGTGCTGGAAAACTGCTTAATCACATCAATATTCTGCCAACATAGACATAGTTTAGTCAATGTCAAACCAAGAGTTCATATTATAGAACACAATGCCAACAAGGTATTCAAAACTTCAAACAATAATGTCTATCTAATCAATTGGAGTTTGAATACTGCACTTTTAGGTCTTCAGCAAAGCCTGCCACTTTAGCCCTTAAGTTGTCAGTGATTCGTAGAAATTGTTTTTTTTTTACCCTTTATTCACTATACACTTTTAAGTCTCATTGTTGAAGTGCTCCACTGAAAAAAAAAAAAAAAAAAAACATTTAAACTACTGCAGGAGAAGAATACAGCCCAAAGACTATCTAGAAAGTCATAGATTAAGAGTAAAATTTATGTAGGGTTGGAATGTTGTGTTTAGAGGAGCAGCTGGAGTAACAAAAACCATACAATTGAACTATTTACAACATTCAACCAGAATCTTAAAATACTAATTATATGGATCCAGCGGGTCGAGCCGAAACTGATCACAATTCTTTTTTATTGTTTTGAAATTAAAGATAAAACTATTTTAAAATTAAATTAAAAACATACTGATCAATTCTATTTTTATCAAATGCGTTTAATTTAAATTTTTATTTTAAAATCATAAATTAAAAACTTATCACCAACTTATCAAAGTAACTCTGTTGTGAGACCATATGGCATACATCTCCAACAGGAAATCAAACCCACATCTTCGAATTGGGCTTAATTGTGCCAAAGCAATTTGATTTGAAGGATTAGTATTAGGCAATAATGTTGGAAAAAATACTTTTCAAATTAATTTAAAATTAAAATAAATAAATATTATATAATTAATTTTTATTAATAATTTATTATTCTTTTAATTTATTTTCGTAACAAATTAAAAAAAAATTATCAAGGAATTTAGTTTGTTTTACTTGATCAGGAACTTTTCTAACTAACTTATTAGTGGTCAGTGTAGGTTGCATAGTGAAGTTTTATGTGATTCTTTTTCCTTATATAGTATGATATGATATTTGTTCTCATAGAGAACAATATAATATGAGATATAGTGATAAAATTATGTTATTATTAAAGTTTTGTTACTTTATATATATATATATATATATATATATATATATATATATTTATTTTATTTTTTTATGGTATACGATTGATTCGACGGATTGTTGTAAGAATAATAATTGAAAATAAAAAAAAATTTGAAGCGTGCAATGTAAAAACTTATTCGCGCTACAAACAAGCAACAAATAAAGAAAAAAAAAAGAATAAAAATGAAGAAAAAATGTTCTTATTAGATGTATTTGAACAATAAGTTATATATATAATAGTTAGAAGTACTAGATAAACTAAAGAAAAAGATGCGAAATTAATAGTTATAAAATGAATTTAAAAATACACTAAAGAAATTAGTCTTTTATAATAATCTCAAAAACACAACTTGTTATGTTTGTAGACGTTTTCATTTTAAAGATAACGTATTACTTTTAAAGTAGGTTTTATTTTATTTATTATTTATATTGATTGTAAATACATTCATGTATTTATCTATTTTACGTGAAATAATACCATCGTTATATTTTGTATATTTGGATTTGTTAATTATTAAGCAATTTGATTTGAAGGATTAGTATTAGGCAATAAAGTGTTATAAAAAAAAGAAAGGTTGGATCAGGTTGTTTATGTTGAACATAATTAGTGTCAGCAGTAGCATTATTATTATGATATGGAAAACTAGATTTGTAGGAAATAAATATCAAATTTCTATCGAAGAAATAAACATTTTCCAAATTTCTGTTTTGAGTCAAAGTAGTAGCAAAAGACGAACAACCAACAACTTTGAGACCAAAAAATGTTGGGGGATCCACAAGGATTCATTGTTAAAAAATGTAAAAGGGAAAAATGTTTTATCCACAAAATCAGAAACCATTAAGTAAACCAAATTAATATATATTATGTGCGAATCAATAAAATGATCAAATATTCATGTATGAATTTCAAAAAGAAAGTATTTACTTAGAGCAAAAAGAGGATGAGAAAGTTGATGATCAAGTTGCTAATTAAGGATTCATCTTCGATAATTCACTCTGTCGTCTGTCATGCACAGGTCCACCCGTAACATTTTGGAATTAATTGTAACCATTTACTTTAGTTTCATCTCATATTAAACGATGTTTTCTGCACTATACAGTAATAGTATTATTTACTGCTTCCATTTTATTAATACATTTTCCTAAAGTTATAAAAAAAAAAATGAGATATATACTTAGTAAAAAGAAAATGTAAATTAAAAAATCTAAGAAAAGACCAATTTAACATATTTTTAACAATATTGGGCTAAATAAGTTTTTTTTTTCTCTTCATTTCTTATCACAAATTCACAACACTTATCATATTTGTAATTTCTTTTTCTTTTTCTTTTTATTTCTCTTTTTTCTTTTTGTTCGATGCAACCTGGTAAAGGGTGTCTATGACTGTTCTCATTGTTCCAACTGCATGTGAAACAGTTGGCTCTAGTTATTGCCACATCTGTTGTGTAATTATAGTAGGGCTAAATTAAAGAGCATTGGTCATGAAGTTTAATTATTGTGTTTGTCGGGAATGCTACAGCTCAATTACTGAGACGATCTTTTAACATTTGTTTTTCTAAATATGGTTTGATATTTTGATATGGTTGATTTCTATTTAAAGTAAATTATCAAGCATTTTCAATTTAATTTCTTAAAACTTTTATTTACAGTTTTTTTTTATAAAATAAAAGTTAAATGTTACTTTTAATTCTTTATATTTGACTTTTTGTTCAATTTAATCATTCATAATTTAAAATCCTCAAAAATGATAATTTTAAAATAATTATTTTAACTTATTTTAAAAACATAAAAATAAAATTGAAACTTTCAAGACATCAACCAACAAATTAAACAAAACTAAAACTTAAATACGAGAAAAAAGTAATATTTAGCATAAAATAAACAACCAAAATACACTACTTTACATATTAGCTAAAACTTAATCAAATCGATCGTTTCAAGTTCAACTATCAAATCAAACAATTGATTTTATTTTGTTACGTACCGACAAACAATTGATTTTAATTATTGCTACATGTGCTTGTCCGTGTGTCCAGACTCCAGAGGGCTAATTAGTTATTGAGACAACTACTTTTAAAAATGTTATTGAACAAGTATGAAAGTTTTTAAATACTCTGTCTTTCTTATGTTGGAATGGCTGGTCCAAGATTAGCCTTCCTAATTCTTGTTTTAATATCTCAAATGATCTTTGTCTCCATCCTTATTTCTTGTCGGGGTTTAAAAATTTGACCCATCCTTGTGTCTCTGTCGGGAATCGGGTTTTCCAACTTCACGCTGTTCTTTATACACATGACAATTTCAAATCATAAAATAATTTACATGATCGTCTTAAATATTACTTGTCACACCCTTGTATACCACACTTTTATTTCTTATAATAAACCAAATTGTTTCATTTATTTTATCAATAGAAATATTATTTAATAATTTTTTTATATATAAAGTTATTATACAATGAGTTAAAAATATTATTTTATAATAAATATAATTAAATTAATGTTTAATATAAATTTTTAAACTTATGATTTATGTAATAATTAGATAGATTATTCTAAGGTATTTATATAATTTACTATATTAATAGTGGGAACAAGTGTGGGTGATCATAATTCCCAACCCCAATCTCATCCCTGACTTTCTTAAGTGAGGAAAATCCAAATCCAAATTCAGATCCGTATCCAATCAACTCAGATTTTTTCCATCAAAATTAGGATGGAGATAAGAATATCTCTACAGTCCGGATTCAATTATCATGTCTATTTTTCTGTCAATTTTTTTTTGTCTTTTTTTTAATTATTTTATATAATGTATTATTTACGAATCATTAGTAAAAAAAATTATTCATTAAGATATTTTGACATTTTTAAAAATTAGATTTTTGATATACATATTTAGTATTTTTACACCGGTAATACATAAACATAAAACTTTTATTATTATTTTTAAAATAATTATATATATATATATATATATATATATATATATATATATAATCATATTAAAAAGTTATTTAATAACAATCGGTTCAACCAATCTATGACACACGCAGCAATGTTTAAAGCTATTTGTTTGACAGTTGGATGTTGGAACAACATCAATTTCACTATTGAATATCGTCTATTTACAGACTCGTATCACTATAAAATGACAAAGCATCGTTACTTATTTTTATCAAAGTGAGATCAATCTGAAGCAAATGATTATTATAAGTTCAAAATGTTAAAGAGAGTGAACCGGCGAGTGTTAGAGTGAATTGTTCGAGATTAATCCTTAACAAGACCATCATCATAGGTTCATCCTCCTTCTTCTTGTTTTGTATTTAAATAAGCATATTTACGAGGTTTACATATATTTTTATTCATTTAAATTGGATTTTTATTTTTTTAGTCATTTAAATTAAAGTATTTTTTTAGTTATTCAAATATCATCAACGTTGATTTTAATCATTTTATTTAAATTGTTAAACATGATATATGAACTTTACAATTTGTGATGATTTTTTTATCATCACAATTTGACTTTAATAATTAAAAATCACTATAAATTATAAAATTTATATATTTTGTTTGATAATTTTTTGATAAAATAATTAAAAATAATATTTATCATATTTGAAAAATTAAAAAAATAATTTTTAATTTGAAGGGCCAAGAGAAAAACTCTATTTAAAAGATTAAAAACATATATTTACTTTGTTATTTTCAAAATTATTTATTCTTAATATTTATGGAATTTGTTAGCAAATTCATTTATGTTATGTTTGACGAGTTATTTAATTCTTGTAAGTCATTTCAGTTAATTATTAATGTTTATTAATAGTAGAAGGGTTTATTTGAATGTTCAATAAAAAAAAAAAAGTCTTTTTTAGTAAATGAAATTCACAAAGAATAAATTATTCAGCTGATATTGTTAATATGATGATATATACTAAAAACAAGATCAAGATTGAATTAGAGTAGAATATTTCATTTTTTTAAAAATATATTTTCAATTTCAATGGAAATAAAATATGAAACAATTTAAGAGGATATATATGTATTTTTAATAATCAAGATAATTATTGTCTCATAGAAGTAAATATTATCTACTTACCTTCATGGTATTAAATATTGATTGAAAGTGAGATTATTCTCTTCTCACAAATAAAATATACATGTGACTAATTATTTATTCCTTAGTAACAAACCTTAGAAAAAATTATTTCATTGTCTCTTATTTCTGGAACTAAAAAAATAATGCGTGAAATAAACGTTCCCAATAACTTATAATACAATATTTAACTGTATATATCATATATATATATATATATATATATATATATATATATATTTTTTTTTTTTTTTTTTTTGATATTTTTATACCATTTTTTTTTATACACTCTATTGACACCTCTTTTTTTTTTATCTTTTTTTTTTTTTCATATTCCATCATCTCACTTATCATATTTATAATTTTATTTCTTTTATCTTTCTCTCACTAAATGTCAACTAACATTTAGATGTAGGAATATTTTTATTATATATATATATATATATATTCTTTTAGTCATTTAATTTTGAGAGCATATTTGAACCTTCTCAAACTCATACGTAAAATTGATCAAAATTCATGATTTTTAATATATTTAAATTAATAAACATGGAGAGTTGTGTTTAAAAGAAATTATCTGAAAGACTGTGGCTAACATTTCTGTACTTACATTATACATATATGCAGGCTAGCTATCAATTTAAATTGGACTAGAAATTCATTTAAAGGATCAAAGACAAAATCTACTAATTAAATCATACTTAAATTGAAGAGGAGTGGTCACATTGTGCACCAAAAAAGAAAAAAACAAATGTGGAGGCTAAAGATAGCAGATGGGGGCAAGGACCCACACATATTTAGCACAAATAACTTCACAGGTAGGCAAATATGGGAGTTTGATCCTGAGGGAGGTACTACAGAGGAGAGAGCCAAAGTTGAAGCAGCTCGTCAAAATTTCTATGAAAATCGCTTGAAGGTCAAAGCTTGTGGTGATCGACTTTGGCGCTTTCAGGTATCTATAATTATTATGAAAGTTATTAGATTCAGAATTGATTATCGACTTAGTCAGAGTATTAAGTGACTAAATGACTAAATTAGGAATCAATCTAATAAATTATTAGTTGATCTACATAACTTGATTTATATTAAAAAAAACTTATAATCTATCAACATGTACATTTAAAGATTTAAAATTTAACAAAATTAACAAATTTAGAAATATAGTTATAATTTTTTAATTTTTTTAGCAACATACATTTTCATAATTGACCATAAACAATCCTAAATTAAAATTTAAAATATATTATTATCATTATTTATTAAAATATATTTTTATTGTGCACTAATAAAAATACATGTCTCCGTAAAATGATAAGACTGTGTATGAGTAACAAATATAAAAATAATTTATTTAGGCAATACAATTTTTCTATTCATCTCCTTGTTGTTATGATAAATAATAATAATTTTTTAAATTAATAAGTCTACTAGTTGAAATAAGGTAAATACAAGTTTAATTCGTACATAACTATATAAGTTAAAGGAAATAAATCAAATTAGAATTGATAATAATTTTATTGTTTTAAATTTCAAGATGCAGTTATGCTTGGTAAAAATAAAAGAAAATTTAATATAATATGAGGTATAAATTGAATTTTCTATGAGTAATGTTATTTATTTATTTTTTCAAAAAAAAAAAAAAATCAAAAGTGTTTGACTAGTTGAGTTGCTAGGTCACCAGTTCGGAGCCGAATCAGACCAGATCACATTGGGTCATGTGTATATCTGATCCAACTAGTGATTTGAATCGATTGAGTACTCAATTCCTAGGCTAACGAGTTGACCGACCAATCCGAGCCAAATCTGATAACATTGATTATTACTATTATTATAGTAAATTACATTAACACTCCTTAAAGTTTTGTATAATTACACAACTACTACCTACATTTTTTTAGTCAATGTTTTGAAATATATAAAGATATCAGTGTGATGATTTCAAATTTAAAAAAATATTAATATAAGAAAAGAAAAAATATAGTTATATACAGGGACAGGGACGGATCCAGGAAGTTGATTAGGGAGAGGTTAGATTTTTTTTAGTTATTTAAATATATAATTCCTAAAAAAAAATATTTATTAAATATATAATTCTTAAAAAAATATTTATTAAATAATAAATTTTATAAAATTATTTATAATTTTTAACCATAAAATTAAAATTATTTTTTATTTAAAATGATAGAAGAAGAAAATACATGCATTTATAATTTTAAATTATTTTTTATCTCAAATACATTAATAATAATAATTTCACACTTAAAAAATAAACTCATTAGATTTTATAACAATTATAATATATATATATATATATATATATATATATATATATATATATAAAAGGTAATAATTCATAAAATATAATTAGTCTAAATAATAATAATAATTAATAAAATTAAAATCATGAGATATTTGTATCATATCTATTAATTAATATATTATATATTTTTGAGTTAGATTATATACGAAAATATATTATTTAAAATATTATTAATATATAAATAATAATAATAATAATAATAATATATATTTATTATTTATTTATTTTTTTTACTAAAAATAATTATATATATATATATATATATATATATATATTATAAAGAGAAGAGGGATTGGGGAGGGGGGCCTGAAGCCCCGTGTATCCGTCTCTGGTTATATATGATTTTATAAAAACTGATGGGTTGCGGCTGTAATTTCTAACAGCAGAGTTTTAGCCCACATTATTATTATTATTTAAAATGTATTAAAAATTATAAAATTTGAAAAGAAATCCATTAAAGATGAAATGAGGAGATATGTGTTTGTTTTTGGATACTTTGCTAATGAGAAAAAGGAAATAGTTTTGCATGTAATGTAATTTTGTTTGCTTTTATATACCATCTTTCTACAGATTTTGAGGGAGAATAATTTCAAACAAACAATAAGTAATGTGAAGATAGAAGATGGTGAGAAGATTACATGTGAGAAAGCTACGATCAGTCTGAAGAAGGCTTCCCATTACCTATCGTCAATACAGGCCATTGATGGTCATTGGCCTGCTCACTTGGGAGGTTCCCTTTTCTTTACTCCTATATTGGTAAGTTTAATTTATTCAAAAATATATAATATATATTTTTATAATAATATTATATTTTAAATTATAGAGGAGTGCTTGCGAAAAATTTTCTGACACTTTCTTTCTGATGTTTTTTTTATTTTTTTAATTAGTTAAAATTTATTAGAAATTACATAACTAAATCAAGAGAAAAATAATCATTACATGAGATATATGTAATCTATCAAAATGATAGTTTTTAATAAATTTTAACTCATTACAAAAGTATCCAAAATAACTAGTGTTAGAAAGAGTGTAGTTAACCTTTCTCTTTTAAGTTGTTTATTAAGTAAAAATTATGATTATAAAATTAAATTAGTTTATCCGAATACGAATTACTAATCAATAAATGTGTTTTTTTTTATTATTATTATTCTGAGAAGGGCCATAAATGTGTTGATTTAGAATTGCTTCATTGCCTCTTATGTTTTCAAGTCGGACTTGTTGGTTAAACAAATTCAAAGGGATGGAACTAAAACTTTCTCAATATTTAATTTTGCATGAAAAACACAAATCAAAGTCATTTAAAAATGTGAATGTGTTAGATTTCTAATTAAATTTAATTTGAATAATAAATACTTGTACATTTTAATGGTTGAAAAATTGGAAATGGTTATCATTCCAAAATTGAATTGCATATTCTCATTGTTGACCATCGTACGTATAGTAGGTATATATAATTAAGGAGTTAAAGATTCCATATGAAATAAATTTAAATATTTTCTTACGCCTATTATACATTTTTTTTTTATATTATACACTATTTATTTTAAATATTGTATTATCTATAATAATTAATTTATTATTTCAATCTTATAATTATACTTCACAAATTTGACAATAATAAATGTTAAATTATTTTTTTTTATTGTTTTTGGAATACTTTTATATTAGACGAATTATTTTTTACGTACCTCGCACACTCAGGCAAAGTATCAATTAGACCATGTATAAATCTTAAATAGATGTCTCAAAATTGATCTATCAATTGTCAAATTGGCATTTATAAGATTCTCTATATAACATTACTCTTATATTGCTTGACACAATCCAGGTCATTTGTATTGTATGTCACATGACACCATAATTCTGTATTCTTTACATAACATTACTCTTCTACTTGCTTAAAACATTGCAGATCATGTGTATCTATGTTACTGGAAACCTTGATTCTATATTTCCCGAAGAATATCGTAAAGAGATCCTTCGTTATATGTATTGTCATCAGGTAATTTTATTAATACTCTTTTTTTTTTTTTCTTTTTGTGAAAATTATTGTATTTTAAGTTATATATAACTTTCTCATTATTTTCTTAATCATGAAGTTTAAAAGCTTTTCTTTTCTTGACAATGAGTAATTAATACCATTTGACAAATATTTGAAGAACAAAGATGGAGGTTGGGGATTACACCTAGAGGGTCATAGCACCATGTTTTGTACAACACTTAATTACATAGCTATGCGAATTCTTGGAGAAGGATCCAATGGAGGTCTTAACAATTCTTGTTCTAAAGCAAGAAAGTGGATTCATGATCACGGTGATGTAACCTATATACCTTCATGGGGAAAACTTTGGCTATCGGTATGAATATTTTTATAAAACATTAAAATGAACATATATATATATGCTACTAATTTAAATAGTTTTAAACTTATAGATACTTGGCATAGTTGACTGGTGTGGAAGCAATCCAATGCCCCCTGAATTTTGGATCCTTCCCAATTTTCTCCCTATGCATCCAGGTTAAGTTAATTACTTTTTTTACTTGTTATTCTTTGTGTAATGTATAATATCTAATTATTAAATTGAGCATTTCTTGTATCTTATTTTAACTTTAAATAATGCAGCTAAAATGTGGTGTTATTGTCGATTATTATACATGCCCATGTCTTACTTATATGGAAAAAAAATTGTGGGTCCAATCACACCATTAATTATAAATTTGAGAGAAGAATTATTTATTCAACCTTATGATAAAAGAAGTTGGAAGAAAGCAAGACACAAATGTGCAAAGGTAAGAAACACTCTATCATTAACTAACAAATGTCATATGCATTACACATATACTTATACATTTAGGAAAAATATAATTTAAAAAATATTTGAAATTATAAAAACAATGTACAAACTTAATTCAAGTAAAATTTATAAATTAAAATAGACTAAAAAGGAAAAAATGCATTTAATATTATAAAGAAAATACATTAATATAATTAATTAGTTTTAAAAAATGAAAACCATATGTTTCACTGTAATATCAGATCATTTGAAAAGGAATGGACTCTAATTTAATACATAGAATAAAATTAATTAATTATTAGTTATAATGTACATATATGTGGAAAATCTTCATGACAAAAGGATAACTTTCATTTTATACATGACATGCAGGAAGATCTTTATTATCCCCATCATTGGATACAAGATTTAATATGGGATAGTGCTTATTTATTTACTGAGCCACTTCTTGCAAGTTGGCCTTTTAACAAGTTAGTTAGAGAAAAAGCACTTCAAGAAACAATCAAGCGTATTCATTATGAAAATGAAAATAGTCGATATATAAATGGTGGATGTTTGGATAAGGTACGCATCATAATATTAAAACGTATGCATCATGTTTTATAGTATACATCAATTGAAATGAATTGAAATTTTTAGTTTTCTCTACAAAAAGAAATTCATTCAAATATTGCATTATCATATTTGTATTTTTTCAGGTTTTATGTATGCTTGTTAGTTGGACAGAAGATTCAAATGGAGATGATTTCAAGAAACATCTAGCAAGAGTCCCAGATTATTTATGGATTTCAGAAGATGGAATGTCCATGCAGGTACATATATTGGATTGTATTTTTTTTGTATAATAAATGCATTCTCACATTTGAATGTAAATTAATGGTTTAAATATATTTTAGGTAACTAATAAATTAACGAATTTTATTTTGGATCTTTAATAATCATTTTTTTGGATTAAGTTTCTAATGAAACAAAAAATTTAGTTTTGGTCCTTGTTATTTAATTTTACTCCTTCTATATATATCTCTTTTTTGTCCCAAAAATATGTAGATTATTTTTTATTAATCCCTATCAAATATTTTTCAAAGAGACTAATACAAAAGGAATAAAATATGATTAAGACTAAAAAAAAATAAAAAAAATAGATGTATTAGAATGATTAAAACAAAATAACAAGAACCAAAAACCTTTTTTTTGTTTTATCAAAAGGACTCGATCGATGTCAATTTATTTTTATTAAGTATTCAAAATAAAATTCATTAATTTATCGGTACCTAAAACGTATTTAAGTTTAAATTAATTAATACAATATTATTTATAATCACAAATAATAAGCAATAACCATAAAAAAACAATAACTTGTAAGTTAAATTAGTTATTGCACTTTTCAATTCTATATGTATAATGCAGGGTATTGGTACTCAATCATGGGATATCGGTTTCATTATTCAAGCATTGCTTGCTACCGACCTAATTGATGATCTTGGTCCTACACTTGCAAAAGCACACGATTTCCTCAAGAAATCACAGGTTAAGTTTCTAATAAAGGATTAATGTTATTTTTATTTTATTAAGTTTCATATTTTTTATATTTTGGTACATAATATCGTAAAAGTTTCATTTTTGTACTTTAAATTATATTTTATTTATATTTTAGTACTTTAAATTATGTTTTAGTTACATTTTGATACATTTTAAGATTGTTAATTTTCTTTTATTTATGTGTGTAACTAAAACATTATGTATTAAAATATAATTAAAATAGAGTTTAAAGTACCAAAATAAAATTTTTAAAACATTATGTACTAAAATATGAGTAAAACAAAATTTTAAATACCAAAATAAAATTTTAAAATATTATATATCAAAACGTAAAAAAATATGAAATTGTAATAAAATTAAGCCTAATAAATATATGATAACCAGCTTCATCCAAATTATACGGTTCAACCTAATAAATTATTTTGGACCCATAATTCTCATTTAATTAGTGACTTGAGCAACTAAATAATAATCAAGTTATATATTAACTATAACCATTAAAACAGTAACAATTAAATTAAGTAATTTTTAATCATTGTTAAATAAATAAATTAATAATAATATGTATACTAGTTTTATCAACTAAAAATAATTTGACATTATAATTTTATAGGTCAGAGACAATCGTTCGGGAGATTTTAAGAGTATGTGTCATCACATTTCTAAAGGTTCATGGACCCTTGCTGATAGAGACCATGCATTGCAAGTTTCTGATTGCACCGCAGAATGTTTGAAGGTAATTAACTATACTAAGGTGTTGCAAGCATTTTAATTTGTTGAAAAGTTTAATGAACAACATATATATTAACCTAACTAATTACTTATCTTATGTTTCAGTGTTGTATGCTTTTATCAATGTTGCCAAAAGAGATTGTGGGAGAAAAAATGGAATCTGAAAAGTTATATGATTCAGTCAATTTCTTATTGTCGCTTCAGGTGATTATTGTTAAGTCTATAGTGCCATAGTGGCATACTTTTAACTAATTAATTAGGTAATCAATGGTTTTTCTCCTTAATTTTTGTTTATATCACATGTACACATACTTTGTACTATAGAAATGAAAAGTAAAAAATGTTGTGTAAAGCACATGGTAATCCATCTCTAGCTAATTCTCATTATATCGAAGTTTTCTATATATTTAATTTGTATGTATATGTTTCTTTTTTATTGCATAATTTCAATTTTAAATTCTACAAAGTAAAAATGTAGCATACTTTCAACTAATTAATTAGGTAATCAATGGTTTGTCTCCTTAATTATTACTTAATTTTTGTTTATATCACGTTTACTCAAACTTTGTACTATAGAAATGAAAAGTAGGAAATGTTGTATAAAGCACATGGCCATCCATCCTAGCTAATTCTCAATTATATCGAAGTATTCTATATATTTAATTTGTATGTATATTTTTTTTATTGCATAATTTTTAATTTTAAATACTATAGAGTAAAAATGGAGGTATGACTGCCTGGGAGCCAGCAGGAGGTCAAAAATGGTTAGAAGTAAGTGTTAAATTAATTATTATTGTAATGTGCATAAATTTATTTTTGACAAAAAGATTTTGTTACCTAACTTTTATTGATTTAATTATCTTTGTCATTAACTTCTAGTTACTCAATCCCACGGAATTCTTTGCTGACATAGTAGTTGAACACGAACATGTTGAGTGTACTGGATCAGCAATTCAAGCCTTAGTGTTATTTAAAAGCTTATATCCTGAGCATAGAAAGGAAGAGATAGAAAATTTCATTATCAAAGCAATACAATTCATTGAAGATACACAATCAACTGATGGTTCTTGGTATGGAAATTGGGGAATTTGCTTCACTTATAGCTCTTGGTTTGCACTTAGAGGTCTAGTTGTTGCTGGCAAGACTTACACCAATTGTATTACCATTCGCAAAGCTGTGGATTTTCTACTAAAAATACAAAATGATGATGGTGGATGGGGAGAGAGCTATCTTTCATGCCCAAAAAAGGTTTGTAATTAAATGAGTTTTATAGTCATAGTTTTCTTCCACTTCAATGTTAATTATATTGTGTTTTTGGATTTATTATAAAAAAAAAAGATGTTTTTTGAACGTTATAAAAATTCATTAACCTTAAATTTATTTGGGTTTTTATATGAAATTAATTTCCTTTTAAATTCATTTTATGAGTATTAATTTTGTGTTCCCTCCTTAGTCTACCTACCACCTGATTAGTATATATAGAACTTTTTGACTCAGACACTTGAGAATCTTCTCTTCATTTTCATTCTTTCTTTTTCTTGGATTCGGTTGTTGTTAGTTCTGTAATCTTAGAGCATCATCCGAAAAGTTCCAATTTTTAAGAATATTGAAAAATTTATGTTTTCAGCTATTATTTCTACATTATAAATATATTATAAATAAATATCTTAATGAATGACTATGTATAATGAAGATGTACATACCTCTCGAAGGAAGTCGATCAAATGTTGTACAAACAGCTTGGGCTCTAATGGCTCTAATTCATTCTGGACAGGTATTCTCCTTATGTGCACTTGTGTGAGGGACTATGGACTTATTTCATTATATCTTTTATTTAACGGTTGTTATTCTTCTTTTTCAAAACTTTGTATGTAGGCTGAGAGAGACCCAACTCCTCTTCACCATGCATCAAAATTACTCATTAATTCTCAATTAGAAGATGGTGATTGGCCTCAACAGGTACCCATCAAGTCTCAATCCTTTGAAATTAATAGCATAGCTCTTAATTATATATTAATGTATATGCTTAGGCCTTAGTAGTATAAATTAATTATTAATTATTTAATAAACATGAATACATGTCAATGTTAGGTAATAAAAAACCAAAATTTTGTGACTAAATATTTATTAGGAAACATACGGGTACACACACAATACACTTTCTTTCCAACACACTTTTAATTAAATTTATTGTAATTCACAAATTTTGATGGATTATCTTTTTAAATCAGAAAAGAGACTCGTTATATGAGAAGTAAGACTCATCAACATTGGTAACTTTTAATAAATACACACATATATCAAATCCAAATTTAAAGGATAATGTTATTCTTACAAAATGTCTTACAAGAAAGAAAAACAAATATTTGAAATAAAAATATTTATAAAATCATTTTTTTATATTGAGACAAAGTAATTATTTGTTTGAAAGAGTATTCAAGGAGAGAAAATATGTTAGTTATAATCGCATAGATATTTTTTATGTCATTTAAAATATTAATAAAATAGTATGAAAAAATTATATATATATATTTATTTATTTATTTTAAAAGGGTTTAAATTTTGTTTAATAGATTTTTAGTGTGATATTTAACCAGTGAGAAGGAAAAGTACAATTTATAAAATTTGTCTAAATATTTCAAATATAAAAGAAAATGAATAATATAAGAAAAAAATGTTAGATAAATAGATTATGATAAAAAAATTAAAAAGATAAAAAGATTGAGTAAGTTGAATAATAAAAGAGAACTTATGTTCTTATATAGAATAGATATAAAATAGAATAAAAAATAATAAAAATATAATAATAATAATAATAATAATAATAATAATAAAAATAAGAGAGAGAGTTTTTGGTGGAATTTTTTTCTCCCAAATGATAACATGCATCATCAAAGGGGATCTCTTTCTATTAGATAAATAGTTTTTTTTTTTCCCAAAATATCATTATCTTCTTTGCTCATATTAACGTAACAAACTGATTTTTTTTTTTCAGAGAGAAGGAACCAAAAACTGTTGCACATGTGTTTTAAATATTATTTGACCTTTCAAAATGAAAATTATTGTCAAATATGCAGAATGAGCAAGTTAGTGAGGATAAATAAAGGCACAATTAAACCTCAATTCTAAATGAAAAATTCCATTAAAAACTTCATTACCCACAGTTAAAAAATTCCATATCAATTACTGTTACAAAGCAAAAACTTTAAACTTTCTCATCCATGTTATGAAGAATTTAATACCAATGAGCATGTGACAATCAAAGTCTATAAACTCTCAATTTGTTGTTAACATGGAAACTTGTATGCTTGCGCTTTTATGTAATCAAAACTAGAAATATAAATTAAGAATTTTTAATATATACTTTTTTTTTTGCAATAAAACATTCTAATTGTGTTTTTTTAATTTTTTTTGTAATAACTTGTTTGTAACTTATTTATGACAGGAAGCTTTGGGAGTGTACGCGAAAAATTCCTTGATTCATTACTCATTGTATAGAAATATTTTTCCAACGTGGGCTTTGGCTGAATATAGGAAGAATGTTCTACTGCCTTCCACTACTATGTAACTTGGGAAGTTACTAGCTCAAAAAAAAATACCAATAGAATAACCTATCAAATAAAACAAAGTTGGTTAAGTTCATTTTCATATATTTGTAATTTTGAAATGAATATTTTGTATTAAAGATTACAAAATAGAAAGGCTATTATATGTTCTTATCCAGCCAAGATACAATAAAATTACAAGTTGTTAAATTTATTTTAAAGTTTCAAATTTGTGTAAGGTTTATCTGTTTATGACTATTTATTACTTTTTTTTGTTTTTTGGTAGGCAAAGGATCATATATATTATAAACAGGTATATAAATATACCACACCTTTACAAAATAATAGTAGCAGATACTACCCAACAATGAGTATGCATTAGTACGGTTATGTTATAGGTATCAGCAGAACACCTATATGTTAACCGAACTAGCATCTCAATACAATCATAATCAGTGTACCCAACTAAAAAAATCTATCCTACCCAACACCAGCAAACAAATAGATACCACAAAACACTTTAGCCACTACTACGAATCTAAAACAATAGTAGGGAAGTGTAGTCTCCACTGTACAAATAATGTAGAGAAGTTCTTGTCAGAAGCTTTCAACCAGGACCAGGCTTGGAATAGGATCTGATCCACCATCTCTTCCAAATCAAAATTTTTATCAAGGAAGAGTATCTGGTTCCTTCTATTCCAGATAACCCACACGCAAGCACACCATATAGCTTTCCACATGTTATTAGCCTTTACACTTCCCCTGTGTAGCAGTACATGTTGATCAAAGTGTTTTAGTGCAGTTCCAGGAAGAACCAAGCTAATGGACATAAGCCTCAAAAAATATTTCCAAATAGAATCGCTGAATCTGCAGACAAAAAATGTGTGCGAACTAGTCTCTACCACCTCCTTACAAAATGGGCAAAGATAATCAAGTTCCTGAATGTTAATATTTCTCCTCCTTAACCTGTCAATCATCATTTGCGACAGCAAAATGTTTATTTTTTGTGGCACTTTGAGATCCCAAATAGCTTTGAAGTCGCAAACCTTCAGATTTTCTGCATTCGACGCTACAGTTGTTCTATATGCAGATCTCACTGTGAACTCCTCAGAGTCCTCTGCCACCCAAACCCACCTGTCAGGATTGTTTGTAATGGTACATGAATGGTTAATCAATCTAAAAAGATTATTCACCAGGTTTAATTCCCATACAAACCATATGACTATTTATTACTATCTCATAAGAGCATGCTTCCACTAGATACACACGTCTTAGACTTAATTAATTGAACCAAGACATTTTCTTCCATGAACAAAGGTTACTTGAGGATGTTCATAATTAATTTGATCTCAAATTGATGTGTAAGAGAAAATAGTGAGTGACCCATGCACCAATTTTTATATAAAGTTTTAATAATTTTTATGAGCAATATTCAATATTAAATTAAGAGTTCACATAATGCTCAATCCTTTTACAAATAATTATATATAGTGGTCATCGTCCTTTTTAACTACCCCTCCACTATAACTAATTGTATTGATAAATATATACATTGAATAAGATCAATGCATCATTATGAAAGTGAAATAACAAGAACCCAAAATTGAATAACAATTCATTTTCACCATCTCATGTTCATATTCATGATATCCACCTACTATAGGAGACATGGAGGAGTGCTGTTAGGCATTAGTAGCTTTATGGACAAAGGTATAATCTCTGTACTGTGTATGAAGGGCAATCAATTCACAAATAAAATTAGTAATTAATGCTTCTATTTTTTAGTTCATTCCCCATTCCATTCATATAACAAACGCAACATCGATCCAAAACCCTAATTTCTATTTGTATGTATAATTGGTTACTTTCCTTCACTTCATAAAAAACAAGACTGATAAATCTCGTTGACAGTAAAAGTGCAAGCACAATTTCTCACAAGGAAACACCTATGTAGTTCAGAGGGGGCATAAACCATCGCAATGCAAATGGAACATCGCAAACTAATTACATGACTAAAAATAATAAAAGAGACAGATTTCTTTATTCAATTAATTAAACTCCTCATTAACAACTTGTATTTCCATTAATACGTTACTTAAAGAACTAATATATTTTATTGAATTAATAGATTAAACTCCTCATAAACAACTTGTATTTCCATTAAACTCCTCATTATACATCCTTGGAAAGACAAACAAACATTCGTCTATATATATATATAAGAAACAAAAACAATGAGAGATCAGTTGTTAAGGTGAATTCATTAATTAATTAATTAATTGCAGCTGAAAGATAAGAGTGTGAGAGGAAAATGTATGTGACAAGACCCCTTTCGATGTACGAAAAGAACCCTAGTGCTCTTTCAGACCCTCCTCCTGTAGGACCATACTCAGGTTATCTTGTAATCTTTGATGAAAAAGATAAGTTATTCCCTGTTGTTTTAGTTTGTGGAAGCACTACGGTATCACGAATGTTCCTTTCCCTCAGAACAAAACCTTCACTTTAAGGCATGAAGGTGAAGCCTTGTTTGTTCCAGTGTTGAACCAACCCTTAATTGTCATCAAAGTTCAAACAGCTACTATTTGATAAGGAGTAGTGAGAAGTATCAAGGGTAAGAAACTTTTGTGCATATTAGTAACGGTGAATTTATCTAATCTTATTTGTTAAAACAAGTGATTTTTTTGTTAAATTAAATAAGTAACTTTCTGTTTTTTTATGTGCATTAAACTCTTTCTATTATTCTTAGTTCAACTTTAGTTAGGAAAAATAATAATTTTTCCTTACTGTGTCGAGCATGCAAGGTGTTAATTTCTAGCTCGTAAATTGCTACATATTTTTCACATTCTCACTACTACAGGAATACTCTTTAACATCAGTTTATTCTCAACCGTCATAAAAAGTGACGTAGTGACACTTTTATAATTAAATGAAGTAAATCTACGAGGGCTTTCAGAACATCATTTTTGAAACATGAATTGATTCCAGTAAAACTGTCACAAGTTCAAAAGACGAGAACACGTGCACTTGTTTATGCTGTAGCTGAAGACCTATATATGGATCCCTCTAACGATTATCAGCAGTTTGAAATCATCAAAAAGCGTCACGGAAGTTTCTATATATGCAAAGTCTGTTGCCCCATTTGGAATTGTTGAATCGTGGAGGAACCCTATGTATGGGTGGTTTGTTAAAACTGAAACTCCTAACAATTATTATTTAGGTCAAGCGTTAGGCTCCAATGATTCCTTGCGCGCCAAGCTTCCCATTTTCATCGACTTTCCACTGTCCAATGATAGGTCTAAATCAGTGGTTGCTGGAAAGTGGTACTGCCCTTTTATGTTTGTGAAAGAAGGAATGAAGTTAAAGGAGTAGATGAATAAGTCGGTGTTCTATGAGTTGACACTTGAGCAAAGATGGGAAAAGATATTTTCAATGGAAAATAATAATGAAAAAAATCATGATGTGTTTGTAGATGTTGTTGTTGAAACAGTAGTGGCCAAGGTTGCAAGGAGGGAAGCTGTTTGGGATGAGAATAGTGCCGTGGATGATAAGAGGGTGGTGTGGTTTAAGGGTTTTGGTGATTTTGCACTAAGATTTGAAGATTTTGAAGGAATGAAATGGGAACAAGAAAGAGTTGGGGGGATTGTTGGGAATAAAAGGAAAGTGAGAGTGGAAAGAGTGGGGAAGTACCAAGGGGGTCTAGCTCTTTGTTGAGTAGGATACTGTGGATGGAAGGTTAGTATTGGCTTGTGAATTGTGATTACATGCACACACATCAATTGAGGTGCAAATGGGAGTGATGATGATTCTTTTATCTGCTTTAATTTTCTACCTATTTATGTGTAATATATTTTTTTTTTTTATGAATATGTTATGCAGCTTATTTATGTGCTGCAGACAGTTGATATCGTAAAATGGGAGTGATTTATTTTCGTTGTTTTCCTATCTATTTGTGTTCTTTAACGTTTGTATCTTCTTTTTTTTGCTGCATTTTAACGTTTGTATCTTGTAAAAGAAAATACAAACGTTTGTATCTTTATATTGTAACTTTCTAAATTATATTATATGGCTTTGATTATTTTTCATGAATATGTGTTATGCAGCTTATTTATGAGCTGCAGACAGTCGATATCATACACAACTAGTTTTAATTTGCTCATGTGAATCAATCTGAGATATACTTGAATATATTTGATACTTGTTTACATGTGGGGTTAATACCTAGTTATTGTTAAAAGGCAAGATAAAATACGTTTTTAGTAATTTAGTACTTTTGTTAAAAAAATGGTATTAATTATCCTATTTTAACTTTGATTAATTTGGTTCTTAAATTTTAAAAAATCAAAGACAGACTAGTTCAAAGTTTAAGTTCAGGAACCAAAACTAAGTTTCATCGAAAATATAATAAACAAATACATGTAGATTTCGTGTGTGTATATCCCAAAGCCTCAGCTCTCACTTCAGGATATTCATAGATTATACTATATTATATAGATAGATAGATTCGTCACCAAGCTATATCAACGATGAAATATATAAAGAATGACCCAAGATAAAGTCAATAGACAATACAATTATACCATGAGAATGATTTTCCCAAAGAACCAACGAACACATACCTACGTAAACTCTAGCCGGATGATGTTAACAATTAATATTTAAATATTTAAATTAAAATATTTTTTATTTTTTATTTAAAATAATTTTAAAAGATATTTTAATAATTTAATACTTAATTAAGAAAATATATTTTCTCTTTCTTCAATTATAACAAAATTTATTTTGAAAGAAAATAATTAATTATGATAGGAAAGAAAATTTGTCTTTCTCTCTGATAAAATTAATTAAATATTAAATTATTAAATACTCTTATTTAATAAATAAGGAATATTCTAAATATTCTCTTGCTATTAATTGTTAATTAATTGTGAGCATTGATTTTGTAAAATTATTCAAATATATATATGGAATGAGATGAAATTATTTTAACTTGAAAGATTAGATAGAGATAGAAGAAAATGTATGTGACAAGATTCCTTTCGATGTACAAAAGAAACCCTGGTGCTCTTTCAGACCCTCCTCCTCCAGGGCCATATTCAGGTTATCTTGTAATTTATGATGAATCAAATTACTATTTTCTTGATGATTGTGTTTATGAGAACCACATTATCACTATAAGGGATCTTCCACTTCCTCAGAGCAAAGACTTAACCTGCATCAACTATGCAAGAACTCCTGAAAAAGTCTTGTTTGTTCCAGTATTGAATCAACCCTTGTCTTCAAATCGCTATTATATGATCAAAAGAACCGGGAAGCATCAAGGGTATAATATGAATAATCACTTCTTTTTTTTTTATCACTTATCCTTCTCATACTTTTTTTTATGCCAAAGATTAAAGTTGACTACATAACTGGGTTCTGGGTTGCTCAAGTATTTCCCAACCACTCCTATACTAAATTAAAAAGTCTTAATTAGACTTCACCACATAAGCAAGAGAAAAAAAAAACCACATTTTTTTCTTAGATTTAAATATGTTATTAGTACTTCATTCATTCAAATGTGACTATTTTTTTTATCCCCAAATAAAAAGTTTTTTTTTGTAATCATTCAAAATGATTTTTTTTAATCCTTTCTTTAATAAATAATAAATAAGGAATATGAAATTTATAATTTGTGATGTTTTTTTTTTTTAGTAACAACGATGTGATTGGTGTCACTTTTCAATATTTATGACGGTTAAATATAATAAAAAATTACAAAATTTTTATTCTTTATTTTTCACTTATTAAAGGAAGTATTTCTGATTTGAAAGAATTAAAAAAATAAATTTTCATTTTGATGACTAAAAATAATATGACCATATAGCTATTTAAAGTAATATAAACACATTTAAGCCGAATAACAATACGTACATTCTTATTTTAGTGTTTATAGAGAGGTTTAAACAGTATTTTTGACACTTAATTGCATTGATTTCAGTCTGGCTAGCACAAGTTCAAAAGAAGAAGATCTAAACATGAACACTTGTTTATGCTATAGCACTGCCAAAGATGTTAAACCAAGACCCTTGGATCCCTCGGACGATTATCAGCAGTTTGAAATCATCAAGAATATTAAGGGTTTCAAATCAAAGTCTGTTGCCCAAGATGGAATTCCTGCTTGTTTGTTGAGCAGAAAAGATTGGAAACTTCATGCTGAAACTCCCAACAATTACCATTTAGATAGAGCTTTAGGCTCAAATGATTCCTTGCGCACGAAGCTTCCCGATTTTGACTTCCCAGTGTCAAATTATAGGTCTGAATCAGTGATTGTTGGAAGGTGGTACTGCCCTTTTATGTTTGTGAAGGAAGGAATGAAGTTAAAGGAGCAGATGAAGAAGTCGGTGTTCTATGAATTGACACTTCATCAAAGATGGGAGAGGAGATTCTCAATGGAGAATAAAGGAGGAAAAAATCATGATGTTTTAATAGATGTTGTGTTTGAAACAGAATTTGCCAGGGTCGGAGGAAGGAAAGTGGTTTGGGATGAGGATAATGGTGTGGATGATAATAGGGTTGTGTGGTTTAAGAGTTTTGATGATGTTGGGTCAGAGACAAGTGTTGGACTGAGATTGGAAGTTGTTGAAGGAATGAAATGGGAACAAGAAAGATTTGGTTGGATTGCTGGGAATGAAAGGAAAGTGAGAGTGGAAAGACTGGAGAAGTTTGGAGGAATAAACAAGTGGAGGAAATTTAGGGGTTATGTGCTAATAGAAACTTTTGTATTGAAGGGAATGGACGGAAGATTGGTACTAACTTATCACTACCTGCATACACATCAAATTAGGTGTAAATGGGAGTGACTATGGTGTAGTAAAATATGGCTTCACATTTAATGGAGAGTGGGGGACTTTTGAATTGAGTCTTAGATTTATCTATAACTTTTTAGTAGATGATATAATTTCTAGATTTTTTTAAATTTTTTAATAATAATATTTTTAGGATCCCTGGCCCCCTTTTGCACAAAAAAAAAATGATTATTTTCTTTGCTTTAATTTTCTACCTATTTATGTGCTACAGACAGACAGTTGATATCATAAAATGGGAGTGATTATTTTCTTTGCCTTTCTAATCAATACAAGTGTATTTCACTATAAAAAAATTTAAAAAAAAACCCCTAAAATTAAGTAGCTAATCACAAAATTAGTAACTAATCCACAACTAATCTTTAGTAAAAAAGAATTAACTCATCATTATAGTTAGTAAATTATGTTTTTAGTCCATTTATATATTTTTTTATTAAAAAAATGGAATTAGTTATCGTACTTTAACTTTAATTAATTTAGTCCTTAAATTTGAAAAAAAAAAAACACAACTTTTGTCAAGGTCAAAAACCTACTAGGAAATTAAACAAGTTTGATGAAAATACATAGACTAAAATGTTTTATAAAAATAAAAAATAAAAGGGAAGAATATTTTTATTCACAAACCATTAAGTAATCTAAAATAATATTTATGATGTTATTGTTACGAAATATTCATAAATAATAAGACTCAAATTCATAATAGTTCAGTTAAATTGTCAAGTAATATAATTCTTTGGGAATGTACCATGACAATTGACAAACAAATAGACAAATCCGTAGGTTTGGTGTGTGAGATCACACCCTAATCAACTAGGTTTTTCTATTTTTCATTAAAATTGGGGTGGGGACAAAGGCATCCCATGAGTATAGATTCAATTTGCCATGCCAATCCCCAAAGCCTCAACTCCCACTTTAGCGTTATTCATAAATAGATAACGGATTTTTATATAGATTCGTCGCAAAGCTATCATCGTTGAAACTTGAAATATGGAATGACCACAGATCAAGTCAATAGACAATAGAATTATACCATGAAAATGATTTTACCTAAGAACCAACGACCATATATGATATGTATATATCCCATAAGAATATACCCATATACATAGTTTACCAATGAACCTTTTGTCATTATCAATTTCCAAACATATAGTTTATCATGAACCTTGTAGCAGCCTATTAATTAATTGGTTTTGGTCCATTCAAAGTATTTAATTTAATTTATATTTAAATTCCTGGCAGGCTAAACATGCGTGCATATATATATAATCAACTTGTTAAGGTGAGTGTATTTAAACCTGAAAGATTAGAGTGTGAGATAGAAGAAGAAAATGTATGTGACAAGACCCCTTTCCATGTACACAAGAAACCCTGGTGCTCTTTCAGATCCTCCTCCAGGGCCAAATTCAGGTTATCTTGTAATCTTTGATGAAGCAGCATAGACTAACTATTTTTTTGGTTTGTTAAAGGACAACATTATCCACGATCTTCCCTTACCACAAAACAAAGACTTAACCATCCATTATGGAAGCGATGGTGAAGAAGACTTGTTTGTCCCAGTATTGAATCAACCCTTGTCTTCAAACCGCTACTATGTGATCAAAAGAAGTGGGAAGCATCAAGGGTATCACACTTCTTTTTCTTTAGAGTTTAATGATGATGTTGTGTAAAATAGTTTTATATGTTTATATGATCACAATTTCTGTTTATATGATCGTTTAAGATAATTTTACAAAATTATTTTATATTCCTTCTTCTCTTTCTTTATCATTTAAACTCGATATACACTTTTGTAGGACATTTCCCAACCACTTCTATAGAAGATTGAAAAGTGTTAATTTAGTGCATGTTGGGAACAGATTTTTTATTTTTTTAATTTGAAACTTCTGTTTTAAGGTCTCTCAAGAAGCTGATGTAAATAAGCACACACTTTTTTTAATATAAGCTAACCAAACACACATTCTAGTTTGTTTAGCTCAACTTAGTAAAAAGAAATATTCATTTTTCTTTACTCAGTTGATCAAAGAAATTTTTACCAAGAAAAAAAAATAGAAGACTCTATTATTTTGTTGTAAATTGAGCCACAAAGTAAATAAACATGCATGCAAAAATATGTTTTTCACTATCTGATCAGAATCTACATAATTTCTGGAAGAGCTATAATGTTAGACCTGTTTATGTAGACTTCACCATAAGCATTATAAAGAGAAGAAAATAACAAGATAAAATAAATTAAATATTTTATACAAGTTAAAATCAACTGATGTATATACGTATTTATATTTAAATTTTATAAATAATTTTTTCTTTTAATTTCTCAAAATCTTAAGATACATATGTTTGATTTTCTTTTACAATTAAAGAAATGATCAATATTTTTTTTTAACCAAACATGTTACAGTTGATTAGTTCAACATTAATATTTTTGAAACTTGAATTGATTTCAGTCTAGCTAGCACAAGTTCAAAAGAAGAAGACATGGAGGCTTGTTTTTGTTGTAGCATTCCTAGAGATGTTAAACCAAGACCTTTGGATCTCTCTAACAATTATCAACAGGTTGAAATCACCAAAAAGTATTACGGTAATTACTTCCAAGCAAAGTCTGTTGCCCTAGATGGAATTCCTGCTGGTGCATTGAAGAGTAAACAGTGGAGACTTTATGCTAAAACTCCCACAAATTACCATTTACGTGAAGCTTTAGGCTCTAATGATTCCTTGCGCGCCAAGCTTCCCGATTTCAACGACTTCCCAGTGTCTAATGATAGGTCTGAATCAGTGGTTGTTGGAAAGTGGTACTTCCCTTTTATGTTTGTGAAGGAAGGAAGGAAATTGAAGGAGCAGATGCAGAAATCAGTGTTCTATAAGTTGACACTTGAGCAAAGATGGGAAAAGATATTTTCAATGGAAAATATTAATGAAGAAAATCATGATGTGCTTATAGATGTTGTTGTTGAAACAGAAGTTCCAAAGATTGCAGGAAGGGAAGCTGTTTGGGATGAGAATGGTGTAGATAATGATCAAAGGGTGGTGTGGTTTTTGGGTTTTAATGAGACAAGGGTTGGACTGAGTTTGGAAGTTGTTGAAGGAATGAAATGGGAACAAGAAAGAGTTGGGTGGATTGCTGGGAATGGAAGGAAAGTGAGAGTGGAAAGAGTGGAGGAGTTTGGAGGCATAAACAAGTAGAAGAAATTTGGTTGTTATGTGTTAGTAGAAAGTTTTGTATTGAAGAGAATGGATCGAGGATTGGTGCTAGCTTATGATTTCAGGCACACACATCAAATTAGGTGCAAATGGGAGTGATTCTTTTCTTTCCTATTTATGTTCTTTAATGTTTGGTTCTTGTCATTCTAACTTTCTAAATTATATTATATAACTTTTTGTTTTATGAATATGTTATATGCATGCAGCTTATTTATGAGTTTTTTTTTTTCCTGAATGAGTGAACTTATTTATGAACTACATACAGTTGATATATATATTTAGATGATGTGTTAATCTATCATAAAAATTGGAGTGATTAATTATTTTCTTTTGCCATTTTTGTGCTTCAAAGTTTGTATCTTGTTATTTATATTTATATATACGAGGAAGCTCGTATTATATGCATCGAGTTTATGGGGTAGTTTATATATGATATCAATTAATTTTAAGCTGAAATCTAATATAATATTAGAATTTATAATCCATATTGATAAATCGCGTATTTAGATAAACTCGCTCACATGCATCATCTATGCACCGGAATTGTTAAAAGATCTCACATATTGCATGCCTCAGTTCTTTGACTTTAGATGAAGTTTATATATCTATTGGAAAGTTATCTGCAATATTTGATACTTGTGTATATGTATATGCACGTGACTCTCTGAGAAATTCTCTTTTGAAAACCTCTCTCACTCTGCCGGGAAATGTTGCTGCTAGCATCTGGGAGGAGAAACCATTGAATGGAACTGAGAAGACAGTTTTGCTCTCCGTAAAAATAACAATAAAATAAAACAATTAAACAAACAAAAAAATAAACCCATGGAACAGTTAGCCAATAGAGCTTTTAAAAAATTAAATGACATGAACCGATAAGAGAGATAGTCTCTCAAAGAGTACGTTGCATAGCAAGCATTCCTCATAAATTAAATAAGAAAATATGAAGAGACCATTAAACTATACCAAGAGAATGATTTTTCCAAATAACCAACGACCATATATGATATTGATCGACATATATATATATATATATATATATATATATATATATATCCCATAAGAATATACAGATAAATAACGCGTGTAATTGACCCTTTTGTCACTATGAATGGCCAACATATAGTTAATTTATCATGAGCCTTATACCCAATTAATTAATTGATTTTGGTCCATTCAAAAGTTAATTTATATTTAAATTCCTTGCAAGCTAAGCATGCGTGCGTGTGTGTATATGAAACAAAAACAATCTTCAATTAGTATTGTTATGGAGAATTGATTTTAACTGAAAGATTAGAGTTTAAGATAGAAGAAAATGTATGTGACACGACCCTTTTCCATGTACAAAAGGAACCCTCGTGCTCTTTCAGACCCTCCTCCTTCAGGACCAAATTCAGGTTATCTTGTAATCTTTGATGAAGAACCAGCGAATTGTTGCTGTTTTGGTTGCCCAGATTTCTTTCTCAAGGATCTTCCTTTTCCTCAAAACATAAACTTAACAATCGACTATGGAAGTGATGGTGAAGATGACTTGCTTGTTCCAGTATTGAATCAGCCCTTGTCTTCAAACCGCTACTATGTCATCATAAGGAGAGGGAAGTATCAAGGGTATAGTATGATTAATAATCACTTTTCTTTATCACTTATATCCTTCATACTTTTTTATGCCAGATATTAAAGTTGACTCCATAACTTGGTTCGGGGGTAGCTCAAGTATTTCCCCACGTCACTACAAGAAAAAATAGTTTTAGGAACAAATTTATGCGTCTTTAGCTAACTTTATCATATTAGTTTTTAAATCAATCTTGTTTCTTTAGATCAACTTATTAAAAAGAAATAAGGCTGAATGACCTTTTTATGCTTCATTTTATTTTATTTTATTTTTGTTCAGTTTGATATTAGAGTGGATATGCATTGGAGTTGCATTTTTTAGATTTTACGTTTCTTCATATATACATTTTTCAAATCTTGCTTCTTCTTTTTTTATCTTGTGATGTGCATCTGGTGTTGCGCTCTTTAGATTTTGAATTTTTAGATATGATCTTCTTCTTCTTCTTCTTTTTATCTTCGGATGTGGATTCATTATTGCATTTTTCAGTAGACCTTCATTTATTTTTTATCTTAGAATGTTCATCTGGTGTCACATTTTTTTCTATCTTGTGTTTTTCAAATATGGTTTTTTAGATCTTGCCTCTTTATCTTCATTTGTTTAATTGGGTGTTTAACCAGTTCAGAGAGATGATTCATGTTTTTGAGTGTTAAGGGTTTGAAGATTTTGTTAAGTGTTGTTGAGTCTAAGCAAAAGATGGAATGAAGAATGAAAACAAAATGGCAGTTTAATTAAAGTCGTGAGAAAAAAATGGCCACTTAAGCTTTTTTAACGTTGAAATTAACGTCCGTAACGAAAAGGATTAAAATAAAATTCTTAAATGATCAAATTGAAAAAAAGAAAGAAAGATAGAATGACCAAAAAATCGATCACTTGACCAGAAATAATCATGCTTGCATGCATACACATGTTTTTCACTTTCTAGTAAGCGTATACATAATTTATAGAAAAGTTAATGTTAGACAAGTGTATATAAAGTTCACCGTAAGCATTTAAAGGAGAAGAAGATAAAAAAAATAAAATGAATTAAACTTTTGACATAAGCTAAAATCCAACTTATATATACTTAAACTTTGTTAGAGATAATTTGTTATATTTCTGTTTTAGACTTGTTATCTGTTATCAAGTTAGGGAGAATAAATTTGTTATGTTTCAATTTTCTAGTGATCACATTGTAGGCTTGTAAACGTGGTCTGTTATCATTCTTCTGTTTTGTGAGAAGGCTATATATAAGCCTCTATTTGCTTAATTCAAGATAAGCTTTCTTTCTGAAATCTCCTAGCTTTTGAGTTTTAACAATTGGTATCAGAGCTCTGCAAAGGGCCTGGTACAGTGTGTGAGTAACAAGTGAGAGAAGAGTCATCCAGTGTGAGGTGTGAGAAGAGTAAACATCCAGTGTGAGTGCAACGTGAAGTGCGAAGGATGTCTACATCAGAAAAGTTCGTGCAACCGGCCATTTCAAGGTTCAATGGCCACTATGACTTCTGGTCCATGACGATGGAAAACTTTCTACGAAGCAAAGAGTTGTGGCATCTCGTAGAAGACGGCATACCGACGATTGGAACCACACCCACTGAAGCACAACGGAAGAGTGTGGCCGAGGCCAACCTAAAAGATTTGAAGGTGAAGAACTACTTGTTTCAAGCCATTGATAGAGAGATTCTGGAAACAATGCTGGACAAGAGCACGTCAAAAGTCATATGGCAGTCCATGCAGCGAAAATATCAAGGATCAACAAGAGTCAAAAGAGCCCAACTCCAAGCGCTGTGACGCGAGTTTGAGTTGTTGGTCATGAAAGACGGCGAGAAGGTTGATAGCTACTTGGGAAGGACCCTAAGTGTGGTCAACAAGATGAAATCAAATGGTGAAACAATGGAACCAAGCACGGTGGTCAGCAAGATACTCAGGTCACTAACCTCGAAATTTAATTATGTAGTGTGTTCAATCGAGGAATCCAACGACTTGAGCACCTTGAGTATTGATGAACTCCATGGCAGCCTGCTTGTTCATGAGCAAAGGATGCAAGGATTCCAGACAGACGAACAGGTACTGAAAGTAGCCCAGGAAGACAGGTCAAGCAGAGGAAGGGGTGGAGGTGTATTTAGAGGAGGACGTGGCAGAGGTAGAGGGAGACAACCTCTAAACAAAGCAATTATTGAATGTTTCAAATGCCATAAGTTGGGACATTTTCAATATGAGTGTCCTGACTGGGAAAAGAAAGCAAACTATGCTGAGTTGGACGAAGAAGAGGAGATTTTGCTTATGTCCTATGAAGAGCCTCATCAAACAAAGAGAGAAGAAATATGGTACTTCGACTCGAGCTGCAGTAACCATATGACAGGGAACAAAGAATGGTTTTTGGATTTGGAAGAAGATTACTGCAAGACAGTGAAGCTTGGGAACGATACGAAAATGACAGTGGCAGCAAAAGGAAGTATAAGGATGCAGTTGAATGGCATAACCCGAGTAATATCTGGTGTTTATTATATCCCTGAGCTTAAAAACAATTTATTAAGCATAGGACAACTTCAAGAAAAGGGGTTAGCCATTTTGATTATGGATGGAACTTGCAAAGTATTTCATCCTAGGAGGGGTCTGATTATGCAAACTAATATGAGTGGGAATAGAATGTTTTATGTGTTTGCTTCTATGGCATCGAAAAATTCTCTGTGTTTGCAAGCTGAAGTTGTTTCAGAAATGGAAGCTCACATGTGGCATTGTCGTTTTGGACACTTGAATCACAAGGCACTAAGGACACTTTCTTGCAAGAATATGGTGATTGGTTTACCCTCTTTAAAGTCTCCAAAGAAAATATGCACTACATGCTTATCCGGCAAGCAACATAGAAAGCCTATACCGAGGAAGAGCTTGTGGAGAGCATCAAAACAACTTCAGCTAGTGCATTCGGATATATGTGGTCCTATCAAGCCAGCTTCGAACAGTGATAAGAGGTACATCTTAAGTTTTATCGATGATTTTACTCGTAAAACTTGGGTTTATTTCTTACATGAGAAGTCAGAAGCTTTTGTAACATTTAAAAATTACAAGGCTTGTGTTGAAAAGGAGACAGGTGCATACATAACTTGTTTGAGGATAGATAGGGGTGGTGAGTTCACCTCAAATGAGTTTGAAAAGTTCTGTCAATCACAAGGCATCAGCAGACAATTGACGACAGCTTATACTCCTCAGCAAAACGGAGTTGCTGAAAGGAAAAATAGGACGATTATGAATGCTGTTCGATCCATGTTAAATGAGAAGCAAGTTCCTAAAGCTTTCTGGCCCGAGGCTGTGAAATGGTGTGTGCATATTCAGAATCGATGTCCAACAGTGGCAGTTGAAAACAAAACTCCAAAAGAGGCTTGGAGTGGTGAGAAACCTGTGGTGGAGTATTTTCGAATTTTTGGATGTGCATCACATGTTCACGTTCTGGATCAGAGGAGGACTAAGTTGGATGATAAGAGCAGAAAATGTGTGTTCCTAGGAGTCAGTGATGAATCCAAGGCATGGAGGTTATATGACCCAATCTCAAAGAAGATTATTGTCAGCAAAGATGTTGTTTTTTAAGAAGAAGAAAACTGGGACTAGGGCAGAACAGAGGAAGACATCAAGCAAGATACATTAGAATGGGAAGATGAAGGTGAAAGTTATGCAGAGGATGACCAGAATGAAGAGGAAAATGGCGAAACAGGTTCAAACAGTTTGAGTAGCAATTCGACAGAGTCACCTCCAAATGAGCCAAATACATATGGAGAATTGAATGAAGGGAGGGGTGAACGAGAAAGAAGAGCACCAGGATGGATGGCAGATTATGAAACTGGAGAAGGATTATCTGAAGAAGAAAACTTGAATGCAATGATGATGATGACCTGAAAATGATCCAATTTCTTTTGAAGAAGCTATGAAAAGCAAAAATTGGAGAGAAGCAATGTCAAAAGAAATTGAAGCCATAGAGAAGAATCAAACTTGGGAACTTACTGTGCTGCCTAAGGGAATCAAACCTATTTGAGTTAAGTGGGTGTTCAAGACTAAGCTTAATGAAGATGGGAATGTAGAGAAACTTAAAGCAAGGCTGGTGGCAAAGGGTATGCACAACGCCATGGAGTAGATTACACCGAAGTATTTGCTCCAGTGGCAAGGCTTGACACTATTCGTGTAATACTTGCAATGGCTGCTCAATTTAGTTGGGAGGTTTTTCAACTTGATGTGAAGAGCGCTTTTCTTCACGGGGAGCTCAAAGAGGAAGTGTTTGTGCAGCAACCTGAGGGATTCATAAAGAAAGGAGAAGAGGAGAAAGTTTATAGGCTGAGGAAGGCATTATACGGCCTTAAACAGGCACCGCGAGCTTGGTACAGCAGAATTGAAGCCTATTTTGTGCACGAAGATTTTGAGAGGTGTCCCAGTGAACACACACTGTTCACAAAGTCGCAAGGAGGTAAAATATTAATAGTCAGTCTTTATGTTGATGATTTAATATTTACTGGGAATGATAGAACCATGTGTGATGAGTTTAAAAATTTAATGATGTTGGAATTTGATATGTCTGATTTGGGAAAGATGAAACATTTCCTCGGAGTAGAAGTTAAACAGTGTTCAGATGGAATTTTCATCTATCAAAGAAGGTATGCACGAGAAGTGTTAACAAGGTTTGGTATGGGGGATAGTAATGCAGTAAAGAATCCAATAGTGCCAGGTACAAAGCTGTCTAAGGATGAAGGAGGAGGTAGAGTTGATGAAACTCTATTTAAACAGCTGGTTGGAAGCCTCATGTATTTAACTGTAACTAGGCCTGACTTGATGTATGCTGTTAGTCTGATAAGCAGGTTTATGTCCAGTCCCGCTATGTCACACTAGCTTGCAGCAAAAAGAATTTTAAGATATTTAAAAGGCACAACTGATCTTGGTATTCTTTATAAGAAAGGAGAAAGCAGCTTAAGACTCATAGCCTTTACAGACAGTGATTATGCTGGCGACTTAGATGATCGAAGAAGTACCTCTGGGTTTGTGATTATGATCAGATCTGGTGTTGTTTCTTGGTCCTTAAAGAAACAAGCAGTAGTTGCTCTTTCTGTTGGTATAGAGCAATAACAAGAAAAAAGGAATAAGGAGAGGGAGAGAAGACACAAAGTATTTACATGGTTCGGCACACAATATATGTACCTACGTCCACGGCTATACTAAGAAAGACTTTTTATTTTGTACATCTTAAAGCTTACAAGGTGTCTCTATATATAACACTAATGAGACATAAGTTTTACAAACTAAGCGATGTGGGACTTTGGAACTGAGACAACAATCTAACAATTCTCCCACTTGGGGTCTAAGTTCCAAACTGTAGCAGCTCCTTGTAAGCAATGAGTTCATCAACTCTTCACCTAGTGTAGCGCCTTCATCTTCAACTATCCTCGAAGGCCAACTGAGGCAATGCAAAGCCTCAGCTTGTCAGTTGTAACAGCTTTAGTCAACATATCTCTGCTGGATTCTCTCGATCCTAAGATCTTGACAAAGATAAGTCTCCATCATTTATCAACTCCCCGATAAAATGGTATCTTAATTGAATATGCTTGCATCTAGAATGGAAGACTGGATTCTTAGTAAGACTTATAGCACTTTGACTGTCACTGAACATTGAAGCATTATCTTGTTCTTTCCCTAATTCATTGAGAAAATTCTTTAGCCAAATCATCTCCTTAGCTGCTTCTGAGATAGCTATGTACTCGGCTTCGGTGGTTGAGAGAGCAACTCTATGTTGAAGTTTGGACTTCCAACTCACAGCAGTACCTCCCAAAGTAAAAATGTAGCCTGTGGTGCTTTTCTTGGTATCAAAATCTCCTCCCAAGTCTGCATCTAAGAATCCCTGTAAAGTGAGATCGCTTTTTCTAAAGCACAAACACATCCCTGAAGTACCCTTCAGATATCTGAGTATCCACTTTACGCCTTCCCAATGCTCCTTTGCTGGATTTGATAGGAACCTACTGACAACTCCCACTGCATGTGCTATGTCAGGTCTGGTACACACCATAGCATACATCAAACTCCCGACTGCTGATGCATATGGTACTCTTGACATGTAACATTTTTCTTCATCTGTCTGCAAAAATTGCTCCTTTGAAAACTTCAAATGAGATCCCAGAGGGGTATTCCTGGTCTTAGCATCTTCAAGGTAAAACCTGTCAAGCAACTTGTGTATGTATTTCTCCTGAGACAACTTCAAAATTCCTTCTGATCTATTTCTAAGAATTCTCATACCAAGGATTTGTTTAGCTGGACCAAGATCCTTCATTTCAAAGCTTTCATCAATTCTTTGCTTCAACCTTGTTAATTTCTGTCATACTAGACCTTGCAATCAACATGTCATCAACATACACAAAGCAAGGATAATATAGTCATTAGTATATTTCTTAACATAGCAACAATGGTCCATGTTACATCTGCTTGAATCTCGAGTTGCTCATAAACTCATTAAACTTCTTGTACCACTTGCCTCGGTGCTTGTTTCAAACCATATAAACTTTTATGAAGTTTGCACACAAGATTCTCCTTGCTCGGCAGACTTCAAAACCTTCTGGTTGGGTCATATAAATGTCTTCCTCTAGATCCCCATGCAAGAATGCAGTTTTAACATCTAACTGCTCCAAGTGAAGATTCTCTGCAGCTACAATACTCAGAATAACTCTGATGGTAGTCATCTTTACAACTAGAGAGAAAATCTCTGTGAAATCAATTCCTTGTTTTTGCTGAAACCCTTTCACCACAAGTCTCGCCTTGTATCTTCTTCTACCGTCAGATTCTTCCTTTAGCCTATAGACCCACTTATTCTGTAGAGCTTTCTTTCCTTCTGGCAATTTAATTAAAGACCACGTCTTATTCTTCTGAAGGGATGTCATCTCATCTTTCATTGCTAGCTCCCACTCAATAGAGTCATTCCCCTGCGTAGCCTCACTGAAACATTCTGGCTCACCCGCATCAGTTAACAATAAATAATGCAATGAAGGGGAATACCTATCTGGTGGTACTGAAATTCTGTTAGATCTTCTTAGAGGAGTTGATGGTTAGTCGTGCCGACTCAACCTCTACGCCCTGTACTGCGGTTTCTATTGGCTACATCACTTTCTCAAATTTCTTCAAGTGTTGCTTTCTCGGAATTTCGAGAGTTTACCTACACATGTAGATTCTGCAGAAAATTTGTCCTTATAAAATAAATTCTCATTAAAAGTGACGTTCCTGCTTCTGATAACTTTCTTGTTTTGGTCATCCCAAAACCTATAGCCATACATGTCAGATCCATAACCAATAAAATAACACTTCCTCGCCTTCGGATCCAATTTATCTCTATTATTAGAGTCTATCAGTATATATGAAACACAACCAAAAATTCTCAAATGTGAGAGTTTTACCTCCTTTCCAGACCATACTTCTTCGGGCAGCTGATAATTCAAAGGAACTGATGGTCCTCTATTGATGAGATATCTTTCTTTGTGCTTATTGCTTCGCCCGAGAATGCTTTAGGCAAGCCCGATTGGATCCGCATACACCTCGCTCTCTCGTTCAAGGTTCTATTCATCCTTTCTCGCAACACCGTTTTGCTCGGTGTTCCTGGTATTGTCTTAATCATTTTAATCCCATGTTCCGAACGAAGTCCTTAAACTCCCGACTATCATACTCCCGCCATTGTCGATTTCGGACTTTTAACCTTTAGACTGCTCCGATTTTCAACTTCTGTTTTCCACCTTTTAAACACAGAAAACACATCGATTTATTTTTAAGAAAATAAACCCATACCTTTCTCGTGGAGTCGTCGATAAAGGTGACATAATAGCGTGAGTTTCCAGCAGATTTCACCTGGGCTGGCCCCCAAACATCTGTATGCACCAATTCTAGCTTTTCAACTTTAGGAGTCTTCCCGCCCTTGAGAAGCTAACCTTTTTCTCGCTTTCCAAAGATACGGTGTTCACAAACACCAACATCAACATGCTTCGGGCTTGATAGCTTACCTTTTGCCGCCATAAGCTTCATTCCTTTTCCACTCATGTGTCCAAGTCTTTGATGCCATAGGGTTGAATTATTGACAGACCTCGATGAATCGCTACCATATCCTCATCTCGCAATCATGTAAAGAGATCCTCGCTTCTTTCCACGAGCCACAACGAGATTGCCTTTTGTTACCTTCCAAGCTCCATCTCCAAAAGTGGTGTAATGCCCTTCATCATCCAACTGCCCTATAGATATTAAATTTCTCTTTAAGGCGGGAATATGTCCGACATTGTGCAATGTCCATAAGGTTCCACCGGAGGTTTTGATTTCAATATCACCTCTTCCGAGCAATGTCAAGAGATTTTCCATCTGCAAGGTAAACTTTCCCAAACCTTCCGAAATATAGTTAGACAATAAATCTTTAGAGGGAGTAGTGTGGAATGACGCACTTGAGTCCATAACCCATGAATCAACAGGACTGTCCAAGCTACAAATTAATGCATCATCAAGTTCATTAGTTGCTTTGCATTTGCGGATTCATCATCATCGTGCTTCTTATTTTTGTGAGTCTTGTTCTTCTTTGGTGCCTTGCACTTGATTGGTAAAGTGACCTCTCTTGTCACAATTCCAACGAGATAATATCACTTGAAATTTTGTCCGACCTCTTCCTTTTGACTTTGAACCGCCTCGACCATTCCGACCCTTCAGGTAGTCCTTCCTCTGCCTTCGGTATTCAATGCTGAATTGGAAACATGGCTAGAAAGTTCTCCCGAATCTCTCTTGCGAACATCTTCGCTTAAGATCAAGTCACGGATGTCACTAAGCTTTAATGTGTTCTCCCTTGCGGAACTACTAACTGCAGAATAATGATTGCAGCCCAACTATCCAATGAGTGATGACAATAAAATCAATGCTTTCACTTCATCCTCAAATTTAATCTGACCGACTCCAACCGGGCAAGAATAGTATTAAATTCATTAATATGATCGATTCTGAGAGATACCTTCTCCCATTTTGAGGTTGAACAAGCGACGCATCAAGTATACTTTGTTGGCTGCAGAGACGGCTTCTCGTACATATCCGATAACGCCTTCATCGGCCTGCGAGTCTTCTTCGTTTACGATGTTGAACGCGACGTTCTTAGCTAATGTCAATCTGATCACGCCAAGAGCTCCGCCGGTCTAGCAAGTTCCATTCTTCTTGCTTCATGTCGTCTCGGCTTATCCCCGATAAGGGTTGATACAACTTCTTCCGATATAGATAATCCTCTATCTGCATCTTCCAAAAGCTCGAAATCTACTGCCATCGAACTTCTCGATCTTCACCTTCCCCTCTTCCAATGCCATTGCTCCCACTGCCTCCTCTAAGCTGAGAAGACTCCCACTAATTCCTCTAAACTAAGGAAATCCTGTGGAGTAACCAAAAGCTCTGATACCAGTTGTTGGTATAGAGCAATAACAAGAAAAAAGGAATAAGGAGAGGGAGAGAAGACACAAAGTATTTACATGGTTCGGCACACAATATATGTACCTACGTCCACGGCTATACTAAGAAAGACTTTTTATTTTGTACATCTTAAAGCTTACAAGGTGTCTCTATATATAACACTAATGAGACATAAGTTTTACAAACTAAGCGATGTGGGACTTTGGAACTGAGACAACAATCTAACACTTTCTACCACGGAAGCGGAATATATAGCAGCTGCATTGTGTGCTTGTCAGTGTGTTTGGCTCAGAAGGGTGCTGGAGAAACTTGGAGTTGAAGAGAAGACAGGAACAGTGATTATGTGTGATAATAGCTCCACTATACAGCTGTCTAAGAATCCAGTGTTTCATGGGAAAAGCAAGCATATTGATGTAAGGTTCCATTTCTTACGAGACTTGGTGAATGATGGAGTCATTGAACTAAGCTACTGCAACTCTCAGGATCAAGTTGCGGATATCATGACGAAACCAATAAAGTTGGAGCAGTTTGAGAAGCTTCGTGACATGCTTGGAGTAACTAAAGCCACTAAAGTAAGCTAGATGCAGATGCATTAGCTTAAGGGAGGGAATGTTAGAGATAATTTGTTATATTTCTGTTTTAGACTTGTTATCTGTTATCAAGTCCTAGTTATTAGGGAGAATAAATTTGTTCTGTTCCAATTTTCTAGTGATCACGTTGTAGGCTTGTAAACGTGGTCTGTTATCATTCTTCTGTTTTGTGAGAAGGCTATAAATAAGCCTTTGTTTGCTTAATTCAAGATAAGCTTTCTTTCTTAAATCTCCTAGCTTTTGAGTTTTAACAAACTTTTATATAAGTTATTTTCATTGTACATAAATTGATTTTTTTTTTCTTATAGAGAAGCTCAATACCTTATTTTTTTCTTGTAGTTCTTTATTCAAAAGTTTATCCTTAATAATTTAGTTCAAATATTAATTTTGAAATTAACTTGAATTGATTTCAGTCAAGCTAGCACGGGTTCAAAAGAAGAAGACATGCTGAATTGTTTATGCTGTAAAATTGCCAAATATGTTAAACCAAGACCTTTCGATCCCTCTAACGAATATCAACAGGTTTTTTTTTTATTATTATTAACAAATGTTATTGGTTAATTTGTTAATTTTTATTCACAAAATAGGTTGAACAGTTGACCTCTCCTTACTTCCATTCTCCTTTTACCAACTGAACTACTTTATATCCATGATTATTGGCAGGTTGAGATCATCAAGAGGAAGTTTGGTTTTGAAGCGAAGACCGTTGCCCCAAATGGAATACCTTCTGGTTTGTTGAGAAGAAAAGGGTGGACAGTTGTTGGTAACACTCCCAAAAATTACCATTTAGGTGAAGCTTTAGGCTCTGATGATTACTTGCGTTCCAAGCTTCCCAATTTCGAATACTTCCCACTATCCAAAGATAGGTCTGAATCAGTGGTTGTTGGAAAGTGGTATTGCCCTTTTGTATTTGTAAAGGAAGGAATGAAATTGAAGAAGCAGATGAAGAAGTCGGTGTTCTATGAGTTGACACTTGAGCAAAGATGGGAAGAGATATTTTCGAAAGAGAATATTTATGGAGAAAATATCAATGATGTGTTTATAGATGTTGTTGTTCAAACAGAAGTTGCAAAGATTGCAGGAAGGGAAGCTGTTAGGGATGAGAATGGTGTGGATCATGAGAAGGTGGTGTGGTTTAAGAGTTTTGGTGATGTGAGATCAGAGACAAGGGTTGGTTTGAGTTTGGAAGTTGTTGAAGGAATGAAATGGGAACAAAAAAGAGTTGGGTGGATTGGTGGGAATGAAAGGCAAGTGAGAGTGGAAAGAGTGGAAGAGTTTGGAGGAATAAACATGTGGAGGAAATTTGGGTGTTATGTGTTGGTTGAAAGTTTTGTGTTGAAGAGAATAGATGGAACATTTGTGCTAGCTTATGATTACAGGCACACACATCAAACTAGGTGCAAATGGGAGTGATTCTTTTCTTTGATTAATTTGTACCTATTTGTGTTTTTCAATAATGGATTATACTAGTTTATAGATTATAAATAGACCAATAATACAATAAATACTAGATTCATGCCAACCTTAAAATGAATTAACACCCATTTAGTTGTGTTATTTATTTGTTGTAATCAATTTGATTTGATATGATTTGTTTAATCAATTAATCATGTAATTTATTTTATCTAATTAATTTTGGTCATAATATTTATTAACAATACCAATTAAATTCTGTCCATCATCTCAGTTAAATGTCTAGACGGAAAGCATTGACGTGACTAATTAATTATAAATGAATTGTTTTTTTATTAAATTTTTAGACAAAACGACGACGTAGGAAGTTCAGTTCAAGTTCCAGCACGAGACCAAGTCCCAGATCAAGATGATGTACGGGCACGATGGTTTCAGAAACGACCAATTGTACATGGACACGTTGGATTTGGTGCCGAGGTTGAACGCGGATTCGGTGTCGAGGACCCATTTAAACACAAAAAAAACAAATAACATAACCTCAATAACCTAAATGAATATTAAACCCATTAAAATCTTGGAAAAGACCAAGTCAATAGACAATATTACATAGAATTATATAGTAAGAATTAATTATTTTGTCAAACTACCGACAATCAGATAAGACACGTAACTGATTCATTATGGCTAACTAGATTTATTAACTGATTGTGGTTCAATCAAATTATTGTTTTACATTACATGAATAAGAAGAGAAGACAAGTTGCAGCTAAAGTGTTTAGTGTGAGAAAGAAGAAAATGTATGTGACAAGACCCCTTTCGATGTACAAGAGGAACCCTGGTGCTCTTTCAGACCCTCCACCAGTAGGGTCAAATTCAGGTTATCTTGTAATCTTTGATGAAGAGGCTCAGACTTACTCTTGTTTTGGTTTGTGCAAGGACTATGATATCAGTGATCTTCCTTTTCCTCAGAACAAAGACTTAACCATCAACTATGGAAGCGATAGTGAAGAAGACATGTTTGTTCCAGTATTGAATCAGCCCTTGTCTTCAAACCGCTACTATGTGATCAAAAGAAGAGGGAAGCATCAAGGGTATGAATGAATTAATTTGTCACTTTTCTAGTTGAACTACGAATGTGCATGTTTGATTTAAAGTTAGAAATATATGTTAGAAAGACTTACATCACCTAAGTATCTAGTGCAGCAGCTTATATATCTATTAAGCAATCACAATATGGGCTCAGAGTCGGGAATCGCTTATTTTTTATTTTTGAAACATTTTGTTTTAGAGTTTTCTCAATAAGCTGATATTGTTAGAAATTGACATCTTTCTAGCTGTCATATTAAATGTTTATGCAGTTTCTGATTTCCTGAAAAGTAGTTAAAAACTGCCTTTTTTTATTAACAGCTAGTTGTGAGGTAAAGATGCTTATTTTTTCATATTAGTCATGATTACTATTTGCATATTAGTAATGATAGGAATTGCTTAATTATTTTATTTTTGAAACATTTTGTTGAGCTTTCTCCATATGCTGATATTGTTAGAAATTGACATCTTTCTAGCTGTCAGTGTCTGATTTCTTGGAAACTTGTTAAAAACTACTTTTATTTAGTTTTTATTTTGTCAGAAAAAAAAAAACAATCTATTAAGGACATGGATAAAGGGTACTAAGGGTACCCAACCCTTACCTGACATACATGTCAGCTTATTAATCTATTACTCATCTAATCATTACACTACAATTTACATGCCTGCTTTCTTTTATTCGTAGGAATCATAAATAGTACTAAGGGATTTACAACAATTACGCACATGATCAATCAATCTTTTACATGCCTGCTAACAGAACAAGACCCCGAACTGCATGTACCACATATCAGAATCAGTCAATCAGAGTGCAAATAAACATATCCCGGGGGTTAACAGCTAGCTCTTTGAGAGAATTAAGAATAGTTAAAATTGAACTGTTTCTTTTTCAGCCAAGACCAAGCCGTGAACATAATTTCCTGTGCCAGCATCTCTCTATCAAAACACCTTCCTCTGAATACACAGTGGTTCCTATGTCTCCAAATACAAAGACCACCTTCCATGCTTCTGTTTTCGGTTTTGATGCCACATTGTACCTATGTTGCCAAAGATTGTGTTGGTAATTTTGGTAATACTGTAACTAATTAACCTTCCCCAGCCATAACATATCTAATAGCTTCCTCACCCCCTCCACCATGTTACATGTAAAATGTGAGTGATTCCTCCTTTAGGTGACAAAATGGGCATGAAAAATAATTCTTCCTTTTAGTTTTAACCTGTTAGATAATCACAACCCTTTATTTATGATAAGTTGATTTTTATAAAATTATTTCAAAAGTCATCTAAACAGTTGATTTGTGATTAACTGATAGTGTAAACTCAAAACAGTCTCACATGAGTATTAGCTAGGCACTCATCTCCCAACCAGTTATTGAACCAAAATCTAGCTTGATCACCCACCCTCAACAGCTAGTTGTGAACTAATTATGTTTACTTCTGCATATATATTCATTATTTTTTTTTCATTCTCCACATTAAAGAGTTTTATAGTTTGTATTTAAGTATTTGCTATAAGCCTATAACACATCATATGTTTGCAAAAACCAAAATTATACAAAAGATTAGTTTTGTTCCCTTCTGCTTCATGTCTGTGTGGTTTCTGTTTTGCATTACAACCTTTTGTTTTTGGTACAGCATTTACATGATTTGTCTGTAGTCTTATGCTTTCATCCCGGCTGATGTTTCAATTTGATAGTCTGATGTTTCAGTTCGATAGAATATGTTTGTTCTTTTAACAGATATAAATAAGCAAATAGTTTTTTAATATAAGCTAACCAACTACACAATAGTATTACTAGTGTGTTTGGTTCAACTTAGTTAAGGAAATAATCATTTTTCAAGCATGAATAGACATGTTTTTCACATTCTGATCAGCCCATACAAACTATGGAAGAGTTAATATTGATAGTTAGTTCAAACGTCATTTTTTAAACTTTAATTGATTTCAGTGAAGCTAGCACAAGTTCAAAGGAAGAGGATATGGGCACTTGTTTATGTTGTAGCTTTGTCCAAGATGTTAAATCAAGACCTTTGGATCTGTCTGACGATTATCAGCAGGTTGAAATAATCAAGAAGAGTTACGGTTTCCTTGCAAAATCTGTTGCCTCAGATGGAATTCCTCCTGATTTGTTGAGGAACAAAGGGTGGACAGTTTATGCTAAAACTCCCACCAATTACCATTTAGGTGAAGCTTTAGGCTCTAACGATTCCTTGCGTGCCAAGTTTCCTGATTTCAACAACTTTTCACTGTCCAATGATAGGTCTGAATTAGTGGTTATTGGAAAGTGGTACTGCCCTTTTATGTTTGTGAAGGAAGGGATGAAATTGAAGCAGCAGATGAAGAAGTCGGTGTTCTATGAGTTGACACTTCATCAAAGATGGGAGAAGATATTTTCAAAGGACAATAATGGAGACAGAGGTGGAGATGATCATGTTGTGCTTGTAGATGTTGTTGTTCAAACAGAAATTGCCATTGTTGCAGGAACAGAAGCTGTTTGGGATGAGAATTGTGTGGGTCAAGAGAGGGTGGTGTGGTTTAAGAGTTTTGATGATGTGGGGACAGAGACAAGGGTTGGTTTGAGTTTGGAAGTAGTTGAAGGGATGAAATGGGAACAAAAAAGAGTTGGGTGGATTTCTGGGAATGAAAGGCAAGTGAGAGTGGAAAGAGTGGAGGAGTTTGGAGGCATAAACAAGTGGAAGAAATTTGGTTGTTATGTGTTGGTTGAAAGTTTTGTATTGAAGAGAATGGATGGAGGATTGGTGCTAGCTTATGATTTCAGGCACACACATCAAATTAGGTGCAAATGGGAGTGATTCTTCTCTTTGGTTTTCTACCTATTTGTGTTCTTTAACTTTCTAAGTTATATTATAGAGCTTTTATTTTATCTTTTTTTATGAATATATATGTTATGCAGCTATAGGTACAGACAGTTGATACCATAGACTAAAAAAGATTGAGTGTTATCTGGAATATATTTGATATGGATGTTTCTTTCTATATATAATTAGAATAAGGCTTACATTCAAGCATTTGGGATGGTTTAGTTTGAGTCATTCAACTTTACCAAATAAACAGCAATTGGAACATGCAACTTCAAACTATAATTCTTTCTCACTATGATTCTATGAACTATATCCACATGTTCCAACTTTGCTTTCCTAACATTAATTAATCAGCAATTTTGGTTTAAGATTATTAATAATTGGATTACATCAATGCAATTACAAGGTAAAGGAAATTCCAACACCTTCATTCCCATTTGCACATCCTTTGATGTGTGTGCTTGAAATCATAAGTCAGCACCAAACTTCCATCCATTCTCTTAAACACGAAACTCTACCAACATATAGCAACCAAATTTCTCCCACTTGTAATTTGTTTTTCCAAACTCCTCTACTCTTACCACCCTCTCTTTCCTTTCATTACTTGCTTTCCATCCAATTCTTTCTTGCTCCCATTTCATTCTCTCAACCACTTCCAAACTTAACCCAACACATATAACCTTTCTTGCATCATCATCATTATCATCTTCAAAACTCCGAAACCACATAACCCTCTCATCAACCACACCATTTTCATCCCAAACAACATCCCTTCCTGCTACCTTCACTGCCTCAGTTTGAATAATAACATTTACAAGCACAGTAATATCTTCTTCACTTTTTCCACTATTTTCCTTTGACATTATCTTTTCCCATCTTTGCTCAAGTGTGACCTCATAGAACATTGACATCTCCATTTCTTCTTTCAAGAACTAAAAGGGCAATACCACCTTCCAACAACCACTGATTCAGACCTAAAACTGGACAATGTGAAAGTATTTAAATCCGGAAGCTTGGCGCGCAAGGAATCATTGGAGCCTAGAGCTTCATTAAAACGGTAATAATTTCGGGGAGTGCTAGCCTCAAGCTTCCAACCTTTTCTTCTCAAGAACTCTGGGGGAATTCCATTTGGGGCAACAGACTTTGCATGAAAACCATGTCTCTTCTTGATTATTTCAACTTGCTGATAATCATCATAGGGAACCAAAGGGGTTGGTTTAGCGTCTTTGAAAAAGATGCAGCATAAACAAGTGGCATTGTCCTCTTCCTCTGAACTTGTGCTTGCTTGGCTGAAATCAATTAAGGTGGTAAAGATTAAAATTAATTAAATCTCTTGATTTCATCTTAAAACTAATTAACATTAATTAAAGTTGTCTAACATATATATATATATAAACTCCACTCTAAAAATAGAAGCAGTCAACTACAATATGTTACTCTATATATTTGTATTTATATATAAAACTACCTATGGTCCTAATTATAAGCAATACACAGTATGACTCATCACCAAAATCAAAGAAAGTAATTACATATAATTATATCATAAATTTAAGTTTTATTTTCAAAAATATCCTTTAGTTTAATTCATTTATTATTTCGTCCATTTTTTGGTTTAATATCTTATCATTTTATTGGCAATGGAATCTGCCTATATATGAATACATAGGGGCGGGTCCTTTCATTGGAATAAAGGGGTCATGGTTGGCTACCCTAAAATATTATAAAATATGTTAATGTTCAGCTATCCCCTTCTCCATTTGTTAACTTTACACGTTTTATTTATAAAAAAAAAAAAGTTAAAATATAATGGTGATTTCTTATCTTATTTTTTGTTTTAGTTCTTGAATATCTTATTATTTAATAATCTTTTGTTTAATATATCAACAAAATATTATAATGATATCATCTAGTTTATCCAATTTTGAAGGGAGATGATTTAGAATTGACACATGATACAATTTTTTTAAATTAATATTTCTATTTAAACAAATAACAAATGGATCAATTGTACATATATTGTGTCAGTTTGTTTACTTTTAAAAAAATGCTTATAAAAAAATTAATTTATTTTTAAGTGATTCTTATATAAATAAGAATTGTTTTATGTTTGGTTACCATTATAAAAAAAAAAAAAACACTTTTTTTAATTAAAAATATTCTTAACTTGTTTGGGTGTGACATTTATAAAAGTGATTTTTTTTATTATAAAATTACATAAATAACCTCTTATAACCACCGCCACTCATCAGAATTCATGTTGAATGAACAATTGTTTGATAAGCATTTGATTGAGACTCATCCTTCATATTTTGTAAACTCTGCTCTGATTATAAATAAAAGACACAGATTAGACTGATACACTAAGGGAGCTAAAAGAGATTATAAAATTGGATAAACAACTGTTGTGATTATTGACCTATAGAGAACAAATAGCTTTCTTCTAAGCTTTTTTTTCTCAATCTACTTTAATCTTTTACTAACAAAAACAAGAATAAATTATTAGATTACAACCGACCATCAAATCAATAAATAATTTTACAAAAAAACAAATTAACCCGGTTAACAACGAAAACAAACTAATCATGTCAGAAATATCACAGGAACAACAATTCATAACATGTGATAATCAAATATTTTATCAAATAACTGGTGAGCAAAACACATACATCCAATCTTGTAAAACATTGAATCTTAAGAAAAAATACTTATTTGCCCTTAAATCAACTCATTTACTAAGTAATTCCCATAATCACTTTAGACCCTTAATCATTCTACATCAATCGTGTTAGAAACTCAAAATGAAAGGACTACTTAATAATTACAAAATAGACAAATGCATTGAGCAAAAGTGCTACACTAGGATCTATGTAGAAAACAAAAGCGTCATCATTAGGTCCAAAAAGTGGTTTAACAGTGAATGCACTTAATAGATACTGAAACAATAAAAATGTCCAGTTTAAAAGAATTGCTTCACACCAAAAAATTGAAAGTCTAGATAGGATTTAAACTACGAGATGCTGGAAATTGATTTTACAGAATAGGATAGTGACCAACAATCTTGAAAGGAACCGAAGAAAGCATCAAGAACAAACAGACAGACATGTATAGAGCAAGTCAGAGCTTAGATCACCAGAAAAAGAAGACATTGCTTATCAATTTTTAAATTAATAATTTCGTATAAATTTGAAATCTAGATAAATATTAGAAATAGATTATAGAAAGACTTCATATCATTGAATATAATTTATATTATATTAATTCGTTATTTTTCCTTCATAATTTGATTACTCTTCTTGATTCATTTGAACTCATTTTGGGAAAACAGAGTTATTCACTGATCAATCTTGTTTGGCTTAAGCTATTCGATGGGGCCCATGAATAGTAGTATGTCAGCATGAAGGTCAAAATTTCAAGATATTTGTGACATAATGATTCAAATCTATTTTGTACCTTAAAATACTTTATTTTGTATATTTTGCAATGTTGGAAAATGTTTTCGGCTTTGCATCAGTGACACATGTTAATTTTTTTTTTTAAGGAATGCTAATTGTGTTTTTAAAATGCTTTGTTTTGTTGAAATTTTTAAAGATTTTGCAATGTTGGAAAATTGTTGAGGTTTTGGGCTTTGCATTAGTATGGAAAATGCTGATTTTACTTTATCGCTAATTACTGGAATCTACTATAAAATATTGTAACAGTGGAAATATTATCTAAAATTGTTTCCATATTTGGCTGTATTTTGTAATAGTGAAAATATTGTAAATCCATTGTTACTTAAAAGAATATACAATATTATAAAATAATTTCTCCCAAAAAGTTGAAATGTAAAATAAAACAGCCCAATACACTGAAAATAAGTTCTCCCACCCAAGTTTTAGGACCAGTATATAATTTCATAATCCATAAAAAAAAATTATAATAAATAAAATTAAAATAACAAATAAATATTAATATTAAATTGGTGATGAGAAACACCTAAGGTAAGCACAAATGTACACAACCAATAAAATTTTTATAACTAATAAAATTAAATAAATTAACAAATCATATTTTGAAGTAAAAAAAGAATTAATATCTTTATATGTTATAATTTTAATTTTAAGATAATAGGACATTTTTTTATTTTTTAAATACACTGAATTTTAATATTATAATAAAATTTATCAATCATAATTAAAATTAAAATTAAATTTTAAAATTTAAAATTATAAACCTTACGACGTTTTGAATTACAAGAAATTAACGTCTTTTTATTTACATTAATAAAATTATAAATAAATAATAAAAAAATATTATTTTGAAATTCAAATAATATTTTTTAAATTTGAATCTTTTATGTATTTAAATTTTTAATGACATTTAACTAAGAATCAATAAAAAAAGATTAGATAAAAATAAAAAAAATATCTAAAAATGATTTAATTGAAAACATGAGTTTGAACTTCTTTCGTTTATTTATTTCTCTTACAAAATTTTTATTTCGTTAAAAATTTATAAACATGAGGGAATGAAAAGATGAATTACATTCAAAGTAAAAAAAGAATAAAATAAATTAAAAAAAATAGTTTGTGATGGAGAAGGAAAGTCTGTCGATATTAGATGTGATTATTTGTTGGGTTTGATATTTATACGATTAATTATCAAATTTATAAAATATATCAAAATTCAATTAAAAAATAATTCATTCAAAATCTTTATGATTTTTTATAACATAATTTTTTTTAAAAAATTATTCAAAATTCTAATAGAATATTATAAGATTTTGTTCTCTTAAAAAAAATATTGATAATTTTGATTAAATTACAAAGCATATTTTTTTTTATCATTTAATAATCTGATTTTAATAATATGATTGAAATCCAAAAATATTTTTACCAACAACCTCATGGCATTACGTACATCAGTCTCCCACTAACAAATTACTGTTATAATGCTTAAAAAAAAAAGGAGAGATTTGATGGGATTCTGATCCAAAATGCAAGGCATTAGGTAAATGAGCCCGCATTAATAAGTTACTGTTAAAATGCCAAATGCAAGATTATGAATGCGTTGGGTCGGATCTTTTCCTCTTTTCCGTTGGACTATATGGATAATAACAAACAAGTAGCAAGTGTAGATAGAGATTGTGACAATGTACATGTACCCTTCGCAGTTACGAATTACCATTTCAAATCTGTAAAATTTTGAAAATAATTTAAATATTAAAATTATTTGATATTATTAATTCATGTTTTAAATAAGATAATATTAATAAATCAATTTATTAAATTTAAATTAACTAATTATTTCTTTAATTTTTGTTGTTCATCGGTAATTATTTTTTATTTATCGTCTCATTTTATTTTATTTTTAATAACTTTTTTTTATTTTATTTATGTTTTGATTTGTATTTTTTTTATAAATTTGATTTTTCATCTTCTATTATTAATATTTGATGTATTGTTTATAGTAGGTGATTATACGTCTTCTACAAATATTCAACGAAATGTAAAGTCTCTTATAAATATTTTTAATGATGTAAAATCTTTATAAATTGATTGAAAAAAATTATAATGTATTTTGTCAATTTATTTTGTTAATTTTTTAAATAATAATAATAATTTATAATTATTAAGATAATGTCTTATAATCATTTTAACTAATGATTGAGATTTTATATGATGATATATCTAAAATAAAAAAAATATTATAATAACCTAAAAAATAACAAAATTTTCTCTAATACCCACACGTAAAAAGAAAAAAGATTTATTTTATAGTTGCCAAATACTTATTTAACCTTATTGTAATTATAATTGTATGCATACAAAATTAAGGAATTGCATATTGCGCAAATCAACTATTCACAAAATTTCATTTCTGCCACTGTTCAAGTATACTTCACTCCAATAACAACACATTGAAAAACACCATCTCAGCCTCTCCCCTGTATACATTTCCTTCTTCCTCTGCTGAGCGGGAAAAAGCAAAGCAAAGCAGGGCGGCGCGAAGTGTTGTCGAGCACAGTGAAAGCAGCAACAAACAAACGACGCGGTTCCATCATCATCAGCATCATCATCGAGCTCTAGGGTTTTTTCATTTCGCGCATGGCGAACGCTGTGGATCAGGATCAGCAATGGCTGCTCAATTGCTTGTCCGCCACACTCGACCCCAACCCCGAGGTCCGTTGTTTCGCCGAAGCTTCCCTCGATCAGGCCTCTCGCCAGCCAGGTTTTGTGTAGTCGCTTCGATTCTCTTTGCGTGGAACCTAATCTAATTGAATGCGGATTTCTCTCCATCGTGTTTGGGATGGGTTGTTAATTCTGAAAAACGTTAGTTTAGAAACACAACTTTAGTTTAGAAACGTTTTGTGAGAGGGGGTGGGTTTTGGTATTTAGGAGGTGGACATATGCATAAGCATTTAACAAGAAGGAAACGAGGATATTCACTGGGGTGGCAGCATGTTGAATGTATGACAATGGTGTTATGTGTGGTATTTAAAATTATTATCATTCTTAAATGGGAGTTATATGTTTGATTTTAGTGCAGCACTGTTTGCTGTTTTGCTTTATCTTCTTTTGCATTGTGTATATTCTCTATAACTTGACTGTGGAGATGAAGGAGCAGAGTTTGTAATGCTCATTCAATGCCATTTTTATTTAACAAAAAAATCTTAATCTGGTTCCAACCATGTTTTGATCCTAATTTTGAATGTTAAATTTTTCTGAAGGTTTTGGCAGTGCATTATCAAAGGTTGCTGCAAACAAGGAGCTTGTGGTGGGACTGCGTCAGATATCCTATTTCATAATGATTGCATGCTTACTGTTATTTTTTATTCGGAACCAAAATATTTCCTTCCATCTTTTCATTATTTTTCTTAAAGAATGAAATATTTTGTGATTTTTTCTGTGAATGTTCATAGTAAATAACCATATTGGTGAAACAGAAGACAGCTGATTTGACAACTAAGGAGGGAAACATTTGCTAGAGCTGTCATTTTCCTTGTTATCAAATTATCTAATCTTTAGAATAACTTGATGAAGGACACTTGTGCTCTGTTTCTTCCATCCTTTACAATCTTTTTATTATCTTAATGTTTCCTATACAATCTTTTGAAAACAAGAAACTAAGTGAAAATAATATGACATTTTTGTAAGTAAAAGTAAAAGTAAAAGTAAAAACAGAAAACATTTTCTCAAACTAAATGCCCCCTTATTCTTTTAGGAGAAAACAACTTTCCATTATCTTCATGTAACCTACAAACTTTTGAAAACAGGAAACAAAGTCAAAACAATATGACATTTTTTTCAGCAAAAGTAGAAACAGAAAACATTTTCCTGAATTAAATGCCCCCTTATTCTTATAGGAAAAAAACAGAAGTTTTATGCTTTCTTGTTTGTTCCTTTTTCCATCCACATGTGAAGAACTATACTAGAGTTACAACTCAAATTTTTGTTGCCAATAAATTATTCATTTTCCTTCTTCCATGAGCTTATGAACTTGAATAACTTAACCTTCCTGTACTTAGCTGCAGTCCTTCTTAAGCAGTTTGTTAAAAAGCATTGGCAAGAGGGTGAGGACTCTTTTGAACCTCCTGTTGTTTCTAATGATGAAAAAGTAAGTATGCTTTCATTTCTATTGTGAGTATTATTGATATGTTGATGCCTAGAATCTATTGCAGGAAACAATTTTCTTAGCTTGATTTAATTAAGATTTAAATATAGGGAAACTGATGAGATCTTTGAAGTTTGAATTTGATATAAGTAGTGCAACAGTTAGGCTGTCATCTTAAGAAATGAAAGGTATATTCTAGAAAAGGAAAAAGAGGGATTTGTGAAGAACAAACAGAAGGAGAGGTTGTTATGCTAAGTGGAAGTGTGAGTGGGGTCCACAGATTTGGAGGTGGTTATGATTTAGAGACTAGAGAGCGAGATGGAATGTGGACATTTTTTGGAAAGCTTGGATTGGCCTTGGGGCTTGAGCAGTATGTGGCACTTCATAGCTACTCTGCATTTTTATTTTATCTTTTCTACATCCTGTTCCTGACATCCTGTACTTTCTTTGTTATTTGGATACTGTTGAAAATCAGAATTAATATTCTGATTTTATTCATAATTATAGTTTATAGGCAACAATATCTCATTTAGAGGAAACAATATATTGTGTAATAAATGCAAATAAGCCTATATAAACTATGCTCCGTGGTGTATTCAGACACACGGTTTACTGCCTATTTCTCTATAATGTTGTCTGTTCTAGTTATTTAACAGATACTAAAAAGTCTAACAATCAATAATTTTTCATTGTTTTAATAGTTACACATAAATATTTCACTTGGTGTGATTTTGCTGGTTGGCATCATAAACTTGTACCTGATTATGGTTTGAATTGGATTTGTGGTTTAAATACCTCACCCTTGGATTATAAATACTCTTTTTGGCCTGTCATTGAGGGGCCTTAAATCACATTACATAATATGGGGCTGAATTTGGACTAATTAGTTTCTTCCTTCAGTGGCTGTCAGTAATACCATATATTTCCCGATGCTAACTGAAGTTAATTCCATCATCAGGAAATCATTCGCAGAATGCTTCTATTGGCATTGGATGACCCTCATAGGAAAATTTGCACGGCTATTGGTATGGGTGTGGCATCCATTGCAGTGCATGACTGGCCAGAGTTATGGCCTGATTTGTTACCATTTCTCCTGAATTTGATTAACAATCAAACCAACATAAATGGAGGTAAGCATTTCTTCTGAGTTGGTGGGTTTTTTTTGGGATTTTCTATGTATGAATGATTGTGGAAAAGCCTTGGGTAGTAGAGAGTAGAGACTAGACATTGCATGGTAGGAGCAGTTTTATATCCGAGTTGCAAATTGTTTGCTTGATGTTTTTCTTTCCTGTTGGTGACTAGTTGATTCATTCACTTTCTCTTTTAGGTTTTCCAGAAATAATTTTATGATCAATAGTTGCAGTGTTTTGGGGCCAAAATGATTGATGGAATTTCAGTATTTAATCAACTTTTTAATTTGTTTATCTTTTAATAATTTTATTCTAGTGCATGGAGCTATGAGATGCTTGGTTCTTCTCTCTGCGGACTTGGATGATCAAATGGTTCCAACATTAATACCTGCTCTGTTCCCGAGTTTGCTGACAATTGTATCCTCTCCCCAGGTTATATTTGTTATATTTTTCTGTTAACTTTCTAATTATCTGGTTTTATATTTTTTTTTTTGGTGTGCTGTGTTACATTTATTGTTTTTTTTTCCTCTTTCATTCTTATTTCTTGGTACAGTTTTTGAGAATTTCTTATCCTCTTGCATTTGTACCTCTCCTTTTTTAACTTATACATTATTTATAAATAAAAAAATGTCATTTTTTCCTTTTTAAGTTGATTTTTTGGAAGGAAAATCTAAGGGTCCGTTTACTTTGAGAAAATGTTTTATATTTTCATTTCATGTTTTCACTTACAAACATCTATGAATTTGTTTCTTGTTTTTGAAGATTTATATATGAAACAGATAAAAAATATGTTTTCATTGTTTCCTGTACAAATAAGGTGACACTTTCAATTAGGTCCTCTAACTTTTAGAAGTTTCAGTTAGGTCCTTTATTTTTTTAAATATGTTCAATTAGATCTCTTATTTTTTAAAATGGGTTCAATTTAGCCCCATTTAAAACCAATTTGAAAATAAAAAAAATGAGACCAAATTGAACATTTTGTTAAAAATAAAGGACCTAATCGAACATATTTAAAAAAATAAAGGACCTAATTGAACATTCTAAAAGTTAGAGAAACTAGTTGAACCATTTTTAAAAAATTAGAGGACCTAATGAACATTTGAGGGACCAATTGTATAATTAAGCCAAGAGAATACTAAGAAAATAAAGGAAACTTACTGTTTTCTGTTTATATGGTAATTCAGTATCTTGTGTTACCTATAACAGCTTTCTTACTTTCTTATTGCCATTCAGATATATGATCCATACATTCGAACGAAGGCCCTTTCAATAGTCTATTCTTGCACTTCTATGCTGGGGACAATGAGTGGTGTCTACAAGGTATTTTGTCACTTAATGGCTGCTGTAAACTGTTCTTGTGAATTGTTTGTTGGGTTAGTGTATTTTTCTTTTTATCTATTAACAGATCAAGATATTCTGTTTAGGCAGAAACAAGTTCTCTGATAGTTCCTTTGCTTAAACCATGGATGGACCAATTTTCTTCTACTCTACAAATTCCAGTTCAATCTGAAAATCCAGATAATTGGAGTATTAAAATGGAGGTTAGTCAGGTTCTTTTTAATAGTCTCCCCCCACCCCCCACCCCCACCCATATATATGTCTGTATTTAGTGTACAAACACACACAAATGTATATATTTCCTATTCTTATGTAGTAACATGATGTTGCATTTTTTGTTGTTTAGGTTTTGAAGTGCTTGAATCAGTTTATTCAGAATTTTTCAAGTCTATTTAAAAGTGAATTTGAGGGTATGTTTACTCCTCTAGTTGAGTTGCAAAGCATTTGTTTTTAGTTCTTTAATTTATTTTGTTTAATAAATGCTTTCCATTGTAGTTATATTGGGACCTTTGTGGAATACATTTGTCTCTTCTTTGAGAGTTTATGAGAAAGCATCTATTGAAGGAACAGAAGATTCATATGAGGGAAGTTATGATTCTGATGGTTCAGAGAAAAGCCTTGATTCCTTTGTTATCCAGGTGATGATAGCAGCTGTTTGTTACGTTTATCATTGACATTCTTCTGTTAGAGATACTTTCATGTCACAGTCACAGTTAACTGACTGACTTTTGCCGTCATGAGTGGTTTCTTCAATCTCCTTTTCAAGGGCATTTCAATTTTCTTTATGTTATTTAGTTGATGGCCTGCCGCCTGCCCATGCAAATATTTGTCAGCTGGATGATATTTTACTGAATATGGTTTTCTATCTTGATCTCTATTCATTGAATCCCCTATCCTTGTGAATTCATCATAAAATTGATTTGTACTGTCCTCTATCTGTTTCTATGCTTCTTATCAATGACTAAATGGAGAAACTTAACAATACCATCCAATATAAGGTAGCATCTACCCATTAGTCAATCCACATGAACTTTGGTAATACATATACAGCTTCATTTATTTTTGTGAAGAAATTGTGTGATGGTTCTCTTTCATGTAAGACTTCCATTTTCCTCCACTCATTTGTGTATTCCAATAAGTTTTTAAACAATCATTGCAGCTGTGAATTGTCACAGAAGGATGCAATTAGGCAGGGATAAAATTAGAGTATACAAGCTAATTAATAAGAGAAGTCAAACTTAGTTTTTTAATGAAAAATTAGGATCCTTAAAATTTATATGTTTCAGTAAATCCTAAACAAAATCAGTCACTGTAACTCCTGTTAACTTGATTGTTTAATCGGAAATGTGCATAACTGTCAGTATTCCAGAGAGAAAGGTCATTATGAAGTGTCAAACTGAATCGGTTGCTAGAATGGTCTCCTTTACCTTTGTTATTTGGCAAGGAAGACAGTCCAATTTTCAAATTAGTTAAACCAGAATCCACAGGGGATACTGTAGTCACTGCAATGATAATAAGTCTTTTTCGTTATATAATATTGTGGCTTCATCAGCTTATTAATGAAAGGGAACTTCTTTGTTTGATCTATACCTTTTATTAGTGTTTTATAGTTTTGCTGAATTATTGTATGAAAAAAATTAAAAAAATATAATTATAGACTTTTAGGCTTAAATAAGTTTTGGATCCCTATAAAATACCTCTTTTTTACTTTAGGTCCCTATAAAAAAATTTCTATGTTTTTGGTCCCTATAAAAAAAATAATTTTTGTTTTGGGTCCCTGCTGTTATCTTTAATATGTTTTAATTTAGAAACTCTTTCTGTGAAGCACAGTGAAGTTCTCCCTTCTCTAAATTTGTTGCGAACTCAAAAGGGAGAAGAGGCTAGGGCTTTAACGTCGTTTTCGTGGAAAGATAACGATAGGGACCCTAAACAAATTTTTTTTATAGGGACCCAAAACACAGAATTTTTTTTTATAGGGATCCAAAGTAAAAAAAAGGTATTTTATAGGGACCAAAAACTTATTTAAGCCTAGACTTTTAAGTAATCAACTGGCTGAGATCTGTCTAAACTTGTGTAAATCAGGTTTGCATGGTTTTTTATGTGTTTCCTTCATTTCTTATAATAACTTTTGAATTATCTTTATTCATCTATTTTGTTATTTACAGCTGTTTGAACTCATGTTGACCATTGTGGGTAATCCAAGACTGGGACAGGTTTGGTTCAGAACATTCTTGATATCTTATTTTTCTGCTGATTGTGTTCTATTGTATCTTTATTTTGATCGGTGGTTTTGCACTTCTACAGGCAGTTGTGGCTAATGTCAGAGAATTGGTGTACTATACTATTGCTTTTCTTCAAATAACAGAACAACAGGTATAACATTCTTGACTCTTGTCATTGCACTTAGTTCAAAGTTGTTCTTGTCATTTGAAAAAGGCTGTAGCTAACTTGAGTTGAGTGCAGATTGATCTTTCCCTGTATCCATTTTTTTTTTTAATTTTGTTATTTCATCATAAAATGAATGCCAATCCTTTTACCGCTTCATATAAAACTTCACAGCACATATGCATTTGTTCATGTTTATGTGAAATGGAATGGAAGCAAATGGTGTATTGGAGTCTTCTAATGGATTCCATCCTGCATTGTGTTGCACCAATGGATTTTGAAGTTTTGCATTTTCCTTGCAAATTTGATTACTGTTGATTCACTTAAACTCATTTTGCCAAAATGAAGTTATTCACTAATCAATCTGGTTTGGCTTAAGCTATTGGATGGGGGCTCATGAATAATTTTTATCTTATTGAAGTTGTATGTCAGCATGAAGGTCAAAATTTCAAGATATTTGTGACATAAGGATTCAAATCTATTTGGTACCTTTAAATGCTTTAATTTGTACATTTTGCAATGTTGGAAAATGTTTTTGGCTTTGCATCAGTGTGACACATGCTAATTATGTTTTTAAAATGCTTTGTTTTGTTATTTTAAAAAATTTTGCAATATTGGAAAATTGTTGAGGTTTTGGGCTTTGCATTAGTAGGGAAAGTACTAATTTTATTTTATCCAAAATTACTGGAATCTTTAAAAAAATCCCAATATTGTATGGCATTAGCTTGTTCACCTTAATTCCAGAATATGAAAAAGGATTGCCTAGTGATGAGGTTCCCATCACTCTGGACTCTTGGAAGTATCAGATCAGATTTATGCTGCTGTAACCCAATGGCCAGAGAGGCTGTTTCCATATTTGGCTGTATTTTGTAACAGTGAAAATATTGTAATATATAGCAGTGCCTTTGATGTTCTACCTGTTTCTCTCTTTTCTTTTTTTGTTGACAATCAGGATACAATATTTACATTTAATATATTATGGTTTATAGGCAACACGATCATTGATTTGGAGGAAACAATATCTCTAATTATTTGTAATTAATGCAATAAGCCTATATAAACTAATCTCCATGGTGCCTTTGAACATGGTTTTCTGCCTATTATGTCTCTAATTTATACTTCTTTTTTGTTCTTTAACACTTTTAAATTTTTCAGTTATAGAATCCTTTACTATTTTTATTACTCAAGAGTTGTCCATTCTATGTTTAGGTTCATACATGGTCTGTGGATGCTAACCAGTTCATTGGTGATGAAGAAGATGCCACTTATAGCTGCCGCAACTCTGGTCAGTATTGGATTTTATTTAGAGTTTAAGTTTCCGACACTAGTAATTTATTTCAAATTGTTTTAACTCTTATAATAATGCTTCTAATTTTGACGAGTTTTATCATTCAAGAACACTAAACAGCTTATCATTCAATAATGTTTTCAAATAGATGGATTGGGTGGATTTTGGATTGGATCATTATGGAATATGGATGTATAATTTATAATCCATCAGTGCATTTAGTATCCACTAACAATCTCCATTGGTTATTCATTAGATATTTTGGTTGGTTTATTAACCATCCATGCAAAAACTAGATAACACATAACCCATCCAATTCATTAAATTATTATTAGGCTTAAATATGTTGTTCCCTGATAATTAACGAATTTTGTTTTGGATCCCTAATAATTTTACTTTTGTGTTGAATCCCTAATAAAACAAAATTTTTGTTTTTGGTCCTTGTTATTTTGTTTTAGTCCTTCTTATATATCTATTTTTTCATTTTAGTCTGTATAAAATTTTGTTCATTTTATTAGTTCCTGTGAAAAATATTTGATAGGGACTACTAACAAGATATACATATTATAGGGACTAAAACGAAAAATATATATATTAGAAGGACTAAATAAAAATAACAAGGACTAAAAACAAAAATGTTTTATTAGGGACTTGATGCAAAGAAAAAATATCAAGGATGGAAAACAAAATTCGCTAATTTATCAGGACCAAAAATATTATTTAAGCCAATTTATTTATAATTGTGTGATATGAACTGGAGATAATATGAATGGATGATTGAATAGATATTGGATCCAATTGCCACCCCTACTTTTGGGTGATTTCAATTTTTCATTTCTGTGAATAAATTTATGTATCTGTTTATATAGTTTCATAAGCTGCATCAGAAAATGCTTCTTGTAGGTGTGGTTTTACTGGAAGAGGTTGTGAATTCTTTTGATGGTGAAGGAATTTTAGCCATCATAGATGGTGCAAAACAATGGTTCACTGAGTCTCAAATTAGAAAAGCATCTGGCAATGCAAACTGGTGGAGGGTAAGTACAGAATGTCTATTCTCCTTGGATCTTGAAATTATCTAATATGTTTGGTAAACAATATAAATTTGATTGGTCTGCTGACAAAGGCTATTTTTAAAATAATGCTGATTCTCAATCCTCTTTTTTCTGTGTGTAACTCTTCTCTGTAAGGTATGTTACTGAGAAAGGAATGTCTATTTTTAAAATAATGCTGACACTATTAACCACTTCTGAAGCATATTGTTATGGGTGGGCACTGGGTGGAGAATTCCTAGCAGTATGAATATTATTACTCTTTCACATCCTTCCCCACACATTTTCTCCTTCCTTCCCAAATCCTTTACCATGTAAACATGGTTGTCATGGCTCAATTTTTTTTTCTTTCTGCTCCTTGTTCCTCTTTTACAGTTATTCTTCTTGTATATCTCATTGAAAGCTTCAAACATGCTTTGTTAATCTTTGACATGTTATTCATGCCATTGATTCCAGAAATAGTGACTCGAGTGACAAATTTTACTTATGCATAGATTATTTTTTGAGATTTTTATTTTCCTTTTCTCCCTTTTTATTTCTAATTTCTGTAGTCTATACTGTTTAATTATTTTGTACATGTTAATTTTTGGCAGATAAGAGAAGCTACTCTTTTTGCCTTATCATCTCTTTCAGAACAACTGTTTGAGACAGAGGTTTGAGATTCTGACTTCAGTTATGAATTTTGGTAAGCAGAATTAGGCTAAACCTTTTCATTTCCATCTTCAATAACTTGTGGTTTTATTTTGCAATAGGATATACAGGAAACTGGATTTGATACAAGTAGCTTGAAGCACCTGGTTGAGCAGATTTTCACAGAAGACTCTCTAATAGGTCACTTTTCAACTCTCCCCTTGCCTCTTTTGAGCTCCCATTCTGCTTCAATGAATGCAACTGTGATACATATTTTTTCATTTTTCTGGCAGGTCCTCTTGAATATCCCTTTTTATATGCTCGCATCTTTACTTCAGTTGCTAAATTCTCCACTTTGGTAAATGATCCTGTCTTAACTTTTAAGATTGCCTCTCTCTCTCTCATGACTTCTAACTGATTCTAATATTTTACAGATAAGCAATGGTTTACTAGAGCACTTTCTCTATTTAGCAATGAAGGCAATTACAATGGATGTGTAAGCACACTTGTGTCAGTCAGTTTGTATTCTTTGTGCAGTATACTCTCCTAACTTTGGGTTTAACAGGCCCCCACCTGTAAAAGTAGGTGCCTGCAGAGCACTTACTACCCTCCTTCCTGAAGCAAAAAAAGAAATTGTCCAATCGCAATTGTTGGGTTTATTTTCATCCCTCACAGATCTTCTTAATCATGTACCACACAATATAAATCCTTTTGTCATATATCTTCTACTCTTGTTGCATCTAATAGTTACCTTAATATGATTTTCAGGCATCAGATGAAACCTTACATATGGTACTTGATACATTGCTTGCTGCAGTAAAGGCAGGTTTGTTTATATATTGATCAGATATTGAGATATTGAAGTTATATATATATATATATATATATATATATATGAGGAGGGATCAAGTTACACCAAAAGTAATTCTAAGAGAGTTACACTCCATCTTGGCCATTCATTTTCTTGAGATCTAATGGTTATCATGAGTCACTAATCTTAACAATTGGGGTTATAGGGTTGGCTTGGTGGTAAGAAGGGAAGGAAGGGTGGGATAGGTCGTGGGTTCAAGTCCCCTTGCTAATGACTAACAATTAACAACTAACATTTGCCTATAAAAAAAATAATCTTAACCATTAGATCTTTAAAAATGAATGGCCAAGATAGAGTGTAACTCTCTTAGAGTTACTCTTGGTGTAACTTGATCCCTCCTCATATATATATATATATATATACACATTTTTGTTTATTCCCAAAATTGAGATTCTCTTGTACAAATAATTTAGTTTGAATTACTTATTGGTCCCAAAATTGAGATTCCCAAAATCCCTATTAGTCTCAACACATACCAATTTTAATCCCTTTTAGTCCTTGCCTTGGGAACTAATAGGGATTGAAATGATGTGTAGTACTAAAAGAGATTAAAAATTTTGTGGTGTAGGGACTAAAATGAGAAATTTTTGTAACTATAGGGATCAAATAAGTAACTAAACCTATAATTTATAAATCATTGAGTTGAGAGGGTTTCTTTCAAACAAGTTTTCACTAAAATCCTGGTCTCGATTTCCACTGTATTTATTCCCTTATTATTGCTTTTTATTATAGGTCATGAATCATCAACATTAGTTGAACACATGATTTCTCCTGTAATCCTTAATGTGTGGGCTTCACATGTTTCGGATCCTTTTATTAGTATTGATGCACTGGAAGTTCTTGAGGTAATGATTCTTTTTTCTTATGAATATTATTATCTAAAGTGCTACTTGATTGTTTTTCTAGCATCTTACATTTGTTATGATTGATGTCAAACATGTAGATCCTACCATGAATTGGACAATGAGAAGTAGGAATGTAAAACATGAGATTTTAACAAATGTTCTATCCTGATCCCATCAATTAAAAACTAAATTTTATGTCAAAATTAGAGTTGGTTTAAGTAGTCATCAATCCTGGATAGCAGTGTGTAGTGGTCACCCCAAAACAGCTAAAGTGGGTTAGCAGAAAATGGGATGGCTGCTATTCTATTTTTTACTTCTATAGCCCCTGAACTTTTGTTTTGACTGGTTAGCGTCCCTTGACATTTTTTTTCCGTCCTTAATTAATTTTAGTCCCTTAATTTCGTAAAAAAAAGACAAGGGACAAAAACCAGTAAAAAGAAGTCCAGAAACTACAATCATAAAAGAGTTTATGTTTTTTTAGTTCATTAACTTTTTAGGATTTTTGTTTTAGCTCCTTAAGTTTGTATTTATGTTTTTAGCCCCTTAACTTTTTTTTAAGTACAGAAAAATAGTTAAGGGACTAGTAGTAGGGAAAAAAAAAAAGTTTTGATAAAAAAAAAGTTCAGGAACTAAAAACAGATAAAAAAAAGTTCAGTAACTAAAAACAGAAATTCTAAAAAGTTTTAAGAACTAAAAAGATAATAAATCCAAACATAAATCTTAAAAAGTTTAGTGACTAAAAAGATAGTAAATCCAAAATTATATGTTATGCTGTATTTAGTTTTATTATTATTTAGTTTAATATATTAATTTATTATTACTTAATTTACAATATTATATTTAATCCTTTAAATGATTTATCATATTTTTTTATCTCTATTATTTTTAGTTTATTGTATTCTGTCTTTTTGTTTAGTTTATTATATTATATTATATTATATGTTATGCCTCCATTTCATAATGGCCACAACAATTTGTGTGAAATGCTGCAATTTTCAGTGGAAAACTCACTATAATGCAGTTTATGAATTGTGTGCTGATTGTAATGACACAGATTGAGAACTCTGATGTAGTTGCATGTGTATATATGCTCACAAATACAAATATATGTTGGTATGGTTATATATGTGCTTTACTCTATGATGCTTTTGATCTGAACTTATATTTGTCAACTCCCATTCTCCATTAATGATTTTGAAAGCAATTATTTAAAAAATTGTAATTTCTTTTGTCATCTGATAGAATTTATTCTTTTCCAGGCTATTAAATGCATTCCCGGATGTATACATCCATTGGTTTCCAGAATTTTTCCATATATTGGACCAATTTTGAATAAAGTATGATTTTTCAAAGTTATTATAATGTCAGTGTCAGTGGTTAGTGATTTTAGAATAATACATTTGTTGCTTATACACTTCTGTAAATGTTCTTATAGCCCCAAGAGCAGGCTGATGGTTTGGTAGCTGGATCATTAGATCTGGTAACAATGTTACTGAAGGCAAGTATACACTGGAAACATGTTTTGACCTTTGAGCACTTTATTTATCTTATGGTTTTCTCATCTCAGTTTGTTGTAGCTTTATACAGAATGCCCCTGCTGATGTAGTGAAAGCAATATATGATGTCTCTTTTAATGCTGTTATAAAAATAATCCTTCAAAGTGATGACCACAGTGAAATTCAGGTTATTCTCTTTAGCTAGATAAACGGACATCCTATTTAATTATTTATATTTTAAGTGATTTCTGATTGGAACATAGAATTAAATATATGCATTGATGTGACATGAGCAGAATGCTACAGAATGTTTATCTGCTTTTATATCTGGAGGAAGACAAGAAATTCTTGCATGGGGATCTGATTCTGGATCAACTATGAGAAGTTTACTTGATATAGCTTCAAGGTAGTTGGCAGTTATATTAAATTTCTAAGTAAATTGACTACCATTTTGCTTCAAGCTTCCTGTCCATATTAATTCAGAATTCAAATCAATTTTCAATGCCCTTCAGAATAAAATCTTTGAACTAGAATGGACATACTATCCCTAATTAATTGTGGAGTTCAAGTCAAACATACACAGTAATTCATAAAAATCTTTTGTTGTTTCTTGAAGTTTGTGCTTTTAGTGTTGAACTTTCCTCTAGAATATGGAAAAATAGAAAAGCAGTATGGGAAATGGATGACTTCTGACAGTCACTGGTGTTTCTACATTTTCTGTAAAAATCAACTTGTTACCCAGGTTTATACAGATGTATATCTAAACACATGCTACTGTACATAGATCTATATAAAACTTTCAATTTATTTTATTGGTACCTACTATTTTCAGTTTTCTGCTTATGCATGCATGTGTGGATGTATCTGTTGCTCTCTGTTTCTGATTTCTTGTAAATTTGGAACAGGCTACTAGACCCCAAATTGGAAAGCTCTGGGTCTCTTTTTGTTGGGAGTTACATTCTTCAACTTATTTTGCATTTACCATCACAGATGGCCGTACATATACGAGACCTGGTTGCCGCACTTGTTAAACGCATGCAATCTGCTCAAAATTCTGTCTTACAAAGCTCATTGCTAATCGTTTTTGCCAGACTGGTAATAGAGCCATTTTCAGATTTTTAATGATTCTACTGTCAGATTTTGGTGGTAATGGTTATGGTCAAATCTCTATTTTTTTTATTAATAATCTTCAGAAGTTGAAAGCCAGTACTTCTGGAAATGGTCATTTATAACTGTTTTTTTGCTATTAATCAATGCTTCTAGAATTGATTATCTATACTACTTTTTTACGCATCTTTTTCCCTTCCATGTTTCTCCCGTATTTGGTGTTTCCCTTGCCAATAATTATTCCTTGTTAGTAAGAGCCTGTGTTCTGTGGTATCCTTTTAATTTTTTATTTCCTTGTTCATGGCAAGTTATCCCTAGCATCTTATTTTGTATTATATTATATGTTTTGCAATAAACCTGCTCCTTTTCCCTTTGTCCATGCTTCATAGGAATAATTTCCCAAAATATTACTTAAAATTCAGGTACACTTGAGTGTTCCTAATGTTGGACAATTTATTGATTTGCTGATCTCAATTCCTGCGGAAGGACATGGTAATTCTTTTGCTTATGTAATGTCTGAATGGACTAAGCAGCAAGGTGAGCAAATTTCCTGTAGATCTTTCAATAAGGAATGCTTAATTGTGCATAAATAGTATCAAGTAAATTTTCTAACGGTTGACGTATGATTTAGGCGAGATACAGGGGGCATATCAAATAAAACTCACTACAAGTGCCCTTGCCTTGTTGCTAACCAGTAGGCACAATGAATTGGCAAAAATACATGTCCAGGGCCATATGATTAAGGTATTACTGTTATTTTATTAATTTATTTGTTCTTATTTTTTCTTTGCCCGGGACGGGGGGAGAGTGCTGCCTGATTTCCTGAACTTATTTGTCTTATGAAAGTCTGGCAAGGGAATAACCACCAGATCAAAAGCTAAATCAGCTCCAGATCAATGGGTTATGCTACCACTTCCTACAAAGGTAATTCTTTTCAATTATATATAGTTCCTTCTGGATGATATCTGATCCTCCGTGGAGGTTAGTTGTTTGGACATGTTGCTGTCAAATGGTTTTAAGAATTGAGTAGAGAGAATACTGATGGTGAACCAGAGTTTTATTGATCGTATATCTGAAAAGTACAAAAAATGATGATTTTCTGATACAACAGATCTATATATAGGCCAGATGTTCATTATTGACAGGTGTCAGTTATTACTGTCTGACAAGCAGAGTGCAAGCAAACTAACAGAGTATACAAGAGAAATACAACAACAACAAAGCCTTATCCCACTAGAATATACTAGAGAAATATCTCTAACAAATGACAGTGTCTTGGCATGTTTGTATTTCTTGATGTGTACTTTTGAGGTTCTATCTTGCAAATTATTGGTGATTATTGTGTAATTTTTGTTTACTATATGAGTAGAAGCATCTTTTAATGAACTATCCCAAAAGTTTATGCCATTAAATGACTGACACGTAAACTGTTTTATATTACATCTCTAACACAAAAGCTTATTATTAAGTAAAAATATGCAAACGGTTTCATATTAATTATCTAGCACTTGTTTTATCAGAAAATGATTTTTTTTCTCCTTTAAAACCCAAAGTGAAGTTTTGACAAAAATGTCTTGGATGAATTGCAACAAGTCTTACAAGCCTGATTAAAATTTCTGGTATCTGTAAAAGGAGACTACGGGTAAAAATTGAAATTTTTTATGTTGTACATAGACTTAGTATGTTTTTCTTTTTTGATATCTTGCAGATAGTGGCTTTATTGGCAGATGCATTAACTGAAATACAAGAACAAGTTTTGGCCGCTGATGATGAGGTATTTAATGCATATTAATGTATGCTAACTATACACTATTTAGTAAGCTTACTACCTAATATAATATAAACTGTACTCAGGATAGTGACTGGGAAGAAGTTCAAGCAGATGGCATTGAAAATGATAAAGAATTTCTTTATTCGGTGTCTACATCTTCGGGAAAAGCCACTGATGAACAACTTGATGCAATGGCGAAAGTATTTAATGAGGTCTGATTGAGTTACAGTAGTTGTCACCTATCTTAATTTCTGTATTATGCAATTACATCATACTTTTATGCTGAAATTTTCTTTGATTCTTTTTTATTTTGCTGAACTTGCTGAAAATCACAAGGATCAAGATGATCAGTATGAAGATGACATTTTAAGTGTTGCTGATCCTCTCAATCAGGTCTGTGCTCTGGACCCTTTTTTTTTTTTTATCAATGTGATGCACTAGCATGTATATGATGTATTTATTAAAACTTACGGTTGCAACTGGCAGATAAATCTGGCAAATTACCTTGTCGATTTCTTTGTTAGCTTTTCTCAATCTGACAGACAGCTCTTAGATCACATTTGCGAGGTTATCACACTAATTTTTTCATATGGTTCACCTTGTTGTACAAAACGATTGGTACTTAACTAGTCCAATGTTTTTTGTCTTGCACTGCAGAGTTTGTCTCAGTCTCAACGAAAAGCCATTCAAATGGTACTGAAGAGATGAGAATTTAGTGTGTAATCATCGAGGAGTGCCGTCTGAAGACGGGTAGATAATACCAGAGTGAAACAAAGAGATATGGTTGGAAACCAATATTTTCCATTGTTCAGGTTGTGGAATCTGTCTGCAGTTCTGAAAGGTATTTTCTTTCTGTTGCTGCTGCAGTGTTCCCCCTTGTATGTTTATTGATTCTTTCTTTTGGATGTGTTTTGTATGTATCAGTTATCAGTTTTGCCTTTTTAATTGGTTTCTGCCCATCAATTCACCAAATCTTTAGTTTGTATACCAATTGTGTTATTTATTCAAAAAGAAAAAAACAAAGGAAGAAACATTACTTGGTAGCATGAGAATGTCAATTGGATTTATTCTTGCTTTCACTGATTTGTAAGCTCTAAGCAATTTTTTTCCTTATATTTTAGTCGGAAGAAAGTACTAAATTTATTAAAAATCACAAATTTAGATGGATTTTATATCATATTTATTTATTGATGCTCCCACCTAAATTTTATGACTTTTAATGACTCACATCAAAATTGCATTCCCCTTGTAACTAATGGTGATGGGGATACTATGATGTAACGCTTATCTATATTAAAATTCTTGGAAGTCCTATATTATTTTTTAAAATAGTTTGAATCAAAACACCAAAGATTTGGTCTGAACAGAAATAATCTGCACTGAAAAAATCTGTTAATGCGATGTCGTCGTTCCTTCATCCAAATTAATCACCCAAAGTCCTCAATAACATCAAGCACAAGCATTGATATCTTAGATTCTCTTTATTTTTTGAAATTGAATGGAATTATGACATGAAAAAAGAGAGAGTAATAACTTGATTATTTATTTATTTTTATTATAAAATAAAAAGGCTAAATTCATTTTACATACCTTGAAAAATATCAGGTGAGCATAAAAAGCAATAGTAAAAGATTGTCTCTTTAATTTTGAGATTTATTTTTAAAATGTTTGTGTAAAACAAATTAAGAGAGAATTATATATAATGTCACAATATAAATTTTGTTATCTTCAAATGATGAAATTATTTTTTTAAATTTAATACAATGCATTTCATCACGTTCTATTGCATTATATTAATTGAAAGAATATTATTATATTTTACTTCACACCATTATCAGTTCTTATCAATCCAAAAATAGTCTGTCTAAAGTCTACTTTGGATTACATAAAGCAGGGCTTCCTTCGATCATATCCTAATATTATAATTTTATTATTTAAAATAGTTTTAATCATAATATTATAAATTATAAAATAAAATATAGTTATGTGTTATTATTTAAATATTTGTCTGTACTTGTGGTATCCTTCCATTTTGTAGTAAGGGAATGATTCCTTTCAAGTGGCAGATATTATTAAATCTGTTTTTATCAATTTCAACAATTTTGTTTCCATACATAAAGTCAAATACGAAACGTTATTGATCATTTTTTTTTTCTTTTTCCTATGGATCAGATCTCAATGATCATTTTTCATGCAAGATTAGAAAAAATGATAACTAATACTCCATCCCTCTGCTACTTATTATAAGTTACTTTAAACATTAATTACAAAAATCAATAAGAAGAATTAATATAGTTATTTTTAATGATATTTTTTCAATGTAACAATTATATCTTTATTAATAAAAATACAACTACTTAAAAAGATAAGTAAGGAAAAGAAATGATAAATTATTTTTAAAAAGTGAGCATTGATTTATGTACTCAACGTAGCCACCATGTATCACTATTAGCCTCTTGCACAGAGCAAAACTTGAACAACAAAACCTCAGCTCCAGAGTTAGTGATGATAGGGCTTGTTGGAGGAGCCACTGATCCTCTGCAAAGAGGACACGTGGCGTTCTTGAAACCAATCCATCCATCCAAACAACCTTTGTGAAAGACATGGTCACATTTGATGACTCTAGTAACCTCATCTCCTTCTCTAATTTTGTTCAGACACACAGCACAATCCACATGATCATGTTCTTCCTCTGTGCCATTATTGTTGGTGAAATCATAGTGAAATGTACTCAATTCAGTTCCAAGTTTTATGAGTGGTTGAGGAGCATGGAGCATGTAAAAGGGGTAGTAGAGAAGAAAATCAAATACCCATTTGAGATGAGTGTAAATCAGAGTTAGGTACTTGGTCACCATGCTCAAGCTTTAGGTGTTGGAATTAAAGTATGAAAAGACTTGGGCTATGGTTTTTTCTGAGTTGGAATCATATGGGAGTATATATAAACCTCTTCAGTCTCGAACTTAATGGCCAGAAACAAAAGAGACAAATTTAGGGTTGGTAACATATTTTAAGTTTTTTTTTTCTTAATACACATTTTAGTTTTAGTCTCTCAATTATAATTTACAATAATTTGATTTACACTTTCTTTTATTAAATACACATTTCTCAAAATATAAACAAATGAATGATGTAATTAATTTTTTTGGTGCAGTGAATGATGTGATTAGTAAAAGAGAGGTAAATATCAAAATTTGATAATAAAAAATAACAAAACAATAAATGTATTTTAAATAATTTAGAAATCAGATTACAAAATTTTAAAATTTGGATTTAAAAAAATTGAGAATTATATTAAACAATTAACTATAATTTTGGAGTTAAAATGTTTATTTAGTGTTTTTTTTAATATAAAAGAGATTTATATAAAAAAAAATTGTTACTAACCAAACTGACTTTCATATTCACTTTACCTTTTCATATATGGGTCTAGTTTAGTCTTTTGAAAACGTGCGTGAATTGTTGTAAGAAATGTTGAAATTAATTTGATTTTTCATACAATTTTATCCATTTGTTGCGAGACACGTACGGTTGCATTTTGAACCACATAAAGCATTCATTCATTTCTGCCAGAATAGTGTTTCCTAAATCCAAAAAGGTTAGTACAAGGTTGTGTCTCTATCCACTTCCTCTAGAGATAAAGATAATTGTATATAATATCACTTTTTTATGTTTAAATAATGAAATTCTACCTTGAAATTGGAAAAGAAGAAAATAAATTATTGAATAAAAAAGGTATAAAAAGTATTTCATTGTGTTCCATTTTATTTATTTTACAATTAATCCTCCAGAGTCTAAATAACTTTAAATTTTCTCCTAGAAACTATTTGGCTAATGGGTTATGGTTAGGGATGGCAATATGGACCCAGACCCTACGGGCACCCGCAAAAATACCCATACGCGGGTAGGGTAATAACCCGCATATTTGGGGATGGGGATGGGGCGGGTATTTACCCGCAAAATCTCATGGGGATGGGTGCGGGTACGGGTACTGTAGTACCCACCCCGCCCCGCCCCGCACCTTATGTATATACATATTAATTAATATATTATAATTTTATTATTTAAATTATTCAATTATCTATTTATTATTTTAATTATTCTTTTTATATGTTAATTTTGATATTCTATTATGATTTAATTTTTATTTGTATTAGTAGTTTAAAGCAATATAGAAACTATGGAAATAAGCATTTACAAAATATGGAGAAATTAATTCGGATGATGAAGTTAAAATATTATATCTATTTATGTTTTATTTTTAATATATAATTATAAACTAATTAGTTTTAAAAATATATTAGTTTTTCCCGTTTAATTAGAGTTTTTGTTTAAATTTATGTTGAATGATTATTTTTGTAATGTTATTTATTTATATAAATCAATATTCGTTTGATTTTAATATTATATAAGGGTGTATTGGATTAGGATTTTAAAATACTTTTTTGGCATAAAAAAAGTCTTAAAGATTTTTAAGATTTTGTAGAAACTAAAAACTGTTAAGATTTTTTTAAGATGACTTTTGTGATTAGGATTTTATAATTTGGATTTAATGGATTTAGAATATAGGATTTCACATATTTATAAGATAAGATTTGAAAAGATTTTATGGATTTCTAAAAAAAAAAAAAATTCAAAACTATTAAACACAAACCAACAAGAGTATGCTTGGAAATATTATTGAACATAGGAAATGAACCATTATGGCAAGGAAAAGTATGATTCGGAGGGAGAAGAAGAGACAAAAATTGGAACAGAAATATAATTTGATTCGCCGATCCTCAAAAAAAAAATAAAAAAAGTTCAGTGTCGTTAAGTGATAAATGGGAAATGCATGGAAAATTAGAATCACTACCGCGTAATAGTGCACCTATACGTCTTCATCGACGTTGTTTTTCGATCGGAAGACCGCGAGCTAATTATCGAGACTTTGGATTATCCTGACACATACTTCGTGAAATGGTTCATGCATGTTTATTGCCCTTGCAACAAGATCACTAATCATAAATTATCATAAACTGAATCATCTCACCTAATGTACATGAACTCATTTTGAGATATATTTTTCACAAATTTTCATAAAGTAATAGTGAAAAATAATAACAAAATATTAGTAAAAAATATAAAATGTTTCATTTAACTCATAAAATCAATAATGTCATCAAAATATAAATCAAATAATTCAACAAAAAATATATGATGATCAAAACATTAATCATCTCGCTTAACTTGAAGAATATCCAAAGTTATCTATGTTTTATAACATCCCAAACATTGCTCTTTTTGTTTCCTACGTTAAATTGTATATTTTTTCAAAATTGATTGCAATAGTTTAGAAAGGTCTTTTAAAACTTTAACTTGATTGTTTATCCCGAGTTAAAACTTCTTCTAGACTCAGATCTATTTCTTTTATGAAAATTTTCATTTCATTAAAAATTTATGAACTTAAAATGAATGAGACAATTGGACTACATTGTAGGCTTGTAAATTGATTCATAGTGATTTTGATGTATGAACACATTACTATTAAAATCATATGAAAAGTCTCATCTTGAAAAAAAAAAAAATGTGTGGGTGAGAGATTATGTCACCGCTTTCTTCAAAGCAAAAATAATGAAATAAATAAAAAAGTTTGAGATGAGAAAGAAAAAGAAAAGTCTCTCATAGTTGAATGTGATTGTTTGTAGGGTTTGGTATTTATATGATCAACTAAAAAGTCTATAAAATCTACCAAAATCCAATTAAAAAAATTCATAAAATCTTTATAATTTTGAATAACAGATGATTTTTTTTTTTTTGCGTTATTCAAAATCCCAATTGAATACCACAAGATTTCGTTGCCTTTTGAAAAAAAAATTGATAATCTTGATTGAATACTTTGTTAGATTATTTTTTATCATTTAACAATCTTGATTGAATACCCAAGACATTTTTACAAAAAAAAAAAAAATTATTCAAATTTTAAACAATCCTAATCCAATACATCTCTTAAGTTTTTGTTTTTTTTTTTTTTATATAATTTTTAATTTTATATATATGAAAAGTGCGGGTCGCGGAGTGCGGGTATGGGTATATAGGTACCCGAGGGTATGGGGATGGGGATTGAAATTGTTACCCGCACGGGTATGGGGCCGGGGACGGGTACTTTTTTCAAACACGGGTATGGGGACGGGTACTATAGTACCCTACCCATACCCTACCCATTGCCATCCCTAGTTATGGTTAGATCCAAGATTTAAGATAATTAATTGATATGATCCAAAGTAAATAAATAAAAAATCTTAAGTAGTTATGAATAGAGTTTTTTTTTTCAATTTATGATTAGAGTTGAAGTCACCAAATTTGATGATGAGTGATGATCAATTTACTCCACATATAATTATGCTAAAAAAGTCAAAAGATGTCTGGTACACTTATCCTCCCATCAAAAAGAAAATTTAAAAACATATAATATAAAACTACACCAATGGCACAAGAAAACCGTGTTAAGCATTTTATGTGTCATGTGTGGCTACTCCAAATGCTCAAAACATAAATGTGTGGAGGAAAATCGGAACACACTTACTAGCTCATTCTCTTTTAATGTTATGATTTAGTAAAAAAAAAATTAAAAAAAATGAAGAAAAAGTCATTAAATAAAATCTATTATCTATCAAATAATAATTATTTATTCATATCTTTAAAAGTGAAGGTAATAAAATATCATTTTTTCTTTAAATAATTTTTTTACATATTTATTTATTTAATAATAACTTTAAAAATAATGGTTAGATGAATAAAATATAATTTTATTTATTTTTTGCGAGTCATATATAGTTGCATTTTGGACCACATATAGCATTGATTCATTTCTGCCAAATAGTACTTTCCTAAACCAGTCATCGCTTGTCTTCCGATGAAAACATGTACAAAGAGTGTTTAGATGTAAGGAAAAAATTTAGATGTGTTTTTTTTTTTAAGAAAACAGTGATAAAGATAATTGTATAAGTGTTGCATTTTATTTATCTTATTTTAAAGGAAAGATATATTTTAACACTCAAATACAAATATATACCTAATGAAAAAAAAATATATATAAATATGATAAGTAATAGATGAGATAGAAATAAAGAGAAAAAAAAAAAGGTGTTTGTAATTGCGTTAAAGAAAAAAAAATATAAATATAATAAGTAATATGATGTAATAGAAATAAAAGAAAAAAAATATTTATAATTACATTAAAGATTTGAGATAGTTAATGGATGTAAAATAAAAATATTTAATAGAGTTGAAGTCACCAAATTCTGATCCTCCGATAAAAAAAAAAGTTACTAAATTCTGATGAGTGATATCAATTTATTCCACGTATAATTTCTCAAACTATATTTTTTTTTTAATTTAAAAAAAAATATAATATACATGAATAAAAACAAGGTATGCGCTCAATTATGTTCAATATATATATTTATATAATGTATGCTAAAAATCAAAATAAGATGTCTGGTACATATTACATATTATGTTAAACTGATTTTGTAATAGATTTAGAATTATTATTTTTGAGTTAAAGATTAATTAAAATTTATAACTTAAAATATCATTATTATGCAAGTCCTGAGTTATATTTGACAATTTTTTAATTAGTTCCCAGTGTTACTTTTTTAAAATTGAATCATTCTGTTTAATTTTCATTTCTGAGTATAATGAAGGGCGAAGGGTCAAATAGGCTTAATTGTGCTTTTAATTTCTTAAGTTTGTGTTTTTTTGTCATTCATTATTTTTTTTAGTGAAATTTTGGTGTTTCAAATTTTGAATTTTTACATTTTTAGTTTTAGTATCTCTATTAAAAAAAAAAATTATATAAATTCAAAACTCTTGAAAACCAAAATTGCACACAAAAAAATTACAAAGTAACCAAAATCACAAAAATTAAAAATTTGGAGACAAAAATACAAGCCAACATTTTATAGCTCAATCTAATATATATGAATAATATTTTATATAAAATATTCATAATTATAAAACATTAATTATATTAATAATATACTAAAACATTAATTATAAAGCATTAATTACAGTAATTACTTCTTCTTTAACACACCTTAGCGTGTTTTACAATAGTATTCTTTCTTTTCTTAGAATGCAGATAAATCCCATTTAGGGATGTAAAATTATTATGAATAGAATTCACCAAGGAAGAAAATTCAGTTATAATTATTGCTCAATCATATTAATAATGGAAACAAAGTTTGAATCTGTTTGTTTTTTTTTAATAAATTTATCTAGCTGGGGTATTTCAGGACTTAAGAAGTAGAAGAGACAAAGATTAGTTTTTATCTTAAAAAATAAAGAAAGAGAGGCATGCTGACCATGAAGTAGCACTGGATTCTTCAAATTGAAATACTTCACACGTGGACATGACTCATGCATCAACCATCCTGTCAAATTCACCATGCAGTATTTTGCCCTTCAAGAAGTTTCACGAGCATGACCGTTGAATTCTCTCTGCACTCAATTTCAAACATCAACATATACACTATTCATAGGACTCCATGTAATTTTTCATGCACAGTTTCACACATTAAGGACAAAAGGGGAAAAAAAGTAATTAATTACCTAAAAATGTCGGTTTAGGTGGGAAACTCAGATCCAGTTCTGGAATGTGTGCTATGTATTGCCAATCTTCCCCTGTCCCCTTCTTACACCGCTTTTCAAGCAGAGGGCAATCATCAATGGTTAATTTACACAGGTTGGTGAGACGTTGAAAGCTACTTGGCAGTGACCTCAACTCGGTGCAATTATAGATCCTTAATTCCCGAAGAGAAGTGATGTCTCCCAACCAGTCTGGTAATGAACTACATGAACACCACACAATCTCCAAAGTCTGTAGGGAGGGGATACGCTGTAAGCCTTCTGGTAACATGGAACCCAACCAAATTGACACCACCCGAAGGGCAGTTAGTTGGTTCATATTGCTTGCTAGAGCCACCAGCTCTGGACAGTTGTCGATAGAAAAACGCTCAAGACAAGCTAAATGTCCCACGCCTTCAGATATCGATTTCAATTTACGACACCAGCCAATGTACAAAGTTCGTAGAGAGGTTAGACCTTGTAACACATGTTCCGGAAGATACTCCAGTTCATCACAATAACGAATGCTTAGTTCCTGTAGCACACCCTGACTGCTGAGTTCGTCGGGTAGTTCTCTAAATTTCGCCATTGTCAGGGTCTTTAGACAAGGCATTTTCCCCACAACCCCTTCCATGAAGGAATCTGCGTCCTCAACGCCCCAGGCTCCAAGGTGCTCGGCAGAAGGAAGACGTGGGAATTTAACGTTGGAGTTACCTTCAATTGTTATATGGGACAGATGAGGGAGCATCTCTACTCCTTCATCTCTCAAGATCCTCTTCAACTTTGGCAAGCCTCTTGCTGTGAATTTCTCTAAGGATGGAAATGCCTTCTCCACACCATCATATGAAGCACCATCTATCCACTCCACATTCTTCATTTTAGATACCAATAGGCTTTTTAAGTGTGGTAGTTTACCAAATGGAGGAAGTTGCTCACAGTTCACGCAGTTGTTCAGTTCAACTTCCACCAACTCCTTGAGAACGGAAGGATTTCTCATCCAATAGGGTAACTGTGTTCCCCGGTATCCACTCATCGCAAAACTCTTGAGACTTGAGGGAGGTTCAAGGGCTTCCAGTACTCGCTCCGGGTTAACATTAATACCGTCTGAATCAGCGTTACCACTCCATGACAAGATTAAGCGATTCAGCTCCTTCTTACTGATCAAATTTGCTTGTGTAGCATCTGATTCACTGGGAGCATTCTCAAGGCCTCCGATATGCAGCTTGCCTCCCAGCTTCAAGTCATGCAACTCTCCCAACCCATATCCTGGCTTTGAACCCACTGTGAAATAGCTTAATGTTCTTAGGTGATTTAGCTTGCCCATATTCATAGGCATCTTTGCTATTGAAGAATAATCATTCATCACAATATGTCTTAGATCCTGTAATTGTGTCAAGTTTTTAGGCAACAAAATAGGCGACCTAAAATATTCTAGTTTCAATGTTTGCAATTTCTTCAGCCCACAGATAAAACTAGGCAAGCGCGAGTGATCTCCAAGCAAATTCAAGTATCGCAAATGTGCTAAATCCTTTACTGGGGAAATCAGATGAGATCTTGTGCATAATGCTTGAAGATGACGGTTTGATGGCAACTGAGAAGTATATCGAAAATCAAGAAGAGTCCGCAAGGATTCAACTTTCTTGAAGGCAGACATATTGACAGAATCATTAGAACGTAACAAATGTAAATGGTGAACTCTACTTGACAAATGAGTCAAGCTTGTATGCTCATGAACCACACATTCTTCACCCATGATAGACTGGGCAAGATCGTGAAATAGATCATGCATCTTGAAACTTGTAATGATACCATACTCATCTGACTTTGCTTCTTGAAAAAATGATCTATGGTATAATTTTTTCCACACTTTATTACCAACATCCTCCACCTCTAAATTTCCTTCGGTTTTAATAAATCCATTAGCCATCCAAAGATGAATCAGATCTTCCTTGACAATTTCAGAATCTTTAGGAAAAATTGCACAAAAAGAAAAGCACCTCCTCAATGTCAAGTCCAAATTAAAATAGCTTAGTTTCAAAGCACGCATGATAGAATTTTGCTCACCAGAAATGGAAGTCTCCTCCCGAATATTCCAAAACTCACTTTCCCTGATATTTTCCCATCGTGTTACTTCAATTTCGTCACGCAGAAGGCTTCTCAGTGTTTTGATTGCAAGTGGTGAACCAACGCATTTCTTCACTATCTCTTTGCCTATTGCTGCGAGCTCTTCCTTCTCTTCTCTGTTTGTTCCAAATGCTTGATGTTTGAACAATGACCAACCGTCATCTTGAGACAATCCTATCAAATGATGCGCAGGTTGGGTTTCCATGATGGAAGCGGCTTGCGGAAGTCGAGTAGTGACCAAAATGGTAGCTCCTTTTGTCCCCCCTGCACACTGCAGCATCCCCTTCAACGTCTTCCATTTCTCTGGGTCTTCGTTCCACACATCATCGAGAACAAGTAGATACCTCTTGCTCTGCAGAACTTCTTGAACTTTTTTCCGCATTGCCTCTAAAGTCTTGAGGTTGGGATTTTGTCCCGTTGCAGATTCTACGATGGATTGCAGTATTGTCTTTGCGTTGAAATCATCTGAAACACAGACCCAGATAGTCAAGTCAAAGTTTTTGCATACCCTATCATCGTGGAAGATCTGCCTGGCGAGTGTTGTTTTCCCAAGTCCACCCATGCCAACTATGGGATAGATGCAGAGGTCTTCTTCATCACTGTGTCCAAGCAGAAACTCCACAATTGTCTCTCTGTCTTGGTCTCTGCCGTAGACTATGTGTTCAGCAGGAATAATAGAGCTAGTTTGGCGCCAATCATCGTCTTTATCATCATCTCCATGCTTCTCCGTGACACCAGAGCGTAATTCAAACGTGCGCCTTTCTTCATTAATGTGGTGGAATCTGCTGCTGATGTCTTTCATCCTCTTGCCGATGTTGCGGCGAAAGAGAATGGCTTTAGGATGGAAACGGGATAGGCCATGTGGGGACTGTGTTGGATATTCATCCAAGATATCGTCCAGGACATATGCTGCGTCTGTGAGTTTCTGCAGCCAATCTTTCACGGCATTACTTGTTATTTGCTTTTTCTCAGCATCTTTGAGGACAGCACGGAGTGTAGTGAGATTGCTGCGAAGCATCTTAGCATGTTGCTCAACACCCCAAAACGTAGCAAGTTCCTCTTGGACAAAGGATCCCAAGTTTTCAATGACGATTCCAAGTAAAGCCTCGGCCATTGGGGAAAACAGAGCTATAAGGATCGAAAAAAAATACTTAGTTGGTGATGATTTTGGATCTGGACAAGCTAGGAAGTATGAAGAAGAAGTATTAGTGGGTTGTTGGAGTCATATATTTAATTCACAACAGGTGAACTGCATGCCAGCGATGGCAAGAAATATAATATAAATTTCATTGGTTCAACCTTACTTTGCTTTCATGGTTTGATGTTAAATTAATCAATACATATATTTCATAGTGATGTTTGTTACATGAAAACTACACGGTTTTGTTACATTTCTTTTGAAATGTTGTTCATTTGACAGATTATTGTTGGAGCATGGCACCTCCCGAATTGTACCTCTATGGGTTTATTCAATCTTCTTTTCCAACTTGCATAACTCCATGGAAATAACACCCCTAATAAATTCAAAACGAAGAGGGTTCCATCAAAATAAAAAATAAAACTACAGGTCATAAGTTTATGCAGTTCATTATTTATTATTATTATTACATCTAACCAGCTAGTGCTAATTTTTTTATTACTTGTTGCTTTCTGCACAGGTCAGGACTATTTTAATTGGAGCGGCAACTCCGATTAATAATTTCATAAAATAATAAATGGATTAGATCAAACACTGGCATTGGCAATATGCGATAATGGAATCTCATTAATGAACTTATTTTGAAGAATTCCATGCTATGCATTGCTGTATGCCAAACATTGGTGAATGGTGAGCATAATGCAAAACTATCAACTAAAGGATATATATTATAAATGTAATAAACTTTGAGACTTTAAGAATTAGTTGAATATGATAATTAGAGAGTTGTGTAATCTGATATGGGAGTTGGACTTAATCTAATATGATTGTTATATGTCACCTTTTTACCTTTTTTATGTTTATCTTTTTCATGTTTCATATATAAAGTTTCTTTATGTTTACCATTATCTATTACATATACAATGGTTTTTTTTTTTTTAGGCTTCCTTGTTTTATCACTTACCACTCATTTTAATGTTTCACAGACTATTACATTCACTATTATAAAAAAAGGACTTCCAAGATAATTTTGGAAACCTTTCAAGAGGGTTCTTATACATCTTTGATAAGGACATTATTAAAAAGATATCATTTCAAGACAATTAACATTTGTCATAAAAGTTTATGATTTCAAGACGATTAATAATTTAATCTTTTTCAAAGGATGATTTAACTGTGATTAAAAACTGTTATTTCAAAATAGTTTTTTAAAATTGTTAAGATCTCTTTTTAAGACAATTATATTTTAAGAAGGTTGATTCATTAACCATCTTTAAATATCCCCTTTCAAAACAATTATGATTTAAACCATCTTTAAAAACCTCCTATTTTAAGGTGATTAATGCTAAAACCCTCTTAAAAGAATCCCTTGACAAAACCATCTTAAAAGGGTATTTACAAGTATGAATTGTGAATACTTGTAAATATTTAACGTGATAGACATGGACGGATTCAATTGTGATTTTTATTAAGATCTGGTTGTTGCTTGGTGTTCTTTTGTGGTATGCTTTTTTGGTTTTTGGTTAGTAACACTTTTGTACAAGATTAGGGTAGAACTTTGGAAGTTATGTTCAAATTTGCTTCAACATAGTATCTATGTGGGATAGGGTGGGTCGGTATATACAGCTGAGAACACTAACACTGGTAGTTTTTGTTTTTATGCATTGCAGCTTGTGTTTTTGTGCTTCATGGCTGCTATTCTTTTGTATTCCACTTTATTGGTACTTTTGTACCTTGTGTTAATATATATTTTTGGCCATTTCAAAAAAGAAAAATGGACGGATTCAAAGGGAGGACAAGCAAGTGACTTTATCCCCTCCCTCATGATCTTTATAAATTTATATGCAAAAAAATTAAAAATAATAAAAAAAATAAGATTTTGAATTAATATTTATTTAATTTTATTTAATTTCAGATTTTATCTCTAATTTTATACATAAGAATGATAATAAATATTTTTTTAATAAATTTATTATTTATTAAATAATTATTTATTAAAATTTAGATAATTAAATAATCATAAAAAAAAAAATTCAACCTCCCAGACCCCTTTAATATCATCCTGGAAGTGATAGAATAATTAAACACTTAAACACATGATGAGTATAAAAAATAAAAATATGAAAAGAGAAAACAAAATGTAAAGAAGGACAAAGAGGGAAGACAAAGGAAGAAGAAAAATTAAAGAAAAGACAGAGTGAGATATTAGATAAATCTTTATATATTATAATAGTAGAATTACATGTCGTTACTCCACTCCTACATATGTCAAAAGATTTCAACATATTTATCACTTTATTCTATTATTATTTATATAACCTTAGGATAAAATATGAAAGACTTTAAGCATTTATCATAAAAAAAAATTATGAAAAAATCACTTACAGTTAGTTGAATAACTAAACATGATTTAAATGTTATGACAACTTTTTTACCTATCACACACACGTGCAAGTCTCTTATGTTTACCCTTTTTACCTATTACACACAGTTTTTTTTTTCTTTTTTTTTTGGCTTCATTACTTACCACTCATTCTAATGTTACACACTATAAAGACATACTTAACTATTACATCTGACACTTCATACTCCAACGTCCAAACTCATTCTAATGTTACACACTATAAATAGATATACGTCTAAACTCATTCTAATGTTTCACAATTCATACTTCAACTTTCAAAAGTATCCTAATTCTCTTTGCTTAGTATTTTTCAACTTCATTTCTTATTATAATCATCCTTTTCCATGGCCAACCAAGAGGTAAATCCAATCCCAGAGGTTGTTGAAAGTAACAAAAATATGTTGGGAGCCAATAACAATAGGGAGAATCTTCCAAAGGGGTCAGTGGCTTCGAGCCGCGGTGTTGGGAGCAATGACGGATAACGGGAGTTGGAGTTGTTAAGAAAGACATTAGTGCCATGATTCTTGCTAGTTTTGCAAGACTGGTTGCCGGTGCTTGTAGCATGGCAATTGGAGAGTTTGTCTGTGTATGGGTGCTTTGGAGCCACTACTAGCTATTGGGTTTATAAGGAATCACAATATTAGAATGGGAGTTGTTGCTGCTACTGTTAGCTATGCATTGTTAGTGTTTGGATGGTTAGAAGCAGTTCTTAGAAAAACTCCAGTGATACAGTATTATCTTAGGATTTTGGTAGAAGGTTGGATGGCTATGGTCATAACACCTGGCCTCACTAAATTGATTTGTTCTGCCCAATTCTGAATATCATTTAGTCCTGAATCTCTTTTCAATTAATTCTGATTTTTATTGGTATAAATTATTGTTTTTACTAAATCAATATTTTATTGCTATATAACTAAACTCCTACCGTCATTGAACTTAAAAAAAAAAAAAAGTAAGAGAATATGTGTCAATCATACAACCTGTAAACCTTACCATTACTTCAAAGACATGCACAAGGTTTTAGTCAAAAGGAAAAAAGAAACACAATATTTAAGTTTATTTTATTTCGTTTTTTATTAGGCTTAAATTATTTTTGGTTCTTATGAAATAGAAATTTTTAATTTTAGTTATTCAAATATTTTAATTTTTATTTTGTTTTAGTTTCTATTATAAATATTAACAAGTTGTTAATTCAAGTAATAATAAATTTAATCCTCTTAAAAATATTTTTGAATAAAAAATGATAGATGAAAAAAATGTGGTTAGAAGAGAGAAGTTCACTATAAATAATCATACAACAAAATTTTCAACTAAATACACTTGATCATAAAAGGTATGGAACTATTTTCACCCACAAGTATTAGTATTACAATTCTATAATTCTTTGATTTTCAATTATGTGTTCATGGCTTAGATATCTTCATTGGTATTTTTTGTGCTTAATATCATATTAGGTGGTTTTTTTCCCCTTAATCCAATGACTCAACCCAATTCACATAAAATATAATTGAGTTTGATTGAAGTAGGTGACTTCATAGGTTGAGTGCGACTTGCTTACGATTTCTAATTACTGCAAACAATGAATGAAAAGAAGGATATCAACATGTGTTTCTTTGTGTAATATTTTTAATTGAATTACTATCCATATAAAATGATTTAGTTGACTTGTCTGAATTATTCATATCTGCCTTAAAAAAAGAAGAAGAAATAATTTGTTGGAATTTAATATTGAGAAACATTTATCAAAGTATTTACATTAAAAGTAATTATTTTTTAAAAAATAAATTAGAGTAACTTGATGTGTGTTTTTTTTCATAATTTTTCATAAATATATATTTTTTAAAATAGTTTCATTTGAGATACTTTGAAAATTAAACGTGATTACTTATCGAATCGAAAATTGAAGCATTGTCTCACTGCTTGCTGATTACTATTCACTAAAATAAAAATAAAATCACCGCATAATGGTCTAAATTAAAAATAAATTATATAAATTAAAAGTGTTGAGACGAGAGAAAGAAACAGTGTTTGAGAAAATATACGGTCTGAAAAGTGAAAACCGAAAACCAAACCAACAATTAAACATCTTAAGAAACAGACGCTTTATATGTCCAATGATTCCATGTAAAATAAGTAATGTGATTTTTGTACTTACCGACGGCCACTAACCCTCAGTAATTAAGAAATTTCTTGTAGTTACCCCACACTCATACATACATATCGACCTTGACACCAATGCAAGACTAACCTAAAGTTTTAGAAAAATATTTAATTTTTTTTAAATGGAACAATTTATATAGTGTTAGCCTAAACTTAACACTAGTAGTGAAGCTTTTTGACCAAAATAGGTAAAAATAATAATTATTTACCGAAGTAATATAGTAAAATAACTATTTTAAATATGTTTTTAAAATATAAATGATAATAAATTTTAAAAAAATAAATGATCAAAGTAAATAAAATAAATAAGATAAATAACAAAAAAAATAATCATTTGGCCTCTCAACTTTCAAGTAACATGACATGTCTCTCTCAAAAAAAAAAAAGCCACTAGTTCATTAAGTCAAGAACATGTGTTTGTGAAAAATTCCAATACACAGTTTTATCAAATACAAAAAAAGTGAAATAAAGACTAAAACAAAACAACGTGCATTATTAATAAAAATTAGGCATAATTGTAAATTTTCTATTATTTTTTGAAATGACGATTTTCATCCTCCAGTTTTAAAAGTAAACAATTGGGTCCTCTAGTTTAAAAAACGCACAAATTTAATCTCTTCGTCTATTTTAAAGAGTTGACCGTTAATTTTAACGTTGACTTTATCTACTTAATATTTTTGAATTAACAATAATGATTCATATTTTTGAATTAATAATAATGACCCATATTTTTTGAATTAATAATAATAACCAACACTCTTCTCCTCTTCAAAATCCTAAATTTTTTTCATCATTGTTCTGAAGTCTCCTCTATTCTTCTCCTCTGAGATTCCAAGACTCAACGATCTTACATCCCTTCTCATCTCTTTTGATATTCACTGCATGAGCCATCAAAATTGAAGAAAAAAACATCACAAAGGTCACATTTCTCTTGCAGTTCAGACGATCTATTAACAAGAAAGCTAGAAAGAAAAGGAAAAAGATGTAGACACCACTAAAAAAATCAATCTGTCCAAATTGATGAGAAAATGAGTGAACAAATAGTTTAACATTATTACATGAATTACAAGCATTGAATTTAATTTTTTTAATTAAATTTGTATTGACAACAAAAATTAGAAAAATGATTGAAGAAAAAAAGAATGGAAAAAAATGAATCAACCAATTTATTTTTTTTTTTCGAAATGAAAGGCAAATGAGGCAATTGCTTTGGGCCTATTATTTATGAAATTATTAGTATTTTAGTTATTAATTTTTTTCTCCTGAATAAATCTTAAATATTAATGATATATTCAAAATCTTTGATTGTGAAAACGAAAAAGACTTATCATTTCTCTGTGAGAGACTTTTACAACTTCCGTAATGCCTTCTTGTTCAACCTAGTTGAGTCTTGGAGGAGAAAATGAGACTTTAGAACAGTGAGAAAAAAAATTTAGGATTCTAAGAAGGAGAAAAATGTTAGGCCATTATTATTAATTCAAAAAATATGAGTCATTACTAATAATTCAAAAAAATATGGATTATTATTATTAATTCAAAAATATTAAGTAGACAAAGTCGATATTAAAACTAATGGTTAATTCTTTAAAATAAACGGACAAATTAAATTTGTACATTTTTTAAACTAGAAGTATCTAATTATTTACTTTTAAATTTGGGGGATAAAAAATGTCATTTCAAAAAATCAGAGGAATGAAAATTACAATTAAACCTAAAAATTACTAACGTTTAAAATATCATTATTTAAATGTTTAAGCATTAAAAATAATTATCATTTTAATTTGTTTATATATATTTTTATTTAACTAATGTTTTTAATTATGAATAGTACTTCCTACATCACTAATGAAAATACTAAAACAAGAAATTAAATGTATTTTTTAGGTGATGTTTACTTGTAATTCTATTTTCTATTTTCTATTTTCATTTATTATTTTTACTTTTTAATTATTAAACTATGTTTTATCTTGATTCAATTTTATTTTTTGTTTCAAATACTTGTACAGAAAACATAAAAAAAAAAAATGTTTTTAGTGGTTTCTATATAAATAAATAAAAATAGAATGAAAATAAAATGACAATTTTGTAATTAAAAAGTAAATATAAAAAATAAAACCAGAAAAAAATTATAAATAAACGTCCCCTAGTATTTCCAAAGTCTCATAGTAATAAAATAAATAAAACTATTTTTTAGAGCAATTGAGATTTTTTTTTATAAATAAAAAAATTAAAAAAATGGCACTAAGTGAGTCATCAGTAACTAAGCAATTCGAAGCTGAAGCTGGACAAGAATTTAATAAAATAAACGGGGAGGAGGATTTGGCTCCTGACTTAGCAAGAATGTCTGTCACATTATTTCCTTGCCTAAGCGTATGCTTGAAGCTAATATTCCAAGGTAGTTGTACGTAATCACGAATGACCGAAACCTGCATGAAGATGAACAACGTCGAGTCCTTCAATGATGAATTTCATAGAAGTGGTGGAATCCGTCTCACAAATAACATTAGAGAAACCTTTTGTGTGGGCAAGTTTAATGCCATGGAAAATAGCACACAGCTCAATGGTGGTGTTTGAAGTAAAACTACAATTGCTCATATAACGCGTGATCCAATTGCCTGTAAAATATCGTAGAACGCCACCAAAACTTGACAAGCTAGGATTACCAAAGAAATTACCGTTCGTATTGATCTTAATGTAGTTTTGCGGAGAAGATTCCTAACCAGTATCATTTCAGTTAAGGATGAGCTGGTCGAGTTTGTCCATTTGGCTAGATGTAGAAGAGAACTTATCTGATTATGTATATACCACTCTGGTCAAACTATATCGTTAAAAATCACCTCATTCCTCACACACCAAATCATCTAACAAATGATGCTGAATAAAAGTTGAAAATTTCCTTAAATATTAGTTTTGAGCCGGTATGCAACAATCAGTTAACAATTGAGATTTTGATATTATACTATTATAAAGAATACTACTTAGCTTTCATTTTACGTCACAAAGGGCTGCGCAGCCCCACTAGAATTTAACAAACAATTAACTTCATGGTACATGATCACACTTTATGACCAGAGAAACTTTAGTTTTTATTGACTGAAGAGAAAGTTTAGTTCCTAAATAGAAAAATATTTGCTTTCCATTAAGGACATTAAATATTAAACTAATTTAACAGTTTAGTTGTCTTCTGTTAGGCAAAAATGAGAGAATCGCAATATCTAGTCAATTAGCTTTCTCTACACATTTTCAGTGTAGAAAAAACAACAACTTAACTTCAAGATCACAATTTTTTTACCATAGAAAAAGTTTGGTTCCTAAACCACAAATATTTGCTTACCAATATAGTCACCAAAAAAGAAAAAGAAAAAAAGTTGCTTTCCATTAATATGATATGTTTTTACACTGAAAAAGTATAGAAAAAGCATAAACTAGATTGTCGTTCTCCCCTTCTTTCTTTTTTCCAATAAAGAAGAGAACTAACTAAACTTTTGAAATTATTTTCATTATTACTATTTACAACAAAGCCAAAGCCTGCACGGCACTCCATTGATTAAAACATAATCACAATCTGACTGAATAATATTATGAAAGTATCATCATTAAATTCTTAATTAATTACTCAACGTAGCCACCATGTATCACTCTCATTAGTGCGGAAAGAGCAAAACTCAAACCATAGAACTTCAGCTCCAACCTCATTGATGCTACTACCTCTTCTTGGCCTCACTGGCTCTCTGCAGAGAGGACAAGTTGCACTTTTGAGACCAACCCATGTATCCAAGCAATTTCTGTGAAAGAAATGTTCACACATAAGCACTCTAATCTCTTCACCATCTCCAATTTTGCATAGACAAACTGCACAATCAACATCTTCTAATTCCTCTGAGGAAAGTGCATAGTGGCTTATGCTTTGGTCTAATTCACCAAATATTGGGATTTGATGAGAACCATATTGGAGCTTGTAGAAGGGATAGTAGAGAAGAAAATCTAACACCCATTTCATATGAGTGTAGAATAGAGCTAAGTATTTCATGATGAACATGGTGAAGGTTTGGTTTGGTGGGAAGAGAAATAGGAGTGTGCTTAAATATTGGCTGGTTCCGATTTTGGTTTGTGATAAAGTTCAAACTTTTTGCGATATTTATAACCTTTTTTGGTGTACAGATGTTTAAGGTGTATTTGATACAATTTTTTTAAAATTTTTTTAAAAAGTCACTTATAAATAAAAAACCAAATACTAATTAATAAGAGTTTTTTAAAATAAAATAAAAAAAATTAGAAATGAAATGAAGATTTTATAATAAGTTACTCAAAATTAATTATACAAAACTTATTTTCATATTTTTTCTTTGAATATATAACAAATTTTAGAATATTTTTTTCTAAAAATTAATGTAAATTATTTCAATTATTCAAGAATTTTTTTTTATAGTTTTATTTAATTTGTTTCATTATACAAAAAAATATTGTTAATGTTAATAAAATAAAATAAATAATATTCTAATTATTAATCAATTATTTAAAATATCATCAAACATCTATTAAAATCATATACTTAAAAACTTATAATATACTAATAATATAGCATTGAAATAATAAATGTTTCTTATTTTTTTAAAAATAAAAATAATGAATAATATTGTAAAGTATATAACAAAATAGTAAAATATCTAAAAATATTTAAACTTAAAATTAACTTTTTAAAAGAGATAAATAAATATTATTTAAACGGCTTTAGCTTAATTTTTAAAGTTCATTTTTTTGACTTTTAAAATAAAAATAATTTATAAGTTAAAAATAAATCAAGCAAAACGTATCCTTATAACCTTTAAACATAATATATGGATAGAGTTTAATGCTTATGTATTGACGTTGTAAAATAATTTTACATTATAAGTCAATCACAATAATTCATTATTTTAATAACTTTTAAAATAATTATTTTGTTTTAGAAACTCTGGAGTAATAAAAAAACTAGTCAAAGCAAGTGAGAGTGGAACCTTACTAGGCCTTGTTTATATAAGAGATTTAGAAATAAATATATTATCTTTATTATACATAAAATAACAAATTAATCTCAAAGATAAAGATAATATCTTTATTTTTTTACAATTATCCTATAATTATTCTCTTAATTATCTCTCCGCCAGGGTGGTTAAGAATTCGTTCGATAGTAAGTAGATTAGCAATCGTCCGATTAACAAAATGATCGAATAGTATACAGTCCCTCAGTTTGAACACATAACACGAAAAGGCTAAAATTAGTTTCATTCAAATAGTCAACCTTTGATTCTTTATTTTTTGCATTTGTTTGGATATCGATCGATAAAATAATCAGATAATATAAATTTTATAAAAAATCAATTAATTAATCATAAATATAAGATTATAATTAATTAAAAATATAAAATAATTTTATACCGTAAATCCACCACCATTTTTTTAGTAATAGATATGTGAAACTTTTGTATGTATATATATATATATATATATATAGAGATATATTTTTTAAGTCATAACAATTGTGACAAATTAATCTAATTGTTGAACTAACATATTGATACTATGGTCCTCAAATTATATTATTTTTGACAAATTAATCCACCATATATGTAATAAACGGTTGAATTAATTTATCGTAACGTTTACATATAATTCAACGACTATATAGACTATTTGCCCTTATGGATGATCATGGATGTATAGTTTTGACTTTTGGTAGGCGCAATAAAAGAGTGATGGCTAAATTTGTTATGTTGTTGTTATATATTTGAATATTATATCATATGATATGATGAAAAAAAATATGAACAAAATATCCGCTGAATTAAATTGTGTTCATGAATCAAGGAAATAAGAGAATTTTTTATTTCTCTTAATATCTCTCTCAATTCGATGATGATGATGAAAAAAAAAAAAGAATTAATTAAATTAATCGATTTTTTTTTTAGAAGTAAAGGCAACTCAGAGTAAATATTATTTTCATTTTCACTGTGCAAGTCAAAGATTATGGATATTCTTTAACTCATTAAATCGGTGATTAATTCCAATGACTTGCAATGTGTGATTATTGTTGGTCAAAAAAAAATTACATAATAAAATCGAACATGAAATTTTCAACTAAATGAATCAATTTCACCGTAAAGAAACAGTATGCTTTACACCTCTACACCAATCTTTTGAGTTAAATTATTATCATTTAAGTACTTTTGTTTCATATTCATCGATCATATAGTCTTTTTTTTTAATATTAATTTTTTACAAATTTAAAATATTATTTCTTATTTAATTGTTATAATAATAATAACAATAATTTATTGTAAGTAATAAGATAATTAAATAAGTATTTTAGTGTTAATATAATAACATGAGTTTATTCAGAAAAAAATAAAATAATATAAGTTTAGTTATCTGATTGCTCGAGGTCCATTATAAAATCTTCTAGATGTTTAACCCCTTGTTTACCCAATAGCAGCTTACTTAAGATTAACATGAAATAATTTACTTTACTTTACTTGCCTCCTACTTAAGACACAACTTGATCCACTTTTGCTGTGGTAGTAACTAATAAGTTTCTGGTGATCCTTCAACCCAATAGAGAGAAGAGGAGATGTTGCTCTCTTTTGTTTAGCTTTGTTCTTCGTGTTGCTTTCTCCTAAAGGTGTCAACTAAGGGGATTGATTATGAGCACTTCCCTTATTTCTTCGAGCACATAAATGTAAGGCCATTCACCTTTCCTAATAAATATGAAGAATAAGGATAACACACTAGTTGTAAAATAGTTTTATATTGTTAATTAAATAATATTTATATATAATTTTTAAAATAATTTTATAAAAATCAATTAAATTATTATAAATAAAAGATCCTCATGGTATAAGTAATATTATGTAACTGAGATATTATCCTTATTTTCAATTTCAGTGTTTTGAAAGAAATATTAGACCTTATTATTTTGATTAGCCGAAGCGTACCTCTTGTAGTCATTGTTAACAAATTCTTTGCACATGGTCTCTTGTATAATAAAGAAAGAAAACAAAGAGTAATCTTCTAGCCTTAACCATACTGGTGGAGTATATGAATCAATGGGACAGCATCACATGCTATATTTATAAACAAGAATATAGAGACCCCTCTCCTTATTCGTTCTCAAACCATAAGGATACTCATTAGTTCCTCTTATTATTTTCTAACGGTTCTTTATTATCAAGTAATTAATTATAATAATTGATAATCAAATAAATTCGTAATATATGAAACCATATAATATTTTTCTAACATGTTTTTCTTCTTAAGATTATACTTCTTATTTCACCCTTTTTCTTTTGAGTGGGATTCCAAGCCAAACTATATCTGGCACTCACAAGAGACACAACCTGATGAATCAAAATAAGCATATCGTGAAATCTAACTCGGTTAATTGAGTTGGGTACATTTCTATTGATAAAAACATGAATATTATAAACCTTTTTTTATTTTAAGTTCGATTCTTAATGATTAAAAAAGAAAAAAAAAAGTGAACATATGCACATTAAAACAACCCCTTAAATACAACGGATTACACGTTTCTAAATTCGGTCTAAAGCATGAAAAACATCTCACACAGAGAAGCACGTATTTGATAACAAAAGAAAGTGTAACAACACAAACCCCATATGAAGCAAAATCTTAAAATGAGGTGCAAGACATGACAATATGGGAGAAAAACAAAATATATAGGAAAAAAAAAACATAGAATAAAAGAACTACAGGAATAAAAAAATAACTAAAGATAAAACCAACTAATCGAGCATTGTGCATGGAACGAAATGGGAGAAAGCAAACTGGGATATGAATCGAAAACAAAAGGAGGACTTAGCTCGGTCCTAATGCATTGGGCATGTGCGATGCTCCTAATGGGGAAGTTATGATTGCTTTCTGCACCTCCCTTTTTGCTCTGCATCTCTTTTTTTGCTTCTACACCTCCCAAAAGACCCAAATAGGCCAAACTACCCCTCCCCCAACTACCCAACACCCTACATGGGCTTCCACGATGGTTCAATAAGAACCACCTTGGAAGGATGGACATTCGCAACGGTTTGCCTCTGACTGTCGTGATAGGGTGGGCTTTTACGACGGTTACCCTACCATCGTTGTAAATTTAGTTGATTTAATCATAGAAATGACACCACGTTACTTTTCACAACGGTAGTAAGACAACCGATATGGAACTCATTTTCTCATGATGAGTAATACTAATGACAATTTCATTCCGGAGGAAGAACAAAACTTCCAATTTTAAAAGATTTTAACATCCAAGTTTGAAAGTGCTAACTGAACTTCTAAGAAGCATTCCAAAGATGAGGATAGGCTCTAATAATGGTTTTTGAAAGCCTCTAATAATGGCATCACATGACTATAATATAACAAATAACAGCATCAAACTTAAAAAATAGTTGCATCGACCATGTATATTTATCTGTATAATTTCAACTATTTCTTTTCTACCTCGATTTAAGTTGGGGTCCGCATTCTAAAATTGTTATTTCGAGGAGAGCTTTGCTATTTATCACCCCAAAACGAGAATTAGTCACACAGATGTATAACTGTACAAATATTCATTCAAGGATCGAAGACAAAGAAATAAAGCCTTTGTTTCAATAGGTCATTTATTAAAAATTCATATATATATATATATATATATATATATATATATTAAAATTATTAATACTTGCATGAATTGAAGGTCAATTTTCTAATGCAAGGTGATTTTAAGGATAAATGTGAGGAACTTTGCAAACAACACATTTTTTTTATAGGCTTAATTTAATTACACTTTCGGTCTTTCAAACTTTCATTAGTTATTTCGATCCTTCTTTTAATTTAGTTTCTATTGGACATTTCATCCTCTAAGTTTAAAACATCGCAATTATAATTTAATCATTAAATTAAAATAGCTGATTATTAAATATAACATTGATTTTTTTTTTTTTACTTTCAAAAGAAAATTACTTAGTTTTTACTAATCACAAATTTAAATTAATTATTTTTTTAACTAATCACAAAAAAAGACTGACTCAATTAAATTAAAAAAAATTTATGACTAGTAAAAAAATAGGTAATCAAATTTAATTAAGTTAATTTTATGATTAGTGAAAAAAATCTTTTTAAAGTTAAAAAAAAAAATAATAAAAAAAATTTAAAATTATATTTGATGACCAATTGCTCCAATTAAACTGTTGAATCAAAATTATAAAATTTTAAAAATAGATGATGAAATATAATATGAAAGAAAGAAAAAAAAAGTGTGATTAAACTTTTTTATATGCCTCCGTGTGATGTGAGTCACCCACCAACAAATTCTGAAGATAAAAAATCACACACAAAAAAGGTATATATGCCAGATCCCTGAATGTGACCCTAAGTGATGAAAATTGAAAATTCAAAGTTGAATGCTTAGATTAAGAATTAAAGAAAAGGTTCAGTTCAGCGTTATCTCATGAAACAATGCGGTAAAGTAAGCAGAAGAGCGTTGGTAGCCTGTGACACACATTAATAAAAGGTGGTGTGAGGTGGAAATTTAATTAATCACTCTTTTCCTTTGGCTCTCTCTGTCACTTTCTGTGACTACCCACAAGTCAAACACAACTTCCTCAGCTCCCCCACACATTATCATCATCATCGTTCATTTATTTTATTATATATAGACCACACACAAAAAAACATCAATTGAATTCAACAACAACAACAGCGTACCCATTTTATTTTTAATTTCTTAATTTCATCGATCGATTGTCCTCGATCTTCTGGTGGTCTACGATCGTGGGGCACACTAGCTCCCTCTTTCATGATTCTGTTCTACACAAGTCTTCAAGACCCCACTTTACTTTCTCCCCTTGTCTCCTTCCAATTTCGATTATTTTCCTTTACTTCATCATACAGGTTCCATACCTCATATATATTATATATCAATATTCATATATAATTGACATACACATCAATATTACTCTGATGTATGGTCTTTTTTATTTGTTCCTACTAATTATACTTATTCATGCATGCTTGAATCTTGATTGAAGTTATTTTGAAGAAATTAATAAGCGTTGCCTTAATTTTTTTATTAGGCAAGAGAATCTGAAAAATGGCAAATATTTATGCATAAAGTTCTAATATTGGTATGCATAAAATGAACTCTAATTTATGGTCTTTGGGTTTGTTCTTTATATTTATTCATGTTACATGCTTGATTCAATTTATTTTGAAGAAACAGTCGGTTAGTTATTATTGGCCAAGAGAATTCTAAAAATGTAATTATTTAAAAAAAAATGTTTCTAGGGCTTTATTTTTATTTCCTATTTTCAATTTTAATTTACAAAATTATTATATTGTTCTCAATATGTTTCTTGTTTACACAGATCTGCAAAAGAAATCAAAAGAAGATTGTTTGATAACAAGGAAATAGATTAAAAAATGAAAATTTGGAAAGAAAAAAACTGAAAATAAAGTAACTATACCCTAAATATGCACTATTAGTGATTTTAACTAATATATGATAAAACTTACAGATTTTGTTTGTGTAAGTTCTTGTTCCATCGCATTTACATGTGAAAATCATTATATAAAAAAAATTGTATTAACTTTTTTCTGTATAAAATAAAAAATCCTTCTTTATATTATAAAAAAAATGATGTGTGATAGTTAATTAATAGATATGCCAAAAATGATGCAGGTGGAGGGTCCTGAAGAAACTTCGGTGTGGGGTTTTGTCTTTTACATGAAGTGAGGTCAAGTAGGGTTTGTGTCGATTAAAGCCATCTTCTTTATAAGCTAATAGGAATGGAGAAAGATCACAACTTTTCGGTATATACACTACTTTTCTCTTTCTCATTCTCATGTCAGATCTTTTCACTCTCTCATATCATCACCATATGATGTTGTTTTGCTCCAATAATTTCGCTGAATCATCATATCATCATCCACTACTGCAGGCACCATCATCCATGCCTCCAAGTTTCATCAACACACTAGATTACTCTCTAGACCAACATCATTTGTATGCACCAAATCAACAACATCTCATGAAGTTCCAAGGTTGTTCTGGTGGTGGTGATGAACACAACGAAGATGGATCGATATTGGTGGATTACATGCCTCAAACACCACCTCCACCACCCCCACATGGTTTCTATGGTGGTGCTAGTGGTGGTGGTGGTGGTGGCACAACATCCTATGACAAGCTGAGTTTTGCAGATGTGATGCAGTTTGCTGATTTTGGACCAAAGCTTGCTTTGAACCAAGGAAAGAACTGTGAAGAGAATGCAATAGACCCGGTTTATTTTTTGAAGTTTCCTGTGTTGAATGACAAAATGGAGGAGGATCATCATCATCACCACAACATGATGGTGAACAATGATCATGATGATGCTGATCAAGGAGAAAATCACAATGGTGATGACGAAGACGATGACGAGAGGTTCAACTTGATTGGTGTGGATCAAGACAAAGATCACGAGGGGATGATGATGATGAGAGATGATGAAGAGACTACTCGAGTCTCTGGTGACGACAACAACAACTCGGTACAGATTCATCGTCAGCAGAAGAAGAATGGTGCTGCGGAGAACAAGAACAACAAGAGGAAGAGGCCAAGGACTGTTAAGACAACTGAGGAGGTTGAAAGCCAGCGCATGACTCACATAGCGGTTGAAAGAAACCGTAGGAAGCAAATGAATGAGCATCTTCGTGTCCTTAGATCCCTCATGCCTGGTTCATACGTCCAAAGGGTATGCATTCAAATCATTAATTGTTCTTTGATTCACTTTCTATGGCACACTAAAAATAATAAAGGGTTTTAATACTGAGAGATAAAGAAAGTTGATTGAGTGGGATACATGAATTATTATTGTAAACACTCAAATACATGTTTTCAATTCCTATGGATCAACAAAACAAAATACGAGAACTCTTAGATTTCTCTTAGTACCATATATAACAACTCTCTTACATGTTGCTCTACTTTTCATCTTCAATTTATGTGTAGGGTGATCAAGCTTCTATAATTGGGGGGGCAATAGAGTTTGTGAGGGAATTGGAGCAACTTCTTCAATGTTTGGAGTCACAAAAGAGGAGAAGGCTACTAGGAGAAGCTCAAGCAAGACAACAAGTTGGGGATCCATCTCTTGCAACACAACAACAACAACAACCTCCATTCTTTCCACCTCTGCCTGTTCCAAACGAGCAGATGAAGCTTGTGGAGATGGCGGCGGAGACTGGCCTCCGCGAAGAAACCGCGGAGAGCAAGTCTTGTTTGGCCGATGTCGAAGTGAAGCTTCTGGGATTTGATGCCATGATCAAAATCCTATCAAGGAGGAGGCCAGGCCAGTTGATCAAGACCATTGCTGCACTTGAAGATCTTCAACTTATCATCCTCCACACCAACATCACCACCATTGAACAAACAGTTCTTTATTCATTCAATGTCAAGGTACTATATACATATATATACATGGTTTCCCCACAAATCACCCCCCTAAATCTTAAAGCTTAACAAACAATATAACAACTGTCTTATCTCACTAGGTGAGGTCAGATACAAAGATCACTCGTATTATAAACATGATTAAAACCCAAATGTGAAGTTTTGTTAAATCTTACCTTATTAGAAGTATTTAATTAACACAACCCTCCTCTCTATTAGGTTATTTAAGCCCTAAAGCATATAAATATATCATAAAAATTAAAATCTATGATTTCCTTTGAGATCTTTTGTGTTAACTTGATTTATCTAATGCATGTGTAGGTGGCTAGTGATTCAAGGTTCACGGCAGAAGATATAGCCAGCTCCGTCCAGCAGATATTCAATTTTATTCATGCAAACACTAGCATGTGATAATAGAAATAGTAATAATAATAATTATATATTTATGTATGTAGCTATTATATATGATGATGTTGTGTGTGTGGTAGTAGTGTAGGTGCTGTATTCGTACAAGATTATATTTACTTGTGATTCCTGTAGTTTTCTTTATGAGATACCAATGATGTTGATTTTACACCTCCGCGGCTTGCAACGTTCCCACGTTGTTTCGATTTACTATTGTCATTGTCGTAAAGGGTGATTGAACAAGATGATATGGCTAGTCTTTCCTATCATCATATATTTCTTTTCTCTCTCCTAAAAGTAGCACCACGTTGTATCAAAACTATGGTTATATATGCTAAAGATGAATTCATTATTTTTCGAATTTGATTTTTTCACATATCTTACTTTTACATTATTTCATCACTGTAATTATTATGACTCTTTTTTTTTTTTTTCTCTATTTCCCACACTTATTTTACACTTCTACAAATGATACGAGATAATCACTTTTGTTAATTTTTAATGAGGTGAAGATGATACTTGGGTGGGAGTAGTAAAATTTAGGCAAGCACATATATATAGATGTGTGGGTTTTTTTTTTCTTAAACAATAATTTCTATTTTATATTATTATTTGTCGACTTTCTTTTCCTACCGTGTATAACACAATAATAATAATTTTTAAATTAAATGCTTTATTCTATTTTCCATATATATAAGTGATATGGACACATCCCGACTTAAAGAGAGTCGGTCTTGTAAGGTAAATTTTAAAAATGGAAATTTTTATTTATTTAATAATATTGATAAACTCACGTTGAAGCATGTTGTCCCCACACTTTTACGTACATATATTCTTATTAGCTCGGAGCAACATATCAATGTTTCATAACATTATACACCAACCACCCATTCTAACAAAAGTTGATTTCTATTAAGTAAATATTCAATTACGAATTCATGAATCAACATAGTGTATACTAGATAAATCTATATTAAGAAAAATCAAATATATTTTTTTTTATTAAAAAATATTAGTTTATTAATTTTTATTAAAAATATTAATAAAAAAATTTGAACTTACTATTTATCCCTTCTCCTTCTCTTTTCTCCTTTCAGTACTTTTTTTCTTACCACCCCACACACCTTATATCTCCATCAAAACCAAGATAAGTAATGATTATATCTAATTATATAATAAATTTAAGTTTTAATCCCAAAATACCTTTTAATTTAAATAGAGTGTACTGTAGATAAAATTAATAATAAAATAAGTAAAGAGTAAAAAAAATCAAGCTATAAATAAGACAAAAAAAGTTTATATATAGAACGAGACTTCCTAATATTTTATACATACTAGCTTGTTCAAATTAAGTGCATGTTTGTATTCTACCATATCACACAAATATAATTCATGTATATATGGACAAGAGAAGTAGAGAAGTCTCTTGAAAACCACTCATTAGGTCAATTTACACACATATTCGAATCCTATAGGGATGAGGTTGACCAGTTCATAACATCACATGTGCTATATGATTGGTGTTGGAGATAGATAAATAGATAGATAGATTGACTTTATCTAAATTTCAATGCACTCACTTCGTGGGAAAGAAACACATAAGGGACAGTACTGTGGCAGAGAAAGTCCACGAGACAAAATCTTCATTTTGGTGTTTGTTTCTATGAGAGATTGCAATTCATTCAGATCTTAATTATTAATTATTAATAATGAGTAGCCTCGTTGCAAAGTATATACGTACATGATGATGATGACTCTGAGGTGCAAAGTCAACATGTACCATGCATATCGCTTTCTCTTTGGTCTTTTGACCTGTCAGAAGTGTGAGACCGTCTTGGAAGCATTAGGCTGGATTTTCAGATGGAGCCATCCTTTGTAGGGTCTCTGATCTCTGGTTAAATCTGAATCGGGTGCAAAGTTTTGTGTGGCTTATGAGAGGGTTACTATGATGTTGAGGTTGAGAGATACGTTCTAAACTAGATTGTTGTCTCAATCTACAGTTTTAATCGTTTTATTCGAGAACGGTTGACTTATATTTGGATATTTACAAATTTTAATATCATTTTGCGGTATTTTTTATTCTTTTTTATCTCTTTGTTTCTATCACACTAGTCATTACTCTATTCAGATGTCTACAGGTAAAGAGGTGTCCAAACATCATTTTTCTTTAATTAAAACATATTCCCTAATGAGTGTGAGCATCCATATTCTCTATGCAACACATTTTATATAATGGAGCAACTCTCTTTTGTTTTTGTTTCCAATGGATCTCACGGCTAAAATATTTGGTCATCTCATATATAAATTCTTTTTATAAATTTTTTATTGATTAGTAATGTTGCTTTTAGGAAGTAGAAATTCTTTAATTTCTTTTAAGATATTTCAAATATCTTCAGTTTAGTTATTGAAATTCAAACAACTCATTTTATTTTGGAGAATTTCAAATTCTTTTAAAAAAATGAATTACTTTCTCATTTTCCAATTCAAACACACTCTAAAAGTATATTTGGACACAAAATTGTAAAAAGACTCATAGAAGATAAAATATAAAAAAGAAATTAACTTTTTAGAAGTTAGAAGAAATTATATAACAGAATTTCTAGGATGATGAAGAAATAATTTTAATTTCTATTAATTTCATTTTTTATTTTTTACATTTTCTTCTCTTTAAAGTCCATTTAGAGTATCATGCATCATAATACAATCATTTTATTAAAGAGTGTCCTACACAAGAGTGCATGCCTTTAATCCACATGTGCATATCCTTCTCCAGTTCTGATCCTTCAAGAGCAGTATGGGTTAGCATCATCCACAGTCTCCAAATATATTTGTATTGACTAGCAGATGATAATATCAAAACTTTCAGCCTTTAGGAGTTTAAATGTTTAATTAGGGTAATCCAAAACTATATTAATTAATTCTCAACCATGATTAATTTGCTCATTCAAAGGATTCGGTTCCTATGACTGCTTCGTCTTTTTTACAATTAGTGTTCAAATTACTAGGGTGCACAACACATTCAAATTGCTAAGGATATAATAATACACTTCCAAGTTCTAATTGTTGCTGTTGTAGATGTGAATTTATTAATCTTTGCTTCTAACATAATTTCTATTGGACAATTAATTGATAACAAATTGTTTCCGATCCAATTTACACTTCCTGATCTCTTTGTCTTTAGCTTGTACACGTAATTAATTAATGATGTAGCAAATCAAAATCAGATCTAGCATAATTCACTTGTTTTGTCGTATCATTTAGTGAAACATGGATTTTTAAGAAATTTGTCTTCTCTATCGATCATTTGAATATTTTGCATGTCTAAACATATTTAAAATATAAAACTCTTCAATTTAATTTTAATCTAATAATACTTGTGCAGAAAATGCTTCATTGTGTTATTTAAAGTGGTGATTAGGTATCTCTCCTGTTGTATATCTCATGCAAACCATAAATATATTATTTGACATTTATTAATGAATATAGCTGATCATTCACTAATTGGATATACTTTCTCCTCTCTAAATTTACTGATCTTTTCGTTGTTCAATCAATTAATGCACACATTTTTGCCTTAAAAAAAACGATTAATACACATATCAAGATGTTGCAGACTAACTGAAGTAGCATGGAGAATGTATTTCTTCATGAATTTCGTGAATTTTTACAACAAAGTCAAAAAGTAATTATTTCATATTGATAGGTTGATATTTTTTTTTTTCGAAATGGAAGATTATAAGTATATTCCAACTAACTTACTAACCTAATTTAATGAAAATCGAACACGGAAGCTTTTTGTTAAATAAATCGTTACTACTCCTATGAATATGCAATTAGCCTTACACTAGTGCACCATACACATGCCATACTTAATAAAATGGCATTATTGAGTACAAAAAAAAATTGGAACTTTTTTATGTCGCTTGAATCTTACTCCTTGAAGCATTTGTTCCATGTAGTTAAAGCTTTCGTCCACTATTGGCTACATGCATGATTAATTATCTTCCACATATATATATATATATATATATCAGGTTCTATATACTATGATTAACGTTAATCTCCATACTTTTAGCTGTATGTTTTGTACTTTTATTCACTTACCATTATAGTAGAATGTAACAAACTTAGGGCCCCATAAAAAAAAAAAAAAAAAAAAACTTGGGCATTAATGGGTTACAGTCCCACGGCCTAAAAATGACTTCTTATGTTATGAATAACGATTTTACTTCCTGCATCCCACAATGCTTCCTGCACTCTCAAGTTAGTGTGAGTTGACAAAATTACCCTTCATTAGTACTCATCACTGGGCATTCATGCAAAGTCCGGAAGTAAAAACATCTGGTATGGAAATGCCCATTTCGGAAGTAAAAAAAATCTGATATGGAATGCTCATTCCGGAAGTAAAAAACTTGGTATGGAATGCAGGATTATATAGTTTACATGATTTTAAATTTGGAGGGGCGGTTGCAATTTTGTCGCGATACTTGACAACGTAGGATATTACGGACAAATACAGTTGATACAACCACAATTGCGATCACGATATAATCACCAACAAACTCAAAAACTTTGTCGTTGTGGCTAAAAGCACAATTATAGAACTTTTTATTTTTTATTTTTTAATCTTTCTCTGGTTCGAACAAAAAATGCAATTAAGTTAGGGGAGTATATTAGATTAAAATTGTTTAGGATTTTAAAGATTTTTTTTTGTGTGTAAAAATGTCTTAGGGGTATTGAGATGATATCAAGATTATTAAATAATAAAAAATAATTTAATAATATTCCATCAAGATTATATTGAGATTTTGAATAACTTAAAAAAAATTATTTATTATTTTTTGAAGTATTGTCTTCTTATTAGATTTTGATAGATTATATAGACTTTTTTTACTTAATTACATAAATAACAAACCTAATAAACAATCTTATTCAATTTTGATAGACTTTTCCTTTTTTGTCATAGACTTTTTCTTCTTTTTATTTTATTATCTCTCATTTTGGAGGCGGTTACAGTGACATAATTTTTTTCATCCAATCTCTTACAAGCTTACATCATCTAATGATCAATGTAATCTACCATCTCATTCCCCCTTTAAGTTTATAAATTCTTAATGAAATGAAAATTAAGTAGATCTGAACTTAGAAGAAGTTATAACTCAGCCAAACAAATAATTAAGTCAATGTTTTAAAAGACATTTCTAAATTATTGTAGTCAATTCTGAAAAAATATTATTGATTTTATGAGTTAATTGAAACATTTTATATTTTTAACTAATATTTTGTTATTATTTTTTGTTATCACTTTATAAAAAAAAAATTTGTTATCACTTCATAAAAATTTATGATTAAAAGTAAACTATTATCGTAATCATTTTTTAAAATCATAATCTAATACACCCAATGAGGTTGAACCACGCCAGGGGACTAGGGGCAAGTCTATCCAACAATGCAAAAATTCAGAATGGGAAACAGATGCTGTTATGAACTTAGTGTTTCTAACTTGGACTAATCCTGCGGAATTAGCTTCCACTTTAGCATTGGCTAGCCCAACTGTTAGAAAAAAATAGAAAGCAAAGGTATACAAGGGAACAAAAGATAAACTAATGATAAAAGAAACAAGAGATGACCAAATCTAAATCGATATATTTCAGCCATGCTATATACATAAAGTTGCTATAATCAAACCTTTAATAGGTAAATTATGACGCCTCTCATTAAGTTGTAGTTGTTAAGTCCTCTCTTGAATAGAAGCAACCCCTTATCCGACCTAAAAAACAATCCAAAATGAAACAAACAAGATCATATTAAATCTTAAGTAAAAATCTCAAATTCTAACACTCCTTCCAGATTTTTTTTCGGTACTCCAAGTTTTTCATATCTATGGAGAATCATTTGCACTCCCTTGCATCACGTAGATATGCCTCTTTGCATCTGTGGATGGTTAAGTGAAGCAATGGAATTTGAAAAAAGAGAATCAAGGGATAGTGCAAAACATTGTACAACTCAAAGTTTGATGGTCAAGGAGAACTGCTACTAATCCGTGCTTTAAAATTAAGCACCTAAAAGGCGGTAGTAGAGTTGACAGAGACAAAATTTTGGGTTGAGGATAACACCAAAAGTCCAAAACAGTGCACATAGTAACTTACATTTCATGCCATATATTATCAACTTGTTAACACAACAACATAACCAAAGCAAATGTTTCGCAGTCAATTATCGACTTCTATTACGACTTCAAGTATTAACTTCCACTTACGGATTAAATAGAGAGGGGTTAGAATTTTTTTTACAAAAATTAAAGATAAAATTTTGAAAAAAATATTTAATGTAAAATTTATAAAAAAAAAAATGGATATAAAATTTGTTAATTTCTTTTTTTAAATTGAGAGTAAAATCTGTTTAAAATAAATAAAAATGTAATAAAATTAAATATTTATTAGATATAAAATTAAGATATGATATCCTAATAAAAAAATTTAAATTAATACAAACTTAAAAATTTATTTTTTTAATAATTTTTTTTATTAACATTTTTTTATTTTATATATATTATAAGAGGGAAGGGGAGGAGCCCCCAAATCCGTCCCTGCTAACTTCCACAAATAAAATCTGTATAATACGACATTGAATTAAATGATAGTAGACTACTAATGTGAATATATAAAAGAATGGTATTCTTCTCATCCGAAGTAGAAAATAGTGGAAAAAAAATTGTTCACTCTTGATGATATTTTATTATTTATTAAAATATCAATCCGTATATATTAATTTTACCATCGATGTTACACCTCTTTTGATGTTAAGGTGTACTGCTTAATATACAATATGCCTTTAGATTCATATTATATGTCTTGTATTTTTTATTGTGACAATTGTTGTTACATTAATTTGTTACTAGAAGTGATATCACATTTTATTTAAAAAAATAAATTAATATTTGTTTTCATATATTATAATTTTCATTAATTTTAAAATCTTTCACAATTTATTAAAATGGTGTGAAAAGTGAATATAATATCTATTTTTCAAGTGTTTTAGTGAGTTTCTATATATTAAATATGATTGAAAGAATCTTTTGATAATGAAGTAAACCTTTATACTTCATCCATAACACTCTCATAAGTGAGTGTATGACTAAACAAAACAATGAACTTTTGAGGTAAAAAAAAATTATAAGACATATTTGATTAGTTTGTTCCATTTTAAGAAATGAATACAAAAATATCTAATTAATTATTTTGTTTATGAACAATCTCATGGTCAGGACTATGGTCATGAAAATGGTTTTAAGAATACTTTTTTCACTGGAAGTGAAAAAGTCATGTGAAAATTTAATTATTTAATTGGTAATGTGAGTGTCAATAAATAACTTTTCTCATATTATATACTTGAGTTGATAATAAATAAAATGTTTTATGTTTATTTTTGATAAAATGCAAAAATGATACTATAAATATAATTGAGGCTAAAATTCATTATCTTTTGCCCCGTTTTGATTTGTACATCAGCTAAATTTCATTGTTTTCATGCAAGTAAATGTAATGAAATAATTTTCACATCTCAAAATCATAAAAAAAAAATAGTTCAAAATCATCTCATAAAATTGAAAACAAACTTTAATTAAGAATAATCATTTTGACTCATTTTAAAAACATAAAAGATTAAATATTAAGATCTTTAAAACATAAAGACAAAAAGTAAAAATGTATTAAAACAAATATTTTTTAAATATTATAAAAATTATTGATAACTAAATTTACATTAATTTTTCGGGAATTTATTTTTAAACTAAGTATTTTTCTAATTATGACTTCAATATAATAAATATTTTTAAAAAAAATAAATAATATAACAAGTATTACTTTAAAATATAACATATTAAAAATAAATATAGTTAAAGTAGAATATGAAAATTGTATATACTATTTTTTATATTCAATATTTCCCCCCTAATGTTAGCATGATTAATAAAAGATGATATAACAGAAAATATATACATAAGAAAAATTGAACATCTTTTATTTTTCTAGGTAAATCATCAATTTTAATTCACATCTCACAAAAATACTTTAATGAGATAGAAAATGAGATCTATATTAATCATAATTTTTTTTAGAAAAATATCCTATTAATAAAAAAAATTAATTCTTAAGTCAATTACAATAAAATAAATATAAATGAAAGACTATATGTAATTATTTAATTATAATCTTTAAAATATGAATAAAAAATATTTTGTTAATTAAAAAAATATTATATATATATTTTTTTAAAATTTACTAAATGTGAGGGACATGGCCCCCTCAAGCCTCACTTCCGTCTTTGACCACATGTTAGTTTGTTCTCAACTTATAATTAGAAGTTTACAAGATTATTAAATCAACTTATTTAATTAAGAGCATATTTTCTCGTTAGCTGATTAAGAGAATTCGTCGTGATAATGTTGGTGAGTTTGCAAAAAGGGAATTATTGAGGAGGTTTTATAAAAAAAAATTTATTGGATCATTAGAGCCAGGCCAATTCAATTAAGGTCGTCAATATGTGTAGTACCCATAGAGGAAAAAGATGAGGGAACAAAATAGGAAGCAAAAACATAAAATGAAGAAATTTTGAATAAATTCTTAACAATTAAATTAGTAATTTTTCTTAAGAAATGAATGGAAAACGAGTGCTAAATGGATAAAAATTGAGGCTAATGGCAATGACTATGAATGATATTAAACCTTTTTTCAAAAAAAAAAAGTATAACCTGTTTTTACTTTTTTTTTTTTTTTAATTTTAAAATTTTGAATGAGAATAAAAAAATAAATGTAAATATAATTTAAAAAATATTGATTTTAATTTTCTATTTAGTTTAAACAAAAAAGTATTTCAAATAATTTAAAAAAAAAAGACAATTAATTAATTTAGATATTTTCATTATTTTATAAAAATAAAATATTAGTTTAAATAATTAATTTTACTCAGTTTATAGAGTTATTAAGCATACTTATTTTTCATTTAAACTATTATATTACAATATTGTTTTAATTTCTGTAACTCTTTTTAATTTATATGTTATATTGTTAATTTAGATAAAAAAAATTCATAATGTAAATTAGTAAATAATTTTAAGTTTAAATAAATTTATTATTACTTTTTAAAAACATTAATAAACCAAAAGTTACAAGATTTTGGTTTAAAATATTAAACAACTATAATTTATTACAATAAAGTATATAGCTGATTTAAATAAATCAATGGAATTTTTTTTAAATTACAGTATTTTATCCTGTGTAGCATACACACGTATCCAAAAATAGAATGTAATAGAGAATGTTAATTTAAATTAGATAAAAGTTGATTTTCGTATGACATATTATGTATCACGTAATTCCCAAATAATTTTTCAGAAAATGAAATTGTAGAAAAAAATTACCTGAAATAGATAGCTACAATTTTCCTGGGAGTGGGAGATATATATCAATTCACATGCAAACTAACTCATTTTCATTCATTCTTTTTGGTAAAAAAAATCCTCCTACAAACAATCTGAAAAAAAATTCAAAGGAAACCTCGAGATTATATCAGTAAGAAACTTTAAGATTTTCCTTGAATTTAAATTCATAAAACGTAAAAATTTGTGAAAAATAAATAAAAGTCAAAGGAAATTCTTGAACAAAAAATCCGCACGAACATAGACAAAATGTTCCTAATAGTCAGTGACCAAACAGTCCTTAATCTACGAAAAGAACGAACGATGCAGTTGGTTCAAGATGGAGAAAAGGGAATAATTCGAAACACATATATATGCTCTTTCACTTCTAATATTTTGTTTATTTCTTTCAATAAATTAAAATCATGAGATAATTAAAATCATTTTTATCTAAATATTAATATTTACAGCCTCTTCGTTAGTATAAGAAAAAAATATAATTTTTATTTGAATAATAATTTTAAATTTTTTAGTGTGTATATTCAAAAACATCTTTTAAATGAAGTTTAATTAGGGTGCATAAGATTTTTCTGTCTGTACAACAAAATTATACACATTAAGGATATTCTTGTGGCTGAAAAACTCGAGCTTATTTTTAGCATCAAAATTGTGTTGCATGTGCACCCAATTAGGGACAAGTTTTTTTTTTTCTTTTTTTTTATCAGCAACAAACAGAACACTGATATGTTAATCAAAGAAATGCCAAGTTACAATATAATTAAAACATAGATACAAAAGATAAACTAATTGCTACCTCTTACGAAGATCAAAACAGACCACCTTCCTAAACCTATTCAACTTCTAAGACTTGTTGCACGAAATTGGACCATACATACAGAGATATATCTATGAGTTTCATGTTTGCTCTGCAACAGTCCCACCACTTAAGTTTTATCATTTCCAGTACTTGGTTCCCATCAGGGGTTGCTCCATGGAAGAGTATATCATTCCTATGTAACCATAATATCCACACTGTAACGATCCACACTCCTCACCATCTCAATTTATGTTTCTTAGTATTCACCATGCCACCATGGTGCCAAAAGTGGTTTATAGCTTCTTGAGGTCTTGCAGCAAAAATCCCAAGCCATCGACAGCAATTAGCCCAAACAGAAGATGAGAAGGTACAAGTGAAAAACATGTGATTACTAGTTTCCTCAGCCACACCACAAAATCTGCAAAATCTACCATTATTTGTAAGCACCAGGTTTCTTCTAACCAAGTTCATCTTTGTTGGCACTTTGTTTATTGCCACTCTCCATGCAAAGGCTAGCATTTTTTTAGGGCATCTTGATAGACCATAAGGTTTTGAAAAAATTTGAATTATCATTTATCTCAACATCCATCAGCTGACCATATGCACTCTTGACCATGAATGCGCCACCCAACCATGACCAGGAATCCGTCGCTGCTGCATTAGGCTTGATGAGGTTGATCTGAATTCTCAGCTCATCTAGTAATTGGTTCTCCTACACGAATAATTCTCCGCACCGTAGAAAATTCTAAACCCAATTGTTTTTGCACCATGCTCCCATTTGATTAATATTCCTATCTTGCTGCATAGATGAGATGAAAAGCCTAGGAAATTTATATGCTAAGCTCTTACTACCTAACCATTTATCCTGCCAAAATGAAATATCTTTCCCATCACCTAAAACTCTATTAACACTTCTCCAGAACCACTCCCTATCCTCCTCACTCTTATGTACTTTGCAAATTTCTCTCCACCAAATGGAAGTTGAATGCCCTTGAGTTAGATCCTCTGATTTTTTTTCCCTCTTTCCCTAATGATTTTTACCCATAGAGAATCTCTTTCTGTTATGAATCTCCACATTCATTTAGCCAATAAGGCCTTATTAAAACTCCCCACCTTCTTGATTCCCAACTCCCCATTCTCCTGCAAACCCTCTCCTAACTTTCCCAACACATTTTCCTCACCTCCCCTTTCCCTCCACAGGAAATTTCTCTATATCGTTGTAATCTTTTTCACTATTGAAACCGGAGCCCTAAACCCAGACAAATAAAACAGGGATAGATGAGAGGACAGACTTTACTAGGTATAATCTCCCTCTAAGACACAAAATTTTGTGGCTCCTCGATGCAAGTCTTTTCTTTAATTTTTCAATGACTGGTCTCCATGTTCCTTCACTTTTATAGTTTTCCCCCACTGCATACCCAATTAGATGAATGGGACTGCCATAACATTGCAATTAAGAAAAGTTGCATATCTTTGCACCCACGTGTCCTGGATAGCAACTAATGCGTAAAATATGGAAGCTTAAAGAGCAAGTATATCCTGCACACAATAATAATAGTATATCTAAGTCCTAATATCATAACCTAGAGATTAGAAGTGATTCTAAAATAATAAGTTTTTAAAACACATGTGATTGAAATAATGATTTGAGTTGTAATTTAATTGTAAAAGGAAATAAATAAATAAAAAAAAGACACTTATGTATAAGAAGTAAGGAAGATATATATAAAGTTGATAAGGAAAATCCTGAATCCTGAATTGAATATATATTTTTACATAAGAAAAAGCCAAATTATGAGCTGCTATATAAGTTTGAGGCTAACTGCTTGATCACTTCGTAAGTCACATTGTGAAAACGTAGCTGCAAAGCTAATTCAGTCCAAAACAGTAGTGAGGAAATGTGTAAAGAGGTAGAAAAATTAATACTACTTTACTAGGAACACAACCACCTCTGCACTTTCTATTAAATTTTGAAAAAGAAAGTTTATTTGCATGTGTTTAGAAAAAAAAAACTTTAAAAGGAAGTCATGTAAAATAAGATAAGATTAATCTTAAGACTGGGACAATACAAATAAAACAATTTTAATGAATAGCTGTATAAGGTTCGTACCCGTCCTTGATATAGCTAAGATTTTTGCCAATAGGACACAGTAATTTTTGCTTTTCAAGGATTCTTTTAGAAACCCCTTTTGGCTCAAATTCATGTATCCTTTTTAAGATGAAATAATCTTCAAATTGTCAAAGAATCATCTGAATTACAGTTATGAATTATTATACAAAGTTAGAGTGGTAAACTGGACAAATATGCTCGATTATTAGTAGCTTGACTTGACTCGTTGTTGCTGTTGTTAAACAAAACAAAACAAAGAGGGACCACTTGGAAAAAGAAGAAACAATGAAATTTACATTGTATTTCTTTCCATAGCTGGCACGCACCATGCAATAATTCAGCAATTGTGAATTCAATAATTGACCCCAATCATATAGCTTTCTTCTTCATACTACTTCCAAGCTTATCACTAAGTATTATTCGTTCATTCTAGCTCTGTTTTTTCCCCAATGGCCGACGCTTTACTTGAAATCGTCATTGAAAACTTGGGATCCTTTGTCCAAGAGCAAATTGCTACGTTTTGGGGTGTTGAGCAACATGCTCAGAAGCTTCGCAGCAATCTCACTGCACTCCGTGCTGTCCTCAATGATGCTGAGAAAAAGCAAATAACAAGAAGAGATGATGCCGTGAAAGATTGGCTGCAGAAACTCACAGACGCAGCATATGTCCTGGACGATATCTTGGATGAATATCCAACACAGTCCCCACATGGCCTATCCCGTTTCCATCCTAAAGCCATTCTCTTTCGCCGCAACATCGGCAAGAGGATGAAAGACATCAGCAGCAGATTCCACCACATTAATGAAGAGAGGCGCACGTTTGAATTACGCTCTGGTGTCACGGAGAAGCATGGAGATGATGATAAAGACGATGATTGGCGCCAAACTAGCTCTATTATTCCTGCTGAACACATAGTCTACGGCAGAGACAAAGACAGAGACACAATTGTGGAGTTTCTACTTGGACACAGTGATGAAGAAGACCTCTGCATCTATCCCATAGTTGGCATGGGTGGACTTGGGAAAACAACACTCGCCAGGCAGATCTTCAACGATGGTAGGGTATGCAAACGCTTTGACTTGCCTATCTGGGTCTGTGTTTCAGATGATTTCAACACACAGACAATACTGCAATCCATCGTAGAATCTGCAACGGGACAAAATCCCAACCTCAAGACTTTAGAGGCAATGCGGAAAAAAGTTCAAGAAGTTCTGCAGAGCAAGAGGTATCTACTTGTTCTTGATGATGTGTGGAACGAAGACCCAGAGAAATGGAAGACGCTGAAGGGGATGCTGCAGTGTGCAGGGGGGACAAAAGGAGCTACCATTTTGGTCACTACTCGACTTCCGCAAGCCGCTTCCATCATGGAAACCCAACCTGCGCATCATTTGATAGGATTGTCTGAAGATGACGGTTGGTCATTGTTCAAACATCACGCATTTGGAACAAACAGAAAAGAGAGGGAAGAGCTCGCAGCAATAGGCAAAGAGATAGTGAAGAAATGCGTTGGTTCGCCACTTGCAATCAAAACACTGGGAAGCCTTCTGCGAGACGAAATTGAAGTAACACAATGGGAAAATATCAGGGGAAGTGAGTTTTGGAATATTCGGGAGGAGACTTCCATTTCTGGTGAGCAAAATTCTATCATGCGTGCTTTGAAACTAAGCTATTTTAATTTGGACTTGACATTGAGGAGGTGCTTTTCTTTTTGTGCAATTTTTCCTAAAGATTTTGAAATTGTCAAGGAAGATCTGATTCATCTTTGGATGGCTAATGGATTTATTAAAACCGAAGGAAATTTAGAGGTGGAGGATGTTGGCAATAAAGTGTGGAAAAAATTATACCATAGATCATTTTTTCAAGAAGCAAAGTCAGATGAGTGTGGTATCATTACAAGTTTCAAGATGCATGATCTATTTCACGATCTTGCCCAGTCTATCATGGGTGAAGCATGTGTGGTTCATGAGCATACAAGCTTGACTCATTTGTCAAGTAGAGTTCACCATTTACATTTGTTACGTTCTAATGAGTCTGTCAATATGTCTGCCTTCAAGAAAGTTGAATCCTTGCGGACTTTTCTTCATTTTCGATATACTTCTCAGTTGCCATCAAACCGTCATCTTCGAGCATTACGCACAATATCTCATCTGATTTCCCCAGTAAAGGATTTAGCACATTTGCGATACTTGAATTTGCATGGAAATTTCTCGGGCACAAGCTTGCCTAATTTTATCTGTGGGCTGAAGAAATTGCAAACATTGAAACTAGAATATTTTTTCTCGCCTAATTTGTTGCCTAAAAACTTGACACAATTACAGGATCTAAGACATATTGTGATGAATCGGTGTGATCCAATAGCAGAGATGCCTATGAATATGGGCAAGCTAAATCACCTAAGAACATTGAGCACTTTCACAGTGGGTTCAAAGCCAGGATATGGGTTGGGAGAGTTGCATGACTTGAAGCTGGGAGGCAAGCTGCATATCGGAGGCCTTGAGAATGTTCCCAGTGAATCAGATGCTACACAAGCAAATTTGATCAGTAAGAAGGAGCTGAATCGCTTAATCTTGTCATGGAGTGGTAACGCTGATTCAGACTGTATTAATGTTAACCCGGAGCGAGTACTGGAAGCCCTTGAACCTCCCACAAGTCTCAAGAGTTTTAAGATGAATGAATACCGGGGAACACAGTTACCCAATTGGATGAGAAATCCTTCGGTTCTCAACGAGTTGGTGGAAGTTACACTGAACAGCTGCGTGAACTGTGAGCAACTTCCTCCATTCGGTAAACTACCACACTTAAAAAGCCTATCTGTACGTGGAATGAAAAATGTGGAGTGCATAGATGGTGATTCATATGATGGTGTGGAGAAGGCATTTCCATCCTTAGAGAAATTCAGCGCAGAAGGCTTGCCAAACTTGAAGAGGATGTTGAGAGATGAAGGAGTAGAGATGCTCCCTCGTCTCTCCCATATAACAATTAAAGGTGACTCCAACGTTAAATTCCCACGTCTTCCTTCTGCCGAGCACCTTGATGCCAGTCGCGTTGAGGACGCGGATTCCTTCATGGAAGGCGTTGTGGGGAAAATGCCTTGTCTAAAGACCCTGAGCATGTGGTCCTTTAGAAAACTCAAGGTACTACCCGACCAACTCAGCAGTCAGGGTGTGCTACAGGTACTAACCATTAGTGATTGTGATGAACTGGAGTATCTTCCGGAACATGTGTTACAAGGTCTAACCTCTCTACGAACTTTGTACATTTCCTCATGTCATAAATTGAAATCGATATCTGAAGGCGTGGGACATTTAGCTTGTCTTGAGCGTTTTACTATCGACAACTGTCGAGAGCTGGTGGCTCTACCAAGCAATATGAACCAACTAACTGCCCTTCGGATGGTGGCAATTGAGCGGGGTTCCATGTTACCAGAAGGCTTACAGCGTATCCCCTCCCTACAGACTTTGGGGATTGAGCGTTGTTCATGTAGTTCATTACCAGACTGGTTGGGAGACATCACTTCTCTTCGGGAATTAAGGATCTATAATTGCACCGAGTTGAGGTCACTGCCAAGTAGCTTTCAACGTCTCACCAACTTGTGTAAACTAACCATTATGGGTTGCCCTCTGCTTGAAAAGCGGTGTAAGAAGGGGACAGGGGAAGACTGGCAATACATAGCACACATTCCAGAACTGGATCTGAGTTTCCCACCTAAACCGACATTTTTAGGTAATTAATTACTTTTTTTCCCCTTTTGTCCTTAATGTGTGAAACTGTGCATGAAAAATTACATGGAGTCCTTTGAATAGTGTATATGTTGATGTTTGAAATTGAGTGCAGAGAGAATTCAACGGTCATGCTCGTGAAACTTCTTGAAGGGCAAAATACTGCATGGTGAATTTGACAGGATGGTTGATGCATGAGTCATGTCCACGTGTGAAGTATTTCAATTTGAAGAATCCAGTGCTACTTCATGGTCAGCATGCCTCTCTTTCTTTATTTTTTAAGATAAAAACTAATATTTGTCTCTTCTACTTCTTAAGTCCTGAAATACCCCAGCTAGATAAATTTATTAAAAAAAAACAAACAGATTCAAACTTAAGAAATTAAAAGCACAATTAAGCCTATTTGACCCTTCGCCCTTCATTATACTCAGAAATTGGAGAAGAACATGTCGATTGTGCTGTGTGTCTCAACAAAATTGGAGAAGGAGATGAGGTTATTAGAGTCATGAGATGTGACCATGTTTTTCACAAAGCTTGTTTGCATAAGAATGCCACGTGTCCTCTTTGCAGAGGATCAGTGGCTCCAACTGTGCCTATCACAAACAAGCACCGACACATGGTGGCTACGTTGAGTTATTCACTTCTTTCGTGCCTTTTTTAGACTTCTCTTTGCATTGATGATCAACCAATCGTACGGTTTATAAATTCACTTTTTTCTTTTTTTCTTCTTTGCTCTGCAATTGAGTTGAAAGATGAGTTTAATGTTTATACTACAACGTATCAGAAAAATAATAATCAATCACATTTTATTGTTTAAATAATAATTTTTAATATAATTTTATAGAAATTTAACTAACTTATTATAAACATAGAGTGCGTCACCATTCAACCCAAAAATTCTCAATGCCGAAAAAATATTAGTGAAACCACTCGAGTAAAAGTAAGATATATTAATGATGTATTTGAGAATGTCCCTTGATTGAAAATTAAACAGAATGATTCAATTTTAAAAAAGTAACACTGGGAACTAATTAAAAAATTGTCAAATATAACTCAGGACTCGCATAATAATGATATTTTAAGTTATAAATTTTAATTAATCTTTAACTCAAAAATAATAATTCTAAATCTATTACAAAATCAGTTTAACATAATATGTAATATGTACCAGACATCTTATTTTGATTTTTAGCATACATTATATAAATATATATATTGAACATAATTGAGCGCATACCTTGTTTTTATTCATGTATATTATATTTTTTTTGAAATTAAAAAAAAATATATAGTTTGAGAAATTATACGTGGAATAAATTGATATCACTCATCAGAATTTAGTAACTTTTTTTTTTTTTATCGGAGGATCAGAATTTGGTGACTTCAACTCTATTAAATATTTTTATTTTACATCCATTAACTATCTCAAATCTTTAATGTAATTATAAATACTTTTTTTTCTTTTATTTCTATTACATCATATTACTTATTATATTTATATTTTTTTTTCTTTAACGCAATTACAAACACCTTTTTTTTTTTCTCTTTATTTCTATCTCATCAATTACTTATCATATTTATATATATATATTTTTCATTAGGTATATATTTGTATTTTGAGTGTTAAAATATATCTTTCCTTTAAAATAAGATAAATAAAATGCAACACTTATACAATTATCTTTATCACTGTTTTCTTAAAAAAAAAAAACACATCTAAATTTTTTCCTTACATCTAAACACTCTTTGTACATGTTTTCATCGGAAGACAAGCGATGACTGGTTTAGGAAAGTACTATTTGGCAGAAATGAATCAATGCTATATGTGGTCCAAAATGCAACTATATATGACTCGCAAAAAATAAATAAAATTATATTTTATTCATCTAACCATTATTTTTAAAGTTATTATTAAATAAATAAATATGTAAAAAAATTATTTAAAGAAAAAATGATATTTTATATGAATAAATAATTATTATTTGATAGATAATAGATTTTATTTAATGACTTTTTCTTCATTTTTTTTAATTTTTTTTTTACTAAATCATAACATTAAAAGAGAATGAGCTAGTAAATGTGTTCCGATTTTCCTCCACACATTTATGTTTTGGGCATTTGGAGTAGCCACACATGACACAAAACGATTCAAATGCTTAACACGGTTTTCTTGTGCCATTGGTGTAGTTTTATATTATATGTTTTTAAATTTTCTTTTTGATTGGAAGATAAGTGTACCAGACATCTTTTGACTTTTTTAGCATAATTATATGTGGAGTAAATTGATCATCACTCATCATAAAATTTGGTGACTTCATCTCTAATCATAAATTGAAAAAAAAACTCTATTCATAACTACTTAAGATTTTTTATTTATTTACTTTGGATCATATCAATTAATTATCTTAAATCTTGGATCTAACCATAACCCATTAGCCAAATAGTTTCTAGGAGAAAATTTAAAGTTATTTAGACTCTGGAGGATTAATTGTAAAATAAATAAAATGGAACACAATGAAATACTTTTTATACCTTTTTTATTCAATAATTTATTTTCTTCTTTTCCAATTTCAAGGTAGAATTTCATTATTTAAACATAAAAAAGTGATATTATATACAATTATCTTTATCTCTAGAGGAAGTGGATAGAGACACAACCTTGTACTAACCTTTTTGGATTTTATAAGAAAAATATCAAACTTCATTCATTCGACATCGGTCGATCGGAAAGCAATGACTGGTTTAGGAAACACTATTCTGGCAGAAATGAATGAATGCTTTATGTGGTTCAAAATGCAACCGTACGTGGCTCGCAACAAATGGATAAAATTGTATGAAAAATCAAATTAATTTCAACATTTCTTACAACAATTCACGCACGTTTTCAAAAGACTAAACTAGACCCATATATGAAAAGGTAAAGTGAATATGAAAGTCAGTTTGGTTAGTAACAATTTTTTTTTATATAAATCTCTTTTATATTAAAAAAAACACTAAATAAACATTTTAACTCCAAAATTATAGTTAATTGTTTAATATAATTCTCAATTTTTTTAAATCCAAATTTTAAAATTTTGTAATCTGATTTCTAAATTATTTAAAATACATTTATTGTTTTGTTATTTTTTATTATCAAATTTTGATATTTACCTCTCTTTTACTAATCACATCATTCACTGCACCAAAAAAATTAATTACATCATTCATTTGTTTATATTTTGAGAAATGTGTATTTAATAAAAGAAAGTGTAAATCAAATTATTGTAAATTATAATTGAGAGACTAAAACTAAAATGTGTATTAAGAAAAAAAAAACTTAAAATATGTTACCAACCCTAAATTTGTCTCTTTTGTTTCTGGCCATTAAGTTCGAGACTGAAGAGGTTTATATATACTCCCATATGATTCCAACTCAGAAAAAAACCATAGCCCAAGTCTTTTCATACTTCAATTCCAACACCTAAAGCTTGAGCATGGTGACCAAGTACCTAACTCTGATTTACACTCATCTCAAATGGGTATTTGATTTTCTTCTCTACTACCCCTTTTACATGCTCCATGCTCCTCAACCACTCATAAAACTTGGAACTGAATTGAGTACATTTCACTATGATTTCACCAACAATAATGGCACAGAGGAAGAACATGATCATGTGGATTGTGCTGTGTGTCTCAACAAAATTAGAGAAGGAGATGAGGTTACTGGAGTCATCAAATGTGACCATGTCTTTCACAAAGGTTGTTTGGATGGATGGATTGGTTTCAAGAACGCCACGTGTCCTCTTTGCAGAGGATCAGTGGCTCCTCCAACAAGCCCTATCATCACTAACTCTGGAGCTGAGGTTTTGTTGTTCAAGTTTTGCTCTGTGCAAGAGGCTAATAGTGATACATGGTGGCTACGTTGAGTACATAAATCAATGCTCACTTTTTAAAAATAATTTATCATTTCTTTTCCTTACTTATCTTTTTAAGTAGTTGTATTTTTATTAATAAAGATATAATTGTTACATTGAAAAAATATCATTAAAAATAACTATATTAATTCTTCTTATTGATTTTTGTAATTAATGTTTAAAGTAACTTATAATAAGTAGCAGAGGGATGGAGTATTAGTTATCATTTTTTCTAATCTTGCATGAAAAATGATCATTGAGATCTGATCCATAGGAAAAAAAAAAAAAAATGATCAATAACGTTTCGTATTTGACTTTATGTCTGGAAACAAAATTGTTGAAATTGATAAAAACAGATTTAATAATATCTGCCACTTGAAAGGAATCATTCCCTTACTACAAAATGGAAGGATACCACAAGTACAGACAAATATTTAAATAATAACACATAACTATATTTTATTTTATAATTTATAATATTATGATTAAAACTATTTTAAATAATAAAATTATAATATTAGGATATGATCGAAGGAAGCCCTGCTTTATGTAATCCAAAGTAGACTTTAGACAGACTATTTTTGGATTGATAAGAACTGATAATGGTGTGAAGTAAAATATAATAATATTCTTTCAATTAATATAATGCAATAGAACGTGATGAAATACATTGTATTAAATTTTAAAAAATAATTTCATCATTTGAAGATAACAAAATTTATATTGTGACATTATATATAATTCTCTCTTAATTTGTTTTACACAAACATTTTAAAAATAAATCTCAAAATTAAAGAGACAATCTTTTACTATTGCTTTTTATGCTCACCTGATATTTTTCAAGGTACGTAAAATGAATTTAGCCCTTTTATTTTATAATAAAAATAAATAAATAATCAAGTTATTACTCTCTCTTTTTCATGTCATAATTCCATTCAATTTCAAAAAATAAAGAGAATCTAAGATATCAATGCTTGTGCTTGATGTTATTGAGGACTTTGGGTGATTAATTTGGATGAAGGAACGACGACATCGCATTAACAGATTTTTTCAGTGCAGATTATTTCTGTTCAGACCAAATCTTTGGTGTTTTGATTCAAACTATTTTAAAAAATAATATAGGACTTCCAAGAATTTTAATATAGATAAGCGTTACATCATAGTATCCCCATCACCATTAGTTACAAGGGGAATGCAATTTTGATGAGTCATTAAAAGTCATAAAATTTAGGTGGGAGCATCAATAAATATATATGATATAAAACCCATCTAAATTTGTGATTTTTAATAAATTTAGTACTTTCTTCCGACTAAAATATAAGGAAAAAATTTTCTTAGAGCTTACAAATCAGTGAAAGCTAGTTTAGATTTTAAAACCTCTAGACTGCAAAAGTTTTCCAACAGGAAATAGTAATAAGCAAGAATAAATCCAATTGACATTCTCATGCTACCAAGTAATGTTTCTTCCTTTCTTTTTCTTTTGAGAGATGAAGGAGTAGAGATGCTCCCTCATCTTTCCCATATAAGAATTCATGGTGTCTCCAACGTTAAATTCCCACGTCTTCCTTCTGCCGAGTATCTTGATGCTTGGGGTGTTGGGGTGTTGAGGACGCGACTTCCTTCATGGAAAGGGTTGTGGGGAAAATGCCTTGTCTAAAGACCCTGAGCATGGGGTTCTTTAACAAACTCAAGGTACTACCCGACCAACTTAGCAGTCAGGGTGTGCTACAGGAACTAACCATTGCTTATTGTTTGAACTGGAGTCTCCTATTTTGTTACGTAGTTTATCTTGTGTAGATTATATCCATATTCTTAGCTAATTAGTTTCCTACTTTCTAGGCTAATTATGCTATTGTATATTGTATATATTCTCACGTTATTAATGAGAAAGGGACGATTCAAACTCTTTCATGGTATCAATTTAGTTTCAATCCTAAAATCCCTAACAACCACCTCTTTTCCACCCTTTTTTTATCTCCTTCCGCTGCATTTTTCCATGGCCGATCAACCTAAATTTCATCCTGCTTTGACTATCACCAATGTTAAGTCCCTCATTCCCATAACGTTGGATGCGGAGCATGGCATGTATCACTCTTGGGCGGCTTTATTCACGGTCCTTGTTAGGGTTCATGATTTACATCACCACATCATCTCTCCTATGGAGGCAAACGAGGTAGCCGCCTATGCCGCATCCAAAGCCGCAGACCCTTCTCTATGGAAGTGTCTCGATGTCACAGTGCTTCAATGGATATACGGGACTATATCCATCGATCTCCTTCACGCTATCTTGCTCAAAGACGACACGGCTCAAGGGGTGTGGGCTCGTCTCGAATCTATGTTTCAGGACAACAAGGCTTTTCGGGCTACTCATCTTGAAGAGGAACTTGCGGACCTTAATTTCGAGAATTTTTCGTCGATTGATAGCTATTGTAATCACATCAAATCGTTGGCTGATCAACTTGTCGATGTTGATGCCCCTCTCACCAACAGCAGATTGGTTCTTAAACTCACAGCAGGGCTGCTTGAAGCCTATGCCGGGATGGTGGATATCATCCAAAATCAAGAACTATTACCCTCGTTTGCGAGTTGCTGATTTTGACTCAAGCTTGCGGAGCGGACCATTAAAAACCGCTTGGCAAAGGAAGGCAACTCCGACAACCGCTCTCCTCACGAGCACCGGCAACCACCACGGCACGGACAACAACACCTCTGCATCCTCTGCTTCATCCCGTCAGAGTTCCAAAGGCAATAAGCAAAAGAAGTCCAACTCCAAGGTTTCTAGGAAAAGCCGCAATAACAATGGGCAAGTGGCCCCACAACAATCTGGACTCGTGTCATTTAATTGGCAGCAACAGCCATGGGCCGCCTGGGCTCCTTGGTTGGCTCAGTGGCCAAACTCGCCTCCATGCCCATATCCTGCTTCCTCCTGGGCGCCGAAAAATGCTGCTGCTCCTACTGCTGGGCCACGCCAATTTAGGCCAGGGATCTTGGGTTCGCGTCCATAAGCGTACAATGCCGTAGCACCATCCACTAGCAACACACCTACGGACATTGAAGCAGCAATGCATGCTCTATCTTTTTCTCAGCCGGATGGAAATTTCTATATGGACACCGGTGCTACATCTCACATGTCTACAGACCAAGGTATTTTTTTTTTCTTATTTCAATTCGAGCATTAAAAATAATAACATTGTTGTGGGTAGTGGACATCTGGTTTCAATTGTTGGTCACGGCAGTACTACGTTGCCATCCCCTTACCTTCCCTTTCACTTGAACAATGTCTTACATGCTCCTAAATTAATTAAAATTTTAATATCTATCCGTAAATTCACCACTGATAATTCGATTTCCGTTGCATTTGATCCCTTTGGTTTTTCTGTGAATGACTTACAGATGAGAGCCAAACTAATGAGATGTGACAGTACCGGTGACCTTTATCCTCTCTTCTTAAACACTCAAGCCACTCCTCAAGTCAATAATTTAGCTTTTATCACTATTTCATCCGATCTTTGGCATACTCGCCTAGGCCATCCTGGTGATGTTGTTCTTAGATCCCTTAGTAGCAAAAAATTTATTGATTGTAATAAGGCTTGTAAAACTTTTTGTTCCTCATGTCCTCTCGAGAAACATTCTAAGTTACCGTTTTTTTATTCTATGTCGCACACTGCTTCTCCTTTTGATATAATTCATAGTGATCTTTGGACTTCGCCTGTCATGAGTTCTTCTGGCCATTGTTATTATGTTCTATTTCTTGATGATTACAGTAAATTTTTGTGGACATATCCTATTGCAAAGAAATCCCAAGTTAAACACTTGTTCAAATCTTTTCATAGTCTAATTCGTACACAATTTACCCGTGATATTAAGACTTTTCAATGTGATAATGGCACGGAATATATTAATGGCACTTTAAAAGAGTTTTTTGATCAACATGGCATGCTTTTTCGTCTATCTTGCCCCTATACTTCCCCTCAAAATGGAAAAGCTGAATGCCACATAAAATTAATAAACAATATCATACGGACCTTACTTGTTTATGCTTCTTTGCCTCTTTCTTTTTGGCATCATGCATTAGAAATGGCCACATATCTCCTAAACATTCTCCCAACCAAGGTCCTAGGATTTATGTCTCCCACTCAAATTCTATATCAATGTGATCCCATATACTCGGAATTACGTGTCTTCGGTTGCCTATGTTTTCCTCTCTTCCCGTCCACTTCTATTCACAAATTGTAAGAAAGATCCACTCCTTGTGTCTATCTTAGTCCCGCCCCAAATTATAAAGGTTCAAAATGCTATGATATGTCAAGTGGAAAAATTATTATTTGTCGTCATGTGAAATTTGTTGAAACTGAATTCCCTTTCTTTAAGCTTCACTCCCCTCACAAAGATGACTATAATTTTCTGGATTTTAATCCCATTTTTCATCACTTGCACCACCAAAGCAATACTCCTCCAAATTTGACGCACCAAGCTAACCCAACTTCCCCTCCTATGCCTGTGGTGTCAACTAACCCACCTCAACCCACTTTCTCATCTACTGGGCCAACTTCCTCAGGCCCACCTTCGCATCCTCACTTTACAGCTGGGCCATCTTCATCAGGCCCGCTTCCTACACCCGGTACTGTCACATTGCACGCTTCTGACCAGCAAGCCCATCATCCCTCCCCAGACCGGCCTACACCCATTCCCACACCGTTGCTAGGTTCTACCCCTCATCCAATGACAACTAGAGCTAAAAATGGAATCTACAAACCGAATTCGAAATATTTTTCTAATTTTTCTGCCATGACTACCACTACTATATCTCCCTTACCCAAAGATCCAGCTAGTGCTATTCGTGACCCAAATTGGAAAAATGAAATGTTAGATGAATTTAATGCTCTTATTGCTAATAAAACATGGGAATTGGTACCTAGGCCACCGGATGTGAATGTAATCAGGGTCTATGTGGATTTTTTGACATAAATGAAACTCTAATGGTTCTTTTGAGCGGCATAAAGTCCGTCTTGTAGGTGATGGAAAAACACAGCTGCCGGGTGTTGATTGTGATAAGACTTTTAGTCCGGTTGTCAAACCGGCCACTATTCGTACTGTTCTTAGCATTGTTATTTCTAAATCTTGGCCTATTCACCAGTTAGATGTCAAGAATGCTTTCTTACATGGTTTTCTCAATGAGACAGTTTATATGCATCATCCCATGGGTTTCCGCGACAAAAGTCGCCCTGATCATGTGTGTTTACTAAATAAATCTCTCTATGGCCATAAACAGGCTCCGCGAGCCTGGTATCAGAGTTTTGCAGATTTTGTTGCCACCATTGGTTTTTCTCACAGTAAATCTGATCATTCATTATTTATTTACAGTCAGGGCTTGGATATGGCATATATTTTGTTATATGTTGATGATATTATTCTTACGGCTTCATCCGATCGATTGAGAAAGCATTTTATGGCTCTTTTGGGTGCCGAGTTTGCTATGAAGGATCTAGGTCCTCTAAGCTTCTTTTTAGGGATTGTTGTGTCCCGCGATGCTAATGGTATGCTCTTATCTCAGAAACAGTACGCCACAGAGATCATTGAGAGAGCTAGTATGACTAATTGCAGCTCTTGTCCCACTCTTGTTGACACCAAACCAAAACTTAGTGCATCGAAGGATTCACCTTATAAGGATCCTACGAAGTACCGTAGTCTGGCTGGTGCCTTACAATATCTTACTTTTACTAGATCTGACATCTCTTATGCAGTTCAACAAATCTGTCTTCACATGCATGATCCCAAGAACGAGCATATGAGTGCTCTTAAACATATTTTGCGCTATTTGCAGGGTACTTTGTCTTATGGTCTACACTTGTATAAATCCTCTTTCAACAAGCTCATTTCTTATACTGATGCTGACTGGGGAGGATGCTCGGATAGACGTTCTACTTTCGGCTATTGTGTTTTTCTAGGTGACAACTTGATATCTTGGTCGTCCAAAAGACAACCTACTTTGTCACGTTCCATGCTGAGGCTGAATATCGGGAAGTAGCTAATGTTGTTTCGATTCTTGTTGGATCCAAAATTTATTACTTGAAGAACATTGTCCTATTTATAAAGCTACTCTGGTTTTACGGTTTATTGTGACAATGTGAGTGCCATTTATTTATCAGGAAATCCGGTACAACATCAGCGTACCTGAAGCATATTGAGATGGACATTCATTTTGTCGGGGAAAAGGTCGCTAAAGGCGACGTCACGAGTTCTACATGTTCCTTCCCGTTATCAGATCGCCGATATTTTTACGAAGGGCCTACCTCGTATTTTATTTGAAGATTTTTGAGCGAGTCTCAGTGCTCGTGAACCTCCCGTTTTATATTTGTGTATATCTCCTATTTTGTTACGTAGTTTATCTTGTGTAAATTCTATCCATATTCTTAGTTAATTATTTTCCTACTTTCTAGGCTAATTATGCTCTTGTATATTGTATATATTCTCACGTTATTAATGAGAAAGGGACGATTCAGACTCTTTCATAACCTCTCTACGAACTTTGAACATTTTCTCATGTCATATATTGAAATCGATATCTGAAGGCGTGGGACATTTAGCTTGTCTTGAGTTTTTTTTTATCAGCAACTGTCCAGAGCTGGTGGCTCTAGCAAGCAATATGAACCAACTAACTGCCCTTCGGATGGTGTCAATTTGGTGGGGTTCTATGTTACCAGAAGGCTTACAGCGTGTCCCCTCCCTACAGACTTTGGAGATTAGGGGTTGTTCATGTAGTTCATTACCAAACTGGTTGGGAGACATCACTTCTCTTCGGGAATTATGGATCTATAATTGCACCGAGTTGAGGTCACTGCCAAGTAGCTTTCAACGTCTCACCAACTTGTGTAAATTAACCATTAATTGTTGCCCTTTGCTGGAAAACCAGTGTAAGAAGGTGACAGGGGAAGATTGGCAATGCATAGCACACATTCCAGAACTGGATCTGCGTTTCCCACCTAAACCGACTTTTTTAGGTAATTAATTACTTTTTTCCCCTTTTGTCCTTAATGTGTGAAACTGTGCATGAAAAATTACATGGAGTCCTTTGAATAGTGTATATGTTGATGTTTGAAATTGAGTGCAGAGAGAATTCAACGGTCATGCTCGTGAAACTTCTTGAAGGGCAAAATACTGCATGGTCTAAGCATGGGTGAATTTGACAGGATGGTTGATGCATGAGTCATGTCCACGTGTGAAGTACTCCTATTGCCAAGTATTTCAAGAATCCAGTGCTACTACATGCCTAATAATGGTGAGCATGTCTCTTCACTTGTTACTATGGGTAGCCATGATTGAAAATAGTAAATTTGACATTTAGTGATTGAAGAATTCTATTCATAAATCATAATACATATATTCAGGCTGACTGCAACACTGCCATATAAGCTGCTATTTCAGAATCTCTAAAAAGGCCAAATGGCTAACTTGCAAAATACATTCATGTCTTTCCAAGCGGCTGGTGATTGCTGAATGTCCAAAATTGACCACGCCTTCCCTTCATCTATATATTTTGCAAGTTTTGCCTCGTAATAGGAAGAATACAATATAGCCATTTACACTTCACTCTAAGTTGTTTATAAAATTTGCATCATTCATCATATTTCTTCTTGCCTTGATAATTTTGCATTGTTTTGGATCTAAAAATTCTCTGCTCTCTCTTTCATACTCAAATATTTGTTTATTTAATCAGGCTAAGGTGGGCAATGTTGGCATCTTGATGGCTGTAGAACTTTGTGGATCCAATCTGAAGATCATGATTTTCCATTTCTGGAATGATTCCAAACATGCCCCAACAATGTATAAGATTGAAGTGCACATATTTTCTCAACGCATGGAATCGAAACACCACAACTCTAGTGGGTTTAGCTCTGCCAATGTAGCTAAATTGAAATTTCTATGCACATATTTCATTTCATACATTGGATTTTGCATGGCTTAGTTCTCTCTGCATTAGTCTTGTTATGATTTTTTTAAGTGACTTATTACAATTGTTCTTATGATCAAATTGTTATAATGATTTTAAGATTTTAAAATTTCGTATAGGTGAATACCTACTTACACTATAGATTTTGTTAGAATTATTTTTTGAGCTTGTATTCATTTTCTTGTATTAGCTTAATTTGGGTTTTGGCTTTTATATCCTCCAAGTTGTAAAACTACTATTCTTTTCCTTTTATTTTTAATAAAACTTAGTTGGGGCTAAGTAATTTACATTCCCTCCTGAATTCCATTTCAGTTAAAAAAAAAAATGCCACTTACACAAGGGATGATGTTGAGCGCAGGAGTGATTGGTTTCATAGGAAATGTTTTATTCTCACAAATTATTACAATTGTTATATATATATTAGTTTAGAATAAATAAAGATCGCATGAATTGTAATATTTTTTAACTTTTATTACAAAATGGAATGAAAGATAGAGAGATAAAAGTAACTTAGCTGGTTTCCTTGGCTAAAAATGAAAGATATGTGTTGATTAAAAGACTAGGTGAATCAATTGATATTTTAATACAAAGTAGTATTATATATATACTTTCCAGTACATTATTTATTTAAGAAATGGTTTCCAATGCCTCCACAAGTTTTCAATAAACCACCATCATATATATATATATATATATTATCTTAATTATATTAATTCATATGATTTAATATTAATTAAATAAAGTGAAATACGAAAAATCATAAATAAAATAATTATAAAAATTAAACTAATAAATTTTACAATAAAATTATATTAGTTTGTAATGTATTTCTTTTATGGGATATGAAATTTTCATTTTTTTTTTAACACATAGATGATGCAGTTCAATTAATATCTCACTAATTTGACCATTAATTTAGAGATTCATGCTTTTAAAGATTCATTGTTCGAATTAATTTTTAAAACTATAGTTTCACTAGTTTGAAATAATAACTGAAACAACATCTACTTACATATTTAATAAAAACAACCTAAGTTTCTCCTAACAAGAAAAGGTACGTGAGAAAGAATGTTTTACAAAGTATAACCACAGACTGATATATATTACATTCTTGTCAAAAAGTAAAATTGTGAACTTCTCACACGTTAACATAAAGTCCAAAGATATATATTTTGAATTTCACATGCAAAATAATTTCTCAAGGAATATAATAAATTAAGGGTTGCATTCAATTGGGATTTTTTTGCTCGATTTTAAAATACTTTTTTTTAATAAAAAGTCTTAATATTTAATTAAGACATTTTATAGATAGAAAAAAGTAATGTAGTATTCCATAAAAACTTTTAAACAATATAATAAAATTTATTGATATTCGATTAAGATTTTTTAGATATAATAAAAAGTCTTTTAGTATTCAAAATTATTAAGATTTTAATGAATTTTTTTTTCTAAGAATAAATAGATTTCGTGAGACTATTCAGTATAAAATATAAATATCACACTCATCAAACAATCTCATCAAAACTCTTCAAATTTGATAACACTTTTTTTTTTTTAACACATCTAATGCATTCTTTCTTCATTAAAAATGGTTATAACTTTTTAAAAAAAAAATATCGATATGATGATTTTTTAATTAAATAATAGACTAAATCCGCAAACAATCTTAAGAGACTTTTTCTTCTCATCACAACTTTTTTATTTCATGATCTTTCTTTTGAAGGCAATGGTATAATCTTTCACGCAATCTCTTATATTTTTCTGCTTCAAAGTGAGATTTTCCATATGATCATAATAATAATAATGCATTCATACTCCAAATCACTATGAATCACTTTACAAGTATACATCACCTTATCAATGTAGTTTATCATTTCATTTCCCTTTAAAAAAAAGTTGTCGTAAGAGAAATAGATTTAAGTATGAAGGAAGTTCTAATTCAAAACTGGGACAAACAACCAAGTTAAAGTTTTAAAAAGTATTTTTAAACTATTGTAGTTAATTTTAAAAAGATACACAACTTAATAAAAAAAAACAGAAAACAATGTTTAAAATACTATAAAAAAAAGTCTTAAATCTAGACTTATTCGTTCTTATGTCACCGGAAAAATGTTTATCTTCGATATTTTTCAAGTTAGACAAATGATTAATATTTTAATCATCTCTAATAAACTTTCTGATTCTATTCAACTATGTTTTTTATATGTTTTTTTTGTTGAATTATTTGGTTTATATTTTGATGGCATTATTGATTTTATGGGTTAAATAAAATATTTGGACTATTTTGTTATTATTTTTTGCTATCATTTTATAAGAATCTGTAATTAGAAATAAGCAATTATTATAATAAAGATATCTCAAGATGTATTAAGAGTTTCTTAATTTTATTTGAAATTCATATATAGTCTTTAGTAAATAAAAATATTTAGCTTATAATAATGATTTGTAACTAGTATGTAATGAATGATTTTTTTTTTATATCAAAATAACATTTTAAAATCATACTCGAATACATCCCTTACTTATTATGAGTGCATGTTCTCTTAATTACAAATCCAAACTCAAATTCAACCAAGTCACATACAACATATCACCCGCTAAGTGGGCGTGTGAATGTAAACAAGAATCATCCATCAATTCAATTTGAATTGGGGTGATTGTGAGGGCCAAAGTAGGTGGAGCCAAGAAAGGAAATAAATTAAGAGCATGTTTATATTTTCGTTTGAAAATTCCAAACACATGTTTGTACAAATTTTGAGATGTATCCAACCATTTGTCGTAAACAGAACGCAAAAGGAAAGGTTAAGGTATTTTTCTAAACTCGGTATTGGATTCTCATCCGTAATCCAAACACACTCTGAATTGGTTGGTGGGTAGTGGCACATGCTTAAAAGCAATTGGTAATGGGTCTCCAATGAGTCTCTCTAATGATAGAGTTCATGGAAACTCTAAAGGGAATCTCCCACTTCATCTAAGATTATCACAAAAAAATGCATGTGTGGATGATAATCCTGCTTGTTTAGATAACTTCAAAACCAATGGTTTCAGCTTGTTACAACAAACATGTAATAGTTTTGACATTTAACATTGTTTATTTTTTCATCGGTTATATGCAACCAAACAATGATGTAAATGTCATTATCTTGTTAATGTAAGTGAAATCAATAAATTTGACATTACATTTGGATAGACAAACGGTTGATGCGACCATAATTATTCTAAGTTTAACATATATCATTATTAAAAAAAATTTATATGAACAAATAATCATTATGGTTGAAATCATTTTAAAGATAATTATGGTAAAAAAAAATCTTAAACAATAATTTATAATTAAATAATATTATAAAATTATTTTGTAGTATGAATAGATAATGAATAATATTTCCTCAACTATTAATAAGACACATTTAATATAAAATATTTTATTAATTAATTTAAAACAATATTTAATATAAATTATATTTAATTGGTAACTTAAATTTGTATAAACCCATTAGAATCGGTCAAATAATAAAGTATTTGAATAGTTTTCACTTTTCACGAAATATTAAATAAGCATCATTTTTGGTGTTGCTATATTGAGCATGTGTGGTGGAGGAGGAATGAGTTCATTTTCATGCAAAAGTGAAGATTGCTGGAGTGGTTCTGGAAATTCATCGTGTCAAGGACCAAAGTGCTATTCTTTGGCTTGCTGACAATCCTGCGGTCTTTCATAACACGGTTGTTGGAAGCTTTCGACGAAACTTAATTGTGATGGTGCACTGTTGTTTTTTAGGAGACTGTGTATAGTTTAAAGTTAAAAATGTTAAGTACATGTTATTTTAATGTAAATTTAAGAGTATTTTTAGTGTTGGATTCATGAGAGAATTCTTAAGTTTGAGATTTCAAAATATCAACATCTTATAAGCCATCTGTATATCTCTACGGTGGAAGATTAAGTTTGGAGCAATTCATCGATATATGAGATTTAAAATGATTTATTTGAAACAAAAATTAACTTTTAAATAAAATAATTATATGTGAGATATTTTTTGTCAATACATTATACATTTTTACTTGATAAAAATAATAATTTTTTTTATTGATGAACCTAAAAAGAAAATTTTAGTTACAAGGATCTACAACATTTTTGAATAAACATAGGGGTAAGCAACGGGGGTTGGGTGCTGCTGTGGTGAAGCATTCTTCTGTTCCTTATCATATTGATTGGAAGTGAAAATAAATTTATTTAGAGTAAGTGAACATTGTCCACTCCAAAATTACCGTTTACAAATACAAAATAATTTATTGATTATTCATGTAGTTCGATATTCTGTTGTTACTGTAATTTTTTTTTTAATTTAAAAATTAGCTTGGATAAATTCCTATAAATTGGCTCATTGATCATCTCATTTTTACAGATAATTTTTCTTTTTATTCTCACTCTGTGAATCTCAATTCTGGAATCCAAATTTTAATTGTACTATTAATTAAAACGTTAAAGTGGAGTCCATGATTTTACCTATAAATGTATTTCAAGATATTAAAATAAGATCTATTAGAATAAAAAATTAGATATATATCTTTAGACATATACGATACTATGGATCTCGTGAAAAAGTAATTTAAGATCCAATTCATATATCTATTAACAATGATGTTATAAGAGAAAAAAGTAAAATGAAAACAAAAACAATTATTTTAATTGACAAAAATATTTTGGTCATAATAAAACTAAACATACAAGTTACAAATATCTGTGAGTTTCAAATATATATTTTAAATTTATAATATTATTATTTTGTTAATTGTTATATGATTAGTTATTAAGCTAATAGAATTCTAATTTATAAAATACATAAACTAATAACAATAATTTAAATATATTTAATGATATATTTTAACAGAATAATAAAATAATAATTAATAAGATAACAATATTATAAATTTAAAATGATAACATAATAATTAATATTTAATATTATATAAGTGATCAAGATTCAGGCAAAAACTGCATCCAACCCATTTTCCAATCCATTCTCCATGAACTCAATAGGTTCAGGCATATTTTCAAGTTGTGTAATTTTATGAATGTTTTAAGAGAAGCAAACACTTTAGCAGATAGTTTTGCAAAGTTCAAAATCTCTCTTCAATCAATCTGATTGTCTTATGTTTATTTATATTCTTGATTTTGCTCGAGCTCCCTTTATGGGTGACCAAGCCCTATGTAGTGGTTCCTAATTAATCTGGCTGTGGGGGCTTTGCCCAATCCTTTTTTTAAAAAAATATTTAAATATATTTTTAATTCGTAAGTATAAAATTTTTCTGTTTTAGACATATAAAGTAAAAATTATTTCTTTTAGTCCTCTTAATTCTTAAAATATTTTTGTTTTAGTCTCCCTCCCAAATTTAAATTGTTAGATTAAAAATATATTTAAATCAAAAACAATAAAAAAAAAATAGCTTAACTTAAAAAAAGCATACGTCCAACAAAGTGCTTGGCCTATTTCTGGTCTCAACCGAAGGTCAAGTACCGTTCCAAATCCAACCATCCACATTGCACGGAGCATCAACAAACATGAGTCACAAACAAACAAACAAACGACGCACCCAAGCATTGTCCTAATTAATTTAACTCCTGTCGTCGCTTCTCTTTCTCACAACACCATCAAATTTTGCAATTTAAAAAAAAAAAAGGTAAAGAAAAAAAAAATGGCGATTCATTATTCAGCACCGTCCCGTTGCTGCGTGACATCGCTTCATCGCAGTTCGCCCTATCGCTCGATTATCGCGCCAGCGACCTTCTTCCGCGACGCTGCTCCGAGCCTCAGGCTCGTCGTCTCGGTTCGGTCCCAGGCTCCAAGCTCGGACGGCTTCGGCGAACCCAACAAACAACACTCTTCTCGTAACTCCGTTGGGTTCTCCGCTTCTTCTTCTTCTTCGTCGTCTTCGTCGTCGGTGATTGATTTTCTCACTCTCTGCCATCGCCTTAAGGTATTTTACAATCACAAAGCCAACCAACCACTCACTTTTTTCCTTTGAAATTTTGTGATCCATTATTGGTTCTATCTTTCTATGCTCTATCGAATGTGTGTGATCCTGAATTCCCAATTTCCCCTTTTTATTGTGGAAAAGAAAAAAATGCTTCTTTTTTTTTGTTTCTGGTGGTTTGTATTCTGTGAAAGAGGAAAATGTGATCTAATATTGTATATGATGTCATTTCTTTATGGTTGTGACTGTTGGGTACGTTAGTTTGTTTTTCTTTAGTTTAAGAAAAGAGGAGGGATGCAACTCATTTTGATTATGATTAATAAACTCATTACAATCATTAGATTTTAAGAAAATGAATGGTGATGATGTAACTCTCTTAGAATAATTTGATCCCTCGAAAAAGAAAATGCTCTGTTTATTAAAATAAGCTAGAAAGGCTACAAGGTCTAATGAACGCTTTCAAATAATGTTATTCCCTCGTAGTGGAAAAGGTGAAAGCAACAGTTTTTTTTTTTTTTTATTGGTTTAAATGCAAAGGAAATGCATGGCTATGTGGATGAAGGTGTATCATGTATGCATTGTTGGTTTGCAGTGTCATTGCATGAGAACAAGTGTTTGGGGGATTTGGCTGCCTTTTTTGCTGACAGGGAATTAACACTCCTTGAAAGTAAGGATTATGTAAAGTGAGAAAGTAACTAAGGATGTATCCACTGTTGATTTAAAGAGAATTAAGTTTACAAGATACTTTAATTCAAATAAAGAATATATTCACTTTTTATTTTCGCGATTAAGAGGAGCCAAGTTGCTACTGTTCTTACCTTAGCATCTGATTCACTAGTCTATTTGCCCATCTATTCCAACTTTCCAGAGTGGACTTTTTCCTTATTCTTTTATCAGTGTGCCTGATAAGTGAGTGAGAACTGAAGCAGTTGTCTAATAGAATTGGACGAGAAATAGAAATAATAAAACTTTGTTTCTGTTGCGGAAAACTACCTCTGATTCAGTACCAAGCAGGTACAGAATCAGAGATGCAGAATGTACATTAGGAACTCTCTTCATTGTTCTGATTCCCAGGTGTCAGAGAGGCCTGGTTTTTTTCCCTTCCCTTCTCTTTCTGTATCCCCAAAAGTGTCACATATTCTTCTAACAATACTCACAATAAACCTGTGATGACTGTTTTTCCAGTTATTGTTAGCAGCTTCTATTATTTCTATTAATAGCTACTAAGGTTTTACGCCCCTGCTCCCATTCATATTTTTCCTAGCATGTAGACCCTCAGTAAGAAAAGAGTGATCATCATCCTTAGTAACTGTTTCTTTCCCATGTCATTTACATATGCAGAAACAATATATATCTGTCATGAATGTGCTCACTTTGGTTAAGGAAGCATAAATTTTTTCTCTGTAGTTTGTATTTATTCTTACTATACATTTGTATCCAAATATCGTGTATTCTATATACCGTTGGAATTAGGTTATTGGTATTTGATATATAAAGAAAATAATGATATGCTATGAATTGAAAAATTGAGGATGTAAACTGGTTCTTCAACACTGAATAAATAATAATATAATCTTTGTCACATGCCTTGTAGACCACAAAAAGGAAAGGATGGGTTAATCATGGGATAAAAGGTGCTGAATCGATTGCTGACCATATGTACCGCATGTCTTTAATGGCGTTGATTGCTGGCGATGTTCCTGGATTGAATAGAGAAAGGTTTGACATTGAAATTCTGGTTGAGTTTTTATGATGCTTATTTCTGTTTTGGTTTTGAATCTTCAGTTTGTTTTATTATGAGATGCATCCTTAGATTCCATGACTAAGTGGAACTATGAAAGTCGGTACATCTACAGTATATTCTTTGATTGGACATTGAAATCACATTGCTTGAATCATATATGCCCCATTTGGTGTAGTTGAAGGATTTTATTGGATTGTCTTGTTTATATAGTTGTGGCCTTTCTGTTTTACAATATTATCTTTCTATTCTATGCAATTCATTATATTCCGTTTGGTTTGCTTTATTGGCCTTTTTGATAATATTTAGAAACTCAATGTCCATAATGACTAAAGGGTAAATTAAATGGTTTCTTGCATATATCCAATATTTGAGGAATATTGTACTTGCTATTAACAATTCAATGTTATGAGTTTGTTTTGAGGCTTAAATTGCATATTGTGCAGTAAATAGCTTTCTTTTCATTGTGGTTGAGCCAACAAGGTGACCTTGGGTCATGTATTTGTTAGAAAGAAGTCAAAGAACAACTTAAAAATCAAAATGAGTTTGCAGCTAGAGATATTGACTTAAGCAAGGGCCAAATCATCCAACTGCTGGTCCATTCTGGGGGAATAGTTTCACCTCTTAAATTTTAAAAAGAAAATAAAAAATCTTGCATTAAATTTTGGCTGTACAATGAATTTCCTTTTTCAAATTTCTTGTCCAAGCTATACCCTTTAGGCTTGTTGTAAAGCTGCTAGGTAATTTGTTGTTGTCACAGATTAGTGAGACATTTCTTTGTCAGTCAGATTTGTAATTTTGTACTCAGTCTAGATGGTATAAAGAGAATGTCAAGCGTAAACTATGCACACTTGTCATTAGCCAAAATAACAGATTGTTTTTACTTTGTGAATATTCTCTGTCTAGTAGTGTAATAGTGTCAGTCAGTATGTTTGTATCTCATCTTGCTGATTTTGGTCCTAAACTTCCTTATCTCTTTAAATTCATTTTTGTTGGAGTAATTTACTTTGTTTACTTGCCCCTATTCCAGTTATTTATATTTACTGGACTTGTTTTAGGTGATCCCTTTGGGCTTCACTTTACACTCTTTTTTCCTGCTGTACAGATGTATTAAAATAGCACTCGTGCATGATATTGCGGAAGGTATCTGTCTGATTCTCTCTGATTGAAATATTGAACTGTTTCTGCATTTCCTTATACTAAATCTTGGTGAATTTTTTTACATTGAATGAATTGCTTGCTGTATTGGCTTGAAATCAAAATTTTCAAACTTCATTCAAAATGACTGGATGATGACTCATGTCTTTGAAAGCTGCAATCATTGGTAATTTTCACATTGCAGTGTTGCATAAATTGTAGAGGATGTGTTCATTTATGCTTTGTGAGCATCCCTCTCTGCCTGGAAGACCAGTTCCAAGGCTTAATTAATTCTAAAAATTCAGTTCTCCACCTTTATGAAAATCAATGGATTAATAGCATGTTGAATCTTGCTAGGTAATCATTATTACATGCTGAACTCTGCTTATTAAATTATTGAATAAGATGAAATATCTAACTTGAATACTTAGGTAATTTTTAGCAGAACTTATTTTTAGCTTTTCTTATCCTTAAAAGGAGAACTTGGGGGCAGACATTTTCTAAAATGCTCTTAAGAAATTAAGAAGCACCCCAGATTTAAAAACAAGATGAGTTTTCTCTCCCCCCAACACACACACACTATCTCTTGCTCCTTTCCTCTCCTCTCCTCTCTGTCTCTCTTCCCTTTCTCAGTCTCGTTCTCCCCTTGATATCACATCTCTCCGTCCATGCTCTCTCTCTCTCATAATCTCTTTTAAGCTAAATGAAATGAAAACTGCTAAGCTTTTACTCCTAATATTATGAGTTATTTTAAAGTCATTGTTCCTAAAAACTAAGTTGGGCCAAACATAGGCTTAGATAAAACATGTACAAGGAGTGGAAAATTCAATAAAAGAATGTTGGTTACTTGGATTATTTGACTTTGTTCCTCAAATTTTGACTCAGTTGTATGGGATTGTGAATACATTGTTTTTCCTCAATTATACATAAAAAGATAAAAGGATTTGGATAAGGTATCAAGTCTTTGATATATATTGCTGATTTATAATTTAGTGAATTTTGAGCATGGTTTTGCATTCAATAGCTATTGTAGGAGATATAACACCATCTGATGGTGTGCCCAAGGCTGTAAAGAGCAGAATGGAGCAGGAAGCTTTAAACAAAATGTGTGAACTTCTTGGTGGAGGGATGAGAGGTATTGTAAATTGAGTGTAAAGGTGCATTGGCTATGTAACATAATTTTACACTGTCGGATAATCACAAGTCACAACCCACCGTTTATATGACTTTTAAAATAATTTTATAAAAGTCAACAGACTTATCATACATGGAGGGTTGTGATAATCCGATAGTATAAAACTATGTTACATTGTCAATGCCTTACATTTAAACTCTTGTAAATTATTTTTCTTGGAAACTTGTACAGTAATTCCAAATTTGGCATCAAGTTTACTTGAGGTTACTTTGTTTTTATTACAGCTGAAGAGATCAAAGAACTTTGGGCAGAGTATGAAAACAATTCTTCATTAGAGGCAAATCTTGTTAAGGATTTTGACAAGGTATCTATTTGAATGGTTTGTGTTTTTTGGTTATCTTAAACTTCTCTTTGAAGGTTTCTCCCCTCTTGCAAATCAACTTCAGTGTACCACCGATACTGACTTTAAATCTTATAATTAAGTTTCCAAATTACAACAATCAGTTGTCCACTTTCCTTAAATCAAACAGAACTGGTAGGAAACTAGGACAGATGATAAGTTCCACGAATAAACAAGAGAAAAGAATAATTCTAGATGCTGAGTAGTGGCTGTATAAAATAAACTACATAGAATTAAGGAAATTATGTATTCAGTTGGTAAAGTTTTAGCAAAGAATATTTCACAGACATGACAAATGAGAATGGCCTCGATGTGATCCGTTTTGACAATTTGTTAACACTTAGAATGTGTGGGTTTAGGCCTAACTTAATGCTACAAAACTGGTTTGTAAGGTAAGGGTTGTCTCTCATTTATATACTCTATCCTGACATTATTTCTAGACAATGTGGGACTTGGGTTTTTTCAATACCAGCACTTTATGGGCTTGGTGTATAAATAATATGGTGGGTAGTCCATTAATAGATCAAGAATAAGTTTTGACACCATCGTAAGAAAGAGGAAACAAAGGCATTGGACTGAAATCGTGTGTCTGAATACACCATGGATGAGAGTTTATATAGGCTTATTGTATTAATTACATATAAATAGAGGGTATTCAGTTTCCTTAAATTAGAGATTATAAGTCTATAAACTACAATTATTATGACGAATGCAGAATATTACATTCTGATTTTCAACAGAAAATATGCTCAGGGTTAAATCTAAGGGGCTTTAAACTTTTTGTAGCAAATTTAGACAATGAAGTGTAGTTTAAATTACATTTTTATCCTTTCATAACATGCATTTCTGGAGCTGTAGTACTGGGATCTTGTGGTTCATTTCTAATTGCATTTGTTCTGTTCATTCTGATCAGGTTGAGATGATTCTCCAAGCGCTGGAATATGAAATAGGTACGATATAGATAGATCTATTTGCATGTGACCATTGAATTCCAGATTCCTACCATCATACCACCTTAAGTTTGGAATTCTTAAAACAGTTGAACTCCTCCATCTTTTTGATGATTGATGAGTTCATAACTGATAGTTCTTCCTAAAGTGAATGCTACTTTTGCTTTTGCTTCATACTCTTCATGATACGTTTACAAAGATGCCAAGTATCTCAACTTAAATTGTACCTTGTACAGAACATGGAAAAGTGTTGGATGAATTCTTCATTTCAACTGCAGGTACAATTGTAACTTCACTTATATGATGAAATTCTCATAATTTTTAAGTTTAAATATGTTTTTGGTCCTTGTAAGTTTGCATTTTTTCAATTTTGTCCTGTAAGTTTTTTTTGTTCATTTTTAATTATGTAAGTATGTGCCTTTTTAATTTTAGTCCCAGTAAGTTATTTTGTTCATTTTTAGTCCCTGTAAATTTGTATTTTTCCAATTTTAGTCATTGTCAACACAAACTTACAGGGACTAAAACTGGAAAAAATTAGAATCTCCAAGGGACTAAAATTGAAAAAGTTCAAACTTACATGGACTAAAACTGAAAAAATATAACTTACAGGGACTAAAATTGAAAAAAATACAAACTTAAATGAATCAAAAACATATTTAAGCCTAATTTTAATCTGTGTCAACCCCTTCACCTTTTACTTGGTCCTCAGGGAAGTTTCAAACTGAAATGGGAAAAAGTTTGGCAGCTGAGATCATTTCAAGAAGAAAATCTTCATTAGCAAAGAGGCTGAATTGATATAGTGGTGGCATAGATTGAGTGGTTATGGTTGGTCAGATTGCCAAAATGGAAAAGTTAACCAGAACCAATAAGCATGGTTTCCTGCAGAACCTGGTTCTGGAATTTTGACATAATTTTGGGGTGACATCTATCTGTTGTCCTTGTCTGATAATTTCTTTCTTTGGAATCATCTTTTGTCTTTCTTGGTGACTCATTTAAACCTCAGCCTTTCTCTCTATTCGTTTCTTTTGTCAACATTGATATGTAAATTAATATCAAATATTTAGGCAAGTTTTAAGCCACCTGTAATTTGTCTATGAAATAGTTGGAAATTGTAAGTAACTATTTTGATTTTAGTGATGTTTAGGAAGTCAAATTGAATAGGAATCTTTATTTTTAGTCAAATAGTCAGGCACTGAAATTTTCAATTAAATATTAGTTTTAAAAGTTCTGAGCGAATAATGACAGCAGTATTTTTAATAGAGGCTAAATTCCTCTTATAATAATTATGTTCTCTCATCTGACAAGGTTTACCGTAAATCTTAAAGTAAAAAACAAATTGAAAACAACTGATTTTGAAAATTCTATAAAATTATGAAAACTCAAATCGTGTCTCAAGAAACACATAATAAAAGTATTTTCATATTAAAAACATGACTCGAATTTATGATATAAAGTTTAATGGGCAGTGGCAGTGATGAGGATAGATCAATGATGGCGGTGGTGGTGTCTAGTTACATTGGGGAGGGTCAAATATAGGGAGAATGTGTTTTTTTCCTTCTTTAATTAAGAGTTAAATCCTAAATAATAATGTCAATATGTCATAGTTTTGTTCTAGAAAGAAACTTTTATGTTAATTAACAACTATTTTATTGAAATATATACAGTGATCAAATATTCCAGATCCAGATAACTCCTCTTAATCATTTTAACCTTTACTGATTCGCAGAGCAAGAACAATTCGTTTATGATATCAACAGTCTGTAGCTCATAATTAATTAATTATTATTATTATTATTTACAAAAAAAAAATAGAGTTTCATAAATAAAATTCTAAATTTAAACTTTAAATATTTAGAGTTTCATAAATAAAACACTTAATTGAATCCATTAATAACTTGTGTTTCATAAATAAAACAATAAATTTAAATTATTTAGGATTTTTTTAATGAAATCCTAAAACTCAAGCTAAATTGAAATCTTAAATATTTAAGAATTTATAAATAAAATTCTAAATATTTAGGTTTTATAATTGAAACCTTGAAAACATAAATATTTAGGATTTCATTGATTAAATCCTAAATTTTGTCATAAATTGAAATACTAAATATTTAGGGTTTCAAAAATAAAACCTTAAATCTTTAGGATTTTTATAAATAATACTTTCAATATTTAAGATTTCATAAATAAAACATTGAATCAGAATCTTAAACATTTATGTTTTCAATTTAAGGTTCTTTTAATGAAACCTTAATTATTTAGAATTTTTTTTTTTAATGAAACCCTTATTATTTACTATTTCAATAATGAAATCCTGAATTGAAATTATGAATATTTAAGGTTTCATAAATAAAGTCTTAAATATTTAGGATTTCATAAATGAAACCCTAAATTGAAAACATAAATATTTAAGTTTTCATAAATAAAATCTTAAATATTAAGAGTTTCATAAATAAAACCTTAAATTGAAAATATAAATATTTAGGATTTTATTTATAAAATCTTAAATATTCAAGTTTTGTGAGTTTTAGGATTTTATTAATGAAACCCTAAATAATTAGGGTTTTAATTTATTGTTTCATTTATGAAACACAAGCTATTAATGATTTTAGTTAAGTATTTTATTTATAAAATTCTAAATAATTGATATTTCATTTATGAAATCGTAAATATTTATTATTTAAATTTTGAGATTTATTTATCAAAATCCTAAATATATTTTTAGACAAAAGTTATTTTTATACCTTTAAATTATAATTGTATTAGATAATATTTTTAAGATTTAAATACGTTTTAATTTCTTAAATTTAAGTCATTTTTTTATGTCGGTTCATTAAGTTTAAATTTGTATTATTTACTCGATTTTTCAAAATGTTATTTTTAATTTTCTTAACTAATTATTGTTGATTTGGATATACAATTTGTGGTGATTTTTTTACTAGATGAGATGAGAAATAATGTTTTTTCTAAATTAAGTGACTAAAAAAAAATTGAGACACCAAAAATAAAATAATCTAAATTACAAGAACCAAAAATATATTCAAGTCAATTATCATTTCATAAATTTCAAAACAAATATTTATGTATACTTTTAAGAAAAATCTAATAAATCATAACATTTTTACAATCTTACAAAAACCTAATCTCAGTATTCTCAAAAAATAAATGTGAAAATAAAATACTAAAATTATATTTTAAGACTTATATTTAATTTTTTAAATACATAATAATAAATTTATTTGTTTTTCTTTCTTTTCTTCTTTATCCTCTGAAACTAGATAAGATCTACCTTTTTTTCACTAAAGTAACGAGTGCACTAAGATACTTTACATACATGAAAATGAAGCAAAGACAGACAAAAACAAAAGAAGAAAGAAAAAAAAGAAGGAAGAAACACAACTATCAAGAAACTGAAAAAAGTAAAATGAAAAAGAGAAAAAGTAAGGACAAATTTGAAGGTTTCCAATAAGTGTTAATAAGCTCTTGATCCGAAATCTTACCATAATTTGAACTATTGAGTTTAACGACGATCTATTAAAAAATGTAAAATAATTTTATTTTATTTTTTATTTAATCATAATCCATAATTTATCAGTTACTCTTAAAACATTTTTTTATAAAATGAATTCACTTAACAAGAATTCTAATTAAATAATTATGTAAGATTATTTTACGTTATTAAATATATATTTGATTTAACAGTAGTATAAACGATTGTTCAGATAGAAAATACGAATTCCTATTTCTCATATAACAACGTAAAAATATATATTCATTCAACCTAACATTAAACCAAATACTCTGTTTTATGTTAAACACATAATTTTTCATTCTCATGCATACTTCTTCATAGGCTATCAAACATTGTTGGACAGGACAAGCTGGTCCACATGTCCACTTTCAAATTTCGCCTAACATCCTTATCCTATGGTCCACTTTAGGATCTGATGAATAATAATTAGTTTCCTATTCAAGCAAATCTAGGCTTTGCACTAGCATAACTAATAATGATTTTTGCTTCATTGGAAAGATGATATTATGATTTGTGGGTGTGTTTAGTAGGGTAGAATGAAATGGAATAAAAGTTAAATAAAATCAAAGTTTGGAACTAAAATAGATCGTAAAATATATCTGTTTTATTGTTCATTTTATTTATTTTTATGAATATGTGCTGAATCAATCTTACGTTAAAAAAAAAAAAAGGTATGTATTAATAATATATCATTCAATAATAAATTATTAGATATTTGTTAAATTCATTAATTTTTTTTATAAAATTATTTTAAAAATCAAGGTTAACACCATAATTTTAATTAGTTAATAATGTAAAAGATTTTACATCTATACGTAACTATTATATTCTACAAGTAATTCTTTCCTTCAAAAAATAATTCTAAATTTTCTTACAATATTTTCTTATTTATTAATTAAAAATTCAATACAAAATTATAAAGGGGCATTATATGACTCTATACATTATGAAACTGTTTTTTACAGATACAAAACTGTTTCATTCATTATACGTAATTTTATGCAATGTTGCAGTCTTGTACATTTAAGAACAAAACATTTCTTTTAATTGTTATTTTACTGTATAAATTTGATTAATCAACATACAATGCAACAACAATTTCTTAACTTCTTCCTTCAAATTTTTTTTTTCTTAACTTCTAAATTGAACATAAACCAAGAATGAAAAAAAAAGAAAAAAAGTAGAAAAGTACTTGCTTACTATCCATCTGCCTCACGGTTTATTGTCTTTAGTCTTCATTAATTAATTGTGAAAATATTTCCATGTTATGCTCTTAGTTTATCTTTTATTCTTAAGATCATGCATGCTAAAGTTCAATTTTAAATCCCCACTTTGCTATTTCTACAATCCCTAAAACATAAAATAAGCTTCCTACAAAACCCAAAGCTGGATATTATGCACTAAAAAAGTGAAAGGCAATCAAGAACCAAAAGGTCATTAGTAATGACAAATAACATTAATTAGTAGTATTGATGATGGTATCTTACGGTGACTTTTTCTTCTTTTTTTTTTTCTGAATCTTACAGTGACCTTGTTATTATTATATTAATTGATTACATGTTTTTATGTACTGCTTGTTCATAGCATCAAACAAATGTTGCAAAAAAATAAATAATAGTATCCAACGCTGCATGAGTATGAAGACAAGACTAACATTTAGGGAAGGTGGGTCATTTATTTTATCTCAATTAATTAACTTCATTCACACATCTTTTTTTGCGCTTTATTATGACACATTTTTTTTTTCATCACGGTTTAATTTATCGAGATAAAAATATTTTCAGGTTACGGTAAGTGTCAGTGATCTAAAAAGTTTTATATACAATACAGGTTTAATACAAAAATTTTCACATTAAACAAATTATCTTTATACGTGTAAATATAAAATGTATAATTGATATTTTAATATTTTTATTTTAATTAATTAGGTAGCTATATTTTTTTTTATACTTTCTAATATATATATATTTTTATACTTATGGTAGTTCTATAAGTTTTAGATATTTGAAAAATATTTAATAATTCGAGTGGTTGAAATTATTTTAAATTGTTTATGTTTATTTTGAATCTCAAAGAGTTAATATAAAATAATTTTTTTTTCTACAATCCTAAAAAATAATTTCAAGAACTAAAACTAAAAATCTAATATTTTTTGGATACCCCATACTTATTAAGGACTAAATTATAAATATACTTGCAAAAATTGGAGTTTAAGAGCGCTGACAATTCTATGAACGGCGCCTTTACGTTTGCGTGACCTTTTTTATTTATTTATTGTTTGCTATAATAATTTAATGTCAAAGTTGGAGGAACGAAATTTGATTATAAAAACAAAACTTTGAACAGCATTTTACGTTATAAAGTAGGACACGGGAAAGAAGGCAGAAATGGTCTATATATGAACCATTCCACTGGTAGATGCATAATCTTAAAGAAATTCAAAGATAAAGTATTTAGTTTTAAAACATCAAGTGTTATTTCCAAATATGTAAAAATGTTAATATTAAAACAACATTGCCGGAATAACGTTTTACCAATAAATATATCACCCAAATGAGTAAATTTCCTTATGATAATTTTTTTATGAAATGCTTTTGATTTATCCACTGCAAACAAGTAATTTCTTGCTTAAAAAATTATAATAAACTTGTAAGGGTAATAAAAAGGTCGGGGATGAAAGTAAGAAGAATAAGAAGTATGAGATAAATTGAGTTTGAGTCTTTTGTTGATAACTAATAATTAATAACTAATATTTGTTAAAAAAAAATAAAATCTTATACTTGATCATCTAGTCATCAATAATATAGATCCTCACCACCGAACTCGAACAAAAAGATCAAAACTCTTTTAAAAAAGAAAAAAACTAAAAATTAATTTTTTTATAAGAACATGATACATAAGTTTTTTAACAAAATTGTTTAATAACATTATAGATTTGGGTGATACAATTTATTTTTAATATATTTCATAATTGAAGTTACAATCCACTCTTATATTAATATAGTCAAATAAAAAAAAATTCAAAATAATAAATTAATTTATCGATATTTTATTTTCTTGTCACATATTAATTATGAGAAATCATATAGGTACCCACATATAACAAATAAAACTTAATAATATCTCTAATAGGTTTGAGCTTTTTACATAATCGAAGATAATTTTTTCTTTTTACATCTTTCATGAGATCAATATGACAATATGATCACACTTCGTACTTCCGGATACCAAAAGATTTACCCTGAAATTAATAAATAGTTCACGATAAAAATAATGAAGCATTAATTCCAAGGAACTATTTATAACTCTTTTGTACTTTAGTAATATGCTGATATGCTGTGTATGGCGAAAAATGATTGAAAATCTCATTTTTTTTTCTTTCTGATATTAAAAAAGAGAATTTGTGAGGTAGCATTCTCGGGAGTCGCTTTCACGTGGTTTTTTGGATTTGCGACCCCACACCACAATCCCGTGTAACCGTGTTTCGTTTCTGACCTGAGTGAAGAAGCCTTAACCTTATTACTATTATGCACACACGACACAGACACACACAAGTTCTCATAGAGTCACAGGTTGAAATTTTCATTAATGTTTTATTAGTTATTACAACCTTGAACTCAGAAAAAAAAGAAAAAAAGAAAAAAACACAAACGCGTTGAAGTGGGAGGAAGAGAACAACAACTATTATTCAAACAACAAAGCAAAGGTATTTGAGGTTTGAGGGCCCTTTTGGTTCTTCTTCTTCTCTTAGTGGTGTTTTTGGTGCTGTGCCGTAGTTCCACTGTGTCAGCAAAATCTGACACCAATAGAATCTTCATTGATTGTGGGGAACAGAAAAGGTACCATTGTGTTGAAATTGAAGAATATATATATATATATTTTTTTTAGTTTTTCAACCAGTGATGTAGAGATTGGCAGTGATGTGGTGATTGCTGATCTGGGTGTTGGGAAAAATCGCTTTTTGTGATCTGGGTTTTGCGAATTTGAGAGGTGTGACACTTAAGTTGAGACATTGGTTTTTGACTTTGGTGGTTGAAGTTTGGTGGTGACTCTTCTTCTTCATCGCAAGTTTTCATCTTTACTTGGACTCTAAGAATTTCGGGTTGCTATTATTGCTATTATGGTGTCTAAAGTTTAGAGCTTTTGTTTTTTCTTTTGTGTTGGGTTTCCCACGTGATATGTCGGCAGAGTCGCCATCTCCGGCGACTTCCACGGCTGCTCCACCGCCATCAACACCAACCTCTTCTAACAACACTAGTCCTTCACCGTCCACCACCACTACTCCACCGCCACAACAACCAGCTTCTCCGCCGCCGTCTTCAACCCCACCTCCGTCATCTCCGCCGCCTTCTACACCGTCACCGCCACCTAGCTCCCCACCTCCTCCCATGTCTGGAACACCCCCTCCATTAGTATCTCCACCATCACCACCGCCATCTTCACCGCCGCCGTCTACTCCGGCGGCGCCGCAACCGGTGCCACCGAGCTCTCCACCGCCATCAGCACCAGTTCCATCAACAAGCCCTCCACCACCGCCACGAACACCATCAAACCCTCCTAACAACACATCTCCACCACCATCAACACCACCACAGCCACCAGCTCCACCACCACAACCACCAGCTCCACCACCTAACAACACTTCATCACCACCACCACCACTGCGAAATTCGCCACCCCCTCCGGTCGCCACACCACCACAAGCCTCGCCACCGCAAAATTCACCATCAACCCCGGCTCCGCCGCCTCCTAGAAACTCCACTAGGTCACCGCCACCACCGGTGGATGCACCGCCGCCGAGGTCACCGTCGCCACCAGCACCAGAACCATCCACCCCTCCTTCTAGGACTAGTCCTCCTCTCACACCAAGTACTCAACCAGCTCCACCTTCAAATTCCACACCAAGTTCATCACCTCCACCACCACCTTCAACTACTAATTTGTCCCCACCACCACCATCGCGGGTTTCATCATTGTCGCCACCGCTGCCACTTCAGAATGGGACAGAAAACTCAAGCCCTGATGCAGGTGGAGATGGAATTGGCACTGGTGGTGTAGTGGCTATTTGTGTGATAGCTGGATTTCTGCTGCTTGGCTTCATTGGTGTTTTTATATGGTGCATGAGGAGGCAAAAGAGAAAGGTGCCTGTGAATGATGGTTATGTCATGCCATCCACTCTTGCCTCATCTCCTGAATCAGGTAAACATACATTGTTGTTCCTTTCTTAGCTTGTCATTATGGGTCTGTTTGGGTAAGCTTATCTAAATGACTTCTAGGAGAAAAAAGTATGAAGAAAAAATGAAACAAGCTTCTCTATAAGCTAAATTTGGCTTCTACAATAGTTAATTTGTAAAAGTCCCATATCTTTTAGAGAAACTAAGTGATAGAGCTTTTATAAATTAGCTATTGGAGAAGCCAATTTTAGCTTATAGAAAAACTCATTTAATTTTTTCTTCATATTTTCTTCTCCTAAAAGTCCTTATAAAGAAGTTTACCCAAACAGGCTCATGTCTCACTTTTATTATGTCTTTATCATGCCCTCTTTTATTTGGTAGTTTGGTGCTTTTGGAATTTAATAAGAGAAAGCTCTCCCATTATTGGTTGAACCAGCTTTTATGACTTTCTTAATTTATCATGTCCATACTTCTTGAATATATATGAGTTTATTGGTGATGCATTGATAATGTAAAATAGTTTTACATTGTCGTTGCATCACAACCCACCAATTGCATGACTTTTAAGATAGTTTTATAAAAATTAACAGACTTACCATTACTATTAATGGAAGGTTATGATTGAATGACAATGTACAACTATCAGTGCATCATGCTCTACCAATTTGTTGCCATTAAATTAATTAAAGTGTGTGACTTTGTCCAGATTCATCCTTTTTTAAGTCACACTCCTCAGCTCCTCTTGTACAAAGTGGCTCTGGCAGTGATGTTGTGTACACACCATCTGACCCTGGTGGTGGACTAGGCCACTCAAGGTCATGGTTTTCGTATGAAGAACTAGTCAAGGCCACAAATGGTTTCTCAACTCAAAATCTGTTGGGTGAGGGCGGATTTGGTTGCGTCTACAAAGGGTGCCTTCCTGATGGGAGAGAGATAGCAGTCAAAGAGCTGAAGATTGGTGGAGGTCAGGGAGAGAGAGAGTTCAAGGCTGAAGTGGAAATTATCAGTCGCATACATCATCGCCATTTGGTTTCTTTGGTCGGATACTGCATTGAAGGCAGCAGAAGACTACTTGTCTATGATTATGTTGCTAACAATAACCTATATTTTCATCTACATGGTAAAACAACATCTGACTGATCAGGCATTGAAGATTGTTTCAGTTTATTTTGATTGGCTTTGATTGTATTAACAAGATTGTAATTTGCAGGGGAAGGTCAGCCTGTGTTAGAATGGGCAAACCGTGTAAAAATTGCAGCTGGTGCAGCCCGAGGACTAGCTTATCTCCATGAAGACTGTAATTACTAATCCTCTTATTGTTTTATATGCACATAAATGCCTATCAGTCCACTTTCCTTTTGCAAATTTGAATATTTGGAATTGGCTAAAAACTATATCAGAATCTGAATGAATGTGAATTGATGATAGGAGCTAGAAAACATAGTGTAGACAGTGGATGTGGCTTGGTGGCTAGAAGATGTTGGCTAACACTATATCAGATGTTGTATTACTAATTTATTATTGATGCACATATTTTAGGCAACCCTCGGATCATTCACAGGGATATCAAGTCATCAAACATTCTTTTGGATTACAATTATGAAACTAAGGTATCTGTCATTCTACTTATTCGAAGTTTGATAGTCTGTTCGTTTATATCCATCCAAATCTCAGTACTCCAATTTTTAATGTCACAGGTCTCAGATTTTGGGCTAGCTAAATTAGCTCTTGATGCAAATACGCATATAACCACACGTGTCATGGGAACTTTTGGGTAGGTATTCATTAATAATATGTCTTCAAACTTCTCTTTTGTTTTTCACTTTTTCATTAAGACTAATAAACATTTCAGTGTAAAAAAGTTGTATTAACATTGTTTTTTCCTCTTAAAGGTATGTTGCCCCTGAATATGCTTCAAGTGGAAAATTGACTGAGAAGTCTGATGTATATTCTTTTGGAGTTGTGCTTTTGGAGCTACTTACCGGACGGAAGCCAGTAGATGTAGCCCAACCTTTGGGAGATGAGAGCCTAGTTGAATGGGTATATATAGATGCCAGTCTTGCTCTCATCACATTTTTGCTAATCTTGTGCTTGAGAAGCCTCATTTTTGTGTCCATTAAAACAATTGGCAATTAAAATTTCATTTCTTGAGTGTGCTTTTCTTCCCTTTGGAATCGTATTGTATATTGTAGTTACTTCAGTATGATAAGGATGACAAAATGCTTACTACTACCTCTGGTCCTATATATAAGCAACATTTTCATTTTTGTTTTGCTTCTATTTGTAAGCAACAATGAGTATTTGGTATTGATGATTTGTCCCATGTTGTTTATATTTAAGACTGGAGGTAGTATTTTACAAGCCTTGCAGTATAGCCATGGTTTCAATCAAGCTAGAGAAGTGAAATGTTTTTTGGTTTTAAGTTTTGTATGCATAATTTAGTTCATATCTTTGTATCTGAAACTTTTAGGGCATGTGCAATTTAATAAGATAATGACTGTCATCTTCAATCTTACTGAATAAAGATGAAGAACTGATGTCGCTGGATGTTGCTCTGCTCTAATACTCTTACTTATGGAAAGGAACATGTTGGTTAACCTTGTCAACTGTCATTGTTTACTTGTGTCAATAATTACTAATTAGGCTTAGGCATGCATACATTAAATATAAAACTATATAGTTAAATAACCAGAATCTGTCTAAACTTGTAAAAGTCAAACATGTTTACTTAAATCATCTTTGAATGTTCTGAATTCTGGTTCATCTTAAAGATGCTACTATTTTTTTCAGGCTCGACCTTTACTGAGTCATGCAATCGATACTGAAGAATTCGATAGTTTGATAGATCCAAAGCTAGAAAAGAATTATGTTGACAGTGAATTCTATTGCATGATTGAAGTTGCTGCTGCTTGTGTGCGGCATTCAGCTTCAAAGAGACCGCGAATGGGACAGGTAATTAGTGGATACTGTAAAAGTGGCAAGACAATATTCTCTTTGATTGTTAACAAGCAAATGCACAAACTACTGACATTGTTTTTCCTGAATTATTATTATGTTTCATAGGTTGTTCGAGCTTTTGATAGCTTAGGAGCTTCTGATCTAACTAATGGAATGCGACTTGGGGAGAGCGAGGTGTTTGATTCGGCCCAGCAATCTGAAGAAATAAGATTGTTTCGGAGGATGGCGTTTGGTAGTCAAAATTATAGCACAGACTTCTTTAGCCGTGCTAGTTTGAATCCATGAAAGGCCACTGTATATATTGGAAGAGCTTGTTTTGTTTGTTGGTTGCAGATATGGCTAAGGTGCACTACTGTTGCTTTTGATTCTGGAATTTGACTGCATCAGGTTCAGATCCTCATTCTTGTGCCTGAATTTCACTATTCTTTTCCATTGGCTGGTTTTTTTTTGCAGCAATTTTGCTTTTGTAATTAGAATTTGTAAAAAGATACTTTTTACACTCAATGACAAAGATTAACATAATAGTTAATTTGTTATTGAATGATAGAATAGATGTGTGACTCCTTTTTCATCTCTTCATGTTATATGATTTTGCATCTTAGACTCAAAGGTGTAGGGAATGGACTTTGCTGTGACATTGGCTACATAATTTTGAAAGAACTCAGAAGCCCTCTTTTCCTTTTTAATAAAGTTTTGAAAACATGGTTACTGATCAGGTAGGTAAACAAAGTAATTATGGACTATTTGAACTTTCTATAACAAATGATAGTAATAGACATGATGGTAAAGTAAATTAGATTTTAGATGACTTTGTAGTTTGCATTGAAAATTTAAAATTGAACATTTGTAGCTGAATTTGATTTTATCAACAGTATCTTGTCCTACCTAGGATCAGGAAACAGACAAATTGACCCAAAAATAATAAGAACATAAGAAAATAATATGGATGCTTATCAAATTGACTTGACAAACCAATTAATACTTAAGACTTCATAATATTTAATTATTTTATTGGAATCCAGACTAAAGTTTATACACGGTATTCATTCAATTCCCACTTGCTGTTGGTAGATGAGGCCATAAATTCTTGCTTCATGGGAAAGTCTTCTTTTCAGTGTTGGGTCAAAGCTCTCAAGAGTTATTTTATTTTTTAGAATCTTGTAACTATGTTAAGCATCAAGTTTGATGATGATGATGATATTGTAAAGAAAAGCGTGTCTCTGTTAACTTTGAATGCAAGAATGGTTGCCTCATTTTTCGGATTCATCTTTTTTCACAAAGAATTAAGGTGATAACAATTACCTTGGCTTTAATTTTCTTATAAAAAAAAAGTTAACTTATTGTAAGTTTGAAGAGAGTAGTGTGACACATTTGTTTTGTTTATGTGCATCCTAACCAAAAGCACAAATCAAGTTACCAACTTAAAAGGGATCTTTTTTATACGTGTTCCTTTATGAAAAATTTTAGTGTGAACAAAATAATCAGAATTTCATCCTTTTTGAAGAAAGGAATATAACATTGTCAGGGTGTCCATAAAAGGCATAATGAGGAAATAATAAATATATTATGCCAAGGGAAGAAAACAAAAGGGACGGTGAAAGTGGCTGCTTCTAAAGGAAAATGATGTTTGATTTTTATCTATATAAAATTTTTTTAGGTTACCAACAATCTTACCTGAGTGAAATCAGTTTTTGACCTCCTGAATTGGATTGTAGAACATCCATGATATGTGACAAAAATATAATAAATAAGATTGTGCTGTGCATATTACTTGACTAAAGTTTGACCTAGTTGAGTGCAAGTTTGTGTGATCTAATATTATTCCCCTCCTTAGCCACTGAATAACTTTATGCATGCAGATGTGTGAGATTGAGTCTGACTTTCTTTATGCTTACTTTCAAACCTTCTCTTACGTAAGAGTTGGCTTTTCATTAATTATTTTTCTCTTCAAATCCACCAAATCAAACAACATAAATATGATAAAATTCTAATCAAGTGTCTCACTCTCATCACATTTAATTCTTCTTGATCCATTTTAAACGCAAAACATATCTCCACCAACCACATTCCATTGCTGGACTGTAGCTGAAATAAAGATACACAACAAGTCATATGCAATAAAGAGGTAAACACCACTCATCTTGCTGACTTTAAACACACGGGTCTAAGGTAGCATGCTGTCTAAGGTAGCACAGTTCTCTTGTCTTGGAACTAACATGAGATCCATACATTAGTCAAGGAATGGTACCATAACAATGCATTACTTGCTGTCATTGTGAATCTGAAGGTTGCTCTTCATTGAAATTTTCTCTCCAGAGGATTATCTGCTCGTCTTTAAACAAGATAGGGACACATGGCACTAAATCCTGCAGTAACAGGAACACCATTAAATGCTTAAGCACCACATGCACATTTTATCTTCAACATTGAGACATATTAATTTGTTTCCTCATATGCCAAATCCTCGATTACATTCTTCACAAGCCTAGGTTATACTGGTGCAATGAAGACACGGTTATGATACGCCAGTGATAAAGAGATATGACGAAAAATCTTAAAATTAAGAATATGACACGAATGCATGCATTAGTAAAAAAAATATAAAAAAAGTTTATGTATGTATATATATATATATAGATGCAGATTTTTGTTTTTTAGTTATCACCTCAGTCATGCTGCTTAAAGTTAAATTTTATCTAATGGTTAATGCTTAAGACTAATCTTAAAAAATATTGACTATAAGAATGACATGTCAAGACATACCTACCTGATCCTCATAATCACATTGATAATTATGCCAAATTAGATGAGATATTCGCCAAATTAGATGAGATATTCAAATTCAAGAGAACAACTAAGTTTTTCATGGTGTAGAGTGCATACTAAAATTTAAAATGAAAAATTTGTCAAATGAAAAGCAACCTTAAGAGAGGAATGAATAACATTTTTTTTCTTAAAAAAAAGAGTAACGTGTTGTTGGCTACTCTTAATTTCATAATTTTTAAATTCCTAATTAAAAATTAAAAATTATTAAAATATACTCAAAACGTATCTCTTTATTTTTGTCTTAGTCATATGCCATTTAAGATATATATTTTGATGTAAGAATGAAAACAGACATTTTCATCCATTAGATTAAATTAGAAGAATTAACGCAGTCTTTTAAAAATTAACATGCACCTACTTTATTTTATTTCTTTACATCCAAAATTTTAAATAAATAAAAATAAAATCTCTTTCCCAAAACTATAAAAAAAAAAAAAAACATTGTTTCACTCTTCCTTTCATAATCCTGTTTCATAGAAGCCTTAGACCATGCATCCTAAATCCTAAACCCTACATTTTAAATCCTATATCCTAAACCTTAAACAACAAATGCAATTACATGTTAACCCAAAACAAAGTATATTTATGAGTAGAAGAAAGAAGAAAATAATAATCATCATAGTTATAAAAATGAAAATCAAAAGAGAAATTTTTTTTAACTAGGGAAACACTCTTATCATGAAAAATAAAATAGTGTTTGTTTGTTTATTTAAGGTTTAAGGCGTACAATTTAGAGTGTAAGATGTAGGGTTTAAGGCGTTAAGAAACAAGTCTATAAAAGGGAGAGTGAAATAATATATATATTTTTTTAATTTTAATTTTAGATGTTAAGAGATCATGTGAAGTAGATGTATATTAATTTTTAAAAAACTTAGTTAATTTTTACTGTCTAATTTAATCTGATGAAAATGTCTGTTCTCATTCTCACATGAAAACGCAGTCGTAGTCATCCCAATATATATTTATCATAAATTCAATATTGTGATTTTTTATTTGGAAGGCTACAACTTCTTCTATATTATGTAGCATAATCATCTAAATACTTATACTAATTAAATATCACTCTATAATCGGGGCGGTGCATAAGGCATCCACAACATGAAAGGAATAACAGGACAGTTCTTCGTATCATAATTCTGTCCTCTGTACAGAACTTTAAAAGTGTAAAAGAACAATGTTGACTTGCCTCGAGGTGGAAGCAAACGTTGTCCTGGGGTGATGAAATTGTATATACGCGTTTTATTTTGATGTTTTGATATTGTAGCAAAAGATCAAACTAATAAGTTTTATTCAAGGTAGTTGTGATTAATTACTAGTTGAATTAATATAATCGAAAATCGAAAGTTTGTCATGGACATATTATATATTGATGACTCTAATTTGCCTTAATTTCATTTTTAATTACCGATCTCACACTTTAGCGATTGAATTAATAGAAAAAATTAATTTCCATGAACCTTCCCCGTAAGTTGAAGGATTACATGCAAATATTTTCAAGAAACTTCATTAGCCAACAACTATGCATATATTATTATACTATTGCTAATCGAACCTATTTGACAACCAAGTCTTGGTGATGATATCATGCACGCGGCATATGCCTTTGCATGGTCTTATGTCAAAAATCGGTTCTGTTATTATAATATGTTCATTTGTTTGCAATTGAGTAAGAAATAGAAATGTTTTTAAAATGAATCCGGTGACTAAATCAGTAAAAACATTCGTTTAAGGTTGAATAATTCAATCGTATAACCAATTTTAATAAAATAATATTTTTAATATAATATACTTAGTAATACTAAACAAAAAATAATCTGATAGACATACATTTATAATATTAAAAATTAAATTTCATTTAAAGATTTTTCGGTCTGGACACTTATTCTCGATTCAATTGCCGTATCTGGTTATGATATGATAACAATAAGAAACAGTGTTATAACTAATGTATGAATTTTCCTTTTGTCAAATACTTAATTTGGCCGGCTTAGTTTTGGTCTATTGATGGAACTATAATATTATTTTGTATATAAAGTATGAAATTGGTCCTCAAATTTTTAAAAATTTTTAGTTTTAGTTTTTCAATTTTAAAAAATCAATCTTAATCCCTTAATTTTTATTCTGTTTATGTAATTGGTCATTTCATCCATATGATTTTTTAAATATATATTGTTGAATTTTTTTTTAAAATTATTTTTAATTTTTGGATAAAGTATTTTTTGGTTTCTAAACTTTTATAAACTTTTGTTTTTGGTTTTTACACTTTTTGAAAATTGGTCTTAGTCCTAAAAATTACAATACATGAAATTTTTGTTTGAGATTTTTTTTAAATTAAAAAAAAAGTGTTTTGTCATTTTTATAAAAGAAATAGTCATTGTGCTTGGGTGTTGTTATCGTTGGCTTCTTTCAAAGTCGTTGGTAGTTGCAATGGTGTCACCACCATTTACACTCTTAGTGGTAGTGATGTGGTGTAATTGGTTGTAGATGGAATGGAAAAGAGAGAAAGCATAGAAAAGAAGAAGGTAAATTAGAAAAAAAAAAAAAATTGGAAAAAAGAATCAACCATCATTAGAAAAAAAAAAAAAAAAAAAACATGGGGGATCAAACCAAAACCCATGAAAAATTCAGCAAAAATGAAAATTGGATAGCCTACAATGATTATGAGAAATTTGGAAGCAATAAAGGGTGAGATAGAAGACCACCAAGTAAAAGTCAATTTATTATCTACCTCATGGTTAGCCAAACCATTAATACAAGTGTTCCCCCTCGAAATATGTGTAATATGAGCAAATTAATACGTCGACCCATCAGCATAGCACGATTCCATCTGCTATGAAGAAATCATGGCACCAAAGATGAATTAGAGAAAACAACAATGACTAGTTGTGAGTCACTCTCAATCTAGAGTTGGGGCCATCCAATCTAAGTTGCTTGCTATCAAGATGGAGGGATAGCTTGGGGCCAGAGAACTTTTGCCCAGGGGAGTTGTTGCCTCGGAATAGAGAAATAAAGATAAGTTTCTTTTAAAGTGAGTGTGCCATGGAGAGAATGCTTCTAGATTGGTTGATCAGAATCAACACTATCCAAGTTAGGAGGTGGAACTTGTGTAAGTGCGACAGGAAGATTGGGGATCATGTGAGTGTGTGCTGTAAGGATATACCATTCACCATTAGATGTAAAGCTACACACAAGAGAAGTAAAGCCCTTCCGCAATTTGGAAGGCAAGTTCAAAATATCTGCAATGGATACATCCAAACACCAAGGGTCTAGCTAGAAGTTGGCGGTATCCCCTCTATTAATGATCCAACTTGTTTCATCACGTACCTCATGCTAATGATGTTGAACGGAAGTCCAAATGGAGAAAGCTTTAAATATAGTGATCAATTGGCTATTTTTCAAAAATCTTATCAGCATAAGAACTGCCCAGAAGATATCAGAGTAAAAGAAATTAAAAAACTAAAATATCTAAGAGTTATATTTGTATACCCATTTTAAAACAACAGTGCACACTTAAAAAGGAAATTAAAAAATTATAAATTAAAAAAATTGTACACATGATAAGTAAAATGATTAAAACATATAAGAAAAGAAGGTAGGTTATGAAGAGGTCTAAAAATAATAACAAAATAAAAATTTTGAGGGCTAAGATTAGTTTTCAAAAAATATAGGACCAAAAAATTTTTTTATCAAAGTTTAGGGACTAAAAACATACTTTATACAAAAATAAAAAATAATTTAAAAAAAATCCAAAAATATATACTTTAACAGAGCATATGGATGAAATAACTAGTTTCACATATAAAATAAAAGTTAGGAACGAAGACCAATTTTTTAAAAAGTTGAGAGATCAAAATGAAAATTTGAGAACTAAGATTAATTTTTCAAAGATATAGGACCAAAAACAAAAATTTATAAAAGTTTAAGGACTAAAAATATACTTTACACAAAAATAAAATAAAATTCCAAACATATATAAGTTAACAAAATATACGAATGAAATAACCAATTTCACAAATATAATAAAAGTGGAAAAATTAAGATCAATCTTTTAAAAAGTTGAGGATGAAAATAAAAAAATTTGAAAAAATCGAGGAACAATTTTATATCCTATTTTACATGCAATTAATAGATAAAATAAGAACCGCTCAATTTTTTAGACTTGGCTGTGATTGGTAAGTGAATGTGAACATGTTAAGGCAATGCAACCTAATTTTCTTAATTTATAATTACTTTAGTTTTCTGATGTTCGGTAATTTACTTGCAACAGGCAACCTTGACTTCTTTTTATTTTTTATTTTTAAGGGAAACTTTGATTTCATTAAATCGAGGAAAAATTAATTTGGGATGTATCCTTAATTCAAAAGTTATCCCTAAACTTAAATGACAGGCTGCCGAGTTGTGAACATCTCTCTTGCCTTGTTCTTTTAACAAAAGTAACTTTAAAGATGTGGACCATGCTTAGCTGTTTGCCGTCTTCAACTAAGGTTGGCAGTAAATAGTGGAATGAGATTCATCATGTGCTATCCTCTCTCATCTTCCATCTTCATTTTTGTGCAATTCAATCTTTTTAGATATTTTTGCCTTCTCTTTTCCTCTCCTTAATTTATGAAATTTTTTCCTTTTACTGTCTGCATCTCGATCCAAGAACTGTGTCTTCGTTTTGTTGTGTTGAGTTGCCTTGTTTTCCCTATCCTTGCTTCAAACAGATTTTCTAATTGCAGAAGTGATTCGTAAAAAGATTTTTTTGTTACTTTTCATACTTTGGTACTTACTGCATATAACTCAGTAATCCCTTTGTCTTTGTCTTAGTTTCTTGCATTTTTAGTCTTTGTTACCGCATTGTAATTACTATGTTAATTTCTTACTATTTGACAATTTTCTACTGGTTTTGTCAGATGGTAATCACAATTTTTCTTGTAATGATGGTATGTTTTTGGTCTCAAGAAGATTTCATTTATTATTGGCATTGAAATCCCATTATTATTAAAACCCTATATATTATTATTATTATTATTGAAGCTTTTTTCATATGTCCAACTGCAGCATTCTGATTGTTGAAGCTGCCGCTTAACCCTTCAAAACGGATGAGCAACAAAGGATCGGTGCCATTGCTTCTTCCTCTAACTCTTCTTATCAAGCATCATCTAAAACATAAGATGTTTTTTCTAAGCTTTCGAGGTGAAGATACACGCTTGAACTTCACAAGTCATTTACATAATGCTTTGACCGAAGTAAAAATTGAAACCTTCATTGACTACATGCTTGAAAAGGGAGATGAAATCTCACCTGCCCTCATCAAAGCCATCGAAGATTCTCATATATCTGTTGTCATCTTCTCGGAGAACTACGCTTCCTCAAAGTGGTGCTTGAATGAACTCAACAAGATTATGAAAATCAAGAAAGAAAAGGGACAAATAGTGATACCTGTGTTTTACAATGTAGATCCGTCGCATGTAAGGAGGCAGACTGGAAGTTATGAGGAAGCCTTTACTAAATATGAGGGAGAATCCCTGTGCAACAAATGGAAAGCTAATCTTGCTGAAGCAACTAATTTAGCTGGATGGGACTCTCGAAATAGGTACATAATAATATGAAATAAGATTAAGTTAATTTTCTGAAATAAAAAAGAGAAAAACAAGTTGCTATTTAAATTGAATTGGTCGTATTGTAAATTAGATTTAATATACTTTTGTTGTATAACAATTAACAACTATATCATGCTAGTTTGCTTAAGAAGTTCCTTAAACTACTAAAACAAAGACTTTTAATTTTGAAAACCCTTTCAAGACAGTACTTAAAGTTTGTGATAAAGGCATCATTGAAAAGGCACTATTTTTAGCATGTTTTTGAGCTCATGATTTTAAGTTAATAATTTAATCTTTTTGAAACGGTGATTTAACTGTTTTTAAATATTACTATTTCAAAATGATTTTTCAGTAACAGTTTTTTAAAAATCCATTTCAAGATATTTATAATCAAAATCATCTTTAAAAACTCCTTTTGAAACTCCTTTTGAGACAGTTAAGATAACAATAATTAAGGTCCTTTTTTAAGATAGTTATGGTCAAAAATCATATTTAAAGATTCCTTTCTAAACAATTAGAATAATAACAATGTTTAAAGACCCTCTTACAAAACCATTATACTTTTTTTTAAGAGGGTTATTGTCAAAATCGTTTTAGAAGAATACTGTGTTTTGTTTTGTTTTTGTAAGTAGTTTTTGTATTAGTGCTTGTATATAGCAAAAACATTGATTATCTTCTCTATGCCATTGAATATTCATTTCCCAATTATATGGTTTTGTTTGTTACTCTGCTCCACTACATGCAGCACATTGATCATAGTTTGTGTAGTTTTGTTTTTATTTCTTTAGAATTTGTTAGAGTTATAACACATCATTTATTTCTTTGTTGCCCATTTGATATGCTAGAATTGAATCTGATCTCCTTAAGGACATTGTTTAAGATGTTTGGAGAAAATTGCCTCCTAGATACCCAAATCTATGTAAAAGATTGGTTGGTATTGAGAAAAGTTGTGAACAAATTGAATCATTATTAGAAATTGGATCAAGTGGAGTTATAGCTGTTGGAATATGGGGCATGGGCGGCATTGGTAAGACCACCCTTGCTACTGCTTTATATAATAAACTGTTTTATCAGTTTGAAGGTCATTGCTTTCTCGCAAATGTAAGTGAAAAATCCGGCAACATTGAAGCTTTACGTGAAGAACTTTTTTCAAAGTTATCTCGAAATAAAAGACCCGAGTTTGACAATTCTGATATGAGAAGGCTTCAATGTAAAAAAGTTTTCATTGTCCTCGATGATGTGTCCACCCCAGAGCAATTAGAAAAACTAATTGAAGAAAATGATTTCTTAGGAGCAGGAAGTAGAGTCATTGTTACAACCAGAGATAAGCAAATAGTTAGCAATGTTAATAAAATATATTCGGTTGAGGAATTGAACTTATCACTCTCTTCAGCTTTTCTGTTTGACTGTTTTTGGAGTAAAAGAACCTAAACAGGGGTACGAAGATCTATCAAGAAGAGTAATTTCATATTGCAAAGGTGTTCCTTTCGCTTTAAAGGTTTTGGGTGCAAGTCTGCATAAAAGAAGTAAAGATGCATGGGAATGTAAGTTGATGAAACTTGAAAAGATTCCAAATAAGAAAATTCATGATGTATTAAAACTAAGTTATGACGGTTTGAATCGTTATGAAAAGTATATATTTTTAGACATTGCATGCTTCTTGAAAGGAAAAGAAAGAAGTTGGTTAGCAAGAATATTGAAAGCTTCTGGTTTCTTTCCGGTGGAATAGAAGTTCTTCTAGTTAAAGCTCTCATAACAATTTCACATACAAATAATATAGAAATGCATGACTTAGTGCAAGAGATGGGTCGAGAAATTGTTCATCAAGAATCTGACGAAGGACACCCTGAAAAACAAATTCGATTGTGGGATACGAGGAAGTGCTTAATGTATTGAAAAATAACAAGGTAAGTGGAAGATGCAATTATTTCCATTTGATAATATATGTTTCCTTTTTACAATGTAGCTAGTAATAGTTTGACAGCCTTTGCTAATTATTATTCTAATTTTTCTTTGTTAGGGAACAAATGTTGTTGAAGTCATAGTATTCGATTTGCGTTATTTAAACGAGGATCTATATTTGACCACTGATTCCCTTTCAAAGATGACTAATTTGAGATTTCTTAAAATCTATCACGAGTTTGGGAGGAATAACAATTCTAATGTGTACCTTCATAATGGCCTTGAGTCTTTATCGATAAATTGTGGTATCTTTATTGGGATAGTTGTTGCCTTGAGTCTTTGCCATCTAATTTTTGTGCAGAACAACTTGTAGAGCTCCACATACGTCGCAGTAACATTAAAAAGCTTTGGGATGGGGTTCAGGTATGAATTTTTCTGTACATATTACATTTTGTTAAGGTTTTAATTTCGTTTAGTTAAGCTCAGAATTAAGAATATTAACGTTTCTAAATAATGTGATGCAACTTTCTTGTTGCAGAATGTTGTGAATTTAAAGACAATCAACCTTTCATACTCCCAAAATTTGATTGAGATCCCAAACTTATGCAAGGCGGAAAATCTTGAAAATCTTGAAAAACTTGATCTTGTTGGTTGTTATAGCTTGCGTAAGTTGCATCCATCCATCTTATTGCTTCCAAAGCTTAAATATTTGTATTTAAGTGACTGTGGAAAGATTGAAAACCTTAAAAGCAATGTTTGTGCAAAATCTCTCAATGTACTAGATGTCAAGGGTTGTTCACCGATCAAGGAATTTTCAGTGACATCAAATAAATTGTCGGCATCAATTGGTCACTTATTTTCTTTAGAAAACTTAGAACTATGTGGAACTAATGTTGAAATCTTTCTTGCAAACATCAGAAACCTTTCAAAGCTAACACAGCTTCAGCTAAAGAATTGTAAGAAACTCGAGTATCTGCCAGAGCTTCCACCATCCTTGATATGGCTTTTTTTATATGATTGTCAGGAATTAATGTCTCTGCCAAAGCTTCCACCTTTCTTGAAAGTGCTTGAGTTACGTAATTGCAAAAAACTCATATCTCTGCCCGAGTTTCCACAATCTCTAAAAGTGCTTGATTTATATTATGGCCGAAAGCTGGTGTCTCTACCTGAGCTTCCACCATCCCTGAAAAGGCTTAGATTAGACAATTGTTTGAATCTCGTGTCTTTGCCGGAGCTTCCACCGTCTTTGATTAATGTTCAGGCCTCTAACTGCATTGCTTTGGAGACAGACTTCACACAAGGGCTAGTGTTACAGCACATGTCACAAAGTTGTGTAGCCTACTTACATCAACAATATCTTAATGATCATAGGCTTCATTATCGGGCTTATTTCTTCTTCCCGGGAGACCATGTCACCACCGAGTGTGAGTTTCACACAGCAGTAAAGAATTCCATAACTATTTCTTCTCTTCCCAAATTTGACTTGTTTGGTTTCATTTATTAAATCATTTATTCCAGAGAACAAGATTTAGATGTTTCAAATAATGATGGCGGGGAAGATGATGATTGTCATACTCGGTTGATAGATTATGTTTTTATTCATATCTCTCAAGATGGCATAGAGCTACTCAAGCAAATGATAATTTTAGAAAGACCCGATAAATTAATTGCAGATCATCATGTGTTCTTTTCTTACATTGACATTGGTCAATTAGGAAGAATAAGTGAAGTTAATAATCAATTAGGCAGCATAACATTTACATTTGAAACTGCATGCCCAAAATCTTTGATAAAAGGGTGTGGGGTGGTCTTCCCAGCATATGCCAAAACATCAGAGTTGAAGCTAGTTAACAACAGTGAAGAAGGCAGAGCAATTAGAGTTGGAGGCTCAAATAATGAAAGTGAAAAAGGTTGGGAACAACTTCTTCCTACATCCAAGAGGCCGAGGACTTCACCATAAGTTGAAATTATCAGTCGCATATATACATCATCGCCATTTGGTTTCTTTGGTGCCACATTTCAGGCAACCCTCGAATCATTCACAGGGATATCAAGTCATCAAACATTCTTTTGGATTACAATTATGAAACTAAGGTATGTGTAATTCTACTTTTTCCAAGTTTGAAGTTTGTTCTGTTCTAGGAAGCACCACGGACACTACAGGTTAATTGTGTATTCCAGTGTCCGACACGTCTCCATTGTAATGTCGGATTAATTTTTTTTTTATTGTGGTGTTTACACTTTTTGAATATGGCTTTGGTCAAAGAAGGAAACGGTGTGTGCACAAAATTTTTAAAAATTTCAAGAAATAGAATCAATTTTAGAAACTAAAAAGACACTCTAAAAAAGAATATGGAAAGACAAAGAGAGATTTACTCAATTCCCAGCTTTCTTTGTTTTGTCCGTTGGTTATGTTTTGAATATCCTCAAACTGGTTATGTTTTGCTTTTTGATTTTTAGATGGATGAATTGAATATGTTTTGTTATTCAAAAACAATGTGCTCAAATTGTGTAATGATGTATCTTTTTAAGTAATATTTTTAAGATCTATCATCATTAAAAAAATGTTATAGTTGACTATTCGTGTTCTATATTTTAAATAATACCGGTATCATCGTGTGCAGTGTTAGTGTCAGAGTCCGGGATTCATAAGTTCTATTTATATCCATCCAAATCTCAGTACTCCAATTATTAATGTCACAGGTCTCATATTTTGATCTAGCCAAATTAGCTCTTGATGTAAATACACGTATAACCACACGTGTCATGGAAACTTTTGGGTAGGTATTCATTAATTATGTCTCCAAAATTTTCTTTTGTTTTTCACTTTTTCATTAAGACTAGTAAACATTTCAGTGTAAAAAATTGTATTAACATTGTTTTTTCTTCCTCTTAAAGGTATGTTGCCCTTGAATATGCTTCAAGTGGAAAATTGACTGAGAAGTCTTATGTATATTCTTTTGGAGTCGTGCCGTTTGGGAGATGAGAGCCTTGTTGAATGGGTAATATATAGATATCAGTCTTGCTCTTATCGCAATTAAAACTTCATTTCTTGAGTGTGCTTTTCTTCCCTTTGGAAATCGTATCGTATATCATAGTTACTTCAGTATGATAAGGATGACAAAATGCTTACTATTTTGCAAGCCTTGCAGTATAAGCATGGTTGCAATCAAGCTAGAAAAGTGAAATGTTTTGGTTTTTAAATTTACCATGCATAATTTAGTGCATATCTCTGTATCTTAAACTTATAGGGCATAGGTTATCTTCAATCTTACTGAATTAAGATGAAGAACTGATGCTATTGGATGTTGCTTTGCTATTATACTTCTGTGAGAAATGCTGGCAACACTCTTTTTATATTCTCTTAATTGGTTTAAATTTATTAACAATCATCAATTGATGATTTAAATATATTTCACATATCATTTAACATTCTTTTTGGTGATTTAATTGATACCTATCAAAACTGATTATTTCTAATAAATTTCAACTATCACGTGGAGCTGGAAAGTGTCATTGTTTACTTATGGAAAGGTACATTTCGGTTAACTGTGTCGATTATCACTGTTTACTTGTGTCAATAATTAGACATGCATACATGAAATATATATAAAACTATATAGTTAAATAACCAGAATCTGTCTAAACTTGTAAAAGTCAAACATGTTCACTTAAATCATCCTTGAATATTCTCAATTCTGGTTCATCTTAGGATACTACTCTTTTTTCAGGCTCGACCTTTACTGACTCATGCAATCGATACTGAGGAATTCGATAGTTTGGCAGATCCAAAGCTAGAAAAGAATTATGTTGACAGTGAATTCTATTGCATGATTGAAGTTGCTGCTGCTTGTGTGCGGCATTCAGCTTCAAGGATGATCTTGTTGGTTGCATTGCTTTTGGTTCTGGAATTTGACTGCATCAGGTTCAGATCCTAATTCTTGTGCCTGAATTTCATTATTCTTTTCCATTAGCTGGTTTTTTTTTGGCAGCAATTTTGCTTTTGTAATTAGAATTTGTAAAAAGATACTGTTTACACTTAATGACAAAGATTAACATAATAGTTGATTTGTTATATAATGATAGAATAGATGTGTGACTTTTTTTTTATGTCTTGCACTTATTCCTTTAAATTTCTAACAAGAGAAAGCAATAAGCTATATATGATATTGTGACATAATTTTGAAAGAACTCAAAGAAGCCTCCTTTAGTTTTTTTTTTAATAAAGGTGTACATATTTGAGATGACTATTTGGACTTTCTATGACAAATATGATAGTTATGGACATGGCGGTAAAGGAAATTAGATTTGAGATGACTTTGTATTGAAAATTTAAAATTGAACATTTGTAGCTGAATTTGGTTTTATCAACTGCATCTTGTTTTACCTAGGATTAGGAAACAGACAAATTGACCCAAAAATCATAAGAAAATATGGAAGCCTATCAAATTCTTGCTTCATGGGAAAGTCTTCTTTTCAATGTTGGTTCAAAGGTCTCAAGACTTATTTAATTTTTAAGAATCTTGTAACTATTTTAAAGCATCAAGTTGGATGATGATATTGTAAAGAAAAAAGCGTGTCTCTGTTAACTTTGAATACAAGAATGGTTGCCTCATTTTTCGGATTCATCTTTTTTCACAAAGAATTAAGGTTATAAAAAATTAATTACCTTGGCTTTTTTTTTTTTTTTTAAATGGTTAACTTATTTTATGTTTGAAGAGTTTAGTGACACATTTGTTTAGTTTATGTGCATCCAAACCAAAAGCACAAATCAAGTTACCAACTTAAAAGGGTTCTGTTTTATACATGTTCCTTTATGAAAAATTGTAGTGTGAACAAAATAATCAGAATCTCATTCCTTTTTGAAGAATGGAATATAACATTGTCAGGGTGTCCATGAAAGGCATAATGAAGAAATAATAAATATATTAAGTCAAGGGAAGAAAACAAAAGGGACGGTGAAAGTTGCTGCTTCTAAAGGAAATTCCTTTTCTTCTAAATATTAATAAAAGACCCATGCTAGCTCTAGGCATTGGAAAACATTTTCTGATTCTAAGTGTTTTTTGAATAATCATGATATTGATAACAAAAATTAGTCTTCATCGAAAATAACAAAAATTAGTTTTCATCGAAGGTTTTAAATATATATAATGTGAATATTCTTTTATCATAATTTTTTTCATATCAAAATCGATTAAGATTTGAACCTAGACTTCTAAATTCTAGTGTTCCAGAAAGCTGTAATTGTTTTATTATATAATAACTCTTGTAATTTGTGCATTTATGTTTTATATCACCTTAATGACTATGACTTTTCTGCTTGTTGAGTGTAAAAAGGCATGCCTCAATATTAAGGCTTCATGTGATCGTCAATGAGGCACTAATTCTGGATTAATATATTATACTGTTATATAATTATATTAAAGAAAAAATTATTAGATATAACTAATGAGTATTTCAAACTCATTTACTTATTTTATCTTATATAATATAAACAAGACTACGTTCACAGCTGAGAAAACTATCTTTTTAACTGAAAAATTGATATTTAAATACTCAAACATCTTTCCGGAAGGAGTCAAAAGCAAAAGTAGACAAAAGTATTAAAAATATAACCATCACTGACCATAAAAAGACCATGATTGCAAACGCATGTGCCAATATATTTGCCACCCAATAGATATGCATGAACTTGCAATGTCTTCTCCAAATTCCAAATTTCATTCAACTCCTGGAAATTTCCATCAGTCTCAGAATGATGTTCAATCAACTTTATAGCCTCCAAACAATCTGATTTCACTGTCACTTTATCAAATATAAACAGTAGAAAAGTAACAAAATAAGAAAAAAATAATTAAAAAAAAACTCTAAATTTCTAAAATAAAAATAATTTTAAACTATGTTTTAAAATTTATTTTGATTTTAGACTTATATTAATTAATTTTATAATAGAAAACGTTTTTATAAATGTTCATGTTCACGTATATAGAATATTAGAATTCATGGTGCATGATACGTAATTATGCAAGTTCAATAATCGACCATTTTGATTAAATGAAAATATTTTTAAGAAAAAAAGTATTTAAACTAAAATTTAAAATATCGTGTTTTTGCTTAAAAATGAAAACTGTCTTTGATTTTTTATTATTTTAAAAACTCATTTTTGTTTTAATATTAGTTTCAAAATTGAATCTTGAAATTGATAAAGATTTTTTTTTTAAATGTATAATTTTGTTAGAATAATAAGCTTTAAAAAATAATTTTACAAACTTCAAAAATTAAAAAAAAATTGAAAAGACTGTATTCTTTTTGATGTAAAAAGAAAACTGTGGTCTTTTTTGTTATTATTATTTTTAAATCTTATTTTTGTTTTAGATATTAGTTTTAAAACTGAAACTTGTACGTATTATTTTTGTTTTTGCTTTACACATTGTTAGTGATTATGCGTTTTTTTTTTATAATAAAAATATCAAATAAAAAGATTTCAATATCATTTAGAAATAAAAATATCTTCTAAAAGTGGATGCTAAAAAAAATTATAACAAATTCTAGTTAGTTTAATAACACTTGTTACGAGATTTGGAAAACTAGAACATGAGGAAATAAAGTTTAATAAGGCCAACGAAAATAAAATCTAATTATATAATAATTAAAAATCAATAAAATATAATATTTAGATAAAATTTCTTAAAAAATAAGATTATTATGAATTTTATAATTCAGGAAAAAATATCAAGAGAAAATAACTAATTGTATGATTACTATAATTTAATAAAATATGATATTCAATTTCAGATTTGTTTACTGAATAAAAAAAAACACTACCATTTCAAAAAAAAATACTAAAAATTACTGGAAAAAAAACTCATTTATTAAACACTCAAACAATCTAAAAACTCTACTAAAAGAAAGCCGGAAGTTAACTAAAATACCTTGTAAAACCTAACCTTAACCTAAAAAATGATTTGCAACTAACAATGACATTTTTTTTTTGTTGTTGTTACAAATAATCAACAAAATTAATTTGACTATTTAACTAAGCCCATATTGCCATGACTGACATGCCCCCTGCACCCAGCAAAACAGCAACAAACGCCCAAGACATGAGCTTTGTTCTTCCTTGCAGCCTTGGCCCCATGAAATCAGCACCCAAAAGCTCAACAAGTGCCATATAATTCAAAAGCCCGGCGGACACCGCGTTCAGAATCCCTTCCACGATAAGAGCAATTGGACTCGCCTCGCTATACACATTCGATAATCCGATCCCCAACGCGATCCCAAACGGTGTCGTCGCCGAGAAGAAGAACACCATTATAGCCTTAACCTTCATTCCGTATTCAGCCTGCACTCACAAAAGAAACAGATTAACTGCAATTGTTGTGGCAACTATAATTAGAGCACTAAAAATGCATGGTGGAGGGCCAGCAGTTGTTGCTGGAACACATTAAGCAAATTGTATATTTCTCTTTAAAAAAAAACCAAAAAAGAAACGTTGAGATATGAATTAATCACCTGAAGTATGCAACCACCTAAGCCCATTCCCTCGAACAATTGATGGAAGCAAAGCGCAGCAATGAGAGGCCTAATCGTGCAAGGGTTCACCGATGCTCCCAGTGACAATCCAATCACCACCGAGTGCACCACAATCCCTATCTCCAACACCTGCACCCATTAATTTTTGCATCCACTTAGATCCATTTAATGAATTAACACATTCCATAATCGAACCATGACCCCATAATTAATGGTGGTTACATTTTATGAAATAAATTAACAAATAAACAAAACAACTATGTGTAAGTATATAACCTGAGCTACTACTCGGTAACGTAGCAACTGCTCCCCACTCACGCTCTTTCCATCTCCATCATCCCCATGCGTATCACGATCGAACATTTCCGCGTCCTTGATTTCACTGGCTTCAAGGGAAGAAGCAGTGGTAGTGTGAGCATCGGCAGTGGCAGCGTCGGCGGCAGGAGTGGTGAGCTTCTTCCGGAAGAAATTGATTGAGAAGGAATCCACCATGAGAGTGAAGATCGCAGCGAGCATGGCGATGAAAGTGGTGAACGGATACTTCCGCCAAGGCCGCTCCGGCAAGCACTCCGACGTGAGGTCGTCGAAGGAGTCCGGCATGACGTGCATGTAACCGGTGGCCAGTATCACGCCGGAGGCAAAAGCTTTCACGAGGACGAACACGTCGCGGTCCGGCTGCAGCGACGGGACTGCACGGGAGACCAGCGGGAGTGAAATCCCGACCATGCTGGTCACCAGTATGCAGAATATGGCAATGATTTTCAGCTTCAACGCCACCGCCTTGTCGTGGCATCCTCCCTCTTGCTTCACATCACAATGTGCCGCCGTGACCAGCGACGGCATCATTGAGGAAACAAGAAAGAGAATGACGATATTTACCATCACCGAGACACGATAACTAAAAGCCATGATCGAATACACCCTCAGGGGCCGCTAACAACGGTGAAATGGTACGAAAGAAGATGAGAGTGATAACAGTAATTTCTGGGGATTGTGTGAGTGTGAAGGAAGAAGGGAGTGAGTCGAGGTTTCTACAGAATGTGGCTTTCTTGTTATGCTTGGATATTTGGATATCCTGTACACCAGATATTCTTCTACCAACTGAACAACACTATCGTATAACAACTTCATCCTAAGAAATAATAAAAAAATGAAGGTGGGGCCTGGCCGGACTTCTTCATCTTAATATTATATTTTTATCATATATTAGTTATTATACAATCAATTTTTATTTCATAAAAAATTTAAATTATAAAACCTTAAGTAATTTTATTTTTTTAAGACATTTTATCTAAATATTATATTTTATTAATTTTTAATTATTTTTTTTGCCTTATTAAATTCTATTTTGTGAAGTTCTAGTTTTCCAAATCCCATAAATAAGTGTTATTGAATTAATTAGAATTTTTTTTTTACATCATCATCTATAAAAATAGATAAATGAGATATAATTTTTAATAATTATATTTTGGTCTTCACTTTTATAAGATATTTTTATTTTTATTTTTAAATAATATTAAAATCCTTTCATTCTATGTTTTTAGTAAAAGATAAAATATAAAAAAAAATAATACACACAAGAAGTTAACCAAGCAATGTAACAATCCACTTTACACGAGATACTCAACCTAATGCTAAACACATATAACTAGATTCTTAACTTCAGGTTTTACTATCCATATTTTATTTTTAAAAAAAACTTTCCAACGTATAATGTGTTACTATATGTGATAGGTATTTTTTTTTTAATTGTGATAGGTGTTTTTTTTTTAATTATATTCTTTTACCATTTTTATTTGGAGATGATATTCTGTTGACAAATATAATAAATAAGACTGTTGTGCATATTACTTGACTAAAGTTTGACCTAGTTGAGTGCAAGTTGTGTGATCTAATATTATTCCCCTCCTCAGGCCACTGAATAACTTTATGCATGCAGATGCGTGAGATTGAGTCTGACTTTCTTTATGCTTCCTTTCAAACCTTCTCTTACGTAAGAGTTAGCTTTTCATTAATATTTTTTCTCTTCAAATCCACCAAATCAAACAACATAAATATGGTAAAATTCTAAGTGTCTCACTCTTATCACATTTAATTCTTCTAGATCCATTTTAAAAGCAAAACATATCTCCACCAACCACATTTCATTGCTGGCCTGTAGCTGAAATAAAGATATACAAGTCATATGCAATAAAGAGGTAAACACCACTCATCTTGCTGACTTTAAACACACTGGTCTAGTAAATAGTAATACTATTGCATAAAGTGAAAAGAACCTCTGCTAGAAAACTCAATTCTTTCTTTCACTTTACTGACTTTATTATATACACTGAATGACCACTCAGAAAAGTGTATTTTTGATTGATTTGGCACCATGCTGTCTTTGGTAGCACAGGTCTCTTGTCTTGGGATTAACATGTGATACACACCTTAGGCAAGGAAAACGCTGACTTATGATTTATAAGACTTTTTTTTTGTTTTGATTAGATCAAATGTACCTTTCACTGGAAGCGATCTTGTTCGAGCCGTATAAGACCACTGTAGTCTGTAGATGAAAAAGCTCATCTTCCAAATATTTAACGTAACAGTAAATTCAGAACTTGAAGTACAGATTTGTCTGTTAAGCTAGAACAAGGTTTCTGATTTATATGATTTAAGATCAGGTTTCTTGAATGTTGATTCAGCTATCAAAATATACAAGTCAGAGCACGAAAACTGTAAACCAATAAGCCCTGTGATTTTAATCAAAATTCCCTACTTTTCAGCCAATATAAAACAAGTAGGTCGTTTCCTACTTGGCTACATCACATTGTATCTACAAAGTAGCTTAAGCGTATTGAATAATCAACTCTCAGTCTCATATAAAGACCATCAGCTACAAAAGTCAGACATCATGTGTGGATACCACAACTAGCAATGGTGTGTTTGGTTCCATATCTCTCCGCTGTGGCTTTTCACATTTACAAGAAGCTACTGGTTATTCCACACTTCAAAGGTGTGATCTTTTACATCTCAACAGGCTTCTAAACACGCTACAAGCTGATTTGAGGGATTTCAGACATGAATCGATGCATTTCTCCCCTGCAGACATGGACTTGAGTGTTCAATTATAATTTGATGAATTCAAATGTTTGACTAACAAATCCATTAGTCGAGGTAATGGTACCATACTGTAATACCAAATAACAATGTATTACTTGCTGTCATTGTGAATCTGAAGGTTGCTCTTCATTGAAATTTCCTCTCCAGAGGATTATCTGCTCATCCTTAAACAAGATAGGGACACATGGCACTAAATCCTACAGTTACAGGTACACCATTAAATGCTTAAGCACAACATGCACATTTTATCTTCAACATAAAGACAGAACCAAAGAAACAGAGTTATATCATGATATTCTATAGAGAATTAAACATACCCTTAACTTCACCCCAATCTTTTTGCAGTCACTTGTTCCAACATGGGTACAGTCAAGTCTCACAACCTCCAGAGTCTTAAAAGCCTCCCTCACCCTCTCCACCACATTCACATAAACACCATTTCTAGCTGAACATTGAAATCACAATTTAGCATTAGTACCAATCCAAATACTACTTTAAATATGATTAGGATTTAGGACCAAAAAGTAACATTTTGTAAGCCCCTACTAACCAATAATTTACTTACTGAGTTTCATGAGAGGATCTGAGTTCAATCCGTTGTTTCTCATTTCTTTTGTTTCCTCATACGCCAATCCCTCGATTACATTCTTCACAAGCCTAGGATATATTGGTGCATAAGGCATCCACAGCATGAGAGGAATAACAGGACGGTTCTTCGGATCATAATTCCGTCCTCTATACAGAAGCAGTATGTTAATGTTGCGATAGATAACTTTCCCACCAGACTTGTCCTGTGGACACAGCAACACACACATCAGAGGGGTAAAAACAGAATGAACAATACTTTAAAAGTGTAAAAGAACAATGTTGACCTCGAGGTGGAAACAAACGTTCTCCATGTCAAGAGTTGGCACACCCAAGCACTTAATCCTCACAGCTTCAGCCTTCTTCCAATGGTTGTGGATGTCATCCAACATGTTGTGTGTGACTCCCCCCTTCCCTAGCACAACACAAACATCATAAGCTAATTGCATAACAACTCGTCGATATAAAATAAAGAATTTGTATTCTCTAAATGCCCTTTAGATAGAAAGGTGAAGATTTATAACTCTTAGGTAGAGTTTGGCCTAACTTTTTTTGAGTTTAAAAACTGTTTTAAAGTTGAAGTTAAAACTAAGAACTTTAAAAGTAAAGTTGTTATGTAATTTTTAATTTTTTTAACTTAAAAGCTACATTAAATCTAAAAATGTTTTGATAAATATTTTTATAAAAGTTCTTCCTTTTCTCCATTTTCTTCTTCCTCTTCTTCTTTCTTCTACACTCCTCCATTTTCACTCAAACTCAATAACCCTGACTACCAATGCCATTAACGATGGTGCAACCACAAATCCAGTATACCTAATATTTAAAACTACCACATATATCGGATGTCAAGTTTATCTCTGAATTTTAAGCTTACAGCTCTGCCATTTGTTACAAATTTACATACGTATCTAAATTTCATCATAGTTTTAGCCATTAATAATCAACAGCTATAATATCATACTTTCCTATCAAAAAGTGTAGTCCTCACTAAATCAAATAAAGTATATGGTCAATAACCCAAAATAAAAAGCAAGTAAATAAACTCCCTAATTAAGTGAAAAATAAAAACAAAAAATTTTATAAAAAAAAAAAAAGCCATTCAGATAAGCAACCATAGAAAAAGATTTTTGAGAAATGCTGGTAATACATCCTCTAAGACAATCTTTTGAACACACTTTCTATTGTTAGCTGATATTTGTTACAAAATTTTGTGAATTCCACTTCATATTTTACAGAGTCCCACCTATAATTTTGTAGTTTCTAACAAATTTTAACCAACAGCAGAGTATATTAAAAGGAGTGAATTAGATAATCATGTTGCTGGCAGCAGTCAGACTTTTTTAACTATCATCTAATCACATGAATTCTCATGTATAGTATAATAAAATTATTAACTTTTGTAATAATTATTCTAAAAACAAATCCTACTTAATTTACTGAATCAAGAGTTAAGACATTTTACAATTACTGGCTTCACATTTTCCTTCACAATACTTGAAGCATTTCCACAAGCATCACCAATAGTACGTACACTAACCCAGGAACATAACGAGAATAACCATCTAAAAATTTCAAGATAACAATGTCACAACGAATTCAATAATTAATATTTAAAAAAGCAAACAATATTTTTGTTCAATTGTTCTTATTCCCAATGAAAAAAAAATAGTTGAGAAAATTAGGGGATACCTAAATTGATTTGCCTGGAGCAGTCACTGTGCCGGTAGCGTTCGACGAGCTCTGCCACCTCCTCCTCACTAAGCGGTTCTCCTCGAACCCGGTTGCGCTCCTCCTCGAACCGTTTCCTGTCCGGTTCGCCCCGAACCGGAGCGGACACGCCGGTCCATTTCCGGTCGAGCCGGCCCGGTCCAAAGGGAGAGAATTTGGGCGATTCGCGGAAGCTGATGGGTCCGACAGAAGGATCAGTCTCGGAATAAGAGTATCTGAAGTCGAACGGAAGGTTCGATTCTAAGGGAAATTTCGGGGCTCCGTTTCCGGTTTCGGAATTGTAGTTATTTTTCTTCTTCTTCCCCTTTAATTTGTTGTGGGGCTTTGAGGAAGGGGAGAACGGCGGGTCGTATAGGTCGTCGGGGATGAAGTGGCTGAGGAAACGACGGTGGTGGAGCGGTAAACGGCGGCTCGAGAAGCAGAGGATACGGTTCTGCATTCGGCGAGGCTGCTGAAGGAGGTGCCGTTTTGGTTTATTTGACGCGACGGCGCAACAGCGTGCCAATATGACATCGAACGTGACTGTGCTAAGAGGTAAATACTGATTTTAGTTACTGAAATTGTGCTGAAATTTTGGTAGATAAAAAATATCGGTAAATAGTCAAATTGGTAGTCATTCACTGAAAAAATATAATTAAATAAGTTTAACGTTTAAAAAATTTATAACTTATTAATAAATAAATTTTTAAACAATGCTACTTAATCCATTATAAACCCTTATGATCAATATAACTATAATTTATAAATCAAACTAAAATCAATAAAAACATTAGATATAAAAAATAAAATTTGATAAAAATAAAATTTGATAACATGATTAATATATTATAATTTTTATATATTTATGAATTAAATTTTAATTTATTATTTTTTTAAAATAAATTTATCAACACATTATACTTTTATTAACAAATTTTATTATTTATCCTAATAATTTGAGTGTACAAAGTGAAAAAGTAATATAACAAATTAATTTTACGGTTAATTATCCTAATAATTTGAGTGTACGAAATGAAAAAGTAATATGACAAATTAATTCAATAGTATTTCTTCTTATCTTAAATATAAGAAAAAAGAGCATTTTATATTAATTAAAAAGTTCATTAATCATGTTTAATTGTATAACTTTTAATTAAAAAGTAAATTTTTTTCTAACTTATCCTTGACATTTGAAATCAAGGATAAAAAAGGGTTTTTTTTAGAGATATTAATAAAATAAAATTAGTTGACATTTTCTTATATTTAAGACAGAAAAAAGTATTTTTTTTCTTTTATTTGAAACCAACATTCACTATACTTAGACTATGTGTCTACACCTACACGCCGTACAGCGGTCAAAGTTTTTGAAAGTTAACTTTTCAATTTAATATTTGAATTCAATAATTGTTCTCATTTTAATTCCGAAATGTAATGAAATTAGTTCTATTTTGTTAATTTTTAATTTATGATTTTGAATTGTAATTTTAAAATAAAATGGGTTAAATAAAAAATTAAATTAAATTAATTTTTAATTTTTAATTTTTAATTTAATTTTTGAAATAATTTAGTATTATTTTTAAAATAAAAAAAATTGTGAACCACACCGTTAAATACACTATTTTAGTATAATTTATAAGAGAAAAAAATATAAAAAATTAATTTCTTTAAAAGTTAAAATTATCTTTTTTAATAGTTAATTTGTAAAAATTTTACATCTTTCAAAATGAAGTTATTGAGAAAATTTCTACTAAACTATTATAAAAAAAACAATTTTACCATTAAAAAAAAATTATATTTTTTATTTTATAAATTCTTTTAAAATAATGTGTGCAAATAAACTTTATTAGTTAATGGTCAATTCAACTAACGGTCTGGCATGTGAAGAAGGAATAAGTGATCGAAGCCATCTCGATGACAGAAAGGATTGATAATTTGATACACTAAAAGAAGGTAAGTTAAAACGTGAATTATGCCTATGGTAATCAAATCATAAATCCATGGATAAAGCCTAAATAGTGGTATAAATAGGTATACGATTCTTGAGGTAAAGCGATTTTTAATGATTCTCTAACAAATTGAGAATTCTAAACAGAAAGTCTTACTTGAACGTTGAATACCTTTTACAGGTACCTAACCTTTGAACTCGGTGGAATATCATATAGCAGGAGGATCGGACTTGGCCGAACTATCAATAACAAAGAGTGAAGTGAGTGCATTCTTGTGAGAAAAAAAAAAATTATTCAAGTTGAGTAAATAATTGGTGGCTTTATAAGCAAATCATATTTTTAATTTATAAGAGTGTATACATATTCAACACACATGTTAAAAGAAAGATGTTAGTTAAGACGATTCCATTAAAACTTTTGACATTTTGTTTTTCACATTCTTTTACACATATTTTATTGTATATAATTGAATAAAAATCTCAAACAGATTGTCCAACTAATGCAAAATAAAGGAGTAAATAACTAAATATATCTCCTTGACATTATATGTTTGTTGAAAAATGAAAATCCTGCATTTTAATGTTCCCGGGAACCACTACATAATAAAAATAAATTCATGAAATTCAATCCAAAATTTTAATATATTGGTAACAGATTTCTAAAAATAAAGTTATAGAACAAAAAACAATTGTTGTCAACTCTAATTTCGCATTAATACCAAAACATGGCTCGTAGATTTTTTTATTACCGTAATATATTTATAATAGTTTTTTGTACTTAATTAAAATAGTAAAGATAAAAATAAAAATACTAATATTTTAAATTAATTCAATATATAGTTATACATGATCAATATAAATATATTATAATAACTAAACTAGATTTTTTCTTAAAATTGGAAAACACACATATTTATATTCATATCACAAAAATAAAAAGTTGTGGCATTAGTTTTAATCAACAGTGTTTCATATTAATCATATTTTTATTAGTGACTGCCAAACAAAATAATATTTTGTTGAATTTTGTTTAAATAAATTATATTTTATCTTTTAAAACTATTATTGTGTATATATATATATATACTGACTTTAAATATATGCTTAACCTTTAATTTAAAATGATGATATTTTGTTGATGATGAAACGACAGAGACAAAAACTAAAGCATTCTCGTCAAGATCGAGGACCAAATATAAAATTAAATTATAATTTTAAAATCAATATATTAAATTTAACAAAACTAAAAAAAAAATCATAATAATTGACCTCACGTCACAAAAACCAAAGTCATATAAAGTAAACCAAAGATGCAAGACTATAATGTTGTAGTAGGAGAAGAAGATATATTTATGTAAATTTTAAAATTGAAGGTAACAACCAAACTAAAAAAAAATCACAATAATTGACCATACATCACAAAAACCAAAGTCAGATAAATTAAACCAAAGATGCAAGACTATAATGTTGTAGTAGGAGAAGAAGATATATTTATGTATTTTTTTAAAATTGAAGGTAACAACCAAACTAAAAAAAATCACAATAATTGACCATGTACACATCACAAAAACCAAAATCATATAAATTAAACACAAGATGCAAGACTTAAGTTTCAGTAGAAGAAGATATTGAGTTTTTAAAATTCATGGTAACAATTCTAATGATAAATTTCAAAAGGTATACTCGACCCTCATTTTTTTAAAAGTAAATAATAATTTTTAACATGAGAATAATTACAATAATTCTTTTTTTTTTTTGCTTCAAACAATAAAATAATTTTCATTTAATATTTTATTAAGGAATATGGAGATGGGTGTTATAATATTCAATGTATAGAAAGAAAAAGAAAATAGAAAGGGTGTTTTAAAAATAAAATTATCATTCAAGAAATTTATATATATATATATATATATATATATATATATATATATTGTGTTAAAATGAAATTATTATTGGTGGTTTGGTTTTTATTGATAAAAGGTTGAGACGCATTCGTTTTGTCATTTGGAAGATTATGTATTAAAATGTTTGGTTACATAGTGTTATTTTCCAGAATAAAGAGGTGGATGTAATAGGTGTTGTTGAAGATCAAACGGCTCTTTCAGTTAATGAATTTTTTTTTTATAAGAAAACAGTTTTTCTTTTTTCACTTGGTGTATTAACACTTTACATTTTTTATTTTTTTACTAAGGTGAGATGACGTATCTATATTTTTTGTCTTGTATTTGTTGTTTGTTTGATTGCTTATGGACATATTTCCTGTCAATTTTCTTTCCTTTCTTCATTAATAAAATTATGTTTGCTTTAAAAAAAAAAAAGAGGAAAATTCTTTTTATAAGACATTTTCTGAAATCAATGTGTGTCTAATTAATAAGATGTGTATATAAATTCTATAAATTTGCTCTTGGGGTGACTTATACGCGTTTTATTTTGATATATTTTATATTATTGTGGCAAATGAAATTAATGACTTTTTATTCTAGTTAGATGTGATTACTAGTTTGGACATATATTATATTGATGACTCTAATTTGTCTTAATTTCTTTTGTACTGATCCCACTCTTTAGCAATTAAATAGAGAAAAATTCTATATAACTTCCGCTTAATTAAGTAGTTTAAGGATTACCTAACAGACATGTACTATTATACTATTACTAATCGAACCTATTTGACTGCTGCCTAGTCTTTATATATATCATGATATCATGCTTGCCTAATTTGCATGGTCTAAGGTCAAAAATGGGATATGCTGCGTAAAAAATAGGGTGCTTTTATTTAACGAGTGTTTGAATGTTAGCAACTTAGACCTACTGACTAAAAATGGTTATATATATTACAGTTGGATACGTGAGTGTTATAAATCTTTGATAGGTTTTAATTTTTGCCAAAAAAACATAAATTTCAACTGTGAATCTCTGATATGCATGGTAATATACGTTAATATTTTCTTCCAATTTTACAATACCTTAATGGACTTTATATATGTTTTTCAGCCTGTAGAAATTATTCTTGAAGTTAAATGAAGTTTAGTTACACTTTTCTTTATATAATTTCTTTTAAAGTTTAAATTATGCAATGAAAGGCTACCGTTACACACTCTAGATATTTTAGGTAAAAACTATGTGTGTGAACAGAAGTAAAAGACATATTACTCAATCCACTGTTAACATTGAATGAAAAATTACTTTAGTGCATGTGAATGACTTATTTAGAATACTTTTATTATGATTCAAATATCAATACAGTAAAATGTTATTTTTTTTTAAGTTATAAGTTGTTACTAAAATTTTACAACTAGGAATTCATATTAGAGACTGAGTTCGAGACTGTAATTTCTAGCCATTACAAAAATATCAATTTAATGACAACTAATATTTATCATTAAATAGACCAATTTAGAGACCGAATAAAGTTAGTCTCTAGATGTAAAATTATTTTGCATTGAATAAGAAATAGTGATATATTGTATGGATTTTCCTTCTGTCCACACTTTGGACGGCTTAATTAGTTTTGGTCAGTTGATGATGGAACTGTAATCTTATTTTTCTATGCAAGTAATACATAAAATAAGAACTGTTCAGATTTTTAGACGTGGCTGTGATTGGTAAGTGAATGTGAACATGTTAAAGCAATGCAGCATAATTCTCTTAATTTATAATTAATAAGCTTTCGGATGTTTGGTATAACTTACTTGCAATCTGCAACCTTTGACTTGTTGGCATTTAAAGAGTGGAGTGGGATCCATCATGTTGTAAACCAAACCAGCTGGAATATTATTTTCATCAACTTCACTCAATTGTTAATTCCCTCCCCTCTTTCTCTCCTTTTTATATATATATTTTAAATAGTAAATTTTTTCATTGAAATTGTAATATGTCAATAGATTTTTTTTTTAAAGATGATAAATTAAAATTTAGTTATTGAATAGGTAAAATGTGTAACATATTAGTTATGTCTTTAAAATTTGCTTATTATGTTTGATGTTTTATGTCAGATTTTACTTTGATTCATAGATTATATTGATACTAAGTATATCAGGATTAAAATTTATAATGATATTAAGTAATATTGTCTAGGTACTTATTTATCAATAATTAAGTTGTAAAATTTTTAAGTATCAAACTTACTTAATTACAACTTTAATAAGTCAGCAATACTTTTTTTTATAACAAATTAATCATGTAATATATGTGCGGACATTAAACATAATAAATTTGACAATATAATTAATATGTGTACTTTTTACATATTTAATGGCTAAATTTTCATATATCTAGTTTTAGAAATGAATTTATTATCGCATTATACTTTTAACAGTGAAATTTACTATTTATCCTAATTTTTTCTTTTTACTTTCTGGACCATTTTATTAAAAAATATAAGTCCGTGTCACTTGTTTTACTTAGTGTTGGTTTGTTTACAAAGTTTTATATTACTTAGGAAAAAGAAAATTATGTTACTTACTTAGATAATCTTAAACTATTATTTCTGATGGTTATTATGTTATTAATATGAAATATTTAACTTTATTGATATTTTTAGTGAGATTTTGTTTTTTCAATTATAATTTTTTTTTTATCTATGAAACTCAAATCCAAAATCTTGATTAAAGAGACGGATTCCAATAAAGACAAATGACATGTTGGTTCTTTCACCATTATTTGATCCATATTTATGACCAATCTGTATATAATATATAATCGAGTGTTATTAATTATTTTCTCATAAATTAAAAAATTATATTCATATCACATAAAGATTAGTTGAGTCTATGGAAAATCATTAAATGCCCAAAGCTAGACGAGGCCCCAAAAATTAAGAAAAAAAAAAGTTAAATATATTTTTACACCCTATAAAATATCACTTTTTTTAAAATGAGGTCCTATAAAAAAAAATTCTCTTATAAATCCATAATTTATTTATTTTTGATTTAGGTCTTTACCGTTATTCAAACTCTATTTTCTATTAACGTAGTCGTTAGTTAGTCACGTAGGTTAAAGATTATTAAAAAATGTTGTATTTATAACTTATAGTACTCAAAATTTATTTAAATCGTTTATAATTTATGGCTAAATGACGTCTTTGGCAATGAATAACCAAAGACATCATTTGCAATCAGTTAGTGGCACAAGTGACCCTCCAACTCACTAGCCTATGTGACTTATTAATGACCACGTCAACAATGGAGCTTGGTAATTAGAGAGACCAAAATCAAAAGGAAAAAAAATTACGTAATTAGAATAGATTTTTTTTTATAGGACTCACTTTAAAAAAAAAATATTTTATAAAAATTTAACACTTATTTAAGAAAAAAAATGAATAGTTGTACAATATTCTTTTATATAAATATATTAAAATTACTATCTCACTTCATATAACTTTTATCCAAATTAATTAAAATGTGACATGTAATTAAAAAATATCACTTTCTTGTTTTTTCTCTCTTAATGGTGTATTATTCATATTTCATATTTAATGAATTTTCATCGATGTGACGTATAACATCTAATAGATATGATAATAAATTCAAAGTTGTTTTTTTTTAAGATAAAAAATACAAATAAAAACTCAAATTATAAAAAAATGAAAACATTTAGTATACTAATAAAAAGAACAAAATATAAATAAGCTTTAATTTGAAATGATGATATTTCATGATTTAAATAAGTTTTAGATATTTATAATTTTTTTTTTATTTTGGATTCCTATAAAATTTTTATTATGATTTGAGTTTTTATAATATTATTATTTTTTTTTTGAGTTCTATAGATGATATTCTTCTACAAAATTTAAGGCTTAAATAAGTTTTGGTTCTTATAAAATATTTTTTTTTTTTTTTTTACTTTTGGTCCCTATCAAATTTTTACTATATGTTTTGGTTTTTATAATATATTTTTTTTGTTATGAGTTTCTATCGATAATATGACATCATCTCAACCAATGATATATATTGAAATGATCTCACATTATTAATTAACTAATGGTTAAGATAATATTATGTCATTAACAATACCCAAAACATAAATAAAATATTATAACAATTTAAAACATAACAAAAATTTTATAAGAATTCAAAATAAAAAAGAGGTATTTTATATCAGTTAAAAAATTATTTAAGTATAAGAGAATACTTATTTCGATCCCTATTGACTAATCAAATTATTTTTTTCCAATTGGGTAAAAAATAGTGATATAATGTATGGATTTTCCTTTTGTCAAACTTTCGACGGCTTTGTTTTGGTCAGTTGATGGAACAATAATCTTATTTTTTATGCAAATACATAAAATAAGAACCGGTAAGTGAATGTGAACATGTTAATTTTCAATGCAATCCAATTTTCTTAATTTATAATTAATTAGCTTTCGGATGTTTGGTAATTAATTAACTGGCAATCTGCAACCTTGACTTGTTGCCAATAAATAGTGGAATGAGATTCAACAAGTGCTATCCTCTTTTATAATCTCCTATCTTCACTCTTATTATTAATCTCCTCTCTTCCTCTCCTTTATGATACTTTTTCCTTTCACTTTCTTCGTTTTGGGTTGTGAATTTTGTTGTTAATTCTGATTTAATTTTCTGTGTTGAGTACGTTGTCTTGTTTTTCGTTTCCTTGCTTCAAATTATCTAACTGCAGGAGTGATTTGCAAAAGGAATTCATCGGTTACTTTCTTACTTTGCTACTCTTTGCTATTTTTTTTTATCGACAAATATGTTAGTGGGTTAATTTTTTTTTTTTATTAAAAATATAAGTGAAAGAATGAGTTATCCCTTTTTCCCTTCATTTTTTTCTTTTACCACCAATTCACCTTAAGAACACATTGAAACACATACGCTTTTATTTTTATTTTTATTTGTTTCTCTGGTCTTGCAGGTTCAGCACTAGCTAGGAGATTCATAATGAATGACCAAGAAAGGAGCAGTGATGTTGCTTCTTCATCTAACCCTTTTCCTGCAGTGTCATCTAAGAAATATGACGTTTTTCTAAGTTTTCGAGGTGAAGACACGCGTGATAACTTCACAAGCCATCTACATGATGCTTTGACTAAAGACGGAATCGAAACATTTATAGACAACCGGCTTGAAAAGGGCGATGAAATCTCATCGGCTCTCATAAAAGCCATCAAAGATTCTCATATATCTATTGTTATCTTCTCAGAGAGCTATGCTTCCTCAAAGTGGTGTTTGGATGAGCTCAACGAGATTATGAAATTAAAGAGAGAAAATAGACAAATTGTGATACCGGTGTTTTACAATGTGGATCCATGGCATGTAAGGCACCAGGCTGGGAGCTACAAGAATGACTTTGCTAAACATGAGGGACATCCAATGCACAGCATATGGAAAGCAGCTCTCACGGAAGCAGCTGATTTATCTGGCTGGCATCATAATAGGTAAATATCTTTTCCTAAGAAAAATGAGAAAGACATCAAGTTATTATTCTAAATTAAGCATACTTTTAAGGGGTGGTTTCATGGACATAATAGGAGAAAAAATGACAAGATAAGCATCCTATCCTTTGATAATTTATTGTTTGGTATGTCATCAAGATATGATAGTATAGATGTTATCTTATCATGTTATCGCAATATATTTCTTATATTAAAAGAGAATTGAGTTAGAATAGACAAAATATGATATGTTATCTTTCCTCACTAATATGGATGAATTTTTCACCTACCATTTAAGGATTTAGTTATATCTAATAAAATTGATAATTTTGAATAATAAACTTTAAAAAGGAGCATAAGAAATAGATAGTAGAAAAAATTTCAATCAATTGTGTAGAAGAATATCAAAAATTAATAATTCTTCTTTTTATTTTAAACATAATTCATACTAGGTTAATTCATTTTCAGATTTGTTATTTATTGTGCATCAAACATCAAATATAAAATTTAAAGTTTATTATATTAATCTCATATCCTATTATGCTGGAATATCTTAGACACCAAATATTCTATCAACCAAACGAACACTAATTAATAGCATAACAATTTCATCCTAAGTAATAATAATAATAAAAAAACTTCATCCTAATTTGCATATATAACTTTGTTGCATAGAAAAGCAAATGCATTGATTATCTTTTATAAGTCATGTATTTTCTTGACATAATTATAAGTTAGGGTTTCTTTCTCTAGTACGCTAACCGACGGACTCAGGTTTGATGAGGGTGGGGGCTTGACCCTGACTTTTTTCTAAATTTAAAAAATCAAAAGATTAATGTTCTTTTTATTTTGAAAAAAAAAAACTGTTTTTTTTACTCAGTAAACAAATCTGAAATTGAATATCATATTTTATTAAATTATAGTAATCATACAATTAGTTATTTTTTCTTAATTATAAAATTTATAATAATCTTATTTTTTAAGAAATTTTTATCTTAATATTATATTTTGATCACATATTAATTATTATACAATCAATTTTTATCTTTAAATGATAAAATATCGAGTAATTTTATCTTTTTTTTAAAGTAATTTTATCTAAATATTATATTTTTATCAATTTTTAATTATTATATAATTCGTTTTTATTTTCATTGACCTTATTAAACTCTATTCCCTCGAGTTCTAGTTTTCCAAATCTCTTAAACAAGGGTTATTGGATTAACTAGAATTTGTTATATTTTTTTACAGCATCATTTTAAACGTGCTTAATGTCACTTTTGCTTCATTAATATTTTTTTATATATAATATTTTAAAAATTTTAATTTGATATTTTAACGTATGTTTTATGTATATTTTGGTACATTTCACTAAAAACATTTAAAAATTAACAGAATTAGGTTTAACACGATCGTGTTGATTCTAATTCCTTGTAACATACGACCATGTTGAATTTTTAAAAAATAGATATGTCTTTTTATCTAATAACTATAAATTTAGTTAATAATCTTATAATTATTTTTAACATTTTAAGATTGGACAGCCCAAATATTACTAACTAAATTTCAATTATAAGATAAAAAGATAAATCTATTCTTTGAAAGTTTTGGTAAATTTATTCTCTAAAAATTTAGTATAACTGTGTTAAAAATTAAACGGTCGTGTTAAATTTAACTTTGTTAACTTTCAAACATTTTCAATAAAACATATAAAAATATACCTAAAACATAGTATCAAATTAAAAATTTTAAAATATAATGTTAAAAAAAAAAATTTAATGTACTAAAAATTACATTAAATCTTTTAAACTTCTGAAAACGCACGATTACCGTCTTTGTAATCGTAGGCTACATTAGATAGTCTAAAAGGCGCGCATCACATGAAAGAAATGCATTTTCATTTTTCATATTTTATATATGATATAATAGTAACAAGACCACACTTCCTAACGAGATGAAAAAAATGAATGTTTGAATGATTTTTTTCCAAATATATTTAGAAAAAAAATATTGAAAAACTTAGTATAAACCCAATTATTGTTTATTTTTGTGACATTTAAAAAAAAATATGTTTTCTGATAAATTATTAATATAATTAACGTTTTGTAACATTAAATTATAAATATTTTGTTTGATGGATTTTATTTTGTGTGATTGCTACCAGTTATTTGAGTCTGGGTTTGTCCCTGACCCTGACCCTGACAACCACAATAATCATCGATTGACGATTGTGTATAATAATTTGTGAAGCTTTTGTTTTCTTTCTTTTGAAATTGTTATAACACATCAATTATTTCTTTCTTTGCTTTCTCTTATGCTAAAACTGAGGCTGAAATCCTTAAGGACATTGTTCAAGATGTTTTGAAAAAATTGGTTCGCATATACCAAAATCAGCTTAGAAACCTGGTTGGATTTGAGGATAGTTATGAAGAGATTGAATTATTATTAAAAATTGAAATGAAGTTATAAATAATAAGCCTTGAAATTTGGGGCATGAGTGGCACGTGTAGAGTGACTATTACAATTATATGTTTTTTAAATTATAAATTTTATAGTAAATTTATCTTCTTTTAAAAAATAGTATCTATATATTATATTTGATTAATTTTTAGTTATTATAAAATTAATTTTTATTTTCTTTGGCATTTGTTAAACTGCATTATTTGTGGGTGTCTTTTATGGACTATTTTTTTAGTTTGGGAATATTAATCCTGAGACTAAAATATGGGAATATTATTTCGACTATATTATAAAAATGTGTTTGATAACATTTAAAAATATATTTTATATGGCTGGGAAGTCCAGGATTAATTAAAACATACGTTTGTTTTGTTTGACATTTTTTTTTATCTTGGAAATATATATAATAATTATTAAAATACACTTATCTTAAAGCTTGTTAAAAAATATAGAAACTTCAAATATTTTACTAATTAACCCCAACTATTTTGGTCAATAACTTCTTCCTCAAATACTCGTTAATTAACACAATATCCAAAATAAAATTAAATATATTTCTCGGGAGCTAATTGTGCTGAGAGATGAGAAAAAATGTCTATTAAAAGAGTACTAGTGTTTGAGGGAAAATAATAATTAAAAAATCGACAGTAAATAAAACTCACAAGCAACCTATTATCCTGATTATCTTGTTAATATGATTATATATATATATATATATATATATATATATATATATATATATTAAAAACAAAATCAAGATTGAATTGAAGTCGAATTTTTCCTTTTTTTATATAAATATATTATCAATTTTGATGAGAATAAAATATGAAACAATCTATGAAAATAATTAAGAGAAAGTTAAGACATTGTATACATATTTTTACTCATCAAGATAATTAGTGTACATGAGAATAAATATTACCTAACCTGAAACTAATTATTTAGTACTGTATAACAAATGTGTAGGAAAATTTTTCTTGCCTCTTAATTCCCGAACTAAAAAAATAGTCCGCTGAAACAAAAGTCCCCTTCCTTGTTCTTGTTTTTCAAATCTCATATACAAGTGTTTTTGAACTAACTAGAATTTGTTATAATTTTCAAATTCTTGGGAATAAACAATTACAGTATTTGTAATCACGAGCTACAAGACATAAAGACTAAAAGGCACCACACGAAAGAAAGGTATATCCATTTTTTCTTTTATATTTATATTTGATGTTTTAGTAATAAGACTAGACTTACTAAGAAAATGAAAGATGTGTTTGAATGATTGTTTCCTTTTATATATTGAAATGAAAATTATTGTAAAATTTAGTATAAACTTATAAATTTTTTGGATTATAGGTCATCGATTTCAATATTCTTACTGGCAATAAATTACTAACAAAATTAAGTCTTAACATTTGTTGATAAAAAAGAAGTTTTTTTTATGACATGCAAAAAATGTAAAAAATACATACTGTTTTTTATAATTATTAATGTAATTAACGTTTAACAACATTAAATTATAAATATTTTCTATAAAGGTACATTTTGTTGGATGAATTTAATTTTTTTATTGACCCCTATCATCTTAATCTAGGTCCGTCTATCTAATATAATATTATTGGACTATTTTGGCAACTAATATTGATAGTGATTCGGTATCGTATCGTATCGTGTGTGTATATATATATATATATATATAATTGGAAAAGTATATTTTTGTTACTTTAACTTTTTTAATTGTTTTTTTATCTTCAAACTTTTTTATGTTTGATTTTAGTTTTCACACTTTTATTTTCTCACAAATTTTAGTCTTTTTTTTATATATGTTTAGTTAAATATTTTTTTTTTCTACATTTAATTGACTTTATGTCCTGGGTACATTTTTAATAAGTTTTAATTTCAAATTCTGGCATAATTACAGTCTTTGTAATCCCAAGATACAAGAGACAAAGATTAGTAAAAGGCACCGCACGGAGAAAAGGTTTTTTTTTTTTCATATATACTTCCTATCAAGACAAAAAAAATGAAAAAATGAGTGTTTGAATGATGGTTTCTAAGTATATATTAAAAAGAAAATTATTCAAATATTTAGTATAAACTTAATTATAGATGATTTTCTTGACGTAGGAAAAACAATTTTTTTTTTATAAATTATTAATGTAATTAACGTTTTGGGATATTAAATTATAAATATCTTATATAAAATTAATGGTATATTATATATGTTAGATGAATTTTATTTTTTGTGATCGGTCCTCACATATGAGTTTAGGTCCGTCTCTGACATCCATATTGATGGTTGATTGTGTATAATAATTTATGATTTTTTTTTCTTTCTTTTGAAATTGTTAGACTTATAACTCAAATTATTTGTTTGTTGCCCTTCTTATAAATTATAATAATTCTTTGTTGAACTGAGGCTGAACTCCTTAAGGGCATTGTCAAGATGATAAAAAAGTTTCATTACCTTATAGTAATTAGAAAAACTAGCCGTAGAATGTCATGCAGATATGGTTAATAGTAATGTTATCTTGTATTAAGAAAGCTTATCGAAGTATTATATTTTATCACTATTTAGTTATTATATAATTAGTTTTTATTTTCTTTGGCCTTTATTAAACTCTAATTTATCGAGTTCTTGTTTTTCAAATATTATTGGACTGATTAAAATTTGTTATAATTTATAAATTTTGACAATGCACAGTTACAGTCTTTGTAATCACGGGTTACAAGTGACAAAGGGTAAAAGACAAAGCTGCAGAGAAGAAAGGTATTTCCAACTTTTCATATTTTATATTTAATGTTTTAGCAGTACTTCAGCGAAAAAAAAGATGATAGATGAATGTTTGAAAATAACTGTTATTGGACTGACTTGAATTTGTTATCATTTCCTAACTCTGGGCATGCACAATTACAGTCTTTATAATCACGGACAACAAGACACAAAGGTTAAAAAGCACCGTTCGAAAGAAAGGTATAATAATTTTAATTTTTGAAGTTTTTGTTTTTCTTTCTTTTGAATTTTCTAGACTTATAACACATAAATCATTGCTTAATTTGTCGCACTTCTCATATGCTAGAACCGAGGCTGATCTCCTTAAGGGCATCGTTCAAGATGTTTTGCAAAAATTAGCTCATACATACCCAAATCAGCTTGAAAAACCGGTTGCAATTGAGGAAATTTATGAAGAGATTGAATCATTTCTAAAAAAAGGGTCAAATGAAGTAATCACCCTTGGAATATGGGGCATGGGTGGTATTGGTAAGACCACCCTTGCTACTGCTTTATATGACAATTTGGCATATTTGTTTGAAGGCCATTGCTTCCTTGCAAATATTAGTGAAAAATCCGGCAACCTTGAAGCTTTACGTGATGAACTTTTTTCTAAGTTGTTAGGAAAAAAAAACCATGGGTTCAATAATTCTGATATAAGAAGGCTTCAGCGTAAAAAAGTTTTCATTGTTCTGGATGATGTGTCTACTATGGAGCAGTTAGAAAAACTAACTGGAAAATATCAAGGAGGAAGTAGAGTCATTGTTACTACTAGGGATAGACAAATACTTAGCAAAAGTAGTAAAATATATGAGGTTGTCAAATTGAACCCTGGTGCCTCTCTTGAGCTTTTCTGTTTAACAGTTTTTGGAGAGAAACAACCTAAACATGGATATGAAGATCTATCAGAAAGAGTAATTTCCTATTGCAAAGGTGTTCCTTTGGCTTTGAAGGTTTTGGGTGCAAGTCTTCGAAATAGAAGTGAAAAAGCATGGGAATGTGAGTTTAGAAAACTTGAAAAGATTCCAAATATGAAAATTCATAATGTATTAAAATTAAGTTACAAGAGCTTAGATCGTTCTCAAAAGGATATATTTTTAGACATTACATGCTTCTTCAAAGGAGGAGAAAGAGACACAATAATAGGAATATTGGAAGCTTTTGATTTCTTTCCATCATCTGGGATAGAAGTCCTTTTAGATAAAGCTCTTATAACAATTTCAAATCATAATACAATTGAAATGCATGACTTAATACAAGAAATGGGACAAGAAATTGTTTATCAAGAATCTAAAAGTAACCCTGAAAAGCGAAGTCGATTGTGGGAACATCATGATGTGCTTGATGTATTTAAAAATAACAAGGTAAGTGGAAGATGTAATTATTCTATTTGATAATAATGTGAATCTTGTTTTGAATGTTGCTAGGATAATAGTCTTTTGCTAATTATTATCCTAACTTTTGTTTGCAGGGATCTAATGTTGTTGAAGGCATAATATTAAATTTATATAAATTAAAGGAGGATCTATATTTGTGCTCTGATTCCCTTTCAAAGATGACTAACGTGAGGTTTCTTACCATCCATGAAAGTACCCCCTGGCATAGTACATTTAATGTGTACCTTCGTAAAGGTCTTGAGTCATTATCTGATAAATTGAGGTACCTTCATTGGGATAGATGTTCTCTTAAGTCTTGGCCTCCTAACTTTTGTGCAAAACAGCTTGTAAAGCTTCGCATGCGTTTTAGCAATCTTAAAAAGCTTTGGGACGGAGTTCAGGTATATATGAATGCATGTGGCTATACATACTACATTTTGCTTAAGTTAAAACTTATGAATAGTGATGCATCTTTCTTGTGGTAGGATCTTGTGAATTTAAAGATAATTGACCTTTCACACTCCTGCAAGCTGGTGGAGATCCCAGACTTATCTAAGGCAGAAAAACTTGAAAAAGTTTCGCTTGATGGCTGTGAAAGCTTACGTCAGCTCCATCCATCCATGCTATCTCTTTCCAAGCTTACATATGTGTATGTAAGACACTGTGTAAAGATTGAAAGCATCAAAAGTAATGTTCATGCAAAATCTCTCAGTGTGCTAGCAGTCGAGGGTTGCTCATCGCTCAAGGAATTTTCTGTTATATCAGAGAAAATAACAACATTGAACCTATCTGACACCGCCTTATGTGTATTGTCATCATCAATTGAGCAGTTATTATCTTTAGAAGAGTTAGACCTAAGTGGAACTAATGTTCAGAGCTTGCCTACAAACATAAAAAACCTTCCATTGTTAACAATGCTTTGGTTAAATGATTGCCGGAAATTGGTGTCTTTGCCAGAACTTCCACCATCCCTGAGAAAGCTTGATTTAAATAGTTGCTGCAAATTGGTGTCTTTACCAAAACTTCCACCAACATTGATAGACCTTTGTTTAAATAATTGTCAAAAATTGGTGTCTCTACCGGAGCTTCCTCCAACCTTGGTAAAGCTTCAATTAAGTAATTGTCGAAAATTGGTGTCAATGCCGAAGCTTCCACTGACTCTGATAATGCTCCAGTTAGATAATTGCTGGAAACTCAAGTCTTTGCCGGAGGTTCCATCATTCATGAGAATGCTTAATTTAAATGATTGCCGGAAACTCGTATCTTTGCCAAAGCTTCCACCAACTGTGACTAAGATTTGTTTAAACAATTGTTGGAAACTCGAGTTTTTACCGAAGCTTCCGTCATCTTTGAGAGATCTTTATTTAAGAGATTGTCGAAAACTTATGTTTTTACCAGAGCTTCCACCATCCCTGATGGCACTTTTTCTAAATGATTGCCGAAAATTGGTGTCTCTGCCAGAGCTTCCACCATTCTTGGAAATACTTTATTTAAATGATTGTCGGAAACTCATATCCTTGCCGAAGCTTCCATTGTGGGTGAGTGCCATTAACTGCATTTCTCTAGAGACAGACACACAGGGGCTAGTACTACAACACATGTCAGAGAGCCACATACCTTACTCACATTGTGATACTAAGTTTCTTCGTCCTGAGACTGGTTATTTCATCTTCCCGGGAGACCATGTCACCACTGAGTATGGATTTCATACAGCTGACAGAATAATAACTTTTTCTTATGTTCCCAAATCTGACTTATTGGGCTTCATTTGTTACATTATTTTATCTAAAGAACGAGATTTATATATTCCGGACGACGATGGTTTGGAAGGTGATACTGTTTCGGATGATGATGGTTCGGAGGATGATGATTCAGATGTTGATGGTTCGAAATATGATCATCGGGAAGATTATCTTTTGATTCATATGTATGATGAAGTCTTGCATGATGATGATGGATCAAAGCATGATTCAGATGACGATGAAGGCATTGAGGCAGAAGTGGGACAGGGAAAGATACGTATTGAATGGCCCCGCAAATTAATAGCAGATCATGTGTTCTCTTCTTATGTTGACATTGGCAAAATTCGCAACAAAAAGGAACTGAATGATCAATTCCACGAAATAACATTTGACTTTGAATTTCATAACCGTAAAGGGAGGATAAAAGGGTGTGGTGTCTTCCCCGTATATGCCACAACAACGGGGTTGAAGTTGGTCTCTGATGATGAGGCACACGCCACAGCAATGGTAGTTGGAGGCTCAGATAATGAAAACAACAACTTCTTGAATAGGAATCACTTTCTCAATTCTCTGATACTTTTTGCTTATTTATTTTTCATTATTAATTATTATTTGCACCTGTGATTTTTTTTCTAGATATATAGGAACTTTTCCTATAAACTAAAGTAGTACATGAATTGTGGAGGAATTGTTCTTGTATTTAAAATATGTTCAAAGTTTATTATGATTTTTCAGTGAGTCTGGTGGATGAACTTTTCCATATGAATGCTGTCATTATTTTTTAGTGCTTTTATTGGTTTGTTTGTTCAATTATGAAATTATTTGACTAAATCAATTAGATCTTTTTCTTCTTTTTTTTTATTCAATTTAAGTTTTAATATTTATTAAAGATAATATTATGAATTAATTGAACATAAAATAAAATATTAATACTGATAAATAATATCAACACTCAATTATTTCAATTATGAAATAGTTTGCGGATGTTTCTTCTGCTGTCTAAAAAAAGTCTCTCGGCCTTACACTGTATACAGCTATCACGAGACACATATCATACTCAAACGGACGGACAAAAAAATCTTTTAAGATGAAAATGATCAAATGAAATCATAAACAAAAATGTTTAATCCAAAGATAAAAATATATTTAATTTTATAATTTTTTCAATATATACCACATCATACGGATTATGAATAAATGACTTACTGATGGGACCATGATCCACAACCAACGATGTCCACCGCTTGCACACGCACCTCTATTCTATTGCAGTGAATTGCTAACCCTAGCCCTCACCATCATCAAATCCTCCGACAGCAACGCCATCATCGCTGCCGTGACTTCTGCCATATCATTCGCCAGCAATTCCTCATCATTACCACCCTGATGATCATGTTGTAGGTTCGATTCTCTCTTCCTCTTGCTTTCTGGATTTGTTCTTCAACACCATGATGATGATGCTGCAAGTTTCGATTCTCTCTTCCTCCCACTTTTTGGATTTATTGTTCGTTTTTCGCTATTACATGTTTAGGTGCGTTTTGTTTCAATTCGGATCGGAAATGTTACACTCTCGTTTCATGGCTTCGATTTTGATGATTTCGGTATTCAAATCGTCTAGTTGAGTTACTCCCGGTTTCCTATTATAAAATATATTTTTTTTTGTTTAATGTTAATTTTAATAAGTTTCACATTTTTTTTATTTTGATATATAATTTTCTAAAAATTTTATTTTGATAATTTAAATTATATTTTAATGATATATACTAAAATAAAATTTTTAAAATATTATATATTAAAATATGACTAAAACCTAATTTAAAATGCTAAAATGAAAATTTTAAAATATTATATATTAAAATAAAAAAAATATAAAAATGGATTAAAATTAAAATTAACATTAAGCATTTTTTTTAAATATAAGTAAAATTTAGCCACTTTTTATTTCATGAGTAATTTTTAAAATACCATTCATTAAGAGAATTATGTTTGATATAAAATTCAATGAAAGGTAATATAATTTAGAAAAAATCATTATTTTTTTTTTATTGGAAATGACATAATTTAATGAACCCGATTACTTTTCTTTAACAAGTTTGATATTTATTTTATTGCTTATAAATGAGAACGGATGAGTACAAATATGCTCATAATTAAAATCATTAAATTGAGATTTTTTTTATATATATATTTTGACATTTTTTAAGGGACTAAAAAAGATGAGCTAAAATATAAATTTTTGTCTTTAAGCTTTTTTTGAAATTTTTTATTTTTATCCTTAAACTTTTTGATAACTGGTAAAGTTACTTAATTTTTTTTTTCCATCCAGTGGGGTTTTAGTTTTTTCCATTAATCTAAATGTTAAACACTCAAAGACACTAAGGAGAATTACTTTGTGCACTTATTTTTTTTGTTTTATGCATGCATCCCTTTGTTGCTTTATGCACCTCATAAAATCTAAACAAAAAATAAGTTATTTTCAAAACATGAGAATACATGAAATAAAAACAGAGTGCAAGAAACAACGAGAGGATGCATAAAACAAAAACTGGGATGCAAAAAATAATTATCCATAATGCCTTAACACCTTAACGTTCAAATTAATGGAAATGATCAAAACAATGGACGGAAAAAAATGTTCAAGGAACTTGATCATTGTCAAAAAGTTTAAGAATCAAAATAATAAATTTCAAAAAGTTTAAGGATAAAAAGAACTTTTCCCAAAAAATTATTTAGTTACAAAGGGGTTAAGAAAATATTTAAACCTACTTTGGGTGGCTTTCGTTTTGGAATTAGTTGATGAAACTGTAACCTTATTTTTATAATGCATTGCATAAAATAAGAACCATCTAGATGTTTAGACTTGGCTGTGATTGGCCAATGAATGTGAACATGTTAAAGCAATTAAATCAAACTGGCCAGTTTTATTAATTTCTTAAATTAATTAACGTTTGGTAACATTGCAATTTAACCAAACTAAAATATTCATAATAATTGACCAAAAACATCACAAAAGCCAAAATCATATAAATTAAACCAAAGATGCAAGACTATAATGTTGTGTAGTAGCTAGGAGAAGATTAATTTAGATTTTAAAATTCATGGTAACAACCAAACTAAAAAAATCACAATAATTGACCACATATCACAAAAAAAAGTCATATAATTAAAAGATGCAAGAATATAATGTCACAGTAGGAGAAGAAGATATTTAGTTTTTATTCATGGTGACAGTTCTTATAATGACAGGTTTTAAAAAGTATACTTGGCCCTCAATTTTTTTAAAGTAAAAATTAATATTTTACCTGAGAATAATAACAATAATACATTCTCAGCTTTAAACAATAAAATGATATTTTTGAATATTTTTATTAAGGAACAGGGAGGAAAAAATAAGAGAGCTTTAAAAATTATTGAAAATGATGGTTGTATATCTTTTTTGGAGGTGTATACATTTTGTGCGGTGAGAAAAATAAGAGGAGACAAAGAGAGAAAATAAGATACATGTATAATTAATATGAGATGTGATGAAAAATGAATAGAGAAATAAAAAGAAAAAGAAAATAGATGTGTTATAACAAATAAAATTGAATAAAATCATGTGTCAAGAGAAAATTTCTTTTTATAAGATATTTTCTGATTTTATATATAAGTCTTGTTTTAACCATCCAAACACCTTATATTTTCTAGGCTTATTATTACGTTCTAGCTAGGCATGGACTAATATAATCGCAAGACGAAAGTTTGTGATAGATATATTATATTGATGACTCGAATTTGTCTTAATTTAATTTCTTTTGTTCCGATCTCACTCTTTAGCATTTGGATAGACAAAAATTTCATGAAACTTCCACGTAATTAAGTTCAAAGATTAGATAACAACTATGCATTATTATTTGACACAAGTTTTCATGCCTTTGAATGGTCTAAGGTCAAAAATGGGATGCTGTTATTTAATTAGCAAGTGTTGAACGTTGGCTAGCGTTGCCGTGTTCTGTTCTAATTTTTAATCTTTAATTTGGCTTGAAATTAGTTGTGTGGGGACGAATTGGGCATTTCTTGTGCTTTATCAATTATCAAATCTTATTTAATGCTAGGTTTAATTACAATTTTGGTATCTAGTTTTCTTGAATCCATGATTTTAGTTTCTTTAATTTTAAATTAATAATTTTGATCCTTTAGTTTTAAAAATTAATAATTTTGATCACCTAATTAATTATTAATTAATAATTATGATTAATAAGATTATTGAGTTAATTAAAAATTTATTAAAAAACTATAATAATTTTTTACACAAAGAAAAAAATGATTAAAAAAAGAATTTTAAAAAATTTAAAAAATTATTAATTACCAATCATTAAAGAAATACTTTATATTAAAAAAAATCAATTTTAATTCTTTTGAATAATTAATAATTTATAATTAACTTAATAACTCTACTAATCATAATTATTAATTAATAATCCAGAGGACTTAAATTAAGGAATTTTAAAATTAGGGAAATAAAATTATTAATTTAAAATTAAGGAAGTCAAAATCATGATTTAAGAAATTATGAGGACCAAGATTATAATTCAACCTTTCCTTTTATAAACTTATTTCAAAATTCATTAAATAGATGAATTATAATTGACTAATATAAAACTATTTTACACTAATAGTAGTGCATTAACATTAAACTTAAACTTTAACAAAGTTAGTAATGTTAATATTTTCTTCCAATACTTTCATGGCCTTTATGTTTCATAGCCTGTAGAAATCATTCATGAATTGAATGAAGTTTACACACTATAGACATTGCAGGTAAAAAATATGCGTGTGAACAAAAATAATAGATGTATTAAAGGTTTTAAAAAAGAGCACTGTTATATGACTATATCCTTCGAAAAGATTAATCGAAAAATCCATCTAGTCATGTAAACACATACTTGTGTTTACATCAATAATTTTTAACTGTGTCTGCTACTGTGATTTAGATTGTATCAGCCACATTTGTAAGGGGTATCAGCAAACACAACAAAACTGCTACATTACTTTTGAATATTTTTATTATGGTTCAAATATCAATACAGTAAAATGCGTGTGTTTTTTAATATTTTTTGAGTTATATAAGATTTTTTTTAATTACAACTAAAAATTCATCAATTAGAGACTGAGTTAAAGACAATAATTTCTAGTCATTACTGAAATTAATTTAGAGACAATTCTTAGAAAAGTAAAATAATAATTAATCATTACATAGACCAATTTAGAGAATGAACAACGTTGGCCCTAAGTAGTCATTAATGTCTCTTAAAATATTTATTTATTTATTTAGAAACTGATTTTTATTGACTAATAAAATGTAATTAGTGAGTACTTATTTCAATTCCTATTACTAATTATTTATCGTTGAATGAGAAACACTTATACTTTGGACGACTTTGTTTTGAACAGTTGATAAAATTATGTTGGGATGAGAACATCACATTATGGTCATTCAAAGTTTTAAACGAAGATTAGTTTTTATTTTTGGTGGGATTACTTTATATCAATAGTATGGTTATCCAAAAAAAAATATATAGACTTGGCTATGTGAATGTGATTGGTGAGTGAATGTGAACATGTTATTGCAGTGCAACATAATTTTCTTAATTTATAATTAATTAGCTTTCGGATGTTTGGTATAACTTGCGATCTACAACCTTTGACTTGTTGGCATATAAATAGTGGAATGGAATCCATCATGTGCTATCATCTTCCATATCTTTCATCAACTGCACTCTCTTGTTAATTATCTCTCCTCTCTTCCTCTCCTTTATGATAATTTTAATTTCCTTTTACTAATTTCTTCTTATGTTATTCTGATTTGCTGTATTGCCTTGTTCTTCAAACAGATTTTCTATTCTGTAGGAGTGATTTGCAAAAGGAATTTTGTTACTTTCTTACTTTGGTACTAAGACTTAGTCAGCTTCTTCCCTCTCTGTATCGTGACAGCATTATTGAGATTTGTTAGTAAAGGTATTTTTTTAATTTTAATTTTATTTTCTGTTTATCGTAAATATTAATTATTAATTTGTTGGTGGAAGAGATTGGAATCCATCAGATTGCTCTTTCCCTTTTCCTTAGACCACCCTATAACTCTCTAGCAACAACCCTTTTAATAATAGCAGCCCAGTCTATTTACAATATAACGGCTCTGAGAGTTAAGGGCCAACCGCGATGAATGAGGCCTACATAAATTAATGTCTGATCTATCCATGGGACAACACGATCCACTTATAAACTAGGTCTTTTTATCCAATAAGACACCACTTAATTCAGAAACAGGTACTGAATTATTCAATTTCCGTTGCTAATCTTTGTTACTTTTTTGCATTTTTAGTCTGTTAGTTAGTTTCTTGCTTTGGTACATATTGCACCTTGTGGGTGTCAAGAATATTTCATTTATTATTGCCGTTTAAATCCAATTATTAAGTTGCTAGATCCTTACCGATTAGGAGAGTGCATGAATCATGATAGATAGAAATTAGAAAGTATATTAATTTTAGTAAAAGCAACTAAAAGTAAATGGAGGTTTTACACACAGCAGCACTAACACATGTAAATCACAAATTTGGACAATTGTAGTTGGAAAAGGTGTAACCAATAAGTTAGGGTGAGCCTGAATATGAATCAAAATAACTCAAAATTAAAAGACAACTCTTCTTCTATGTTCCAAAGTAGATTTGGGGTTGAGGAAGGTCAATAATACCTACCAGCACTAGGATTATTTATGGAACATATAAATAAGGATGGTTGGTTGTTGTTGTTTTCAATTTCAATTTATTTATTTTTCTCTATTATTCATGCAATTTTTTCTTGATAGGAACTGAAATAATACACCCTCAAGACTGAAATATAAGTAAAATAAACTAACTTTATGCTAAATAAACAAGTTAATTAACATTATTTAAACTTACTTTGTTTCATAAAGTGTCTCTCGGACTGAATCAAGAATAATATAAGAGTAATGGAATCTCAATAAATTGAAGGATATTTTTGGAATTATATAATTAAATAGGGTGAAAGAAGTTAAGATTTTGTTATATTTAAATTCACCAAATATTTTTTTTTTTAGTTAATGGTCATCATAGACTCATAGTGCATGACCACTTTACTCTATCAGTGTATAACTTATGTTTCAGTCCAAAGGTATTAAATTGTTTATGGAGGAATTATTGGTGTCTAAAATTTTTTCAAGGAAAATTAATATAAGATTGACAACAAGTTTTTAAAAAAATTAAAAAAAAAAACTTAGATTATGTTTGACAATATATTTCAGTTAATTTTTAACTTTTTTTATTAGCTGAAAAACTTGTTTGACTTTTTGGTAAATAAGTTTTTTTAAGTTGCTTTTAACATTTTTTTAAAATGCTAGTTTAAAACACTATCTTCTACCGAGGGATCTAGCTCAGTTGGTTAAGTAAAAATACGTGAGTATTGTAAATCCCCTATAATATCATGTTTCATTCCTATAGATAAAAAAATGTTAGCTTCTATTTTTTTATTTTATTTTACTCCCTTTTTATTTTTTAAATATTTATTAAATTTCCATATTATCATTTTTTAAATAAAGCATATTTTTATTATTTATTTGTTTCTTTTTTTTACTAATTTTTATATTACATTATTTTACTGTTTATAATATTTAATTTATTATTTCAACATTATTTTTCAAAAAATTGACAATGATAAATGTTATATTTATTTTATTTTAATTATTTTATATTAGATAATCTATTTTAATTATTATGCTAGTTAACATAATAAAAATATATTATTTCAAACTTAATTAAAAATATTGAAGATTAATTGTAGAATACATTATATTAAAAAAAAAAACTTTTCAACTTCAAGTTAATTTTCTAACTTTCAGTTAGTTTTGTCGAATATAGCTTTAATTTAAAAATTATAAATTAAAAACTTATTTCGGTTTTTTAAATTTTAAAAGTTAAAACTAGAAACCAATTTTATTTTTTTAAATAAGAATCCATCACTTGTATTATATTATTTAGCTAGTATTTTAGCTTATGCATTCTAAAAAATAAATTTTTATTTTAAACAACTAAAATTTATAATTTATAAATATATAAATTATGTTATAATTAAAGTCTGTAATAAATAAATAATTTTGAATAAATAATATATATATATATATATATATATATATATATATATATTATTTTAGATAAATAATTTATGTTGTGATAATATATTGTTATTTTTAATTTTTGATAATTTTAAAAAATAAAATTCAAGTTTTTTTATAAGAAAAAACTTATTGCATTTCATTCAAAATAGGACAAAGAATACAATATGGAATATGATTAAAAGTAGATTTAAATATGTTTTTAGTTTTTCAAATATAGAATTTTTTGTTTTAGTCCTTTAAATTAAAAATTGTTATTTTTAGTTATTTAAATATGATAAATATTTTTTTTAATTATTATGCTAAAAGTTGTCAAACAAAGTATATAGATTTTGCAATTTGTGGTGGTTTTGACCGTCAAAGTCAAATTGTAACGGACAAAAACCATCACAAATTATAAAATTTATATACATGTTTGAAAATTTGGACAAAATGATTAAAAAACATTTATTATATTTGAAAGATTAAAAAAAAAACTTTATTTTCATAGACTAAAAAAATAAACACCTTTGAAAACTAAAAACATATTAAAGACTTAAAAGTAAAAGAACTAGCATAAGTCAATGCAAGATTACGAGAGTGTTGACTTAAATTCACCAATGAGTTTGGATAAATTTTGAGAAATTCTCTGCAGTTGGAAACTATGATTTCAATAAAATTCAAGTTAGAACTAAAAATATTGAAAATCAGAGATAGAAGGAAATAAGAAGTAAAGTTTAGCCCGTTCATATATTAAATGCATGTTAGGAAAATGCAGTTCACTACTTCATGACAGGAGAATATTCATATGAAAATGAATGTGAAAAAGAACAAAGACTCAAGGAAGTAAATAGTCTTAAACATTTATATAAGTTAAAATAGTAAGTTATTTTTGTGTAATTATACTTAATTATTAAAATATAAATCTTTTGCTTCTTTAACTACGTATTCTTTAACTACGTACTATTTTCACAAACACTTGGGGTTGGTCCTGCCGTGTTCATGTGGGGAGCTATTTATTTGTCGAAAGAATATGTGTTCAATCAACATTAGTCACATACCTTAAATAAGATTAATCTCTTATCAAATATAGATACAGTGAGATGATGAAACCGGTATCTAACTTAGAAAAAAGAAAAACACACCTGGGGTTGATTTCTCCCAAACCGTAACAATATTTTAAATCTTACGAAAATATCACACATTTTCTTAAATATTGCAATGGGATCCATCGTGTGCTATATATCATCTCCCATCTTCTTTTTTGTTGTAAACCAAACCCAGCAGGAACATTATTTTCATCCACTTCACTCTATAATTATTAATTGCCTCCTCTCTATTCCTCTCCTTTATGATAGTTTTTCCTTTTAATTTCTTCGTTTTGGGTTTTGAATTTTGCTGTTATTCTGATTTGTTGTGTTGAGTTGCCTTGTTTTTTTGTATCCTTGTGTCAAACAGATCATCCAACCGCAGGAGTGATTTGTAAAAGGAATTCTGTTGCTTTCTTACTTCGGCACTGCATTATTAATTCAATATCCCGTTGCTACTAATTTGTCACATTTTTTGCATTTTTGTTCTTTTAATTTGTATTGAGTAAAGATGACTATCTTTTTGGTTTAGTTTAAATATCTTGTAATAATCATGTTTTGAATCTAAATGTTCTATTCGTTAATCGTCTAACTGCAACCTGTGTAACTTTATTAATTATGGCTTATAACATGTTTGAAGTCCCTGATAATTTTTTTCCTTTTACCTTCTTCGTTTTGGGTTGTGAAGTTAGTTTATGGTATTCTGATTTGCTGTGTTGCAGCTTGTTCTTCAAACAGGTTTTCTATACTGCAGGAGTGGCAAAAGGAATTCTGTTACTTATTTTGGTACTGCAATATTATTCAATCCCTTTGTTACCTTGTTTGTTTGTTTGTTTTTTTTTTTTTTTTTTTGCATTTTTACTCTGTCAGTTACTTTCTTGCTTTGGTACTGCATTATATATTATTGCATCTTGTGGGTCTCGTGTCAAGAATATTTCATTTAGAGATTGTTTGGGTAAATTGTCATTTAAATCCAATTATTAAATTGCTACATCCTTACCGATTAGGAGAGTGCATGAATCATGATGGTAGAAAGTATAGTAATTTTAGGTTTAAATAAGTTTCAAAGTCACTAAAATAGAGTCATTATTTTATTGAGTTATTGAATTTTTATCATCCTGATTGATATACGATATGATGATATCATATTATTACTTAACTAGGTTGAGATGAGGTCACTTGTAAGTATGGATTAAAAAAAAAATGATTAGGGACTTGTAAAATAATTTAAGTGATTCAAACAAAAAAATATATTTTTTAGGAATTCAAAAGTTATTTAATCCTTAATTTTATTAGGAGTGTGAATTTTAAATTGACAATTTTGGTCTCTTTAATTTTTTTAAAAATGGTAATTTTGATCCTTTTGATTGATTATTAACTAATAATTATGATTAATAAATTTATTGAGTTAATTAAAAATTATTAAAAAATTGTAATAATTTTTTTACACACAGAAAAAAAAATTAAAAAAATAAAAAAAAATTTAACATTAAAAATTTTTAATTACCAATCATAAAAAAATTATTTTTAATATTAAAAAAATAATAAAAATTAAAAAAATCACTTTTAACCCTTTTGAATAATTAATAATTTTTAGTGAATTTATAATTAACATAATAACTCTACTAATTATAATTAATAATTAATAATTTATCATTGAACAAAATTGTTAGATTTTTAAAATTAGATAACCCAAATTGTCAATTTAAAATTAAGGAGATAAAAATCATGTATTTGGAAAAGGCTTAAATAAGTTTTGAATCCTTATAAAATACTTTTTTTTTTTAAATATTATAAGTACCAAAAACTTAATAAAAAATTTATAAGAACCTAAAATAAAAAAATATATTTTTATAGAAACTCAAAACTTATTTAAATAATTTGGAAAACTGGAATAACAAGAATTACAATTTAGCCTTATTTATTTATTCTTCTTGAAGTGAACGAGTGAATGATCTTTGCACTATTTCATCTCGTATAGATAGATTTATACATTCTAATAAGGTTGGTTGGGTGGTGCTGGAAAAGTGAAAGGAGAAAGATGATGGATATGTAACTGGATTCGAATATCTCAAACTAACATTTCTAATCAACTAACATTTTCTGATAAAAATAAATGCGCAACAGTAAGGAGAAGTGTAAAATTTCATTGAAACATATAAAAGTATTTTTCATTTTTTCCAACTGTAGCATTTTGATCGTTGCAGGTGCATCAGTAAGAATTCATAATGGATGAACAACAAAGGATCATTGATGTTGCTTCCTCCTCATCCAACTCTTCTGCTCCAGTATCGTCTAAAAAATATGATGTTTTTCTAAGCTTTCGTGGTGTAGACACACGCTTGAACTTCACAAGCCATTTACATAATGCTTTGATTGAAGCCCAGATTGAAACGTTTATAGACAACCGGCTTGAGACTGGAGATGAAATCTCAGAAGCCCTCATCAAAGCCATAGAAGATTCTCATATATCTGTTGTCATTTTCTCAGAAAACTATGCTACCTCAAAGTGGTGTTTGAATGAACTCAGCAAGATTATGGAATTCAAGAAAAAAAAGGAACAAATTGTGATACCGGTGTTTTACAACGTAGATCCGACCCATGTAAGGTACCAGACTGGATGTTTCAAAGAAGCCTTTGCTAAACATGAGGGACACCCCATGTACTGCAAATGGAAAGCTGCTCTCACGGACGCAGCCAATTTATCTGGGTGGCACCACTCTCAAAATAGGTAAATTAAATCTTCTGAAAGAAAAAAAAATGAGAAGACAACAAGTTATTGCTTTAATTGAGTTGGCCATATTTAATTCTAAATTGAGCGTACATTTTGTAGTATACAACTTTCATGCTAGTTTGGTTAAGAAGGGTGTTGCATAGAAAAAGTATAGGCATGGATTATATATGTTCTGTGTCACTGAATTTTCATTCCCCAATCATATGTTTTTGTTTCATCCCCACTGATCATAGATTGTGTATAATAATTTGAAAGTTTTTATTTTTCTTTCTTTAGAATTTGTATGTTAGACTTATGACACATCATTTGTTTGTTTGTGGTCCTACTCATGTGCTAGAACCGAGGTTGAACTGCTTAAGGGCATTGTTCAAGATGTTTTGCAAAAATTGGCTCGTGCATACCCAAACCAGCTTAAAAACCTAGTTGGAATTGAGGAAAGTTATAAAGAGGTTGAATCATTGCTAAAAATAGATTCAAGTGAAGTTATAACCCTCGGAATATGGGGCATGGGTGGCATGGGTAAGACCACTCTTGCTAAGGCTTTATTTCACAAATTGTCTCATAAGTTTGAAGGCAGATGCTTCCTCGCAAATGTAAGTGAAAAATCAAGCAACGTCGAAGGATTACGTAAAGAACTTTTATCTATGTTGTTAGAGGAAGAAAAAAATGATTTTAATGGTCTTGACATGAGTAGGCTTCGACGTAAAAGAGTTTTGATTGTTCTGGATGATGTGTCTACCTCAGAGCAATTAGAAAAACTAATTACAGAAAATAATTTCTTGAGAGAAGGAAGTAGAAATAAACAATTACTTAAACCCAGAAATATGCATGAAGTTAATGAAATATATCCTATTGAGAAATTAAACTCTGATTCCTCTCTTGAACTTTTTTGTTTGACGGTTTTTGGAGATAAACAACCGAAACCTGGATATGAAGATCTATCAAGAAAAGTAATTTCCTATTGCAAAGGCGTTCCCTTGGCCTTAAAGGTTCTAGGTTCAAGTCTTCGTGACAGAAATGAAAAAGCATGGGAAGATGAGTTGAAGAAACTCCAAAAGATTCCAAATATGGAAATTCACAATGTATTAAAATTAAGTTTTGATGGCTTGGATCATTCTCAAAAGGATATATTTTTAGACATTGCGTGCTTCTTCAAAGGAAAAGAAAGAGACTGGGTAACAGGACTATTGGAAGCTTTTGATTTTTTTCCGGCATCTGGCATAGAAGTCCTTTTGGATAAAGCTCTCATAACAATTTCAAATACCAACCAAATAGAAATGCACGACTTAATACAGGAAATGGGTCAGAAAATTGTTTATCAAGAATCTGAAAAGCACCCTAGAAAACGAAGTCGATTGTGGAAACATGAGGATGTGCTTGATGTGTTGAAAAATAACAAGGTAAGTGGAAGATTGAATTATTTTAAATTGATAATATGTATCTTTTTTTGAATGTAGCCAAGATAATAGTCTTTACTCATTATTATTCTAATTTTTGTTTGTCAGGGAACTGATGTTGTTGAAGGGGTAATTTTATATTTGTATAAATTAAATGAAGATCTAACTTTTAGTTCTGATTCCCTTGCAAAGATGACTAACGTGAGATTTTTTAAAATTCATGGAGATATGTCCCATCAATGTAGATTTAATGTGCATCTCACTAAAGGTCTCCGGTCATTATCTGATAAATTGAGGTACCTTCATTGGGATAGCTGTTGTCTTGTGACGTTGCCGCCTAACTTTTGTGCAGAACAGCTTGTAGAGCTTCACATGCGTTTTAGCAGTCTTAAAAAGCTTTGGGATGGGGTTCAGGTATGAATGTAGTTATACCTACTACATCTGGCCTAGGTTGAAATTTATAAATAGTGATGCATCTTTCTTGTTGTAGGATCTTGTGAATTTAAAGACAATTGATCTTACACGTTCTCGTGAGTTGGTGGAGATCCCAAACTTGTCAAAAGCAGAAAAACTTGAAAAACTTAATCTTAGTTTCTGTGAAAGCTTGCATCAGATCGATCCATCCATATTATCTCTTCCCAAGCTAACGTATTTGAATTTAAGTAACTGCGTGAAGATTGAAAGCCTTAAAAGCATTGTTCCCTCAAAATCTTTGTGTGTACTGATAGTCGACGAGTGTTCATCGCTCAAGGAATTTTCAGTTACATCACAGAAAATCACGAAATTGAGCTTATCTGGAACCGCTTTATGTGAATTGTTGCCATCAATTGGTCAACTAGTTTCCTTAGAAAATTTAAGCCTACGTGGAACTAATGTTGAAATCTTGCCTGCAAACATGAAAAAACTTTCAATGCTAACAAGGCTTAATTTAGATGTATGCCGGGAATTGGTGTCTTTGCCAGAGCTTCCACCATCCTTGAGAGAACTTCGTTTGAATTATTGCTCGAAATTGGTGTCTTTGCCGGAGCTTCCACCATCATTGAGAGAGCTTCATTTAAATAGTTGCTGGAAATTGATGTCTTTGCCGGAGCTTCCACCAACCCTAATACAACTTGATTTAAATAATTGTCAAAAATTGGTGTACCTGTCAAAGCTTCCACCAACCCTGACAAGTAAGCTTAGTTTAAATAATTGTCGGAAATTGGTGTTTCTGCCGGAGCTTCCACCAACCCTGATAGAGCTTCAATTAAATAATTGTCGGAAATTGGTGTCTCTTCCGGAGCTTCCACCATCCCTGAGGAAGCTTCATTTATTTAGTTGCTGGAAATTGGTGTCTCTGCCCAAGCTTTCACCATCCTTGTCAGAGCTTTACTTAAATAATTGTTGGAAACTCGAGTTTTTGCCGGAGCTTCCAGCATCCCTCACAACACTTTATTTAAATGATTGTCGGAAACTCATGTCCCTACCAAACCTTCCACTGTCAGTGAAATGTGTGAGTGCCTTTAACTGCACTTCTATGGAGATAGACACACAGGGGCTAGTACTACAACACATGTCACAGAACCTCATACCTAACGTCAAATGTCATACTATGTTTTGTGATTCTGGATTCATCTTCCCAGGAGACCATGTCACCAACGAATGTGGGTTTCATACAATGGACAGGTTAATAACTATTTCTTACATTCCCAAACCTGACTTGTTGGGTTTCATTTGTTACGTTATTTTATCTAAAGATCGAGATTTACATGTTCCGGACGATGATGGTTTGGAAGATGTTTCAGATGATGATGGCTCAGAATCGGAAGATGATGATTTAAAATATGATGGTGGGGAATATCATCATATGGTAGATCATCTTTTGGTTGGTGTATATGATGATGCTTTGCATGATGATGATGGATCGAAATGTCGGTGTTGGGGTGATGAAGGCAATAAGACACAAAAGTGCCATGGAAACATACGTTGTCAATGGCCCGACACATTAATTGGAGATCATGTGTTCTCTTCTTATGTTGACATTTGTAAAATTCACACAAAAATGGATCTGCATGATCAATTCCACGAAGTAACATTTGACTTTGAATTTAGTCAGTGTAAAGGGGGGATGAAAGGTTGTGGGGTCTTCCCAGTATATGCCACAACATCGGGGTTGAAGTTGGTCTCTGATAATATGACACTTGCCAGACCAAGAGCAAGAGCAATTGGAGTTGGAGTTGGAGTTGCTGATCAAAAGAAGAAAATTGGAGTTGGAGTTGGAGGCTCAAATAATGAAAACAACAAATTCTTCAATGAGAATCAATTACTCAAATTTCTGATAATTACTATTTTTATTGTCAAGGTGTGCCTAAAAATAAAAGGCAAAATGAAGAAACATTGAAGATATTGTGCCAAGGGAAGAAAACAAAAGGGACAGTGAAAGTTGCTGCTTCTAAAGAAAACTAGTTGGGTTTCTCTAACATGCTTTTTTTTTTTAACTGTTTATGTTCAATAGCAATTCATTATCTATGAAAACTTTTTCAAGCTCAGTTGTTGCTAAAATTTGAGATTTTTTACTTATCCTTAATTCTATATTGTCTGTTTCATTATGGATTGTCGGTTAGTTTGTATAAGGGTTTGCTTCCACTCAAATGAGCACTCAACAACTGCATCTTAATGACATTGCTTGTTGTTCTGTAGCTTAGTTATTATTATTAGTCTTTTGCTTTTTCCAATGAGAGGCTTCACAGTTGTCCTTTTACCTTATTTGATCTTATCTTTACATATTTGAAGATTGTTTATTATCTTAGGAAGTTAGTTCCGCATATATATTATGTACACATTCTATTTTCTCCTTCCTTTCTTTCTTGGTATCAGAAAATGATGATTCTGGACTTAAGAAAATTCCAGGCAACAGTTCAGAAACATTCAGTTCTTTGTCAATGTCAAACCTTGTCATCAAACTTTTATGTAAAGATTATTGACGAGGGTGTTATTGATAAAGAACTACAAGATCTGTTTAGTTCATGTGACACAACAAGAAATCTGTGACTAAAGTAAATTATCAAGATCAATACACAAATGCAAGTTTTCTTGTAGCTTACTTAGGCAAGGAATGAAGCAGATTATCATTCATTTGGAAACTCAAGAAATTAAAGCTTTGGAGAAGGCTGGAGACAAAGGTGCTATTGTCAAGGTAAATTAAATATCTGAAGCTGCTCAACATCTTAATGCCTCCATAGGAACGTCTCAGCAAGCATTTGCTCTGGTTATTGATGAAAAACTTGAAAACTTGTCAAAGTTCCTGTATCATGGTTGAGTTGTTTAAAGTTTTCAATCATAATGGAAATGTCTTTTTGGTTGATCTTTCGCATTTCCTTCAACTTATATACAATATACAATGAACTATGCATTACTGAGGAAAGACATGTCCTGAGAAAATTAAGTGCTATAAAAAAGGCACACAAAAGATCTTTTGCATTCAGCTTGTGATTCATTGGATCCTCTACAGTCACAGTGCTGAAAAATATGGACCACTCATTAGTTGCTGCAAAACTAGTTAATAATGAGATAGTCATGCATGCAGCGGTGGTTTGTCTGAGTTGAACAACCAATAACACAAAATTAATGGCTCTACCACTTAATAATAAAAACAACACAACAAAATATCTTCTCTCTTTTTTCTTTTTGTTTTGACAAAAGGAAGCATATATGATCTAGTACTAAACGAAGAGCTTACCTGGTTAGAGGTATTTGTATGAAAAGTCTGCTATCTAAGAGAAACTAGGCAGTCCATTTATTCATGAGCTCCTTCAAGATGTGTTTTGACTCCATAGCTAAACTTCTGAAAAAAAAAAAATCAAAAAGCACCGAGGAATGAAATGCCAAATACAAAGACAAAAAAAAGAACCTAACATAATAAAACGTATCAGCAACAAATCATTATTATAAACATAGTTGAACTGGTATTGGTAGTTGATCTGGCAAAGGAGAGTGAAAGAGATAAACAAAGAAGGAGATTCTATAAACTAAAGAAAGAATTGGTATTGGATGATGGCGTGAAATAAACATAGTTGCAAACCTTAGTGAGAACATAATATGCTACTCTGTTTGTTGCAGAGTGGATTGAAGAAGAGAGTGCAATACCTGATTAAAAAAATAAATTAATCTCGATTTTTTCAAAATCAAAATCACAATTAATTCCAACGGAAACCGCACACAAAACAAAAGAACTGAACACAAAATAATCCTGAAAATGATATTAGTCACTTGCAAAATATTGGCTAAAATATGTTTTTTTTTCCTAATTTTTTTTTTCTTTTCGGTTGTCCCTATGAAAAATTTTGTTTTAAATAATGACATATTTGTTAAATATTTAGAAACATGATTTGTAGCGATTTTTAAACCGTCAATATTCAATTAAAAGTTGTTAGAATCAATTAAAAAAATTTAATTTTGTGATAGTTTTGAAATATTTCATATACACTTCATCATTTAACTTATGTGAGAGACGTAAAATAAAATTTTTGATTTTTGATACATCAGGGAGCAACTGCATAGAAAACATTTATCGGGAGGAACATATGCAAAATTGGAACAAAACCTAAAACATATCTTAGTCCAATTTTCATCAAAATTTTGAGTCATGAATCAATTACCATGACAACTTGATAGCATCAAGATTATTATTTATGGCGAAGTCCTCTGCCTCTTGGATGTATGAAGAAGTTGTTGTTCCCAGCCATCTTCATTTTCATTATTTGAGCATTCAACTTCAATTGTGCTGGCCTGTGCCTCATTATTAGAGATTTGAGCATATGGTAAGACCCCGATATCTTAATTAAATAAAATTTTATAAATTTAAAATTTGTATATAATAAATATTTTTAATTTTTTTTAAATAGTTTGATTATGCAAACCAATTGATCAATAATTAACTCCATTTTAACATTATTAAAAATTTGTATTTTATTTAATTAATTTTTAATATTATTAAAAATTATTTAATTTATTCTTCATTTATATTTTAACATTTCCGATTATTAGTTGTAATTTTTTTTATATATTTCACTTTTTATTTTATAAATCACTCAATTTATTTTACTTTTATTCAAAATACTAAATTTTGGTTGAGAACACAAGTAACAATAAATAAATATACGATAATAAATAAAATTTATGTGAAATATTTATATATGTAAATGTTTAGTAATAATTATTGATTAGACCATTGGCTTAGAAGTTGTGCTAACATTTAAAAACTAAAAGAGAGCTAATTTCGAATCCTAAATTATCTAAGTCAACATTAAAGATAGCGGATAAAGCCTTAAAATTAACAAAAATACAAAAATTGCTTGATTTTAAAAGTAGGCATCAAAATTGTGAATTTTAAGATAGGTTGTGAAATTTTTTAAAATCTCTGTCATTATTCCTAAGATTTTTAGTTTTAGCTTTTAAAAAATATTTTTAAAATAATTTCTTAAAATATTTTTTAAAAGAGAAAATTTGTTTGATATTTAAAATTTATTTCTAACATGTGTGAGAAAAATAAAATAGAAAATGTGAGAGTTGTATGTGAAAAAGATATGAAACTTATGTGAGAAACATAAAATAAAATATATAAGACTTGTGTGTAAATAGCATCTTATCATTAATATAAAAGATGTGAAACTTTACGAAATGATAAAATAAAAAACAAAATATCTAAATTTTTTTTTAATTTTTTAATTTTAAAAACAACAATAAAAAATAACTTTTCATCATTTTTAAAATTATTTTCACCTTATTTCTCTTTCCACGTACCCTTCCCCATAATTTCACCCGTACTAACACATGGGGTATCTTTTTTTATGAATTCGGGTTATCCTTAAGTAGGAAATTTGAGGACCAATCCCTCGAGATACTAAAATTAACTTAGGAGTTAATCTTTCTCAATAGTTAGTTTTCCATATATTGATCGACTATATATTACAAATATTATAATGTTTAAAATAAATACTGTAATATAAAAATCCAGAAGGTAGGGATGGAAACAAAAACAAATAAATAAATAAATTCATGTTTTATTTAAAGTGGGTAGTGGACTTTATAATTAATAGTAAGAACATCAATTAAAATGATATTAAAAAGCTAGCCAATCACAATCTTATATATTCATTCTTGTGTACTTATCTAGTAAACATGGAATAATGAAGCTAAGGTTGTCTACTGTCTTCAATAACATAAACAAGCAGGGTAGATTCCATTTGCTTGTCCAGTATGGTCTGAGTTAAATATCCTTTGGGTGGTGCAGTATAGCTCATCCTAATAAGGATTATTGGTTTAGAATGATAAATAACCACACAATTTCTAATACTTGAATATAAGGATAGTGGAATTATGTCCATATTCTTTAAGTACTTCCAAATGCTTTCATACTCTGTTCTGTTGAACAAATCAAATTAGAAGGAATTCCAGATAATATGGCAACCGTATCTCTTAAATCGTACTGTGCATGACATGTGAAAAGAATATTTGGTTATACAAGTAAGCTATCATTTTCAACATCAAGGAAATGAAAGCAGTAGTGTAGAGGAAAAGGTGACAGAGTCTTCTCTCTCAGTGATTATGTGAAAAGAAACCAATATTTTTTGTCGATACATAAAACTTTGGATGAGTTAGGTCCCAAAGACTTATCAGGACTGAGAATTAGGCCTTTCTGTTATGACATCCTGTTGTGAAAGCCATGGCATCTTGTCTTAATTTTCTGTTATATTGGAAGAAATGGGGGAAAAAAAAAGTAATGATCAATAGCTCAATTAATTAGCAGCTAAGGATAATCACTTTAGAGATAGTTCCACTGTGGCTTGAACTATTTGAATTTTCATGATTTTTTTGAACCTCCAACTTATTGTTGAATAAAAAATAAATAGATAAGTTTTGAAACAAAAAATGTAAACAAAGTAGTGTCGTTCATCAACTTGAAAATGTAAACCAATTAGTGTTGTTCAGTCAAGGTTGTTGCAAATTGCATGTAATGTTATTAAACAAACGAGAGTGGAGTGACAGAAGAAACAGAAAGCATCAATAATGGAACTGGTTTATTGAACAGCCAGCCGACTTTAGGTGCATGCATTGTAAAAGCATCAATGTTGATCTCTAATTATAAAGCTCTCACTTGTTCAGTCCTCCTGGTACTGAGAGCAACACTAATTAATTGTTTCAACTCTTTATGATTTATGTCTTCAGAATCACGTTTTCTTTAATAATGGCCTCCTCCACTTGTTCCTGCAGTTAAGTAGTAAATCAAATAAGATATTATTTGAATTTGAATATATTATTACTTTATTTTAATAGGATTTGTTTATCTTTTAAAATTAAGATTATGATTTAGGTTTATCAATTAAAATCGATTGAGGGTGCAGGGGACCCTTAAAAGGATATGACTTAAGAGAGTTGTTTGAATTGCTGACAATTAACTAAGAAACTTGATCTTCACGAAAACAAAGAAACTTGATCATCAAGTAGTCCAGCTAGCTTAATTTATATAACTCTCTCATATCTTATTTCATCTTATCTTTACATTTTGAAAATTAGTTATTATCTTTAAGATGTTAGTTAGTTTTACAAATCCTTATCATGTTGCAACCATTATCCATATATTATGTACTCATTCAATTGAATCAACGCGTACACATTTTTTTTTTCTCCTTTCTTTCTTTCATTCTTGGTATCCATCAGAGTCCAGAAAGTGATGATTCTGGACTTGAGAAAATTTCAGACGGCAGTTTATAAACATTCTTGTAGTTCTTTGATAGTGTTGTCCTAGTCATCAAACTTTTATGTAAAGAATATTGACCAGGGCATTACTATCAAATAAGTACAAGATCTGTTTAGTTCATATGGCACAGCAAGAAGCTTTTTTTGCAAGTAAGTAAATTATCAACATCAATACACAAATGCAGGTTTACTTAGACAAGGAATGAAGCAGATTATCATTCATAGGAAAAATCCAGAAATTAAAGCTTTGGAGAAGGCTGGAGACAGAGGTACTATGTAGTTTGCAGGTTAACAAAATGGCTCTAATTATTGTTATTGATGGAAAATGATTGACTTATGCTATTGGTGATGGAGCTAATGACGTGGGAATGCTTCAAGAAGCAGATATTGGGATTGGAATCAGTGGTGTTGAAGGAATGCAGGTAATCTGCAAATTGATAAACTATTTGTGTTTTGTACTTTAATTTGTTTTTGTTTCCTTTTTATTCACACAACTTATTTGATTCCTTCTGTTATGTTTCCTCTAAGGTGATTATGTCTAGTAATATTGCAATTGCACAGTTCAGTTAATTGGAAAGATTATACTTCTTGTTTGTGCATGGATCGACATTGGTGTTACCTCTCAACATTCTATAAATAGGCCATAAAAGACATAATTTGAACATGCCTTTGGTATTTATATTAACTTGCTCATTCATTCTTCTTCTGACAGATATGCTATTTCTTCTACAAAAGGATAAGACAAATGATCCCAAACTTCATCTGGCTGTGAAGTTGAACAGATGAATACAAATGTATACCTATTTTTTTGCCATTTGGGGATCTACAGTGTTAATTTATACTCTGCTTTTTGTGTCATAGATTGTAGCCGTCAGTTGCCTTATATAGCATAATTTGAATTCCTTCATTCCTTTTCAGTAATTCTTTTATTGCACTTATCAACTTGGCAATCCCTGCCTACTCCTTTATGATTTTCTTCATTTCTGTTTTCTTCATTTTGTGGAAATAATTGAGAAACGAATTATGTGAAATGCTACTCACTTTTGTATCACTAGTTTTATAGAAGCCTCAAACTAGAATTATAGTTTTTTGTTGGTGACTAAATTTGAACAGTCTCAACTGTGGCTTGAACTATTTTAATTTTTACTAAAGTTTACTAATCATTAGAATGGTTGGTTGATGAATCAGAATCATATAGAGCAAATCTCTTGAAACAAATTTATTGAGAATCTGCCACAAGAAGCCGTGGAGGTTCTTTTAGCAAAAAGAAAAGAAAGATAACTATTAAATTTTTGAATTAAAAAGCGATTTGAATGGTGAAGATATGTTACATGCATGATACAAAAATGTTAAAATTTTGAAAATGGTTAAGTGTCAAACATTATCATCAGAGCAAGCAATCACTTTCATTCTTAAACTTGGATATAATATGATACATTGGGTGTTGAATTGCCGATTTATTGTGACACTAGTGTTGGATAAAATCAGGGAAAAGAAAGCAAAAGTAGTGTACCGAGGAAAAAGATGAGAATCTTCTCTCTTAGTGATTATGTGAAACTTTAGGTGAGTTAGGCCAATCAATGCTTCAATCCACGTCTGCAAGATTTGAATCCACATGCTTGTGATACGAGTCCAATCCTTACCTGGTTAGTCAATGCATAATTGTTACCTCTAAAGCTCTCACCTGTGCTGCAAGCTACACAAATTAATTGTTTCTGTCTTCATATTCTTTCTGATTGTATTCATGCATTGCTGAATACAAAAATAATTTAGATATTAATAATAAAGAAACTTGATCATTAAGTAGTCCAGTTAGCTTAATTTAAGATAACTCTGTCATCTCTAATTAGATAGAATCAAATCTCCAATTTAGTTGTCTTTTACTATATTTCAGCATCTTATCTTTTACATATTTGAAAATTAGTTATTATCTTAGGTAGTTTCACAAAACCTTATCCACCTATGTATTATGTACACATTCAATGAAATCAATACGTATAGATTTTATTTTCTCCTTTCTTTCTTGTATCCATTGGGTTCAGAAAATGTTGATTCTGATCTTGAAAAACATTCTTGTAGTTCTTTGTTTGGGTCAACTTCGTCATCAAACTTTTATGCAAAGAATATTGACAAGGTTGTCACAGATAAAGAACTACAAGATCTGTTTAGTTCATGTGACAAAAAAAAATTGTAAGTAAATTATCAACATCAACAACAGTATACAAATGCAGGTTTTCTTTTCTTGTAGTTTATTTAGACAAGGAATGAAGCAGATTATCATTCATTTGGAAACTCCAGAAATTAAAGCTTTGGAGAAGGCGGGAGACAAAGGTGCTATTGTTAAGGTAAATTAAATTTCAATATTGGCAAAGTGATATTAATAATTCCAAATTTCCAATAACCGCATTTGCACGGCATTGTTCACTTTGGTCTGAAAAGATGCAAGAAAGAAGATGAATGGATTATGTTATTCTGTTTCTTTCCTATTGTTTTTGTTTTTAACACATTAAAATTTTTCTTTGGTTGTGTAATGTATTGGAAGGGATTGCTTGGAGTGTAAGTATCTTAATTTGTGAAAGCAGAGTTAAAAATTGAGTTTTTGATATTAGTTTTTATGCTGATTCATGCATTAGGCTTCAAGAGAGAGAAAGTATATGCCATCAAATATCGGAAGCTTGTCAACAGCTTACTGCCTCCAGTACATGGACATTGGTGTTACCGACGGATCTCATGAATGGTATTGCCACCTCTCAACATAAATAGGCCATGAAAGATAATTTAAAACCTTTGGTATTTATGTTAACTTGTTCATTCTTCTTGTTACAGATCACATTTGGCTTTACTCTATTCTTATACGAGGTGTATGCATCACAATGGATAAGGCATCAGGGAAGGTCAAATGATCCTGAATTCATGGCATGCTGCACAGTGTTGGACAGATGAATAAAAATGTATATCTATTTTTTGGCCATTTGCGGCTGTAAAGTGTTAGTTTATGGTCTGCTTTTTGTATCATAGACCGTAGCAGTTACCTTGAATTCTTTGTAGGATTACATAGTTCATATATATTATAGAAATAAGTTCCTTCATTCCTACACAGTAATTGATTAGAACAACAGAGAGAGGTTTGTTATGAATCTTTTGAAATGGATGCTGTAAAGGATTTATGGAACAAGATCGATTTAGGATCTCTAAAGAGTTTCAATTGAGACACGTACATTGTGAATCTCTGAATTGGGTGAAAGTTTCAACTGATATGTAGTTGCCCCTTAGGAAGCAACTTGTGGAATGAATGGTGGCAATTTGTAAGGCTGCAGCTTTATATCACTAGTTTTGGGGAAGCCTCAAACTAGAATTATATTTGTTTGTTGGTGATTAAAATTTTAATTATATTAATAATCTATTAAAATACGTCATGTAACAAAAATGCTATATAATTAAATTTATACTAAATTTTCTGGTAATTTATTTTTCAATGTATACTAACAAACGTTCAAATAAAAATTCATTTTTCATCTTGTTGCGAAGTGCAGTTTTAATTATATTCATCATTGAAAAGATTGTTATACATTAGGTATGGACATTGGAAGTGTGAGAATTAAAGTTATCACCCTATATACAAGAAGAAAAAATGGTGTTTTCTCATTATTAACCAATTAATGACATAAATCAGAAATAATGTAATTTATGTTTAGGTATTTCATGTTTAATAACAAGCAAAATTGACAATTCAAAATCTATTATATGAAAAAAAAAATCATATAAAATTAGTAATTGTATTTATTATATAGTATATATAAATGTAATATATTAATTATCAAATTTGAAATATAAAAATTATAAATACTTTTATTTTATATGATTATGTTTTTTAATCTTTTTATTTTATTAACGATATTAACTTGTGACTATAACATCTTATACTGATGTGCAATTTAAAAAATAAAAATAACTTTTTTTGTTGCGAGACAAATGAATTTTCATAATTGTAGTTAACTCAAGAAAAAGTTAATTATATATAATAACAAAATTAATCAAATCAAATATTTAGATAATTATTTACAAAATAAAATAAAATTGCTATTGATTTTATAATTTAAAAATTGGATTAATCATAATAATTAAAATTTGATATTTTATAGCATTAAAAATAAATAACATCGTGATTTTATAATTTTTAAAAAAAATCAAAAGTTAAAAAAATAATATAATAACTAAAGTTAATAAAATATCTCCATATAAGATTTTTGTAAAAAATAATATAAAATTACTATTAATTTTATCATTAAAAAAATTAAAAAATAAAACTAATTGTATACTAATTAAAATGTAATATTTAAATAATATTTTCTAAAATAAAAAAAAATTATATAATATTAATAATAAATTTAGTCAAATATAATATTTATATAAGATTTATTATAAAATTAAAAAGTAACAAATACTAGAAGTGTGCGGTCGTTGAAAAAAGAAAAAAAATGTTAAATGTATTATGAAATTGCTAAAAATATCTCTTAAAATTACTAAAAACACCACAAAATTGGTAAACATGCCTCCTCAACTTATTGAATGCACCCTTATAAACACGTGGAAAAAGAATAAAATAAAATCGAAAAAGTTAGGAGCCATGCCCCCAACCAGCAACATCGGTCCGCCCCTGATGCAAAACTCATGTTCACAGGATGCGGAACAAAATAAACAAAGTAATTTCTTTTATTCATTTATGTTAGTTATTATAAGGACCACATGAATCTATTAAAATTGAGTTTAATTGTTATGTACAACTAATGTTCAATTAGAGTGTAACAGAAAAAATGTTCAATTAGAAAGCATGATTAATATAAATCTTTAAATAATTATCGTCAAATTTCTCATATATAATAATAATGTAATTAAAAAATAATATAATTTTGAACAAATTACTTATTACACTTGTACTCTCTTCACAACTATGAATCCCCGCTAACCTCCTTTTTGGATGCCTCTTGCTTTTATATCATGTAACTGATACATAATTTTTATAATATTTTTTTCTCTTAAAAATATCTTTATTTTTTAATTTTTTTTGTTAATATAGAGGTACGCGTGTAATGTAAAATATTTTTAACATTCTTACATATATATTTTTAATATAATGTAAAATTGACTGATACTAATAGTCTTGAGAAATTGTGGTAATAATACTTTTAACATTTTTACATATATATTTTTGATCTTTTAAACGTATCATTTATGTATTTTTTAACCTTTTAAACTTATAACATATCCCTTAACTTTTAATCGCAACATTTATATACTTCCTTAATTTTTAAAATCATTACATGTATTTGAACTTTTTAATACATTATACGCATCCATATGTTTTAAAAAAAGAAGATGGACATTTTTTAGAAAAAAATATTATAAAGTTATGTATAACTGGTAATGGAATTTTAGAAGTTATAAGATTTTATGTAAGATAAAAAAAATAGAAATACATATGTAATTGAAATAAATATCAAATGACTATAATTTACATTATAATTTTTTTACAATATAAATACTTACACCATTATTCTATAATGAAACATATTAAGTAAATTAAGAGAACCATATATTACAATAGTAGAATTATTTATGATATTAAATAAGTAAGTAGTAGATAAATTTTTATATATTATAATAGTAGAATTATATTATGCAAGATGAGAGTGAGAGGGGGAATCAGATCCATGTAAGATAGTGATTGCTGAGATCAACTTCTCCATTCTTATACGTAAAAGGAATTCACTGCACTCATTACTCTACTCTACTACTATGTTAGTTGAACGTCCAACTCAAAAGTGTTATTGCCACCTTTTCTTTACCTCACACACACCACACACGCTTATCACCACTCTACTCATATATACTACACACTATAAATACTTAACTACTTAACTATTAGATATTTAATCACTTCATCATTCATACTCTTAACGTATCACCATTCACACTCACTACACTACACCTCTATTGCACTGCTTCACCTTCTCTACGTTGCTTGCACCTTATATTATGATTCGTTTTCTAACATTTAAATTTAACTTATTTTTTGCATTAATATATAATTATATGTATTTGTCATTAAAAATTATTTTTATTCTAAAAAAATAAAAATAAAATGATTTTTTTAGCAGTGATTCCTTATAAACACAACTGCTAGCATTGACACCAAAGCACCCACAGAATGAGGAATCACAAGTTATGAGAGGATGAGGTGTTGGTACTGCTGTTGCTGAATGGTTTTTTGTAAAAAGAAAAACTGACATCATAAACAAGTTTTTTTAAAAAAAATCTTCTATTTTCTCTTAAATTCAAATTTCAATTTCTTTTTCAAAACAACCAATGGGTAAAGGTAAGTATCAATACATGAAATGAAATCAATGAATTCGTTAAGAAAAAGGGAACGAGAGAACAGGGTAAGAATATTTACTAAATACAATCCAAAATAAGAAATAGCTAACTAAAATGTATTTAAATATTTTAAATATACAATGAAGCAGGTGAAATTCTGAAGAAGATCCGCTACTAAGAGAGAGCAACGATTTCCCATAAAACAAGTGCCTAGAAGTCTTGTTGAACCTTCTTTCGAATTCCATCACTCATCTTTAAACTCAACAAATATGATGGTTGCCAGAAATTCTGAGATAATTTTGATGCCGACAGCAAGAACCTTCATCTATAAGCATTGAAGTTTGGACTAGGTGCTGTGTAACCTTTCCTAGTAGCAACTCCAGTGTCAACACTATCCCACAAGAAACTGAACCCAATTTGGGAACACGATAATGCAATGCCTTTTGGACTTTTTCAAGCTGTGTATCTTTTCTGAAGTTAGCATAGTGTCTAACTGTCTTAGTATATAGGCTTTACAGCTTATATACAACAGAAAAACTAGCAAAGGATATGTAGTTCATATTTGATTAAACTCAAAACTCCAACATCATATGAAGTCCAAATTTTTTTTTTTTTTTTTGAAATAGCCAAATATATTAACATAAGGTACCAAAAGTACCAAAAAAGTGGAGTACAAAAAAGAATAGCAGCCTTGCTTGACAAAAAACGCAAGCTGCAGTATGTAAAAACAAAAAACTAACCCGTGTTCCCTAAATCCAAACTCACTATGTTAGTGCTCCCAGCTGTATATTCCAGCCCACCCTATACCAAGTAACAGACATAAATACTATGTTGAAGCATAGTTGATCATATCTTCCTAGGTCCTACCCCAAATTTGTACAAAAGTGTTACCAACCAAAATGCAAAACAGACCTCAAAAGAACACCAGGTAACAACCAGATCAGAATAAAAAATCACAATTGATTTATAATCAGAGCGGATTGTTGAGACCAGTTGTAGAATGAGGGTGAAAACACTTTCAATTTAGCAGTGAGCCAAATCCAAGACCTCACCGTGATCAGAATGCAATCTTGTAGACATTTCACTAAACACCACCTCATTCTTGTGGCTCAACACAGACCATACCACTGCCACCCAAACGCCTTGCCAAACCATTTGTTGATTCCGATTGAACAAACCCATAGAATGTTGTGAAAAATGCTCCACAGCACCTCTTGGTAGCACCGTTGACAGTCCCAGTCCCAGCCAAGCATAACACCTAAGCCAGATGTTATACGTAACCTTGCAACTAAAAAACAAGTGTGCAGTATCTTCAATATACTCATTACAAAAGCAGCACATAGACTCTTCATCAGACAGTTGAATGCCTCTCCTCCGTAAGTTGTGCTTTGATGGAATCTTGTCAAGTGATGTTCTCCATATGAGGTCCAAATGTTGATTGAACATACACGGTCTTGTCTTCAAAAGGGATGCTGACATTTTAAGCAACAAGATTGGCTTCATCTCGATCAGGGGAAACCACGCCTAATCTCATCATGCTCATATATTGATCAGGAACAAGAGCCCCAGCATGCACACAGAGTTCCACCACAGCCGGAGCCTTCCCATAATATCGCTTTAGATTGTTATTCAGAGCAGGCCCATTCAGATCCTCGACATGCCAGACATAATTCGGACGCACGAGATCATCTAATGTTGCCTCTTGCCATGCATGTAAACCATTTCGAGACTGATGCTTTGAAGCCTTGCACATTCTCAACTTATGTCCTTTGGGACCAACCTGAACCTCAGGACAATAGCCGCAAGTATTCACAGTATACTTCTCCATAATCTTCTTTGCACCTGATGTCATCTCAATCCATGAGTCCAATGTATGTTTACTTAAATCCCTTAACTTGTTCCTTTCTTCATCACTTAACTGATTCAGATGGCTTATGTTGTGCTCCAATGAATTCTGGACCTTCTCCGAAGGATGAGTCAACATAGAGGATGAATTCACAAAAGGTTTGTCATTTTCAAAACAGCATTGTCCTTCAGTTTCATCTTCTTTCACAACTGATTCAAAATCTACAATTCTTCCTTCAATACAATATACAGGCTTTGTTCTCCTTTTAGTAGGAAGTTTTTCAAGGTCTATACCTGCTTGTATACATAGTTCAACAATGGCAGGTATACGAGGAATGCTGAACCTTTCATCATGCCCAACTCTTGGCTTACCAACACGGTCATAAAGATGAAAGCATTTAGGGTAGGAAACCACATCTCGAACACCTCCACCTATCCAAACATGCATTGCATTCCGCAAAAAACTCTCCAGTCTGGTACACGTTTGAATTTCATGGCCCTCATAACCAATGTGGACCTCATTACAAAGCCTGATAAAATGAAACCAACATTAAACGTGAAGCCAAAGGGTAGAAGCCAATGTGATTGTTGGATTTGAACTACAAAACGGTATAAAGCTCAAATCAATAACACATAAATGTTCAAGAGTATATACTACAGCTGGTTCTAGTAGCACTTAAAATGATTATAGATTAATGATGAACGAACTAACAAAGAAAGGAAAAACTGAAAGGAGCACCTACAATAAAAAAAATATCCAATGTTGCTAAGCAATATAAACATCAATTTTTCTTGCAACATTTCACTCTGAAAAATGCAATTGTGCAAAACCAGTTAACACTAACTAATGAGTTGATTTGCTTCTGTTCATACAAACATCAACAATTTTCTTGCATTTTACTAATTCACTCACAAATTGCTTCTATTCATACAAGCATCAACTTGCTAGTACTCATATAACTTCTCTAAAAGCTGAAGTCCATAAGTTGATTTTAGCTTAGAGAGCTCAATTTCATTAATAAAAGCAATTTCTAGGCCAGAAAAGAGTATTAGAAATTAAAAACTGAAAAGTGACAGCTAAACAAGTAACAAATCAATGAACTCACATACTGGCAGCGCAAAATGGGAATGACTCGGACAAGTTGACTCAGCCCGAAGAGGAGCGAGCCGCGAGCTTGATAAACGCGATGAGCTACATCCACCAGTTCTGGCACCAGCAACCCATTCTTTGGTGGCTCTTCCAAAACCCTACAAGGCTGCACCTTTCGTGCTTCTCTCTCCGCTTTTGCTCTCTCGATCAGAGCCTTCATCGGCGTCAGGTACACCTTTCTCTCCTTGTTTCTGCGCTGAGGCTTTGGCACGTCGAAGTACAGCAATCCATCATCAAATGACGCCGCCAGTGCTGGCCAAGTCTCCGATGTGAAGGAGAGGGTTGGGTTTAAGCATTGAGATAGTTGCTTTAGGATAGAACGCTTCGAAGAGGTGACTGTGGCACGCATGACCTCGCCGCCGTGCCGGGAAATGGTGTTCTATTGCTGTTAAGAGTAGTTGAGTAGCATGAGAGAAAAAAATTTGTTCTCATAAATTTCCTTTTTTGCTTAAGGTAGAAGACATTAAGAAGATCTCAGAATATGTGGCTCAGTTAAGAAGAATGGGCAAAGGACATGGTAATATGTTAATAAGTTAATTAGTGCATGTTTGGTTTAAAGTTGTAAATGTTGTGCACGCATTCCAATATAAAACCAACACACAAAAACAAAATGAAAACAGAAGCAAGGGTCTTGCTCCTTTTGCAGAAGTACTTTTGGCCTAAATATACTTTTTCATTGCCTACCCAAACATGCACTTACTTTCCCCTTATAAGCCAAATGGTTTGATTCATATCTCACATACCTGGTGCTGAGATTAAAGTATTTTACTATTGTTGGACTTGCAGGGGTTTGGCACTTTGATCAGATGCTCCTTAATGGAGGTGTAGCTGCATGATAGTTATTTAATTACAATATTGCTTTCTATTATTTAATTAGCAGAAAACATTTATGACTATGAACTCATACATATTTTCATCAATCCTATTTCTCTTTTGTTTTCTCAGGCTTCTTCCTGAATTGTCCTAGTTAAGCTTTTGTAGGTTATATATATATATATAGGTAGACAGGGGGCATCTATAGCTTACCTTCTTTAGTTTGCTCCAAAGCATACTATAGCTTCAAAGTGAGTCTCAAACCAACTCCAATGTTCATGTTCGTTCTCCTTCACAGCCACAGCCATGTGATATCATTCCAACTACTTCAAAACCCTATCTTTACTTGCTACCCATGTGAAATCATTCCTAGCCACCATTAGAATGCTACACTCCACTAACTAAGAATCCTACCACACCAATACAAACCCATTTATAATTGTCTGGTTATTTTTGTGTGATTAGGCTGTAGTAAGCAAGGCTAGGTGTATCTTAAAAAAAGAGTTAATAATAAAAACTGAAGAACTCATCTGATTTCATAGTTTTGATAAAGCTTTGATAGAATGGAAAATGATTTTCTTTCTGGTCTTTCAACAAAAGCTAGTTCTTTAAGTTCTCACAGTAGATCTGTGTAAAAAATAAAGAAAGAACAACATGTAGAGTCACCAACCAGCTATATGGGGGAAGGAAAGAATCAAAAGAGATAACCTACAAGAGATTTTCTTCTCATGGAAATACAGAAATCAAAAGAACAAAACTTACTTCACAAGAGTATTTGGATCTCTTAAAGAATTACTTAATGCTGCTTCAGATTCCTTGAGTTTATTCTTTCATATAAAAGTTAACTTATTTTCTTATATAAAAATCAAATTTCTGAAACTTTAACTTTAGAACTTTTTAGAAAATATGAGCCTAGTTTTTTTTTTTAATAGCCAAAACAGTTTCTATGCTAACAGCACCGACCGACCACATATGATTCTTGTAGGATGCGCACCAATGTTAAAAAGCCACCCAACCCTTATAATAGCTATTTTTTGTCTTACTGCAGTAATTACTATTGAGTCTAAGCAAAACAGTCCCATGAACCAACAATAAAAATAAATTAAACAACCCCATGTATATGACTGTTGAATCCCCATGTCTAATCACTTCTAACTACATAGAGCCAACAACCCAATTATGCTTGAGACAGCACCACTAGTAGCTGCTACAGCCAGATGAAAAATGATGATTAGAACTCCTTCACTCTTGCCTTGAACCACAACCATGGTCTCACAATTACCATTTCCCTCACATAAATGGATAGAAAGCCTACATAGTCTACATCTCTATCTTCAACTTGTGATACCTTTGATATAGATAGATAGCTAGATAAAGGAATAAATTAAAATTTTGATTCAGCCATTAGCAACAAAAAAAAAGTAAACTACGGAAGGCTCATTTAAATTGAAAAATGTAGAACACGTTAACTTTGAAAGAACAAAGAGAAGTTGTTAATGGAAACAAACCTTTAGCTTTATGCAGTGTGTGTGAATTAATGTCGTTGTTGTGACTATGCTCCAAACTAAAATGAAAGTTGTATTAACTATGAAATGTGAACTCAACCTTGAATTTCCTCTTCTATTATCTCTGCACACAAATCAAAGGTAAAATACTGCAGTCTTTCACTTAAGGATAAAAGACAATAATCAATTGAAACAATTGTAACTTAATTTAAATTTTAAGTTCCAAATTACAAATGCTAAATCTATTTGAGCTGGTCAATTGTGTATATATTAATAATCAATATATGGAGTGTGAAGAAGGAGACGACGCTGCCAATGACAGACAAGAGCCACAGATGAATTACCACCTGTCAAGTAGACAATAGATAATAGACAATGCATCTTGTTCACTTGATTTTCCATAAAGTTAAATACAAATTTGATAATTACTATTATCTCATTTCTAGGTGAAAAAATCACATTACTATAGAAAAGAAAAAACTTAAGAGAACACCAAAAAATGCTGACATGACAGAAATGCTTGCTGATATTGCTGGAAAAAAAATGATATATTTGAAGGAATTACTTCAACAGAGCATGTTCAAGGAAGGCAGTGAGTTATTGACTACATGTTTCATAAGCCCTTGCCAAATTATGTGTAATCCTTCTAGACAATGTCAAAACTCAACCAAATTTACAACATACATATATCTTTAGAAAAAGAATTACTAATTATTTGGGTCAGACTTCCCCAAGCCAAGCTTGACCTTTACTAACTAATTTGATCATATCTAGAGATGTACATAATATTTTTGAGTGAATCTAAAGTCATTCGTTAGTAAACATCCATATCTACAACTATCTTGAAGACTACATTTTCAAATTCAGACCCGAATACTGAGTTTATAGCTAAAACAGATTCAGAACCAAAAAGAAACAGTCCATAAAATTCCAAACTGCAGGGCATGGTTTTTGGACCAAGATTTTACTTTCTTACAACAACATAAATTCATTTTCAGACAAAGTTCCAAGGCAGTAGAGACAAAGTTCTATGGCAGTGAAATTTAGAATCTCAGGGCAGTTAAGAGCAGAGTTCCATGACAGAAAAATTAGGAGTCTCATGGCAGCAAGAATAAACTTCAGTGACAACAAATTCAGACTTCCATAAGTAATAAATCAAGGCTGGAACAGCAGCAGGAAATTAACATTCATAACAGTAAAATTTAAGACATGAAACAACAGAAAAATGGCATTTTATATCAGTAAAATTAGCACATGAGGCAGCAGCAAGGTTGCACTTTATATCAGAAAATTTTAAAAATGAAACAGCAGCAAAACTACATTCTATATCAGTAAAATTCAATGCCAAAACAGCAGCCAAATTAGCATTTTATGTCAGAAACTTCTAAGCAACAAACACCATCAAGCCGACCAGCCGCACCACATCAACAAACACAACAACATCACCTCGACCCCAACCAACTCTGATTATAAGCCATGTATAACGAAAAAGCACAAACACATACACAACAATTTAAATCAGAGAATAGAAGAGAAGTTAACAAGCTCTCCTTACCTAATTAGCTCGAAAATCAACTCTTTAGGGAAACGAAAACAGAGCAAGCTTGATAACCAAATACAAAGGCTCTCCTCAACTCCACTAGCTATGCTACACCTCATAGGAAACCACAAACACCCAAACACTTCCAATTTCAGAATCTCAAGCCCTAACCTAGGATTTTTCTCACTTTGGGCACTAGGGCTTAGAGGAACTCACCGAGTCAAGGGAAAGGGATGGGTCCTTGCCAAGACTACTGATCTTCACCACTGAGAGCTCCCTAGGGTGGTTCGTCCGTGGAGAAGAAAAGAGAAGGCGAGGGAGAGTCAAATGAGAGGAGAGGAAACACAAAGGATTTGGACGTGGCGCGGCGGCGTGGGCAGAGGCGTGGCGCGGTGGCGTTGGCGACGACGTGGGCAGCGGAATTGAACGAGGCACGGCGGCACAATGTCTGTAGCCGGAGTAAAAATTGTGAGTCAATGAGTTTTTACTTAGTTTAACGTTCAAGTAACATTTGAATAATTTTTTCATAATTTTCTTTATGATTTTTTCAAAGCCTAAGAGTATGTCACATTTTAAGTAGACCAGTGAGTGCACGGAATCTTGTTACATGCAGGAGTGAAATAATCATTGTGCCATATAATTCTCCCTCTCGCCATCTCATCTTGTGCTATATAATTCTATTATTTTAATATATAGCAACCTCTTAAATAATAACTTGTGATTACTTATAAACACTGTTGTTAACATTGGCATCACAAGTTCAAAAGTTATACGAGAGGATGAACTGCTGTTCCTGAATGGTCTTTTGTAAAAAAGAAAAGCTTACATCATAAACTATTTTTTTTTTATTTAAAATCTTCTATTTTCTCTTAAATTTCAATCTCTTTTCAAAACAACTAATGGGTAAACAATTATTTTCATAAAAATTTATAGTATTTTTTTTTAGTCTTAAAAGGATAAAATTATGTAAAATACATAAAGAAATAGATTTTTCACCTATAATAATCTTATTTCGCTCAAATATAATTGTCTCACTAAATTATATATTTTAAAAAATAAAATTAATTTTATTTATGATATTTTTAATAATATAATTTTAAATTATTTTGCAATGAAATATATTAAGTAAATTAGTTTAAATATATTTTATTATCTATTTATTTTTTTAAAATAATATTATTATAGTACATATTAATCAACAAATTTTTTTATGAATAAAGTTATTATAAAATGAGTTAAAAAATATTATTATAATAGTAGAAAAGAGGGAGAAATAACCGGATTTTGCAATCTAATTACTCCACTCTCCACTAATTGTGTACTAAAATATTCACTATTATTATTTTATTATTACTTTTTTTTGTACATGTTAAAAATATTCTGCATGATATTTTTTTCTACTATACCACTTATTAGTATTCTTTAAGTTATAAAATGGGTTAGATGGTAAAAGAAAAAGTGAAGTAGAAGGAAGAAGGATAGATGCGAGTTAAAAATATCCTTTACTACTTACTACTATTTTTCTATATAGAGATCAATATCAAATATACGTATACAGAATCGCACAACAATGCATAATAAAGAAAATTAAGACGAATTAAAACTTGTGTTTTCAAGATTCACAAGAAATTCACACATGCAAAACTTAGAATGAAAAAAAAAAGAAGAAAAAACACTAAGTGTTTGAATTGTGTTTTAGCAGATAACAGAATACTCTCTTGTTACACTTTAAATGTCACTTTATTGATATAAAACTTATCTCGAATACAATCTAATTTTGAATAAGTTACACATTATTTTAATACAGAGAAGGAGTAATTATTCTATGTACTAGATTTTAAAATCCCAAATAAAAAGATTATGTTGAGACTAAAACTAGAAACTATTATAACTAATATCATAATTAACTATTAAAAATGAAATCAATTAATAATAACTAAAAAAACAGTTGACTAAACCAATTTACAACGTTCTATTTACTTACTTCTTCTCTTGTGAGTTAAAAATATTCTCCCCTCGCTATTCTTTCTCCTTTACTTACTTCTTGTGCATAAGTTAAAAATATTTTTCACTCGCTATTCTTTCACCTTTACTACTTACTAATATTCTTCTATTACTTACTTCTTCATCTTATGCACATACGTTAAAAATATTCTCCACAAGGAGTCCAAGTGAAATATTCTCAACTACGAATGTGACCTTTATGTTTTCTAGCCTGGTAACATTTGAGGATTGTTCAACTTGCTTCTCTTCATGTACTTTTAAGAGGTTTGTTGTTTGTTGGTAACTTTTACTTTTGGGTTTTTTTAAGTCACATATACCAATATGACATTTATGATACAAGTGATTACAAGCTTGTAAGTTTCTTTCTTTGGGGAGTGGGGGTATTAGTGTGGAATAACGTCATATTTGCAATTCTAATGATAATATGCTCAATCTCGTTAAATTTTCCTTGTGTCTTCTATTTATCAAATATACAAACATGATTAGACATGTAAATGACATGTGCAGAAGAAAATGTTGGGATGGTCCTGCTTTTGGATCATGTGTTGTTTGATATAGTGTTTACCTTCACTTTCTGGTTTCTAAAATGTTTGTGTTTCTTGCATTCTTGCCTCTGCAGAAAATAGTGTGTGCAGACTTTAATGTCTTTGATTTCCTGAAATATATTATCAGCAATTCCTAATTTAGGTAATTCTGTTGCAACTGGTGATGACCATATCACTCAAATGAGGTTTGTGCTTTGGGTAATACTCTTGTTTCTTGGAACATGTTTTCCGTATGCTGAATTTTATTTCTCTTCTATTAGGAAAGTTGCTGCACATGATGATAATAACAACCACAAGGAGTCCAAGAGAAATAATAAGGTAATATATCAAATATATTCAATTACTTTTGAGTAGATAGCTTAAATTTCTTGTGTGATTAAGCCTTTTGTTGGGTAATTATCTAGTTTGCTGAAAATTGTTGTAATTGAGCAAACTGTTAACTATAGAATCAGCACTAGCACCTAAGGTGGAAATAGTAGCTAAGAGATGCAACATTCTGAAAAACTTGGCTGCTTCTTGATGTTAAATATTTTCTAAATAATGAGATGGTTTTTTCATGATTTGTATAGCCAGATAGCAGTGGCAGAGGTAGGAGTTGTAGCCATGGAATTAGCACTATAGATCAAGAGATGAGTTGACATGTCTAAGTGTGAAGATGATTGTTGATGCAGTGAATGATGCAAGAATGATTATTTTGGTTATGAAGATGAGAATATGAATTCATTAAATGTTTTATTTTTATTTAAATTTAATTAACTAATGTATTAAATTTAACTCAAATAATAAGACTTTTTTTTACTTAATCAATATTAAAAAAATCAAACTAAATTAAAACAATATGAAAAAGTTATTTATATCATTTGGTACTTAAGCATACTTAAGCATGTGTGTAAAAAATTTTGAATCCTTAAAAGCATTATTAATTTTTTAAATATATATTTCAAACAACACACTATATAATAAATGAGAATCAAAATACTACATAATTATCAATAGTTTATAATAAATAACAATTTTTACCAACATAATATAAATAAGAAATTACCAACGTAAAATAAGTCTTGGATGACATTCTTGATTCTAAGTATAAAGATAGATACTTTTTTTTTATAATATAAGAAAATAAATAAAACATATTTTGATAGTTGTAGAATTTAAAAAAAAAAAAAAGCTAAATGGAACGAAAAGTAATTATATCATCTTGTATGCTTTTTAAAAAAATAGAATGAAAAACATTGCATAATGACTTGATAGATGTTCTAAAAAAAGCCTAAAGTATTATTTTCTCATATTAGAATTGAATTAAATTTTATCATAAATTTAACTTCAAAATATTAGTATTAGTATTAAAAAAATTATTAAATTATTTAAAATAATTTTATATGATTTATAAATAAAAAATAAATTTATAAATTTTATAGTATTTTTTTTTAATTTTAAGAATGAAATTATGTTAAATATTCGAAAAAAGATGTTTATTACCCATAATAGTCATACTTAACTTAAATATGATTGTCTCTTATGAATTATATATTAAAAAAAATTAAAATTAATTTAATTTATGATATTTTTAATAATATAATTTAAAATTATTTTGCAATGAATGAAATATATTAAATAAATTAGTTTAAATATATTTTATTATCTATTTATTTTTTAAAATAATATTATTATAGTACATAGTAATCAAGAAATTTTTCATCTATAAAATGAGTTAAAAATATTATTATAATAGTAAAAAGGAGGGAGAAATAACAAGAGTTTGCAATCTAGTCACTCCACTTCTTGTGCACTAAAATATTCAGCACTCACTACTGTTCTTCTATTTACTATTTACTATTTACTTACGTCTTCTTGTGCAAGTTAATAGTATTCTCCACTCAATATTCTTTCTCCTTGACTGCTTATTACTATTTTGGATTTCCATAGAGGGTTGGGTAGGAAAAGAAAAAGTGAAGGGAGAAGGGGAAGGATGGGTGGTGTGTTTATAAGGAATTACAATTACTTAAAACTGTTAAATTTACATTTTTATAATTCAAACATTTTTATTTTTATTCAAACTAACAGAGAGCACAACGGCAGCACAATCAAAATTTACAAAAAAGTCATTTTGGCAGTACAAAAAATTAGCCCAAACAGAAGTGTAGTCCGTAGAAAAATTAGTCCGATCCAACGATTGACAATCTCATGAAGTGTGCGCTGTATTACGTTTAGAGTATGAATGGTAAAGTGATTGAACTTATGGTTAAGTATTTATAGTGTGTAATATTTTATGAGTATGAGTGGTGGTACTTTAGAATATGACTGGTGAAATAAGGAACGTGTGTGCCGCCGACAAATAAAAAACATAAGGCTTGTGTGTGATAGGGTAGAAAAGGTGGCAAGAGGGAATAAGATCCGACTGAGTAAAATGACAAGATTGTGCAATGTAGCTACTCCAGTTTCCGCACATTAAAATATTCCAACGTACTCACTATTCTATTCTCCTATACTACTTTTCTTCCCTTCTTACGTCTTCTTTCGCCTACCACACTTGTCTTCTTTCGCCTACCATTTCCCTTCTCACTGCTCTATTCTACTCTACTACTTTTCTTCCAACGCATTCACTTCACTGCACGTAAAAAGTCCTGTGTTGTGTGCATGTCTGCTACCACACTAATATTTTTTTTTATAAGCCAAATAATAATATATAAATACAACAAAAAAAATAATCAAAGCACAAGAAGAACTCTGCATATCCTTACACACATATAAACAAGCAAAATAACAGCAATAAACCATAACAGAGCATGCCCCTCCCTAGGTACCCAACTTCAATTTGTTCAAATCCATCACGTTTTCTCCCAAAATCTAATAAAAAAGCAAAGCAAGTGCAGGGGAAAGAGAAAAAGGATGCTCTCTTGAATTTGGAATTATAATGTTGCAACTAAAATTTATTTTCATATAGTTGCAAAAAAATAACAAAGGGTGTTTTTTTTAAAAAAATTTTGATGCCATATGAAATAAAAATAAACAATGATTTACTTAAAAAATGATTATAAACATTAATTTTATACATTGGTTGGAAAAATAGAAAGTCATACAAAGAGAAAGGCATGGTAAATTGTAAAAATAACTAAGTTGATAGGTAAAGATTACATAAAAGATAAAATAATTCAAATTAAAAAAATTAACAAATATGTAACTGTCACAATTACTTACAACTATTAAATTTATATTTTTATTTTCATTCAAACTCAAGAGAAGCACAATCAACCAGCACAAAAGATCAGCCCGTACAAAAAATCTAATTCAACGGTTAGCATTCTCATGAAGTTAACCAAACTAATAGAGCACAGTCAAAACTTACAAAAAATCATGCCGGTGCACAAAAAATCAACCCACACAAAAGATCAACCCATACAAAATAATCAGCCGATCGAATGGCTAGCAGTCTCATGAAGCTAACCAAATTAACAGAGTATAATAGAAACACAACCAAAACTTACAAAAAATCAGTTCGACTTAAAAAAAATCAACCCGTACAAAAAATCAGTTTGATCTAATGGTTAGTCGTCTCATGAAGTGTGAACTTTGTATTACGTTTTAGAGTGTGAATGGTGAAGTGATTGAATATGTAATGGTTAAGTATTTATAGTTTGTAGTATTTATGAATATGAGTGGTGATACGTTAAAATAGGAGTGGTGAAGTAAGAACGTGTGTGCCGAAAAAAAAAAAAAAAAACATAAGGAAGATAGGCTAGAGAAGGTGACAATAACACATGCATTTAAGAGTAATCTTGAACACACAAAAGTTGCCAATAACACTTTTGAATTCGACGTTCAACTAACACACATAGTAGTAGAGTGGAGTAGTGAGTGGGGTAGAATCTTTTTACGTGCGAGTGGAGTAGCTACACTGCACAACACAAAACAATCTTGTCATCCTAATCCACTAATCACTATCTTTCCTACTCACTCGGATCTGATTCCCCCTCTCACCCTCTCATCTTGCACCATATAATTCTACTATCAGAATATATAAAAATCTATCTATCTACCTATTTAATATCATAAATAATTCTACTAATTTACTTAATATATTTCATTGTAAAATAATTTTAAATTATATTATTACAAATATCATAAATTAAATTAATTTTAATTTTTAATATATAATTCACACGAAAAAAATCATATTTGAATCAAATAGGACTATTATAGGTGATAAATATCTTTTTTCGAATATTTAACATAATTTCATCTTTAAGACTAAAACAAATACTATAAAATTTATAAAATTATTTTTGCTTATAAATCATATAAAATTATTTAAATAATTTAATAATGTTGAATACTAACATTTATATTTGGAGTTAAAACTTAATTCAATTCTAATATAGGAAATTAAATAATACTTTAGGCCCTTTTTATGACATCTTTTCATTCTATTTTTTTTAAAAGGCATATAAGACAATTCAACTACTTTTCCTCCCATTTTGTTTTTTTTATAAAAAAAATTCTACAACCATCAACATATGTTTTATTTATTTTCTTATATTAAAGAAAAAGTATCTATCTTTACCATTACAATCAAAAATATCATTTAAGACTTATTTTACGTTGGTAATTTCTTATTTATTTTATGTTTGTAAAAATTGTTATTTATTATATATTATTGATAATTCTGTAGTATGTTCTAACACTAGTCTATTATTCTGCTTTTGATTCTCATTTATTATATATATTGTTGTTTGAAATATATATTTAAAAAATAATAATGATTTTAAGGATTCAAAATTACAAAGGATTAAGAAACGTTACAAAGGATTAAGAAACGTTATAGTAAAAGAATGACTCTAGTGAAACTTTTTTTTTTTAATTGGTGAAGTGATGGAATCTTTTAAAAGTAATTGTGTAAGTATTGATAGTGTAAAAAAATTATATTATTTTTTAATTACAAATTATTATATATAAGCAATTCGATGATAATTCTTTCCAGATTTATATTAATCATGTTTTAGAACTGAAAATTAGATGTACATAACAATTTATATATAATATAATTTCTGAGACATACTACCTTATGTTGATATCTTAACTTTTATGACATTGACATTTCAAGCTCTTTAGAAAGCATGAGATCTTCAATTTTAGCATTTTTATTTATGTGGCGTGCTTTTTATTATTTTGATATGTTTTTCTGATTTTACCATTTCAATTTTTTTATTAAATTGTCATTAACACTTTTCCATACTTGTTTCAATTTGATGGCATTAGTTACTAAAGTCTAAAAATGCCTAATCTTATCTTATCTTTTTTGTCTTTATTAGTTTTGGACTAATTGATACTTTTTATTTGAAAATTGATACAAATTGAACTTAACATCTTCAGTTGTGTTCATTTGTATAATCCATTGTTGTTGGAAATTGATGACTGATGCATGTCAATCAGGAAATTATATTTTAATTTTATCATACTTTTCTGAAATTCATTATTTTTTTGTCTCTCTCATGTTATTTATATTTCAGTGCTATAAAATTGATGTTTTATTTATAAATCTCAAATCATATTCAATATTAACTTTGAATTATAGAGACGGAAGAAGAGTGACAATGATAAAATTGTAAGATAGGGTACTGACTTACTACCACCTCTGCACTACACACTAATCTTTTTACTTATTTTTTTTTTGGAAAAAGTTAACAAATTATCAATGTTTTATATAGTTATTATATGGTATTTTGTTTTAGTCTTGAAAAGCAAGAATCCACTCTCTCTATCTCATCAAAACTATGCTTGAAAATCAGGGGCAATGGTAAAGAACCACCTCTTAAATTGAATACACTTTTTTTTTTTTTTTTGCAGTTAATTATCTCTATTAATTTTTAATTTATTCACTTTTCTCCTTTTTTTCGTCTTTTTTTTAAGGTTCTATTTTTTCTTGCCTCATACCTTTTGTTGTGATGTTTTTTATTCTCTTTTCACTCCCTTTCTCTTTCACATTTTTTTCCATGCAAAAATGGTTTGTAAGAATCATTGGTGATAAATATTAACATAACCTTTAAATATTAATTATTATCATTGATTATTATTATTAAACATATCATTGTATTCTTACTTTTCTTTTTATTTGCATACAGAGACGGATCTAGGATTTAAGTTAGGGGGGGCTAAAAAATTTTTTTTACAAAAATTAAGGATAAAATCTTTTGAAAACTAAATTAATATAAAATTTATAAAAAAAAATACAGAAAAATGGGTATAAATTTTATCAATTTTAAAAAAAATTAGGGAATAAAATGTGCAATCATGATGTAAAAATAAAATGATAGAGTAAAATTTATAAATATCAAATTAATTTGTTAAGAGTAAAATTTGCCAAAAATAAAATAAAATAAAATAAATATACAATTAAGTCAAATATTTATTACTAAATATAAGTATAAAACTAATATATGATCTATTAATAAAAAATAATTAAATAAATATTAACTTAAAAATTTATTTTTTTAATAAGTAGGGGAAGAAATGTCACAAGGTTTAGTGTGAATGTCATTTGGGCAAGTCACTATACCAATTCTTTTAATCAATGTTTCCATTTTTTTTTTCTTCATGTTGTTCCTTATTTTGTAGTCTTTTTTTCTATTATATTGAAAGGTTGATTTTTTTTTTTTATTGATAATAAGTTTCTCTATATGAAACATCTTTGTTGTGAAGTATTGTTTGATATGGATACTTAAACTTTTTCTTTCTTTATGAACTCATTACAATTATATAATTAGGTTGGAGAAAAAAATTACAGAAACTATAAAAAATCAAAATATCTTCAAAATCACTTTTGATTGAAGTTTTGGATTTTTAATAAATTTTCCTTTTGATTTACTCATGATAATTAGCTAATCTTAGTATCAAAATTATTATTAAGTTATTTGAAATATTAAGAACCTTGTAAAAAAAAACAAATTAAATTTTTTTTTTATTTGACAAATCAAGTAAAATAAATAATAATTTTTTTGAGTTAACGATCCAAGGATGCATTAATCAAATTGTCTCTTTTAATTAAAAAATAATTATTATTATATAACTAATAATTAAAATTTTAAATTATTGTTTATTGATGGTAATTATAACAACATTAACATGAATTATTAAAATTTAAAATGTCGATTACTTAATTCAAATTCAATTTTTTTTTGTGCAAAGGGGGCCTAGCAATCCTAAAAAACAATTAATTAAAATGATGTCAGACTCTAGAGTTTGCAACCATGTTAGCTTCGTAGCTAATGTGCTGCCAAGTATAGGTACCTCCATAAGTCACAAATTCCTTGATAGAATGCACCAATTGAGCATAGGTATTGGGCATATGACATGATCCGTTTATAATTTCAACAATACGTGTGGAATCAGACTCGACACATAAATTGGTGAACCCTTTATCCCATGCAATTTTAGCAATCGTCCATATTTCCGCTTGTACGATAGAGCATGATCTTAGCTCATGTGCAAATGACAACTTTACATTTCTATTATGATCACGAATGACACCACCACACGCTGCCTCGCTTATCACATTAACTGCTACGTCACAATTGAGCTTGTATTAATTTTGGTCAAGTGGTTTCCATGTTAATCTCCCCTGTCCTGCACCACAATTGCTTTCCATAACTGCACGATCTAACTTTGCCGAGTATAGGGTGTTCATCACCATTCTTCTAGTCTTGGTCACCAGGGAGGTAACTAACACAAAGAATAGGGAGAATACGACATCATCATTCCGATTCCTCCATATGTAGTATAGCCCTACCCCAAAATGTATGTGCCATTCTCTTTGCTTGTAACTAGAGGACACTCGCAAGTTATTGGCCAGCCAATCACCCACATCATCTCTGAAAAAGCCTGTATGTAATATTTTATTTGAAAGCACTTCCCAAACTTGTCGCGCGAACCTACCGTTTCGTAGAACATGAAGCATCATTTCCGGAGTGTAGAGGCACACCGGGTATGTACTATTTATTGTAAGCCTTCGAGATTCTTGAAGAACATTGGTGACCAAGGCTTGCCGGGCCACTTTCCAAGCATGTATACGCATTCTTTCCGGTCCCCTCCACTTCCAGATCATCCAGTAGAGTGGGTAATTTTCATCATTCACATTAGTGATTACTTTATACGCAGACGCGATGGAGAATTCACCGTCATTTGTTGCACTCCACTTTGGGATATCATTCGTTTGGGAAATAATTGGAGGGTCCAACGCTAGGATGGCTTCACTTAATTGATGTGGGACTGCCTCTCTAATTTTGTTTTTGTCCCATCCACCTTGAGGTAGTAAGAAATCACACACTGTGGCTAGCTTGTCAATCTCATCTAACGGACTGTGGTTGTATTCAATTAGTTTCTCTTGATGTGGGATCCATTTGTCCATCCAAAAAAGTGTGGTTGTATCATTCTTCACCTTCCACATCGTGTTCTTCCACACATCCTCTCCCACACACAATTGACTCCTCTCATGAAATTTGATACATTCTTCACTTTCCCCATGGCTTTTTTACGTGAGCACAATCTCCACCCGGCTTTCATTAAGAATGCGTTATTCATGCTTCGTGTGGATCTTAACCCCAGATCACGTGACTGCTTGGACGTGCATACTTTGTCCCATGCAACTGTATGAATTTTCGTAGCCTCTGCTGAATTGCCCCATATGAATCCTCGACACTTCTTGGCAATTTCTTCTTGTCATATAGCTTGGGATCGCTTATAGGACCAATTTTGCAAGTGTGACTCTACTTGCCATTGATGACAACTTCCCTTGCCAATTGCCAAGCCTTTTATTCACTTTCTAAAGGATGAACTCAAATGTTTGCTTGGATGTGGATTCATGGAAGATGGGTACTCCCAAGTATTTCCCTAGATCCTCTGTACACTGGAATCCACACTTTATCACAATTTCTTCTTTGACGTTCCAATTCTTATTTTTGGAGAAATACATTATTATTTTTTTCTTTATTCACTTTCTGTCCGAAGCTCTCACAGAATAACTTCAACACCATACTAATAATTTTTGCTTGCTCCGCAGTTGCTTCAGTGAAGAATATCAAATCATCCACAAATGCTAAATGGGATATTTTAGGACTGCCCCTGCTAATTTGAATTGGTTTCCACACATCCTTCTCTACCGCCACATTAATTAGATGGAATAATCTCTCTATACAAAGTACAAATAAATATAGGGATATGGGATCCCCTTGTCTAATACCTCTAGTAGGGCGAAACTCTTCCAATGTTTCTCCATTCCAAAACATCCTCATTCTCGATTTGGAAATACAATGCCAGATAACATTAATTAAGTTGCTCAGAAATCCTATATCAATGAGAGTCTCCTTAACAAACTCCCAATTTAGTTTTTCATATGCTTTTTCAAGATCCACTTTAATTGTCATCCAACCTTTCTTCCCTTTTTTTTTTCTTCTCATTGAATGAAAAACTTCTTATGTGACAACAATATCATCTCACTACTATGTCTGTTGGGTATAAAGCTGGCATGGACTCACCAATTTCTCCATTAAAATAACCTTAAATAATAATATGTTTAAATGTTTAACACATATTATTATAAACAATTTATTTTAATTATTATGTTATTCTATAAATTTAAAAATGATTATATATAGTAAAATATTTTATTTTAAATTATTTAACATTTTAATAAATAATATTATTAATAACTAAAACAACTCTTAACAAATAGGATAAAGTATGAAATTAGTCCCTCAACTTGTTCACATTTTTGGTTTTAGTCCTTCAACTTTTTGTTGACTGGGCTTAGTCCTTCAACTTTCATTCCGTTTGGGTTGTCGTCCTTCCGTCCAAATACTCTGTTAAGTGTTGACATGGCGCATAATTTTTTTTTGGTAAAGTATGAAATTGGTCCCTCAACTTTTTCACATTTCTGGTTTTGGTCTCTCAACTTTTTGTTGATTGGTCTTGGTCCCTCAACTTTCATTTTGTTTTGGGTTTTGGTCCTTCCGTCATATGTTTTGTTAAGTTCATCCTCTTTGTCAAGCCAATTCATCCTTTCCATTGAGTCTCCTCCCTCCGTCGAACATCCTCACCGTTAGACTTCCCTTTCTTTGTTGAACCCAACCCCTCCCCTCCGTCGAACCACATCCCCATTGTGAACCCTATCCCCTCTATTGATGTCAAACACCATTTAAGAGATCCAAGATTAGCGTCATGCCACCTCCACCACTGTCGTTCCACCTACACCATCGCCACCTCGCATTGTAGTGCTGAGGAGGTTGTAGTTTCCTATGAACCTCTCGTGTTCGCATCCAAACAACAGCGAATAGGGTCGCATTTGACTCACAAGAATATTTGTTTCATTCTAGCAGCTTATGCAACGAAATCAAGCATATGAACATGCATTTTGATCGTCTACCCATGAGAAACAAAACCCCTCATTCAATTTTGAAGATCATTGAACAATGAAGAAGCAATTTGGGAAAGTCAAAATCGACTTGCAAAGGGTGCCCAAAATCAACAGAGGAGGGATAATATGAAAATTAGGGATTTAGGAAGAAAAGAAAAATTACATGCCACGTCAACACTAACAGAGCATTTGGATTGAAGGACTAAAACCCAAATGGAATGAAAGTTGAAGGGCCAAAATCAGTCAACAAAAAGTTAAGGGAACAAAATAAAAAATGTGAAAAAGTTAAGGGACCAATTTCATACTTTACCTAAAAAATTACGTGCCACGTCAACACTTAATAAAACATTTGGACGGAAGGACTAAAACCCAATCAGAATGAAAGTTGAAGGACCCAAATCAGTCAACAAAAAGTTGAGGGATCAAAATCAGAAATGTAAAAAAGTTAAGGGACCAATTTCATACTTTACCTTAACAAATATTAACAAAGATTCGATGGGAATTTCTGTTAAGTGGATGAGATGGATAGAGATTGTGTTAAGTGGGATTATCTTTAAATACACAACATTGTGGAGTGTTCTTTTGGTGTGATATCTTTGCTTTGCTTTGCTTAGTATTGTTCTGTTATTATCATGGAAATTGATCTTTCTCCCTAGTTGGCAAAGAAGGTGTACGACAACGATGGTGGGTCTTACCATGCATGGTCCTCTTCGGAGCTTCCCATGTTGCGTGAAGGGAACATTGGTGTTGCCAAACTAGCTCTTCAAAAAAATGGCTTTGCCCTTCCTCATTATTGTGACTCTGCCAAGGTTGCTTATGTTCTCCAAGGAAGTGGGGTTGTTGGAATTGTTCTCCCCGAAGCAGAAGAGAAGGTTGTTGCAATTAAAAAGGGTGATGCTTTGGCACTCCCTTTTGGTGTGATAACATGGTGGTACTATTAGATTATTTAATCTAATAATAACTAATATAATTATGGAATGACTTTAATGAAAAGAAGTCTAATGTGATGGTTGTTAGACTTGAAATTATGTTAAAGTCATTTTGAATTATTTTTAAGTTATTAAAATAAGTCATTCTCTTCTTACTTCATTAAGGGTTATTTTTGGTATTAAAGAAAAAATGAAAGAAGTTAAGGAAGTTATGAAAGTTTGAGAAGTTATGGAAGTTATTATTGTCTCAACAATATAAAATGATGACTTCCCTCTCTTCTTCACACACTTCCTCTGAATCTTTTCTCAACTTTTTCCAAACTTCAGAAAGGAAACTCTTGTAGATATTTCTGTATACATTATGGACCTGGTAAGTCTTCTAGACTCTATTAAATAATTAAAAACAAAATTATATATAATTCAAACATGAATAAAAATTTTTTAAAAAAATGTTATTACGAGTTGTTACACATTTGTTAAATAAAACAGTTTTTTAATTAATTAGATATTTAATTCAAATCTTATCTTATATAAAACTAACTACATTTGTTATCTTATCTATTGAATATTCTTAAAAATATTCATAATTATATAAAAATTAACATTATTATATATACATTATTAAATAAAATTAAAATAACATATAAAACATAAGAAAAAAAAACTAAAATTTAAAAAATAAAGAATAGCCATAAAATATTTTAAAAATAAATAAATTAAGAATTATAAAATAAATATTAAATTAGATAATTCACATTATATATACCTATGTGATAAAAACCTTATGTAATATAATTATAATCAAAAGACACATTTCCACATAAAGTTAAATAAAATAATATCAAACATGTGCAAATATGATTTTATTTTTTTTATTTAATTAAATTACATGATATTTATATAAATTAACCTAAGATTAAAAATTAAATGTATATATTTTCTCTTTAAAATACCCATAAAGTATAAAAAAAAACAAATGAAATGATTGATAATTTTTTAATATATTTAATGTTAGATTATGTTATATACTTTTTTTATATATTTAAAATCTATTAAAAATTGACAATGTTAGATAATTTATAAGGGACCAACAATAGAAACAATTGTATCGCAATATTACGACGAATCTGCTTTGAAAACTATTTTCATTAAAAATTAATTCTATATTGACAATGTCTTTTGGGAGAGATTTGAGATGAATTTTTCCTTTTCAAATTACTGAATGATTTGTTAGAGAAATGTCCCTCGCTATTGTAAATTTTTTTTTTTTACAATAATTAGTTTTTTATTAACGAGGAATTTGTGAAGATATGTATCCATCACTAGGTAATTTGAGAAAGTTGTGAGCGACTAGTGAAGAGAATATTTGCCTTCACTAATCCCCCACTATTTTGTGAAGGATTCGAATGACATTTTAGTTCAAATAAATCTTTCTCTAAATTGTGACAAATTAGTAACAAAATATATCTCTCACAAATTTTCCTTGTAAATCCACAAATTTTTTGTTGTGTTATCTAAGTGAGCAATGATTTTTCAATACCCAAAATAACAAGGCTTAGTGATATTTTTTATCCCTAAAATTTTTATTTTTTATAATTTTGGTCTCAAAAATTATTTTTTTAGAAATTTTAGCACCTCCAGAAAAAAAATAATGTAAAATTATTTTAAAAATTGAGTTAAAAATTAACTTAACTTCATTTTTTGTTGAACACTTTTTTGTTTTAAAATTACATCTCAAAATCATAAATTGAAACTGACAACCACCACGTTTCCGAACGTAACCTTAATTCACCACTACACTTGCTAACACCATCATCATTGTCACCATCACAATGTTGCCACAACCACACCACACCTAACCCATCAACAAACAAACTAGCATAATCAATTTCCAAAACTAATCATCAATGCAAAAAAAAAAAAAAAGTACAAAACTATTAAAAAAATAATTTTAGGAGACCAAAAGTTATAAAAAAAGTTTATGGGACCAAAATTGTAAAAAATAAAATTTTGGTACCAAAATTACAATTATCTCAAATAACAAACACCTAGTCTATATTTCTCTCAATGTCAACTATCATTTGATACCTTTATTCTATCTAAATTTTAACACTGTAAAATGAAGTAATTATTACCTTTTTCTCTATTGTAATAATAAATGCCTGTGCTTGAATGGTATTGTTCATTGGAGACATTCAACTGATTTTTTTATGTTTGATGTGGGGACTGAACAGTTCTGAGTCATGCCTGTTCCTTCATAATATTACTATAAAAAAGTGAAGATAACTTTGAAAATTCAAGGGCTATGTGACATGATCTTCCGAGGTTTTCCACTACCTAAAAGAAAACTGCTCCATTCTATAAGAATTGTGAAAGATACAAATAAGTGTCTTTAACTCTACATGGATAAGATCCATCTGATTGAGCATATTGCAAGGTGTAATTAGGGATGTTAAAAAAAAATAATTTTGAAAAAAATAACTAAAACTAATAATAATTAGTATTATAATAACTATTTATGTAAAAGTGATTATAAAGTTATAACTAATTTTTTTTATGATTATTCCAAAAATTATATATATAAAATAGTTATACTTAAACTTATTTTAATACTTAGTTGTTTTCTAATAACTAGTTTCTTGAATATTTAATATTCAATAAAAAAAAATATAAAAACTAATTATTTGTTTATATAACTAGTTATTTATCTATAGCCTGTTATATAATGAATTTAAAATATAAATGCTTGTACAACTAATTAATCTGGTATCAGAGCAGAAAAAAAAAAGAATTTTTATTATATTATATTAAGTATGCTCTATGGATGTAGCTTAGGTTGATCGTTTACATCAGAAATATTGAGTTGTGATTCTATTTTCATATTGTATTTTGTATTTATCTTTAACTTGTTAAATCCAAATTTATACTTTAATTTTCCATTAAGAGTTTCAGTTTAATTAATCCTACACCTTAAGTAAAGTAAGGCGTTACCCTGAGCGTTGGTCAGCCGGTAAGGGTGGTCCTGGTAGTAAGTCCTAGAGTGAGGTAGGGAAACCGTTGGTTTAGCCTGGTGGTCCCGGTCAAGGTTAATACTAAGCTTTATTTAATGTCAAGATTAATTAGAATGTTATCTCTAAAGGGAAAAGAAAAGGTAGAAGATTTGAAATTACAATAAGAAGAAGCTAAATCCCACATAATACACCATGAATTAAGAATCCTAGAAATAGAAGAACAAATCCAGAAATGGAGTATAGCCAAACTCGAAATATCATCATTATATAAAACCTTGTTAAAAGACATGTTCACAGGAGAATATGTCATTAAGACAGTGGAAAAAGAAATTGATCTTAAAAATAGTCATCAGACTATACCATTAATATCAAAACAATTAATTGCCAACCACATTAAGAACTATAGGTACCTCCATATAGGGTCTATACAGATAGCAATCAAACCATTGTTTAGACTAGGTCTAGACACACCCATGTTTGCGTCCTTAAGAGATAATAGACCAATAAAGCTTGAAGATCAAATACTAGCATTATTCGAAACCAACTTGCATAATGGCCTAGTTTATATTAATAACTATCCCAATTACTCAATAACATTATCAAGTTTCCATAATACTCCTTACAATCTCATGTTAGATGTAAAGATGTTAGAAAAAACCTGGAATCCTAATGCAATACCCATAACTATAATTTATAGAATATACTATAAAGTAATGAAAACCCAATTAGCCCTTGGGGCATTGCAACTATCCCATACTGATGAGACGACCCTCTTACTAGTAAACCCAGAAAAGGTGAGTGCATCAGTTCTAAAAACCTTAAAACATAAGGAAATAACCAGTGGGTTAAAATGGAGATTGGAAGATCTCTTAGACCCAAAAGACCTTGTACCTACCATGCTGGACAGCATAGTAGAATATAACTCAGGGGCAGTAGAAGTTAGTTTCACACCTATAATAAGAACTAATTCCTTAAGAATACTAGAATCACCTTTTCCTAGTATGGCTAGACAATCGGTGGATCGATCTAAGTTTTTCATACCAAAACGCCTAAATTTCATAGGGATAAGGATAGATCCAACTATACCTATCCCAGAATATGAAGAAGAACAACCTCCCTCTTCAATACAATTTGAGTCAGCTAGAACTCATAATTCAACAACTCTGTCATAATTTAGTCAATTAAATATGATAAGAACTTTCCAAATAAATAAAGAATTATTGAGAAAAGAATTCCTTAATAAAGAAAACAAGAAAAGGAGGGATTGGTTCTTTGTAACCTTTTCGCAACAGGAATTAGCAAATTATAGAGAAGATTACTATAGAAACTTAGAAGAACTTCAGACTCAAATACCGTTCTTTGAGTAGTTTAAACAGAATTGTCTAGATAAACTCTCTATAAAAATGATTAAAAGTGTTAAAAGAAGTTGGAAAACTATTAAAGGAACCGTTGATGGAGAAATTCCTCCTTTAGAAGAAATTAGTTTTACTAACATTGAAAATAATGAGGTAACTGCTTCTTCCTTTAAAATGATTAGTGTAGATAGAATCAAAACCGAAAATCCAACTTTAAAAGATATTAAAAATTTGCACCAACAACTAAATTATACAAATAAAATATTACATCAAGTAGCCTCAGAAGTAATAATTGGGTCAAGAAAACTTGATAAAACCTCTTCTAATGGTATAACATCCACCTCGAAACTAGAGCACTCATTAACCAAACCATTTAAATTTTTAGAAGCTAAGCTTAAAGAATTAAAAATAGGAAAAGAAACCAACTTAGCTCTAGAAGAGATAAACAGAAAATTAGATAAGTTAAAATTATCAAAAATCAGCACTTTAACTAAAAAGCCTAAGAAGAACGCACAAGAAAATAAAACGGCAATACATTTAAAAGATAAGATTCTAACTATAGTAAAAGAAGATGAACATGAATTAATACCCCCTTCAGATAAAAATTTTAAGTTAAAAGGAAAAAACTAGGTAAAACGCTTTACCCCAGCGCCAACAACTAGAAATTTCTATCAAAAGCCAACTCTCCCAGACATTCAATTTGAATAGGAATTGGATACTCCTTCAGCCTCTGATGGATCAGGCATCACTTAGTGGAATATTGATGGTATGACCGACCATCAAATTCTACGAAAAATCAATGAAATGACAATGGTCACCTCAGCTTATAGGGTAAAAAATACTGAGGAACAAACTATAAAATTAATAATGGCTGGTTTTACAGGAATTCTCAAGGGTTGGTGGGACAACTACTTAACCCCTGAACAGAAAATATATATCTCTACGCCTGTTAAGAGAGAAGGAGACAGGGTCATACCTATAATGGTAGAAACTCTAATTCTAGCGATAATTCAGAACTTTATTGGAGACACTAAACTTTTCAATGAAAGGACTTCAACGTTGTTACATAGTTTGAGATGTCCTACCTTAGGAGATTTTAGATGGTATAAAGATAATTTTATGGCAATGATTCTTACCAGAGAAGATTGTAAAGAACTAGAAAATAGAATAAAAAGAACTAGAAAATAACTTTGTAATAACTTAAAACTCTAAAATAGAATAAAAAGAAATGAAGCTAATGGGGTTAAAGAACTAGGTAACTTCTGCACCCAATACAGGTATGAAAAACCTTCTCCTCCCTCCTCTACTAAAAGAAAACAATTTAAGAAATAACACTATTATAAGTCAGACAAAACAACCCATTTTAGAAAAAGAAAATTCTCAAGAAAACCTAAATATTCAGCAGAAAAATCTAAGGAACCATATAAATAAAAAATAATCTGCTACAAATGTGGAAGAGTAGAACACATGAAAAAGGATTGTAGAGTTAAACAAAAAATTAATGAATTAAATATGAGTGAGGAATTAAGAGAACAAATTGCTAAAATTCTACTAGAAGATTCAGAGAGTGAGTTAGAAGAAGAAGTTCAAAATCTTAGTGATATCAAAAATACAAGTACTAGTTATGAAGATGACGAAAATTGTGAACATTGTGATTCTGAAACTTGTCAGTGCCAATTTCAAATAAATATGATTAAGAGTGACACGAGATTAGCTTTAGAAATGATCGATAAGATCCCAAATGAAGAAGAAAGAATGAAATACTTAATAAAAAAAAATGCTTCTAGAGCAAAAAGAAGAAGGAAGTAGTAAGAACCAGAATAATTTTCAAGGTTATGACTTTGCAAAAATATTAAAACAAGCTGAACATCAAAATAAAAGGGTCACTATACAAGATCTACAAAAAGAAATAAAAGATTTAAAAGAAGAAATTAAATCAATAAGAATAGACCTTCAAGAACTAAAGGGTCAAGTACTTGAGGAAACTAGTAGTCAATCCACTCAAAATTCCGATAGAGAAGATGAAGAAATCACAACGGTAAACATGATTAAAACACTACAACAAAAATGGCATGTTAAAATTGCTCTAAAAATAGGAAACACATTTCACAAAGATTTTACAGCGTTAGTAGATTCTGGTGTTGATCTAAACTGCATTAGAGAAGGATTAATTCCTACTAAATATTATGAAAAAACACAGCAAAAACTATTCATGGCTAATAACTCTAATTTACAAGTCTAGTTTAAATTACCAACTGCAAGTATTTGTAATAAGAGAAGATGTTTCAAAAATATGTTTATTCTATCAAAAGATATATCAGAGGAAATGATTTTACGAATTCCATTCCTTACACAAATATACCCCTTCGAAGTATCCAAGGAAGGAATTAAAACAAATGAACTAATGTTCAAATTCATAAAATCACCCAAGAGAAAAAGCATCTTAAAAATAAATGAAACCGATTTTCTTAATAAAATTGAAAATAAATCAAATCAAATAACCTTCTTAAAACAAAAAATTCTTTATAGACGAATAGAGGAACAATTAAAGAAAAAAAAAGTAAAAACCCAATTTAAAGAATTAACTGAAATCTTTTCTAAAGAAGTCTGTGCGAAGGTCCCAACCGCCTTTTGGAAAAGAAACTCATTTATGGTAAGTTTATCTTATGAGGAAGACTTTTATGAAAGTAAAATTCCTACAAAAAGCTCTTCTAGTTCAAATGAACAAAAAAACCCTTGAATACTGTAATAAAGAAATCTAGGGTTTCCTTGATAAAGGACTCATTAGGCCTAGTAAGTCCTCATGGAGTTGTGCGGCGTTTTATGTACAAAACGCTTCAGAATTAGAAAGAGACGAGCCTAGAATGGTTATTAATTATAAACCACTAAATAACGCACTAAAATGAATTAGGTACCCCTTACCCAATAAAAGAGATTTGATTGGAAGACTTCATCACTACCGATGATGCGAGAAGTTTGAGCTATTAAAAAAACCATCAGTGGCATGATTTTTGCTGGTCTTGCAACACTGGTTTGTCGGTGCTTGTAATATGGTAATTGGAGGGATTGTCTCTATCTACACTCTGTATGACATAAAGATGACCTAGAGTTGAGGGAAGCAACTAATAACAATAGGAGAATCTTCCAAATCCATTCCAGGCAGCATTAGCATCTAACAGTTGCATTTTTCTGTGGGTACATTGGTGTCACTACTAGCTGTTGTGTTTATAAGGAATCACAAGGCTAGAATGAGAGTTGTTGCTGCGGTTAGTTGTGCATTGTTGGTGTTTGGATGGTTAGGAGCATTTCTTAAAAAGATTTGAAGACGTCTTGTCTTAGGGTTGAATGACTATGGCCATAATATTTGGCTTCAATAAATTGATTGGCTATGCTAAATTCTAAATATCATTGATTACTATTTTTATTTTATCAAATAGACTATGTTAACTTATGAAGCATGCAAATTTAAGTTCTCTCCCATTTGTTGATTAATATCAATAAATAATAAAACATAACTTTATGGATGTGAGGATGACGCATTTATTTATGAATAAATAATTAAAGGGAATTTGTATTCCACAAGAAAGCCACATGCCACTTTGAACATGGAAAAAAAAATAAAATTAAAACTACTATTTCTCACTGTATTTCTCCTAGTAATTTATAGAGGAAAAAACATCTTAAAGGGAGACATACATCAAAATTAAAACTCACTCAATTAATTTAGAATATTGTTTATGAAGTAATTAAAAATTATTTTGAAATAAAAATATATTAATAATTACTTTTTATATAAATATTAATATATAATATATTAATTAATTAAATTTAAATTAATTTAAATTATGAAATTAACTTACTGATATAATTATTATTCTCATAAAAACAAAAAAATAAAAATATATATAAAGGAAACATAAAAATAAAAATATGTAAAGAAAGAAAGAGAAAAGACCTTTTTAAAAAAATAAATATAGTGAAGAAAAGAGAAAAAAAAAATGAATAGAAGGATAACGAGGAAAGAGAAGACAAGGAAGAAAAAGTAAAGAAAAAGAGAGAATGATATATTAGATAAATAGATAAAATTTTATATATTATAATATTAAAATTATATGATGCAAAATCATGTGGAGAAATAATAAGATTTTGCCATCTAGTTATTTCACTTCCTGTGGCCGTTAAAATATTCAGTATTCACTATTCTTTTATTATCCTCCTCTACTACTTACTTCATGTGAACGTTAAAATATCCTCACTCACTATTCTATTCTCTTTTATTACTTAGTACTTTTCTTCCCTTCTTACTACTTCTTTCCCTTACCTTCCCTTCTTAGTACTCTATTCTACTTTACTACTTCTACTTTCTTCCAATGCACCCCCTACTTCACTTAGAACGTATATGTGCTATTTGTAGAATTAGTATTCTAGGATAAAATAATTAAAAAGTAAGTTTTATGATGTAAAATGTAATTTATCATTTTAAGTTATTCCTCTTGAAATACGCTTTGGTCAGATTCTTCATTAGCTTTTGTTCTGTTGTAATAGTAAATGCATGTGCGTGAATGATGTTGTTCATTCGAGACATTCAACTGAATGACTAATCTTCTTATGTTTGATGTGGGGACTAAACAGTTCTAAGTCATGCCTATTCCTTCAAAATATTACTATAAAAAAAGTGAAGATAACTTTGAAAATTTAAGGACTATATAACATGATCTTCCAAGGTTTTTCACTACCTAAAAGAAAACTGCTCCATTCCATAAGAATTGTGAAAAACACAAATAAGTGCCTTTAACTCTACATAGATAAGATACATCTGATTGAGTATAGTGCAAGGTGTAATCAGTGATGTTCAAAAAAATTAATTTTGAGAAAAATAACTAAAACTAATAATAATTAGTATTATAATAACTATTTATCTAAAAATGGTTATAAAGTTATAACTAGTTTTTATTATTATTCCAAATAACTTATTTTTATGTATAAAATAGTTATACTTAAACTTATTTTAATACTCAGTTATTTTCTAATAACTAGTTTCTGGAATATTCAATATTCAATAAAAAAATATTAAAAATTAATTATTTGTTTATATAACTAGTTATTTATCTATAGCCTGTTATATAATTAATTTAAAATATAAATGCTTGTATAACTAGTTATATATATGATCATAACCAAGTATATAACTAATTTTTAAAAAGAGACTAACCAGCTATAACTAGTTATAGTTATTATAACCATTTTTAATTAAGTTATATGTGTTATGAAATAACTAAACCATGAGCAAGCACCCCAGGTGTAATCAACCCATGAACTTTTTATTTTTTGAAGTATCAACCCATGTAATGAAATATGAATCTAATATCCTGAACATCGAAGCAAAAAGAAAACAAAAGTTAGTCAGATTATTCGTCACACAAGATTTACAAAGTGGGGAACAAAATAAAAAAAAAGTAATTTCTTTTATTCATTTATACTAGTTATTATAAGGATCACATGAATCTATTAAAATTGAGTTTAATTGTTATGTACAACTAATGTTCAGTTAGAGTGTAACGAAAAAAAAAATGTTAAATTAGAAAGCATGATTAATATGAATCTTAAAATAATTATCATCAAATTTCTCTTATATAATAATTTATAATTAAAAAATAATATAATTTTTCATTGCTGTGGAATAATAGCATTCCGGGAATTCTTCATTGCCCTTTTAAGTGGAGGAGGTTTGCCATCTAAGCATTGCATTGTATCAAATCCATAACAGCCTTTCCTTTTTCAATAATAGAACAAAAAGCAAAGCAAATGCAGAGGAAAAGATGCTATCTTATTCTGTTTTGGCACTTGTATTATTGCCACCTTGTGTTGAATAAGAAATGCGTGTCAGGATTTTTCGTATTTGTGGTCCAAGATTGTTAAATTAAAATTGTCGTGACATGAGCTACTTGGTGTACACATAAACTCCAAGAAAAAGAAAAAAAAAAAAAGTTAGTATTACTATGGTTTTGTTATAGCTGTATTCATTACTATTTACTAGCTAGTGTTTTCACACACGTCACATTGCTTTAACCTTTTTTCTCTGGGAAAGAAAGATTCGGAAGAACAAAGTTAGTGATATTTTAGTTAGAGATTAATTTACTAGTTTATTTTTTCACTGTCTTTGTCTTTGTAATTATACTGTTGACAATTGAAAATAATGGTAGATATTTAGTATAACTTAGAATTCAAAATCATTGTTGCATGAGAAACTCATGATTTATTGTTTCATATTATAATTTCTTTATAAAATAAATGATTATGGATAAGAAGATAAAATTTGTTTCTTTAAATAAACATAAAATAATATTTTAAAAAGAAACCCTTAGAAAAACATATTAAAAATATAAATAATTACTTATTTTATTAAAATAAATATATATTTAATCAAATAAGTTTAAAACAAATCAGTCCAATATTGGTTTAGGATTTGAATTATGATCATGAATAAAATATATCATTAAAAAAAAATACTGATTTTATATGTGATATACAAAAAAAAACAAACAAACTCACCAAGCAAGTGAAACAATATTTCAACTTGTGTTTTATTTTTGGCAAATAAATATATTTTGAGAGTAAAAAATCCCAAATATTGGTGGATGCGGAGTTGCGAACAGTTTACATGGGTAATTACAATTTATTTTATTTTTCTATTTTTATCTCCATTTCTTATCATATTTCTTTCTTTATTTATCCTACCTTTTAACATTTCTTATTAATCATTTAACATTTCTTATTCCTATATATAGAGCATTTCTTATTCCTATATATGATGCAACTCTATTGTAGTAGGAGGATAAAGAGAGATTCTCTGTTGCATTCACGTGTATATATATTGATCATTAAATATGCTCCAGGCATATATGTTTTTTCATACGTGCATAGTGAAGAAAATGATATACACTAATGCAACAGAGGATAGTTAGAGTATGAGTGGTGAGTGATAGGTAATGCCGTAAGTATGTGTGTGATAGGTAGTATTTATGAGTAAGAGTGGTGAGTGAATCGAACTAGGCAACAGAGGATATTTAGAGCATGAGTGGTGAAATGATATTGAACTTGTAATGGTGTAAGTATTTATAGTGTAAAAAAAATTATATTATTTTTTAATTACAAATTATTAGCTAGTATAGAGCACATAAGTAACTTGCATGTAATAGGTAGAAAATGTAGAAAAGGTGGCAATAACACACCCATTAAGAGTAATCCTGAACACACGCATTTATTATTCAACAAAAGGTGGCAATCATACAGGTACCAAAACAAAACGAAGGGCTGTTATCAATGCTTACATCACATTGCAAACCTCCTCCACTTAAAAAGGGCAATGAAGAATTCCTAGGATGCTATTATTTGACCACATCAAATCATGTCAATTTTGAGATTTTGGGGGTGGATTTGATCAAATTGAGGCAAAGTGAATTGAAGCTACATGATATAACACTATGATTGGTCCATGTTCTTACAGCAGCAGAAAAATAAATTCAACTTATCACTTGCTGTCATGTGACCTGCAGGTTATTAGACCATAACTACACGAGCCATTTTTTAAGAGTTTAGGTGATTTTGGGATTGATGTTGTATAAATAATATTATATATTTCAAAGTTTATATTTATATTTATGAAATTAATTTTTTTTATTAGTTTATATTATTTTTTCTTTATTAGATTTATTGTTACTTTTTTATAACTATGTTAAATGTGTTTTTTTTAGTTAAAAATCTTCTCAAAAGTCATTTTAGTTTGGTTTGTTACAAAATTGATTTTAATGGAAGAAAAATCTGAACATTCCTTTTGGTCTTTTGGAGATATACAACTGGAATCTTTTTATGTGCATGAGTGGAAATGAAATGAAATTAGCTATGTTTGAATTCAAACAAACACGTAAATCGAAAACTTGATAAACTGCTAGTTTATTTATTTTATAAGTAAAATATGAGTCTGTTTTCTATCTTTTGAACTAAATAGAGAGTTGATTACCTTATGATTGTTGTCATTTCATCAAATTTTTCTTTGATGGATAACTTGAGTGAACTTTTTACCCCTTTTCACCTTTTTTTAGGATAATGATGATAAAAGAGAGAGAATCAAGGAATTGTGAGTGCACTATCCCAAGAGTGAGTAGAGGGTTAACAGGCTGTTTAAAAGTCAAGTACGATTTTGGCTTGAAGTCAAAATTTGAACTACGAATTTGGTTCGAAGCCAAAATTGACTAACAATGGAACAATGCCTTTTTTGCTTTGAAAAGAAATCTACTGTAGATTATTTTTCTCTACTTTTTTAGGATGATGAGATAGAGCGCTGTTGCATTGGGTTGAGTAGAATTGTTTTCCTATGTAATTTTAGGATTAAAAAAGAAACTCCATTGTAACATTAGAAATCATCCACCATTGTATCCATTCCCCATTCTCTATTCTCAGAATCTAAGTTGCCATTGTTCATGGAACAAAGTAGCTAAATTCTTCATTGTTGTAAGGGGATGAATGTAACCATTGCTACACTCTATATGTATCTTTGATATTTTTAATGCATGAATTCCACTTTCTATATTTTGAGTTAGCATCTTTTTCCTTGCCTAATGCTGATCACTTATAGCATGATTTTAGGATAGTAACCTTGGTTAGAAAACGGGGATTATTTTCTTGAACTGAAAACAAATGTCCAATAAATCAGGGGTACGAGGAATCGAAACTTGGTTTATTGGTAATCACGTGAGAGAATAAATTGGAGGTGCGAGGGATCGAAACTTGGTTTGTTCGAACCACATAGCTATTGTTTTTATTGCTGGTTTCTTTGTTAAGAGGTGAGAGCCTTAGGAAAGAAACTTAGTTTTTATGAGTGCGAGGGATCGATTTAGAGGATAGTTTTGTTGGCTGATTTTAACTGATAATTATATAAGAAATTTATGCAGAATGTTCATGTTACAAGAGTGTTAGCTTTGGTGAAATTCAAACCCCCTTACAATATCATTTTATAATCTGTTATAACTATTACTATTGCTGCTTATTATTACTGCTCTTAATGGTTTAATTCTACAGATAACATTTTTAATTCTGTGCTTGGCTGAGAACATCAACCTCTCTAGTCTCTATGAAAAACGATACTTGGACTTGTCCATTTTACTACTTGATACAATTTGTGCACTTGCCAACAATTTGTAATCAAGCAAAGCTTAAGCTAGTGTCATCATCATCTCAAATTCATTGATTTGAATTGAAACTATCACAAACTTTGGTTTAGATTAATGTGTGCAATAATTAATAATGATCACAACATAGTGGTTTTCTGAACAGAAGCTTCTGCATATAGCATATTGATCAGTTACTATATAATTTAGAAGCATTGATGAGTTTCTGAAAGGAATTGAAATACTACATGCATGAGTGATGATAATAACAACATGGGATATGGGATTATTATTATTATTATTTTCTTGAAAGGAACCAAACTATAGGAATATAATTAAGGAGGGGGGCATAGGATTCCTAAACCTTTTTCTTTTGCCACAAGAGCGTGCTAAGTGTTGAAAAGATAGGGAGAGAAAGTGAGTGAAGTGAAAAAATCAACGTATCCCAATTGAAAAGGTGGCTCTAATATCAAAGGATGCTTTCCACAAGGATGTAGGAATCCCAAGTAGACGAACCCCAACTACTACATAAAGCTAACAGTAGATAACATATAATAGCATGAGCTTCAAATCTTTGGAGTTGTTGATCAACACAACACAAACTTGTCATCCTAATTCCACCAATCACTATCTTTCCTACTCACTTGGATCTGGATTTCCCCTCTATCGAGTTCCAAGCCAATGTTTTTTATTCTATTTTTTTAAAAATCATACAAGATAATTCAATTTTTTTTTCGAGTTTTTTTTAAAAAAATTCTACACCATCAAACATGTGTTTCATTTTTTTTATTATAAAAAAAAGTATTTATCTTTGCATTTACATCCGAGACTTATTTTAAGTTGGTAATTTTTTATTTATTTTATGTTTGTAAAAATTATTATTTATTAATTATATACTATTGATAACTATGTAGTATTTTATAAGACTAGCCTATTATTCTACTTTTGATTCTCATTTATTATATATTGTGTTATTTGAAATATATATTTTAAAAAATAATAATGCTTTTAAGGATTCAAATTTGTTGGAGAGGATTAGTACACGTTAAAGTAAAAAAATGACCGCAGCGATATTTTTTTATTGGTGAGATATTGCAAAATGAGTGGTGATTGAATCTTTAAGAAATAAGAATAATGATGTAAGTATTGATAGTGTAAAAAAATTATATTATATTTTAATTACAAATTATTATATATGAGAAATTTGATGATAATTATTTTAAGATTTATATTAATCATGTTTTCTAACTGAACATTAGTTGTACATAACAATTAAACTCAACTTTAATATAGATTCATGTGGTCCTTAAAATAACTAACAAAGGAATAAAAGAAATTACTTTTGTTCATTTTGTTCCCTATTCTGCGAATCACCTAATTTGGGAGAGCATGGAGAGTTAGTTCTAAAGCTGTGCAAAGGGTCCCCTCCTAACCAACTTACTCTATCACCCAAAAATGTTTCAAACGAATATTTTATCCCCAAAATGATTAGAAGGTAATATGAAGTGCATTTTTCAATCATGTCACACTTGCTTGTTCTCGTGATAGTCCGCAGGTAGAATGTGAGTGCACGTGCAAATGCTCATTTCACGATCCTCTCAACTGACATATATTGCGTACTGAATTTTCTATATACAACTACTAAATGGACATTAAACCACAATAAAACTTATGATATATGTGATGATCTCATGTAACTCTTGCAGTTAAGCGTACGTGTTTGAGCAATAATTAATAGTACTACTAGGATGGATGAAGTGTTGCGAATTAGTCGTGTTGGTTAGTTTATGATATATGAATATGCTCCCTTGGTGGCAATATGATGTGTTCAGTCACATAGACAGTGTCATAAATAAGCATGAATTGCACTTCATATTCATTCCACTAAGTATCATTTTGAAACACAGCTTAAGAGTATCAATTAGAATGATAAATAACCACACGATTTCCAGTACTTACTTCAATATAAGGATAGTGGAATTAGATCCATATTCTTTAAGTACTTCCAAATGCTTTCATACTCTGTTCTGTTGACCAAATCAAATTAGAAGGAATGCTAGATAATATGACAACCGTATCTCTTAAATCATGTAGTGCGTGACATGTGAAACGAATTAGTGTTGTTCATCAACTTGAAATTGTTAACCAATTAGTGTTGTTCAGTCAAGGTTGTTGCAGATTGCATGTAATTGTATTAAACAAACGAGAGTGGAGTGACAGAAGAAACATAAAGCATCAATAATGGAACTAGTTTGTTGATCAGCCAGCCTGCTTTAGGTGCATGCATTGTAAAAGCATCAATGTTGACCTCTAATTATAAAGCTCTCACTTGTTCAATCCTCCTGGTACTGAGAGCAACACTAATTAATTGTTTCAACTCTTTATGATTTATATCTTCACAGTCTAATGGTTTGATGATTTATGTCTTCAGAATCACGTTTTCTTTAATAATGGCCTCCTCCACTTACTTGTTCCTGCAGTTAAGTAAATAAGCAGTAAACCAAATAAGATATTATTTAAATTTGAATATATTATTAATTTATTTTATTAGGATTTGTTTATCTTTTGAAATTAAGATTATGATGTAGGTTTATCAATTAAAATCGATTGAGGGTGCAGGGGACCCTTAAAAGGATATGACTTAAGAGAGTTGTTTGAATTGCTGACAATTAACTAAGAAACTTGATCTTCACGAAAACAAAGAAACTTGATCATCAAGTAGTCCAGCTAGCTTAATTTATATAACTCTCTCATATCTTATTTCATCTTATCTTTACATTTTGAAAATTAGTTATTATCTTTAAGATGTTAGTTAGTTTTACAAATCCTTATCATGTTGCAACCATTATCCATATATTATGTACTCATTCAATTGAATCAACGCGTACACATTTTTTTTTCTCCTTTCTTTCTTTCATTCTTGGTATCCATCAGAGTTCAGAAAGTGATGATTCTGGACTTTGAGAAAATTTCAGACGGCAGTTTAGAAACATTCTTGTAGTTCTTTGATAGTGTCGCCCTAGTCATCAAACTTTTATGTAAAGAATATTGACGAGGGCGTTACTATCAAATAAGTACAAGATCTGTTTAGTTCATATGGCACAGCAAGAAGCTTTTTTTGCAAGTAAATTATCAACATCAATACACAAATGCAGGTTTACTTAGACAAGGAATGAAGCAGATTATCATTCATCGGAAAAATCCAGAAATTAAAGCTTTGGAGAAGGCTGGAGACAAAGGTACTATGTAGTTTGCAGGTTAACAAAATGGCTCTAATTATTGTTATTGATCGAAAATGATTGACTTATGCTATTGGTGATGGAGCTAATGACGTGGGAATGCTTCAAGAAGCAGATATTGGGATTGGAATCAGTGGTGTTGAAGGAATGCAGGTAATCTGCAAATTGATATTTGTGTTTTGTACTTTAATTTGTTTTTGTTTCCTTTTTATTCACACAACTTATTTGATTCCTTCTGTTATGTTTCCTCTAAGGCGATTATCTCTAGTAATATTGCAATTGCACAGTTCAGTTAATTGGAAAGATTATACTTGTTGTTTGTGCATGGATCGACATTGGTGTTACCTCTCAACATTCTATAAATAGGCCATAAAAGACATAATTTGAAACATGCCTTTGGTATTTATATTAACTTGTTCATTCATTCTTCTTCAGACAGATATGCTATTTCTTCTACAAAAGGATAAGACAAATGGTCACAAACGTCATCTGGCTGTGAAGTTGAACAGTGAATACAAATGTATACCTATTTTTTTGCCATTTGGGGATCTACAGTGTTAATTTAACTCTGCTTTTTGTGTCATAGATTGTAGCCGTCAGTTACCTTATATAAGCATAGCTTCAAATTATAGTAATCAGTTTCTTCATTCCTTTTTAATAATTCTTTTATTGCACTTAACAACTTGGAAATCCCTGCTTACTCCTTTATGATTTTCTTCATTTCTGTTTTCTTCATTTTGTGGAAATAATTGGGAAATGAATTATGTGAAACATTGCTACTCACTTTCGTCTCACTAGTTTTATGAAGCCTCAAACTAGAATGATAGTTTTTTGTTGGTGACTAAATTTGAACAGTCCCAACTGTGACTTGAACTATTTTAATTTTTACTATAGTTTAGTTATCATTAGAATTGTTGGTTGATGAATCAGAATCATATAGAGCAAATCTCTTGAAACAAATTTATTGAGAATCTGCCACAAGAGGCTGTGGAGGTTTTTTTTTAGCAAAAAGAAGAGAAGGATAACTATTAAATTTTTGAATTAAAAAGCGATTTGAATGGTGAAGATATGTGACATGCAAGATACAAACACATTAAAATTTTGAAAATGGTTAAATGTCAAACACTTTCATTATTAAACTTGGATATAATATGATACATTGGGTGTTGAATTGCCAATTTATTGTGACACTAGTGTTGGATAAAATCAGGGAAAAGAAAGCAAAGGTAGTGTACTGAGGAAAAGGTGAGAGAGTCTTCTCTCTGTGATTATGAGAAACTTTAGGTGAGTTAGGCCAATCAATGCTTCAATCCACGTCAACAAGATTCGAATTCACATCCTTCTGATACGAGTCAAATCCTTACCGGATCAATCTTTGTTATTTAAGAAAACCAATAGAAGTTAACTGAAAGAAAATTACTTAGAAAAAAGAGTTAGAAAATGATTCTAGAAGAAAAGATGATACGAGTCCAATCCTTACCAACAAACAATTGCAGGTTTGGTCCATAAACACATATGGTGAAGAGAAGATGACCTGTTTTCACTCTACTTGACTTTGATCGATAATCACTATTAATCAAAATAAAATGCATAAAGAAATTAGATATGCAAAATTAATTATGCTTCAACAATGATCATAGCATAATATTGTATGTAGTAAGAAAAATTGTAAATTGAAAAGGCAAGAACTAAATGAAAATGCACTGAAAGGCGTATCAGTCAGATTCTCTTTAATACAAAATACTCCTGAATCCCAAACAGCATCACTTCCTGCAACCTTGGCAACTTCTGTTTGAGATCTTTTCCCATATATTTCTTCACAAACCTAAAGGGTATATTTGAGATTATGGTTTTAAGGAAGATAACTATAGAATTTTTAAATAAATTAAAGGGCTATGAAGGACTTTGCCAACTCTTCTTTGCAGATTTAATAGGCTATCTCATTTAGTATGATCTTTTGTCTAATTTTAAGCTTTAATGTCAATCTTTTCAATAACTAATACTAGTATAAAAGAAATGTGCTCGAAACTTGTAACTTATTACACCCTCATAATGTATAAAACTCTTCAAATAAAATAAAATTCATATTTAATTCCAATGGAAACAGCACACAAACACAAAATCATCCTGAAAATGATGAAAGCCATTAGCAACATAAATGACTACACTTTTCATCTAAAGTTTGAGTCATGAATCAATTACCATCACAACTTGATAGCATCAAGATTATTATTTATGGCAAAGTCCTCTGCCTCTTGGATGCATGAAGAAGTTGTTGTTCCCAGCCATCTTCATTTTCATTATTTGAGCATTCAACTTCAGTTGTGCTGGCTTGTGCCTCATTATTAGAGATTTGAGCAACTGAGTCCCACCATTCAAGAAATTCTTTCCTTTCATCTTCATTTTCATTATTTGAGCATCCAACTCCATTTTCTCTGTCCTGTGACTCATTATTAGAGATTTGAGAAATTAAGTCCAATTCAGTAATAAGTTTCTGGGTTGTACTATTGATCATATTCAACTCCAATGCAGATGAAGATACTGGTAAGACCCCAATCTCTTGATCATGTCCAGCCTTGGTACTGCTATTAACCAGCTTCAATCCTGATGTTGTGGCATATACTAGGAACACCCCACATCCTTTTATCTTATGTTCATGCGGGGAAAATCCAAATTCAAATGTTATATTGTTGAATTGATCGCTTATTCTGTCAAATCGACAAATGTCAAGATAGGAAAACAATACGTGATCTGAAATTAAATTTACAGAGCACTCTCTATTCATCCATTTCAATCTGATCAGTTTGCCATCTTGATAGATATCAATCGAAACACAAGGATAATGAGAATCATCTTCACATTCTACGCGTGTCCAATAATTATAACCCAAAACTTCATCCCAAATAGCATCGTCGGAAACATCTAAATCTCGTTCACTAGACAATATAATGCAACAATTGAAACCCAACAAGTCAGATTTGGGAAGATCAGGAATAGTTAATGAACTCTCAGGCTGTATGAAACCCAGACTTGTTGGTGATATGATCAATTGGGAGGACAAAATAATCAACATCATCAAACTCAGGATTATTAAGATATTGTTCATGATAGTAGGGTATGCGACTCTGACACGTGTTCCAACACTAGCTCTTGTGCGATAACTGTATTAAGAGATATGCAATTAAAGGTCCTCACCTCTTTCACCGATGATGGAATTTTTGGCAAAGAGTCAAGTTTCAAGCAACTGTTTAAAGGAAGCTCTCGTATGGACGATGGAAGCTCCAGTAGAGACACAAGTTCCGAACAATCATTTAAAAGAAGGTCTAGCAGTGATGATGGAAGTTTCGGCAGAGTGACGAGTTTCGAACAATTATTTAAAAGAAGCTCCGTCAAGTCCAATGGAAGCTCTAGCAAAGACACAAGTTTTCAATAACCATTTAAATAAAGCTTTAGTAGGAATGATGGAAGCTCTGGCAAAGACACAAGTTTCTTGCAATCATCTAAAGGAAGCTCTCTCAACAATGGTGGTAGATTTCGTAGAGACTCGAGTTCACAACAACCATTTAGAGAAATCCCTATCAAGGACAATGGAAGCTCTGGCAGAGACTCAAGTTCTGAACAATCATCTAAATAAAGTTCCTCTAGTAATGATGGAAGCTGCAGTAGAGACGAGTTCACAGCATTCTCTTAAATTAAGCTTTATCAGGGATGGTGGAAGCTCTGGTAGAGACTGATCCGCTGTTGCGCACGGATCAAAAATGAGTGATTTTGAAAATATAGTTACGGTAACGACAACTCGAGTATCGTTCTCAAGGATTCTTATATTATTATTAATCAATGCAGTAACGATTAATGGGGGGTTTTGATTACGATTTCAAGAAAAAAAGGATTAAAATAATTTGTGATTATCGAATAAGCTAAAGCGAATCAACCTACTGTATCGACTTCCGACTTATCATTGATCCCTATAAATTCCAATTTCCTAAACGGGTCTGATCCTATTCGACTATAATAACCACTGACAAGCGCAATAGAAATTATACGGCATATGTTCTTGAATTCTGGATTAAGCAAACGGATTAAAAACTATTGCGAATTAATCAAACGCAATAATGCAAAAGCTACGTTAACGAAAATAACCAATCGAATTTAAGAATTATATCCTATAACAACAATCAAATTAAGCAAATAATTGAGATTATTGGAATAAATCAAAGGAAACAGATTGATATGGAATTTAAAACAGAACCTCAAAGTGGAATCCGATTGCAGTAGATCGATTCTTCGGAAATTAGTTCTCCATTACAATTGCTCAAAAATCTCCAAATAATTTCGTGAATAGTGAGTGAATGAAGAGTGAATGAGTGCAGAGTCAATATATGCACAGCAGCTGGCCCTAACGTTTTAATAGAATAAGAGTTTCACTAACAATCCGAACCGGGTCGGAAAATACAAACCAAGCCCATAAAATTGACCCAAAACAAATTATTTCCTACGGTCTGCAACTTCAACGAATTATTTAAGCCTTCTACAATCCAAATCAGATTTTGACTCCAACATGAAAGTTTTAGCTCTTTCTCTTATCTTTCCAACGAATATTAGAACGCCTCAATCCGATTCCTCTAGCTCCAGTTATGAATTTTCCATTGAAAGCTGCTAATGCTGAAAATAAAATACGAAAATTAAATAAAGCTAAAAACAAACTTAAATATGAAAACACACTAAAATGGTGAAACTAATGAAATAAACTAAGGAAATGCCTAAGAATAACAGTAGAAGAATGAAGAATGTGCATGAAGATGCACTGATCAGAGACTCAAGTTTCAAACAACCATCTAAATCAAGTTTCTCTAGTAATGATGGAAGCTGCGGTAGAGACACGAGTCCACAGCATTCTCTTAAATCAAGCTTTATCAGGGATGGTGGAAGCTCTGGTAGATCCTCAAGTTCCTCACATCTAAATAAATTAAGATATTTCAGGGATGGTGGAAGATTTAACAGAGACATGAGTTTCTTACAAAACTCTAAATGAAGTTGTGTTAGCATTGAAAGGTTTTTGATGTTTTCAGGCAAGCTCTCAATACCAGTACAACTTAGGTTTAACTCTTCTAAAGATAGTAAGTGACCAATTGATGGTGACAATGCACATATAGAGGTTCTAGATAAGTCCAATACTTTTATTGCATCTGATCTCACTGAAAATTTCTTGAGCCAATAACAATCCTTGAGTATTAGTTCTTTGAGAAATTTTGAATGAACATTGCTTTCAAGGTTTTCAATCATTTCACAGCTAGTCAGATCCAAATACATAAGCTTGGGAAGAGATAACGTAGATGAATGAAGCTCACACAAGCTATAGAAACTTTTACTAGTTTTTCTTCCTTAGATAAGTCTGGGATCTCCACCAGTTTCTCAGAGGATGAAAGGTTAATTGACTTTAAATTTATAAGATTCTGCAACAAGAAAGATGCATCACATTGTTTAGAAATTTCTAAATTCATAAATGTGATCGTTAACTAAAAGAAAAAACTCAGCAAAATGTACTATGCATAGCCGCACTCATACCTGAACCCCGTCCCAGAGCTTTTCAGCAATTGTAAATTGAATGTGAAGCTCTACAAGTTGTTCTGCACAAAAGTTAGGCGGCCAAGACTTAAGAGAACATCTATCCCAATAAATGCATCTCAATTTATCGGAAAATGACTTAAAGACCATCTTTAAGGTACACATTGAAGAATTTGTAACTCATCTAGTTCTCCCTATAGATTTTAAGAAATCTACAGTTAGTCATATATGCAAGGAAACTAGAGCTCAAATTTAGATTATCCGTTAATTTACTCAAAGCTAAAATTATGCCTTCCACATCTTTAGTTCCCTGACAAACAAAGAATAGAATAATAATCAGCAAAGACTATCATCCTAGCTACATTAAAAACAAAAGGATACATATTATTAAATAGAAATAATTGCACTGCCACTTACCTTGCTATCTTTCAATACATCAAACACTTCCTCATGTTTCCATAATTGACTTCGATTTTCAGGTTACTTTTCACATTCTTGATGAGCAATTTCCCGTATTAAGTCGTGCATTTCTATTTTGTTAGCATTTGAAATTGTTGAGAGATTTTTTCTTAAGAACTTGAATCCCCGTTGTTGGAAAGAAATTAAAAGCATCTAGTAGTCTTGTTGCCAAGTCTACTTTTTCTCCTTTTAGGAAGCATGCAATGTCAAGAAATATATTCTTTTCAGCCCAATCCAGACCATCATAGCTTAATTTTAATACATTAAGAGTTTTCTTATTCAGAATGTTTTGAAGTTTTCTCAATTCATCTTCCCATGCTTCTTCATTTTTGTTACAAAGACTTGCACCCAAAACCTTTAAAGCCAGAGGAAGACCTTTGCAATAGGAAATGACTTTTGTTGATAAATCTTCATATCCTTGCTTTGGTTGATTTTCTCCAAAAGTAGTCAAACAAAAAAGCTTAATAGAATCTTGAGAGTTCAATTCCTCAACTGCAAATGTTTTATTAACTTTGCTAAGTACTTGCTTATCTCTCGTTGTAATAATGACTCTACTTCCTGCTCCCAAAAAATCATATTCTGCAATTAGTTTTTCTAACTGCTCTGGCGTAGACACATCATCTAGGACAATCAAAACTTTTTTACGTCGAAGCCTGCTCATGTCAAAACTATCAAAGTGTTGTTTTTTTTCATTTAACAAGGTAGAAAAAAGTTCATTACATAAACTTGTGAGCTTGTCTGACTTTTCCGTTATATCTGCGAGAAAGCATCGACCTTCAAAATCATAATGCAGTTTGCCATATAAAGCCTTAGCAAGGGTGGTCTTACCAATGCCACCCATGCCCCATATTCCAAGGGTTATAACTGCATTTGACCCAATGTTTAGCAATGATTCAATCTCTCGGTGGCTTTTCTCAATTCCAACATATCTTTGAAGTTGATTAGTGTATGTAGGAGCCAATTTTTTCAAAACATCTTGAACAATGCCCTTAACAAGTTCAGACTCAGTTCTAGCATATGTAAAGGGAAACAAATAAATAATTTTTTTTATAAGTTTAACAAATTCAAAATAAAGAAAAACAAAACTAAACAAATTATTATACAGAATTTATGATCAATGTGGTAGTGTAGTAAAGCATGAAACCAAAACATATAACTTGAGAATAAAAATTCAATGACTTTAAGAAGATAATAAGTGTCTATGCTTTTTTTTTACTTAATATCACTGTTTATTAAGTTTCATAATTTTTATATTTTAGTACATAATATTTTAAAAATTGTATAGCATACTTTTAAAAGTTTTATTGCTTTAAGTTTTAATAATTTCATTTTCCATTAAGAACGTCACTGTTTCATTAAATTTTTAAATTTTTAAATAGTTAATTTAAAATAGTGACCATTTTTAGCCATATTCTACTATAGTCCAAAAATTATGAAACTTAATGACATTAGTTGTGCTTTTTCTATTCAACAAACTTCTTAAACAAACTAACACCAAAGTTGATATTCTACGAAAACAATAACTTGATGTCTTTTTCATTTTTTTTGTTTTTGTTTCAAACAACTTTGATTAATGCATCTACAATGAGTTGCTTGCCAAACATTGGTGTGAGGGAAGCATGATGCTTGCCAAGAAAAAAATCATGGACTCAAACTAAAAAATATATATTTTTTGGACAAAAACTTATTTAAACTTAATTTTATTAAAAATATTTAAAATTTATTGTTTTAAATATTAATTACACTAATAATTTATCAAAAAATAAAATACATTTTTTGCATTCAAGAAAATCATCTATAATTATTGAATTCATACTAAATTTACCAATTTTTTTTTTTCAAATATACTAAGCAACAATTAGTCAAATATTCATCTTTCATCTGTTAGGAATTGTACTTTGATTGCTCAAACATAAAATATAAAATATTATAAATATCTTATTTCCGTACTATGCGTTTTAGCATTTTTCTCTTGTAGCTTGTGTTTACAACAACTGTAATTGTAGTGTAGGTTTGGTTCCGAATTTTTTTTATTGTACATTGACTTAGCATTTGTCTCTTGTAGCTTTCTTTGTCATAAAAGATAATTTAAAAACTAATGTGTGTGTGTGTTTTTAAATAAGAATAATGAAAACAAACAATAACAACCATTAAATTAAAATTAAAAATAATAAACGCGTCAGATTAAAAATTCAATTTTAAGTGCATCAACATGAAATCTTATCCCTCCCCATCTCTCTTAGTTTTTTTTTTCTTTTGAACGCACAATTGAATCTGTTCAAATTCCTTTGATAATTGCACGTTCTTCATTGGCCATATTACAATTGAATATTTATTCCTTACTCTCCTATCTAATCACATAGAATTTCGCGAAAGAGGCTTTCTAATTTTGACCTCTTTCAATTAGGTTTTTTCTCAACCATTGGATTAAATTAGACAATAAGGATACACAATCATTTAAAAATTAACATACACCTATTTTATTTGATATTTATGCTTTCCCTCTTTCCACTTTAGTGCATCCAAAATTATAAAAAAAAAATTTATCAACTATTCAAAAGATTTATTTTATCAAATCCAAGACTTATCATCACTTTTACTAAGAGTTGCCCTATCACCATGACCATCACCGCCAACATGGTCACCACCACCAATATAGTCACCGCCGCTAGGGTCACCATCATTGTCACTATCTGGTCGTCGTCCCATTATTGTCGCCACCGTTGGCGATGGTGGTGGCGGCAACAACGGGGATAGCGACTATGATAGTGGCCCTAGCAGTGATGGCAAGAACGATGATGGTAACCATGTTAGTAGTGGTGATGGTGGCCTTGGCAACAACAATAGGGATGACGACCATGTTGGTAGCGGTAGAGGCGGTGGTCATGGTGATGATAATTCTTTTGAATATTTGGTAAAAAAATTTTTTTTAACTTTTGAATGCACTAAAGAGGAAAAGCATAGATATTAAATAAAGTAGGTGTATATTAATTTTTAAATGATTGCGTTAATCCTTACCATTTAATTTAATTTAACGGATGAGAATATTTATTCTCATTCTCACATAAAAATTCTCATACGAGTATATATATATATATATAACACAATTAGTACAATTTCTTTTTTTTTTCATACAAAAATCTACTTGATAATTTTTAATCGTAAATTCATGAAAGTTTTTACTACTCTACGCAAAACTAACAACTTGAATATATATTTAGTTTGCTGTTTAAATAAAATATATTGGATCAATTTAACTTTTGTTTTGTTAACCCTTCTAAGTAGGGAACCTGATCTATCCTGCTTACACGGATTCGAAGAATAAACAAATACTTCTAGACTTTTGACATAAAATAAAAATGACACCCTTAATAAACAAAAAATCAAATCAAATAAGTGTTCCAAATAATGGGTGGAGGGCATTGAGTCAAGTCGTTGCAGATGGCAAGAAACGTTAACAAACATCCAAGCTAAAAAAATGTAAGAAATTAAGAAAACTAGAGAAGTACTTGGCAAAAAGCTAAGGAAAATTTCAATGGAATTGATATGATTAAATTGATTGTGGAATGGATGATGTTTATGTAATTTTGTAAGATTAATCTACTTTTGATATAAAAGTGAGAGTTTTGCAATGACAAGTGAGTGCATGTAGATGGAAAATTTTAGAAGAAATAAAAGTAAGAGAGTTGTAGAGGTTGGCTAAGGGAGTTTTGCAAGCGAAAATGAAGAGTTGTAAAGGAGACTAAAAGAGATATAATGAAAGATAGAGGTAATGGATTGTAACATGTTAAAAAAGTTTTAGATTGGTTGTAATTGATTGTGGTTGTAAGTTTGCAAATCTTCATTACTATTTGATAGTATAAGAAATAGCGAAACATGATGAGAAAATTACAAGTAAGCAAAAATAATGACATGTCAAAATGTGCCAATACCATACAATGTGTATTAGCTATTATATTATGCATAAACTAGTTTGCATTGCTTATGAACATTTTCACAATCACATTCATCAGCCCATATGCATTGCGTAATAAATAAGATTATAGTTCTCTAAATTAACTAACCAGCCAAAACAAAGACAGTTATCTTGATGTTTTGAGTTTTTTTTATATTATATTTTATCCTTTTTATATTCCACCATAAGTATATATATATATATAAATTAATAAAAAAGACAGTTATCTTGATGTTTTGAGTTTTTTTTTTATATTATATTTTATCCTTTTTATATTCCACCATAAGTATATATATATATATATATATATATATATATATATATATATAAATTAATAAAAGAGCAATTAACACGATCTTGAAATTATAAATGATAGATAAATTTAAAAAATATAAAAAATAGTACAATTAAAAAATAAACTGAGGTAGTATAATTATATCGTACTCTTTGCAGATAAATATTTTTATATTAGTCATTAGTAAACTAAGACCATCTGTTTTGCAAAAAAAAAAAAAAACACTAAGACTATCCTTAACGTTGAACCTTTTTTGGGGTGCTTCAAGGCAAGCAAGTGTGCTTCCTTTTAAGAGTCCATTGTAAGCATTAATTTTAATTGCTTGAGAAGCCACGGTTGCTTCCCTAAACACTAGTGTTTCAATTTTTTATTTTGAAAAAAATAATTAAGACAACAATTAATATAGTAGTGGATTACTATTTTAATAATATATGTTTACAATGTAAGAAAGTAACGGATACTTTTTCATTGCTACCAACTTTTTCTTTTTCTTTTTATAAAGAGAGAGACACTTCAAAAAAATTATACAGCTACAAGCCTACAATTCCTCCCATTTTTTTCATTCTCATTTAAAAAAATCAATATTCAATATGAATTCATGGTATAATTTGATATCAAATTATCTCGTTCCCACAAATTCAAATTCTACAAAATTTCCAAACCCACCAAATAATCCAAATATGCCAAATTTTCAATATTTAAAAAATTATGTTTTTTATTAACAAAAATATAATTCAATTATGTTTTTATTTATATTCTTTTATTGCCCATTTTTTAAACATAATATTAGTCTAATATTTTTTTATGCAAATATTTAATTAATTATAAAAATTTATTAATAAAATATAATAAGTTAATATTTTTTTGTGAATCCATTGAAAACAACTTTGAAAAGTTACTTACCATTGGAGGGAGTTAATGATTAAAGTTGCTAACATGAGAAAATCTAAAAATAGATGATATGTAATTGTGGGTTCCATTAAAAGTAACAAAATAATGAAGCAATCATTGTGGATATTCTAAGAGGTTTATAGATTTGTTTAGGTTTGGAAACCTAACTGACTAACTAACCTGTAAATGTTGAGAAGAGAATATTCACAATGTGTGACTTAAGGTTTCCCAATATAGATTAGTCTTCACTCTTCGACAAGAATACTTCTTAATAATACCATGCATAATTATTAAAAAAAAACTAATCTCTATCTATATTTTAATTAGTGATTAAAAATGGTTTCCAAATAAATAATATTTTTTAAAGAGACATAAATGACTATTTTAGACGCCAACTTTATTTAGATCCGAAATCTGTTTAGTAGTTAAATCCTTTTAATTTATGAAACGTTCTATAACAATTTCTATAGTAATTGAATATTTTCAATCACTGAAATAGTCTCTGATTAATGAAATTCTTGTTATGCATAATTTTTTAAAAAAATATAATAATATATAACTCAAAATTATAAATAAATCATAGTTTACCATAGATGTTTGAATTATAAAAAAATGATTTAAAAGTTAACTATTCAGATTAACTAGAGTAAATTTTCTCTTTCCACGCTAAAAGTGAGTGATATATTATTTTAATTTGTTCACACATATTATTTTTTACATACAATGTTTAGTGAGTACATATATATATAATGTGTCATGTCGATATCAATAGCTAGGGACCATAATTGTTCCAAACCAGCTAATAATTTTTTTTTCATTTGTTGATCTCAGACCATAATTGGCATGATATTATCGTGAAGAATTGATTGTCAAATAGGTTTAGAAAATATGATAATATAGAATAAATTACACAAATCACTTCTAAGGATGTTTCATGGAAATTTCCTTTGTCCTTGTTATCCTTGGACTTATGAAGCAGTAGTTTCATGGAAAATTATTCTATCTTTGTAGGTAATCTTGAACTTTTTCAGGAATTTATCAGAAATTTCCTCTATCCCTTATCCTTAACTTACAAGAAATTTCCTCTTTCAAAAGCTAGAAGATGAGCTTATGTGGAAATGTCATGAAAATTTTCTCTATCCAATTGCTAAACAGAGAATTATCCAATTGCTATACAAATTACAGTGTGGTAAGAAGTCAAAGTCCAAATCAGTATTAAAATATTTTTGTCTGCCACAATTTTTCCTACATTATATTTTAAGATTTCATTTTTTTGTGTTTAACTAATTATGTATATGAAATCAAAGTAATAGACCACTAGTTAAGAAAAAGTAAAGGGATAATCATTTAGTTTTGTCGTAGTTTATAATTTAACATCCTCAATAGCTAACTTTGAGAGTGGACAATTTTTCAAGCCTATATGAAAAAGTATTTTGACTATATTTCTGACTGATGTGGGAGATTTTATAAGTTAATATGGATAAAAAAACAGGTTAAACTTTTGCCTGACCATCTTTTCCATCTGCAAAGTTTATTTATTATTTTGTGATGGTGTTTGAAATTGAAGATTTCATATTATACATTATTACAATTGTTGTATGATAGCTTCTAATAAGAATAACTTTTATAATGCAGTGTTCCTAATTCAAGTATTGTTTATGGTTACTGCTCTTTGAAATCAAGTAATGCCGAATGCAGAATGCATCCTATATACACTAACTAATTTTGTTTATCAGGATGTACAAACTTCTCAATGTTTTTGAATTCAATAACTCAAGGAAGCAGCGAATGTCAATGATAGTGAAAGATGAAGAAGAAGGGAGAATTTTCCTATTCATGTAGTGTGATTGATGTTTGAGAGGCTTGCCAAGGATGGGAGGGAGTTTGAAGAGAAAAACTTAGAAAATGTGCATGAATATATATGCTGATGCATGACATTGTTCATGGATTTTTCCATTTAACATAGAATACTTCGATAAGCTTTTAGAAGATAAACAAATATAAGAGTTGATTGAAGGAAAATTACTATGAGAAAAGTTAGAATATAATCCTACAAAGCTTTTGTAGAAGCATTACTCAAAATCTTTGTCTAAGTTTTTTTTTTTTAATATAATTTTTTGTCAAGTACAATGACTTTTGTGTGATTTCACTGGTTTGATATGTACATGTTGTAACTCATTGTTACTATAGAGCATAACCAAGAATGAAATCTTTAATTTCTGGTATTCAATTATTCACTATGACATCCTCTTCTGAAAGTCACATCATCCTGTCTTTAAATTCGTTTGCAAGTGGTATTTTCAATTTCCTATGCATCTTAATTTTTTGTTATATTGCAAGAAATGAGGTGTAAATAAAGTAAAAGAATGAAGGAAAGAAATAGAAAATGTCTTTATCGACGACTAATCCTAGTGTCTGTATTTCAGATAAGCATAATGGGATACTTATATTTCATATTTTTTTTGAGCCTCCAACCTATTGTTGGATAAAAATCAAATAGATAAGTTTTGAAACAAAAAATGTTAACCAATTAGTGTTGTTCAATGAAGGTTGTTTGTAAATTTTGCATGTAATGTTATTAGACAAACGAGAGTGGCAGTACTGCAGCAGAAACACAGAAAGCATCAGTAATAGAACTGGTTTGTCAATTCGTAATTGTTGACCTCTAAAGCTCTCACATGTACTCAATCCTCCTAGTACTGCAAGTGACACAAATTAATTGTTTCGGTCTTCATATTCTTTCTGACTGCGTTCGTGCATTGCTGAATACAAAAATAATTTAGATATTAATAATAAAGAAACTTGATCATCTAATAGTTCACCTACCTTAATTTAGATAACTCTGTATCTCTCATTAGATAGAATCAAATATCCAATCCAGTTATCATTTTAGTGTATTTCATCATATCTTTTTCATATTTGAAAATTATATATTATCTTAGGAAGTTAGTTTCACAAATCCTTTTCCACATGTATATCATGTACACATTCAATGGGATCAATATGTACACATCCTATTTTCTCCTTTCTTTCTTTCTTGGTATCCATCAGGTTCAGAAAATGATGATTCCAGACTTGAAAAGAATTTCAGGCAACAATTTAGAAACATTCTTGTAGTTCTTTGTTTGGGTCAACTTTGTCATCAAACTTTTATGCAAAGAATATTGACGCGGTTGTCACAAATAAAGAACTACAAGATCTGTTTAGTTCATGTGGCATCGTATTAACTTTTCAGCATCATCTTCTTTGCAATACCTTTCCTTTTGATTCATTGGAGTTGCAGTTGGTTTCAACTCCTCCATCTTGAACTTCCCAAGGTCTTCTTTTGCATATTTTTTGCTGACACACAACTATTTCATTTTGCATGATATATAGTTACTTCTCAAGATGTCTGACATCAATATAAAAATGCTAATATGTAATTGCATGATGTTACTTCACCTTAAATTCCCAAGCCTTTCTTTGTTCATTCTCCTCCGCTGCTTCTTGTAGATGAACAAATTGTTGATGTTGTTCCCACTGGCTGGGCCTTGCCAACCATTGTTACTGCAGTTCACGACCTCGCCAATTGCCGCTACTGGTTTGCTATTCAAGTTCTTCTATTAAAACAGAAACGTTAAGGTTATGAGCTTTTACTTCAGCGTTTGATAATCTATGTTAATGTTATGTTATAGTCTTACGTATGATATGTTATTACTTATGGAGCTATGGCATTTTCACTCTTTTGTTACTTTGATTCTCTATGGATAACTTTTACTATGAACAATATGATTATTTTGTTACTTATACCTTTTGGTTGATCTTTCCCATTTCCTTCAACTTATATACAATGAACTATGCATCACTGAGGAAAGATATGTCCTGAACGTTTTCCTGAGGAAATTATGTGCTACAAAAAAGGCACACAAGAATGAACAGAGGTTACAGAGTATTTGCATTCAGTTTGTGATTCATTGGGTCCTCTAAAGCCACAGTGCTGAAAAATATGGACCACTGATTAGTTGCTGCAAAACTAGTTAATAAAGAGAGAGTATGTGACAATAGCCAAAAATTCTGCTGCAGAGAGAACCATGCATGCAGCAGGTAGTTAACTACTTTTACAATATGTATTTTATTTTTATAGACAAATGTTAGTTTATTTATATTATAATATGTGAATCTGTTGTTTCTAGTGATGCGGAGTCCCAAGTCTATCCCAATAGTGAGTACTCTACCTCAACTAAATTATAGCTTACAGAAGTTAAGGCTAAAGATCCATCACATATGTTACTTGAAAAAAAAATGTAAAACCACATTCTTAGAGAATTTAGAATTTTATCTGTCAATACATTTTATTTGGATATTCATCATTCAATGAGCCACGTACTGTCCACTTCTCACAGACTTTTTCTCAATGGCTACACACTCATGGATTTCATATACTATGAGTTTTCAACTGGAATACACAGTTTCTTGTTTCACACTGCATATTAGTAACTCTACTTCAATGACATCACTGAACTAATAAAACTAACAAACTAATAATTAACATTAGATAAAATTTTAATTCAATGGCACCACGTTTTGAAAACAAACGTAAATCAAAATTGTCAATTGCATGAATCCTAATGAAACATTAAAAAAAGAAATGTTAGGGTTTAAAGTACTCACAGAGATCCAAACCGGTTTGTGTGTGCTGCGCAACCAAAAACACAAAATTAATACTCAACCCACTAAATAATAAAAACAACACAACAAAAGAAAGCATAACTTTCTTAAAAAAATATTTGGAGTCCGTTTTGATACAAGTTAAAAGTGTTTTTTTAGAGTTTCTTTATTCAAAATACATAGCATTTTCCAATAAAAAAAAAGACTGTCAAAAGTATTTCTAATCTGATATCCAAACAAACTCTTAATCTTATAGTATAAAATTTTGTAAGATTTAAAAGGAATGCGCCCGGAAATTTCAACCTGTTACACCATTATAATGTATAAAACTCTCCATAATAAAATCAAGATCATAATTAATTCCAACAGAAACAAAACACAAAAGAACTGAATACAAAATCATCCTCAAGGTGATAGAAGTCATACCTCATAAGCAACACATGACTCTACAACTTTCATTCAATTTTGAGTAATGAATCCATTACCATCACAACTTGATCTCACTCATCATTGCTGGAGGATACTGTTGTTGAATGACAACCTATTTCCCTTTTTATTTCCAAACATTCTCCATATCCACCAAAATTATCTGGTGAAGTCCTCTGCCTATTGGATGCAGGAAGAAGTTGTTCCAAGTCATCTTCATCTTCATTTACATTATTTGAGGCTTGTGACTCACTATCAGAGATTTGAACCACTAAATCCATTTCAACAAGTTCCTGTCTTTTCAATCCCAATGCTAATAAAGATACTGAGAATTCCCCACACTTGTTTTTCTTCTCTTGATCATGTCCAACCATGGTATTACAATTCACCAGCTTCAACCCCGATGTTGTGGCGTATACTGGGATGACCCCACAACCTTTTATCCTCTCTTCAAGGAAGTCAAATTCAAATTTGAATGTTATGTTGCTGAGTTGATCATACACCTCACTTGTTCTTTCAAATAGGCAAATGTCAACATAGGAAAAGAACACATGATTTGAAATGAAATTGTCTTGGCATCCCATTAAAATGTTTTCTGAGTGAACAGGCATTCCATCTGGATGGATATTTTTCATTTGATCAATATCTGGATGGATATAAATCGAAAGATCAAGGTTCCACTTATCATAATAATCTGAAACATCATCTTCCGAAATATCAACTTTAGACACATCTTTCTGAGCATCATCTTTCGAAACAACCAAATCTTGTTTTGCCGAAAAAGGGATGCAACAAATGAAACCCAGCAAATCCGATTTGGAAAAATCAGAAATAGTTATTGAACTCTCGCTGAATTGTTGTCCTCTTGCAGCAAGGATGTTTGACAACTTGCAATTTGCAAGGACAACTTGACTTGTTGCCCTCCATTATTATTTGGCCCACTCCTTTAATTTGATTATTAACTATTAAGTGCCATTCTCATTTTATGTAAACTTTTATGTCATAACAAGTATGAAAGCATTTTATTTTTTCTTTGAAAACAGGGGAGGGAGGATCAGCTCCCAACTTAGGGGGCAAAAACAAAAAATAATTTTATTCAATAAGTATTAAATTTTGTATAAAATATTTCTAATTGTGTATTTTAAAATGATCCAAAATATTTTATAATTTTTGGGGAGCAACCAACATATTTTATATAAAAACAACAAATTAAATAAATGATTTAAATGACTTTTGAAATAATTTTATAAAAAATCATCTCATTTATCATAAATTGAAGTTGTGATGCACTATCTGTCTACAAAAATCTCTTAAGCTTGTTAACTTTGGTAGTACGTTGTAGTTTTCAATCAAAATCAAATCACATGTAGAGAAAGAGCAGAGCAATATCCACATGTAGTGGTTTTAAGACGTGGGAACTGGGAACCATGTAGGGAACAACCATAGTAAATGAAAGCAGAGTGTTACAATAGAGAAACCACAAAGAAAAGAAGAGAAAACTCGTACAGAAACCACCACGAAAAAGAGAAAGAAACCCCCCTTGTGGTCCATAGTTAGTGAATTACTGACTTGTAATTGAGTACTCCATAACTTCTGTATCTTCTCTGTTTCTCTGTTTTTTGTTTTATTTTTTTACGCTTTTTCTCAATTTTTTCTCTGTTCGTTGCAGGTGTAGCTAGCACTAGGAAATTTATAATGAATGATCGACACAGGATCAGTGATGTTGCTTCTTCATCTAACGTATCTTCTTCAGTATCACCTAAAAAATACGACGTTTTTCTTAAGTTTTCATGGTAAAGACACGTGCAAGAACTTCACAAGCCATCTATACGATGCTTTGACTAAAGCCAAAATCGAAACATTCATAGACAACCAGCTTGAAAAGGGAGTTGAAGTCTCACCCGCATTCATCAAAGCCTCGAAGGTTCTCATATATCTATTGTCATCTTCTCAAAGAACTATGCTTCCTCAAAGTGGTGTTTGAATGAACTCATCAAGATTATGGAACTCAGGAGAGAAAAAGGACATATTGTGATACCGGTGTTTTACAAAGTAGATCCATCCCATGTAAGGAACCAAACTGGGAGCTACCAAGAAGCCTTTTCTAAACATGAGGGACAATCCATGTACAACAAATGGAAAGTTGTTCTCACGGAAGCAGCCAATCTATCTGGGTGGCACTCTAAAAATAGGTAAATCAAATTTTCTTGATTAAAAAATGAGGAAGACAACAAGTTATTATTATAAATTGAGTTAGCCATATTGAATTTCAAATTGAGCATACTCTTTTGTTTAAAATATGTTTTAGATTTACAACAAATGACTTATTTTTGTTTTTGATCTTTAATAAAAAAAAATTATGTGTTAGGTCCATGATATATTAAAAACTGAGATAATTTTCTTCTGTAAAGATATGACGTGTCCTTTAAAAAATAATATGCGTAATTTAAAAAAAATGTGCAAAAGCTTTTAAAAACATCTATATTTATTTGTGACGGTTTGAAAAAGATATAGGCAATTTTTAAAAGCAGACGCAAATTGATTTTGACAGATGGATCCTAATAGTAGAGACCTAACGCAAAATTTTTAATATATTAGTACCTAACACAAACGAAAAATTTATTATGTACCTAACACAAAAATCAGTCATTTATTAGTGACCTAAAACGTATTTTATTCTGTTTTTTAATATAACAACCTTCATGCTAGTAATTTGCTTAAGAAATTTGTCGCAAAGAAAAAGCATAGGCATTAATTATATTATCGGACTCACTAAATTTTCATTTCCCAATTACATGTTTTTGTTTCTTTCTCTTCTACATGCACTACCATATTGATCATAGATTGTGTATAATAATTTATGAACCTTTGTTTTTCCTTCTTTTGAATTTGTTAGACCTATGACACATAATTTATTTCTTTGTTTTTCTTTTCACTTGCTAGAATTGAGTCTAAACTCCTTAAGGGCATTGTTCAAGATGTTTTGAAAAAATTGGCTCCTACATACCCAAATCAGAGTAAAAGACTGGTTGGAATTGAAAAGAGTTGTGAAGAAATTGAATCATTACTAAAAATTGGGTTAAGTGAAGTTACAACCCTTGGAATATGGGGCATGGGTGGCGTTGGTAAAACCACCCTTGCTAAGTCTTTATATGACAAACTGTCTTTTGATTTCGAAGGTTGTTGCTTCCTTGCGGACATAAGGAAAAAATTAGACAAGCTCGAAGATTTATGAAATAAACTTTTTTCTCTACTTTGTTGAAGGAAGAAAAATATCAGTTCAATAGTTTTGACAAGAGCAGACTTCAACGTAAAAGAGTTTTTATTGTCCTAGATGATATGTCTACTCCAAAGCAATTAGAAAAACTAATGGCAGAATATGATTTCTTGGGATCTGGAAGTAATAGAGTCATTGTTACAACTAGTGATAAGCACATACTTAGCACCAATCATAAAATATATCAGGTTGAGGAATTGAACCCTTGTCACGCTCTTCAGCTTTTTTGTTTGGCTGCTTTGGGGGGAAAACAACCTAAATAGGGATATGAAGATCTATCAAAAAGAGTAATTTCCTATTGCAAAGGTCTTCCTTTGGCTTTAAAAGTTGAGTGCAACTCTCCGTGACAAAAATGAAAAAATACGTGAATGCAAGTTGAGAAAACTTCAACAAATTCCAAATATGGATATTCATACTAAAAAAAAAATGACATATGCCTACAGGTAAAAACCGTCACTATAAGTTCAAAATCTGTAGGTAAATGTAGATAGGACTTTGTCCTGCAGACAACTCTGCCATCAACTTTGAAAGAATGTATAATGATGACAAAGTCACTATAGGTTTTACCTACATATATATTTTTACCTACATTTACAATTGATTGTCACTATAGGTAATATCTACAAATTAATAATGTGTAGGTAAAAGAGATTAACTAGTACCTACAACATTCAATTGTAAGTAAAAGTCATTACCTTTACCTACATTCTCAAACCGTAGGCAAATATCATATAATAAAAAAATATATTATTTTTTTGAATGATAATTTATTTTTTTATATCAAATTATTAAATTAATATATTTAATTACTTTTTATTATTAAATTTTATAAAAAAAAATATAATTAATTTATTATAAAATTATATATATATATATATATTATAATTATTTTTTTTACAAAAAGAAAGTAATAGGTAACACAAACACCACCAATTTCAAGACTTTACTAATATAAAAAATAATAATAATCATCCATTCATAAAATTACATAACAAATGCTTATTAAATTACATTGAGATAAAGTTGTAGCATATATAAGATGGAGTTGCATCATGCATGGCAAAATTTCCAATAATGTAGATCTTATATTTGTATAAATACTTATAATTTTTGAAACAGGGAAGAGTTGCAAATAGCCAAATAAAATAATACTAGAAATAGTCTGAAACTAAAAAGTCTTTACAAAAAATTAAAACCTCCTGTTTTCATCTTTCTCTATGAGCTTTCTCCTCTGCATCTTCTTTACCATCTTCTTTACCTCCCTCTGGATTTATGATTTCTACACCTTCGTGTCCAAGGAGCCTAGAAAAGAAACAAAAAGATATAATTTACCTTTAATTCATTTCCAAATCATTGCAAATCTTAGTAACAAAATTTTGGATGCTGCTAGAATTGAATGAACTCATAGATTCATTACAAATTTTAGTACAAGCTCAATGACAACAAAATTTCAGATTCCCATAATAGTAAAATACACTTTCAAGAGGAGAAATTAAATGCAAAATCAACATCTACCTGAAAGGGGAGAAGTATATCTAGAGGACCAAAATTCCATAATAGTCTCAAAGAAGCGTTCCCCAGAACCATATGGCTAGCATATAATTTATTTCCATCAAGAGTCTACCCTAAACTCATAAATAGCATAATAATTGTGATAGGCCACTGAGAATGGTTTCACTCTAATACCATATTTAAATTACAGGATTTTAGGCATTGAAGTGGGAAACTGAGAAAATAGAGACTTTAAATAATATTCTCCAGTGTATTATGATATGTTATAATGTGATACAGAACATAAATCACTAACCCTTATGTTAGTATATCATATCATATCACAATCCTAACGAAAATAAATCATTATCATATTAGGAAATATGGAAACCAATCCTAGGAGATAAAATAAGATACTCTCAATTATAAAGATTTAATCAACACACTATTGGATATTTTTTATATATTCTAACAAATACCTTATCAAGACATAATTTTAATAAAATGCGTTGTTTCCTTTAAAATACTAAATCCTAAGCGAGCAACAATTCTAATTGCGCATAGAATGCAAGCTGCAGAAAATAAAATGGTGTCAGACAAACCTAAGAAATCCAGATAGATGGAGTATTCAATGCAGTTTTGCAGTTTACACCTAAAATTGCACAAAATACAGAAAAGTAGTATGCAGTAATTGATCATGGAAATTGGAAACTCACCACAATCTTCCTGAAATGAAGTTTCAGCAGGGATTACAGTTCACACCTATTCACACAGAAAATTGCTACAAAGTCTCAAACTGCTTCTTAGCAAAAGTAATACAAGAAACCACGGATAGCTAACCTGTGTTAAAATATCTTCTATGTTGCCTTAATAATCCCACCACCCTTACCTTAGTTTCATATTGTAAAATCGGGTGGCCAAAAGTTTGTTGCATAGCTTCACATGAAAAACTAGGCCCAACTCATACCTAATCTTTGATGTCTTGTCCCATTTGCAACCAAAAGAAAGTGAGAGAATAAAATAAAATGAAATGACATCGTGAACATTGTTAAGATTTTGATGATAAAGATTGAGATCAATCCCATCAACGTTTCTACCAACACGTGCTCGCAAAACTCCCTAACAAGAAACAAAGAAACTATGTAATTAAACTTTATTAAAATTGCTCTATTGCAAAACTTTGGTGAAACTAGGGAAATCAGAAATGTAATTAAACCTTGTTCATGTGGCACTAAAATGATGATAAGAGTTAGGACATTATCTTTTGATGATGTGGTAATCAACATAAGGCTGACTTGAGTTGAATCAATTTGAGAACTATCTTCAACTGAAACTAAGGGGATCAATACTGAATTTGGTAAAAACAGAGTTATAAACCATGTAAGATAGTACTTCCTAATAATTGAAATAGTCCATGCATATTGTAGTGATATTTAAATGCCTTATCTAATTAAGTATAACTGCTCGACTGGAACAAGCTACTGTATGATTGCATCTGACAGATTAAATTGCTCTATTATATATGAGCTTGATTAAATTGTTAGAAATGTCATTTCAGCTCTAATAAACTGCTCTATTGCAAAACTTTGGTGAAACTAGGAAAATCACAAATGTAATTAAACCTATTTTATATGTTGTTAGTAATACTGTCCTACCTCAAGGTATAAAAAATTCTTTATATAACATTAAACATGTTAATTAATTGACTATCACAATTCACGGCCTTTAAAAAAATAGTAAAGTGTTTAAATATGACTAGTGAGAACCATGTTGAGTACAGGAAATATAGTCATATGGTTAACTGTTCAAAGCACTCTCTTCACAAAACAAATATATAGGCATTGCATTGATCCAAGCAAGTGATGTGCATATATGAACAATTTAATTATAACTAATATTCAATGAAAGCAAGAACATTTATAAGTTAGAGAATGTACCTTTCTTGCCAATGAAACCACTGCTCCTTTTGCCTTTCTTTGTGGACCATCCAACATTGCATAAAGATTCAATGTTTTAGGGGAGAGAAACCCTTTTCTTTGTTGAAAATCAGTAATGTGGCTGGTGCACCAGAACCTGTTATGTCCTTAGAAGTTATGATGAACTCTAGTGAAGGCTTCACTCCTTCAGAGTACACATTATCTTCTGCATTCTGTGAAAATAGCAATAAATTGATGATGGTAAATCAACCACTATAATTGGATAATATAATTGTATCATTTTTACCAAGTGTATTAATAAGAAAAATAAATTGCATGGTTCCTTAGAAAAATAAGAGAAGATATTTGCAACAATAGTTCAACAGAGATTCTTAACAGCTTGGTGTAAATCTTCAATCAAAGGGTTTGGTTCTTTCCCAATAGAAAACTTGTTTCTTCATATTTCCTCAATTGTGAATTATGTTCTTGATGCTAAGTTCGCAACAAAAATGATCAGGCAGCCCATTGAAGAAAGAAATACTGATTAATGAACAATTCAATACAACTCATTTATTTGTTAATTCCTTCATCATGAATTTCATGGAGCCACTGACGAAGCATGAGTTGGGATTAGCAGATGCATACACAAAGCACACTTACCAAATGTATCCTAAGTTAATTAGTTGAAAAGTTCTAAATTTTTCTAATAGGAAACTTCCAACAATAATAGTGTTTTTCAATTCATGGATTGCCAGATATACTTAAGCAATAAGTGTAAACCCTTTTCGATTCTCTTTTGCTAATATCTTAAACCACTTATATATACAGTTCATATTTGCATACACAGTAAAGTATATTACTGCCCAACCAGAAACAATAATCAAGATCACTATCATCCTATATGCTCTAATAGTAGCAAAACCCTCACACAACTCTCCTAGAGTCCTATTTACTTAGGTTCATTTGGGACAATCTCACAACTTAGGAGTACATAATTTTCAAAGTTCAGCAATTAAAACAGGAAAAACTTCCATGCTTCACAAAATCAACTGTTTCTCATAATAGATGGCATACAAAAAGAAGCCAAACAGAAATACCAAAACATCCCTCCCCCTTAAAAAACAACTACAAGAAGCATCTAACTAATTTATCACATGATCACTTAGAATTGCAAAGCTCTCTCATTCAAAACACAACATAGAGGAGTTTGACCAAAAATTCACATAACAACCTTATTGGTTATAAAAAATTATCCAAAAATCATTTCTAAAACTATTTAGAAGAAGAGACACTAAGTGTTTGTTCAAAATAGCTTATTGCGTTCAAAACAGTTTATAATCAAAATCGATGGTAGGATAAAACAAAAATTAGGGTAAGTCAGTAATGAGCCATGATATCCAATAGATCTAATATCTAAGAATAACAGAGCGTTAAATTCGCATCCTAAATCCAACGCATAAAGAAAAGAGAGAGATCAGTGAAAGACGCTACCTTCGTCAAAAGCGTGACAAAGATTCACGAACTACTTGCGAACCTCATCGGAGACCAGAGGCTTCGCCATTCCCAATCGATGTTACTTCCCTGGAATTTTCTTCACTGTTTTGCTCATTTTCTCTGTGATTTTCTCTTCTCCCAAATGCGATTCTAATTCCTCTCATTGTTGCTACTACTATCATATACAGCAACTTATCGTCATGGCAGAAACAAGGTTAATGGATTTGGATGCGACTCAAGAGTGAGCAATGGAGTAGTGAGAACTACTATGGAAGATACAGATAGCTATACTAACCGGGGTACCTTTGCCAAGGGTTTGAGTCTTTGAAAAAGAAAGAGAAAAGATTGTGACTGTAAAGAGGGAAGAGGGCAGCTAAGTTTAGAAGGTGCTTAAAGAAAAAGAAAATAAAAAAATAATAAATATTTAAATGCCAAAAAATGTTTTATTTTCTGGGGGTTTCTACTAACCGCTAGAAAGAAATCTTCAGAAAGAACATATTTCTTTATATTGGGATAAGGTCTTTTTAATTTTTAACTACACTAAATTATATCCTTAGGCAATAGGTAAAAGCGTTCATAGGTATAAGATATGTAAATTTATAGGTTTTACCTACACTAAATTAAGTTCGTAGGTAAAAATGATGATAGATAGATCTCACTTTTCTTATAATGATGAAGTATTAAAATTAAGTTATGAAGACTTAAATCATTCTCAAAAGAATATATTATTAGACATTGTATGTTTCTTTAAAGGAGAAAAAAGAGACAAGGTAACAAGAATACTTGAAGCTTTTGATTTCTTTCCAACATCTGGGATAGAAGTTCTTTTAGATAAAGCCTTGATAACAATTTTCTAGCCAACCGAATAGAAATGCACAACTTATATATGGGAAATGGGACGGGAAATTGTTCACCAAGAATCTAAAAAGTACCCCAAAAAATGAAGTCTATTATGGAAACATGAGGAGGTGGTTGATGTATTGAAATATAACCAAGTAAGTGAAAGATGCAATTTTTTTTTATTTGATAACATGTATCTTTTTTAATGTAGCTAAGATGACAACGCGTTTGCTAATTATTATTCTATTTTTTGTTTCCCAGGGAACTGATGTTGTCGAAGGGATAACATTAGATTTGGAGAAATTAAATGAGAATCTTTATTTGAGCTCTGATTTCTTTGCAAAGATGACTAACGTAAGATTTCTTCAAATTTATAACTGAGTACGGGCAAGATAACAAATTTAATATGTACCTACAAGATGGTCTTGAGTCATCATTACTCACTAAATTGAGATACCTTCATTGGGATAAATGTTCTCTTAAGTCTTGGCCGTCTAACTTTCATGCAGAACAACTTGTAGAGCTTCGCATGGGTTTTACAAATGTTGAAAAGCTTTGGGACGAGGTTCAGGTATGAAATGTGGCTATGCATATGTACTACATTTTGCTCAGGTTTTTTTCTTTTAGTTGAGGTTTGCAATCATGAATTTAGAAATTTCTAAATAGTGTGATTCATCTTTCTTGTTGTAGAATCTTATGAATTTAAAGTCCATTGACCTTTCCTACTCTCACTAGCTGGTGGAGATCCCAGACTTATCTAAGGCAGAAAAACTCAAAAAAGTTTCTCTTAATTGTTGTTGTAGCTTGCGGCAGCTGCATCCATCAGTTTTATCTCTCCCCAAACTTACATATTTGAATTTAGAAAACTGCAAAAATATTGAAAGCCTTGAAAGCAATGTTCATTCCAAATCTCTCAATGAACTGACACTTGGTGATTCTTTATCGCTCAAGAAATATTCAGAGACATCAAATGAAATGAAAGATTTCAACGTATCTAACACCGTTATATGTGCACTGCCACCATCAATTGGTGAGTTATTGTCTTTAGAAGTGTTAGACCTAACTAAAACTAATGTTGAGAGCTTGCCTGAAAACATTAAAAACCTTTCAAAGCTAACATGGCTTCAGTTAGACGATTGTAGGAAACTTGTGTCTCTGCCAGAGCTTCCACCATACTTGATAGAGCTTTCTTTAATCGAATGTGAGAATCTCGTGTCTCTATCGGAGCTTCCATCTTCACTGATGACACTTAATTTAGATTATTGGAGTCTCAAGTCTCTGCCAGAGCTTCCCTTATCCCTAATAGAACTTCATTTATATGAATGTTGGAGTCTCAAGTTTCTGCCAGAGCTTTTGTCGTCCCTGGAAGTACTTCATCTTTATGATTGTTGTCTTAAGTCTTTGCTGGAGCTTCCATCCTCCATGGAAGTACTTTATTCAAATGCTTGCAAGAACCTCAAGTCTCTACCTTAGCTTCCATCATCCCTGATAGGGATTTATTTAAATGGTTGCTAGGAACTTGAGTCTCTCCCGATGCTTCCACCATCCCTAACAGAGCTTCCTTTAGTTAATTGCTACAAACTTGTGTCTCTGCCAAAGCTTCCACCATCGCTGATAGAGCTTCCTTTGGATAATTGCTACAAACTCATGTCTCCGCCAGAGCTTCCACTGTCGGTGAAAATGGTGAGTGCTTATAACTGCACTTCACTAGAGACAGATATTACACAAGTGCTAGTGTTATAACACATGTTACAGTATCTCTACAATATTAAAATAAAATATTTTATTTTTAAAGTACTAACAACTTATAACGGCTATAAAACTTAATTTTATTCCATTATATTTTAAAAAAAAATCTTCGTGTTAAAACCGATTTCATATCTAATATTCAGCGTATATATTCATTGTTTTCAAGTTCTACTAAAATATGAAAAAATTTAAATTTTTGCTTGATAATGTTCCTGAATTAACTATGAAATCTTTGTCTAATACTTGGTGGGAGAGTAGAATTAAAAATATTAAAACTATTAGATTTCAAACTCCTCAAATAAGACTAGCTTTGTTAGAATTACATAAATCTTGTGATGATGTCAAATCTAAAAATGAAGCTGAGAGTTTGGCCAATACACTTGAGAGTTTTGAGTTTTTGCTTGGTATGAAAAGTATAGAGATGAAGGTTTCATATCTAATATGAATGTTGTTAAAGATGTTGTACTTAATATGGATATGGATGTAAACCCTATCCTTCCAAAAAAAAATGTCATGTTATTAAAAACAATTTGATGAAAATAATCATGATAAAGAAACTCAGTCAACTGAGAAATCATTTAAAGTTAATTATTTTTTAAATGTGGTGGATATGACAATTATTTATTTAAAGGATAGATTTGAACAATTAAATATATTTGAAAGTATTTTTTTATTTTTGTTTACTTCAAAGAATTTAAAATTATTAATGATAATGAATTGAGAGAATATTGTGTTAAAGTTTACTCTACCTTTTCTCATAACAATTTATCGAATGTTAATTTAGATGATTTGAAAGTGTTGAAAATGCTTTGTTTAATGACTTAATGTCAACTATTGAAATTCTTGAAGCTTATCAAAGTTGTAGATTGTTATCCAAATGTCTCAATTGCTTATAGAATTTTATTAACTGTGTTTGTGTGGCTGGCTGTGGCATCAGCCAAAACAAGTTTTTCAAAACTAAAATTAATAAAAACTTACCTGAGATCTTCAATGTCATAGGAAAGATTGAATAGTTTGACAATTTTATCTATTAAGAAAGAAGGATATGTTGGAGAATATTGATGTTGATATTATTATTAATGATTTTGCATTTCAAAATGTTAGAAGAAACTATTTTTTTTATGATCATTTATGTGTTTTGTCTTGTAAGTGATATGTGTGACAATTTCAGGAAAAATAATTTGTTGATGATAAAAGATAACATAGGAGTTTATTGAAAAATAAATTGTAATATATCTTCTTACATAATTGATAAAAGTTTATTCACAACATTTTAATAAGATGTATTTTTTTTTATTAATTATTTTTTTTTTATTGAATACATATTTAAATCTTATAATATTTACATGTAAAGGCCTCTTAATCATGATTTCGTCCCATATCCCTAAAATATCAAGACCGGAACTGTGTCTAAATAATCCTGAGTTTTATGGTCTTGATTATTTCATCTTTCCGGGAGATCATGTTAACCAGTGTGGATTTCATTCTGGAGAGTTTAATAAGTATTTCTTATCTTCCCAAATCTAACTTGTTTGGTTTCATTTACTGCATCATTATTTCTACAGAGCAAGATCTAGATTTTTGCGACCATATTGAATTGTACGACAATGTTTCAATTTGTATCTACCAAGATGGCATAGAGGTGGGCCGGGAAAACATTGGTATGCAATGCTCCAGCAATTTGTATTCAGATCATGTGTTGTTTTCTTATGTTGACATCAACCGATTGGGAAGAATAAGTGAAGTAGATGATCAATTTGGCAACATAACATTTACATTTGAACTTAAATACCAAAAAGAGAGGATAAAAGGGTGTGGGGTCTACCCAGTATATGCCACAACATCAGGATTGAAGCTGGTTGGGCATGATCAAGAAATGCTAAAAGGGTGTGTGGTCTTCCCAGCATCATTATCAGCATTGTGGTCTAATACTCAAATCTCTCACAATGATTCACAGGCCAGAGCAATTGAAGTTGGATGCTCAAATAATGAAAATGAAGATGAGTGGGAACAACTTCTTCCTGCATCCAAGAGGCAGAGAACTCCACCATAAATAGTGGAATTAATTATGTCATTTTGAGGATGATTTTGGTATTCAATTCTTTTGTGTTCGATTTCTGTTGGAATTAATTATGATTTTGGTTTTCTGTTTATATAAGAGTTTTATACATTACGACGGTGTAACAAGATGCCATTTTCGGACACATTTCTTCTGTATTAGTTACTAATTAAAAAGATTGGTATTAAACCTTGAAGTAACAAGATATCAACAACAACGATGAAAACTTGGCAAAATCCTTTTTAACGAGGCGTGGCTGCGCTTTAATTTGCCGAAGTTTGCTCTTTATACTTGATTTTGAGGCTCAGGTGGATGCTGCGTTGGCCAGGAGAAAGATTGATAATTATATATATATATATATATTAAGAGAAGGTGATGAATTGAAATATTGAATCACCTTGTGACACATTAATTAAAATGTTAATGTGACGAGAAAGGGTTAATTATACAGTCTCCACAATTACTATTTGCATGCAACTTTGTACTGCACTGATTTCTTGTGTGATTGGTTTAATTATTCAGCATTTTGTTACCCTGATATGCCTATGTTTTGACACTTTACTCTAAACGAATTTTTTACATAAAAAAAATGAAATTAATTTTTTTAAAAGTTAAAATTATCTTGTAATTTATTAATAATAGAAATTTTTTCATATATTTTTTTTAAATAAGTAAGAGTTCTAATTAATAGATAAGACAATTTTAACTTTAAAAAAAAAAAATTTTTTTTTCGTATTTTCTATTTTTAGAAATCCTGAAAATTGTGGGTTAAAACGTACTTTATTCGTTAGTGCCCAACTACTCGATTTCAGATTTCAACTTCTTCGCATTGTTCCGTGAAAGATATGAATAAATATTCATTGGGAACTGGGAAGTGCTATTAACCTTTGGAAGTTTTTTTTTTTTTTTTTTAATGTTACTTGTACGAAGTGATATGAATAAATATGTTTTTATTACTAAAAAAAAAGTACCTGATTTTAATTTTATTACCTAAACTTTTTTTTTTATTTTAGTATATGACAAAGTTTTATATTTTATTATCTATCATTAGTTAATTTTTATAAAATTTGGCAAACATAGTGCTACATAAACAACGTCTATCCATCACACTACGGAAAAAAAAAAAACTTGACAGATCGATTTTTTCTATCATCCACCGTGGTTGATATATAAAAAGAATCCCAAATGTATATTTCAAAATGGTCGCTAAACTGTTTAGTAAGTTGTGTTTTACCAACCAAAATTTTAATCATTGTATGTTATTCTTAATATTGATCAATTTGATAACTTTAGAGACAAATTATTCAATCTCTAAATCACATGGTTGACGTTAGATAATAAAAGAAGCATAAAAATTTATCTGGTGGTAAAATCGAAAACATAAAAATATAGACAATAAAATAAAAAACCGGTATTGATAAAAAAAAAAAAAAAGAATGAGAATTATGGGGGAAGCAGACGAAGGTGATAGTGACGTTAAATTCTTGGATTTGAAATAATGAGAAGCATTACTTAAGACGGTTTTCTTGTTTGCGTATAAAAAATTGCTAGTGTATGAAAGTGGGTACGTGTTCATGTTCCTCTAAGAGAAAGAATTCACCAAGAAAATGAGAAAGAAGCACACCCCCATTCGGCAAGTGTTCCAATATTACAGTATATCTATCTTCTAAAGAAACGGAAAACAATAATGCAATTGATCTTGTAAATTAAAATAAATAAATAATTCCGAGCTGTGCACATGGATCAAAAAATAGAGAAAACAAATTAATCTTTCTTAAATGATCCTGATTGATTTTGGACTCTTTTACAAAAAAATGGGTGAAAACGTATAAAGATTTATATCTATAGGTCAATCTTAAAAATAAATACAACAATAGATGATCTTTTTATTTATGTGGTGCTATAAAAATAATTATTTTTAATATGATGTCACAAAGTATAGTATATGACAATTAAGTGACGGTGTAAAAAAAATTAATTTTTAAATTGCGTCACAAAATTATCAAACCTCCAATAAACCTACTTCTGGCTTCTAAACCAGTTTTCGTAAAAAAGCAAAAAACTACATAACCTTTGAATGGTCTAGGGTGGAAAATGGATAGTTGTTATTTATTAGCAAGTTGGACAATAGTCTGCTACCATGCACGTTCTCATTTTTAATCTTTATATACATTTACTTAAGGTGGATTTTACGGTGGAACATCTCATGGGTGTTTCATTTTGTTTAAACGTTGAAAGTTGGTTTTACCCTAAAAAATATCATAATTTTCAATCTTTATCTCTTGTTTTTTTCTCACCTCCAACTTTGCTCCCCCACCACTTCTCAGTCCTCACCCATCTCCTTCCTCTCATGTTTCTATTTTAAAATATGAAGAATAAAATGGAGGATTTTGAAAAAATTAGGATGATCAAAATTACACTTAATCCTAAAATCATTAACATTCAAAATAAAATTGTGGCGTTAGTTAGACACCAAAAATAAAATGTCACTCAAGCAATTGTCAATGCCTATTTTAACATTTGGGCAAATCACATTGGATGAATAGCAATGCCTATTTATTTCTCAGAAAACATACTATCATTAACTAAACGTAATTAATCATTCTCAGAAATTAATCATGATTCTCAAATTAAAGATGGACTTTTTCAGGAATATAATCATCATTTTCAAGTATGAAAAAACCTATCTGCTTTTAAATACTCCCTTAATGACTCTTAAAAACTTATTTATTTTTTATTTAAATATAATTTTTTAGTCACTAATGAAAGTATAATTAGAAACTACCTTTTTCAACGGCTAATGACTAATAGAATAAGAAATAGTAATATAATTTATGCATTTTCTCTTGGTCAAAATCCCCAAATTAGCCATGTAAACTGAAAATTACAAAATTATTGTTGTCACCAGAGACCCAACAAGGTCCCAAAGAAATAGACAAAACTCAATTTGACTCAAAGGCTTTGTGTAATTGGGTCTGGTGGAGGTGCTTCCTTTGATAACCACACCCCACTCATTATCTTATTACTTTTGTAGTTGAGCTCGCCAGCGTATTTACTTTTAAGTTTCACTTCTTATATTTAAGCAACATTTTACGGATATTTTAGGACATCATGAATAAGCATCTGAATCTTCTATCTAGCCATAATTTAATGTGTACTTCCCTGCATATTATCAATTTATAATATCTCAGTGGCTACTACCTAAGTACCTAACAATTATCCTCATTCCTCACATAAAAAACATTTGATCAGATCTGAATGGACCATCTTCACATATCACAAATCAGAAATCAGTGACGCATCTCTTTAGCTCTCTCTTTCTCTCTGCCATCACCGATCGACTCTCATTTGCTTGAGATGAAATTTGGCTCTGCATGTAGTTTATGCTTATCAAATTAAATTTACTTTTGAATTTAACCATATATAATTATATATAGTCTCTCTCTTCATTCTTTGCTTTTTTTATGTGAAGAGTTTCGCTCCACTTTCAAAGGGGAGAATATATATAGTCTTCTCTCTCATTGAAGTTGGAGTGATTAGTTTTACTTAAACCAAATATTTTGATTCAGGCCAGGTAATTGCTTCCTAATCTTTGATTTTTTTAGCAAGTTGTGTGCATTTGGAGGAGTGCACAAAACATTATTATATTGAAGAAAACATAGGATTTCGGATTATGGGGGAAACCAGATCTCCATCACCGAGTCCAACGTTAGCTAGCTAGCTTTAATGTCATGTTCCATTTTTTTATTATCTCTATCCGTTACTAATATGAACCATATTAGATCTTAAAAAAAAAATGAAAGAGGAAAATAAAGTGTAATTTTCATACAATTATATATATACATATATGTGAAAATCTAATGTACATACACATTTTTATTTTTTTTTGGTAAGATTTTGTTATTTGTACCCACTCGACTGCATACACTTCCCCAATTAGCTTGGATGTCGGTAACGTTTCTTGCAATTTGCAACCTAGATTTGTTGGCCTATCCATCATTATTTGGCACTCATTTAATTCAATTATTAAGTGTGGTTCACATTGAGTACAAATTTCTTTAATTTTTACCTCCCCACAAGTCCGAAATCATATTAATATTTTTTTCTTGGTTGTCAACAATGCATTAAAATTCAACTGTAGCATTTTGATCGTTGAGGTGCTACACTAGGAACTCAATGGATAATGAGCAGCAAAGGATCAATGTTGTCGCTTCTATCTCTAACTCTTCTTCTCCGGTATCATCTAAAAAATATGACGTTTTTCTAAGCTTTCGCGGCAAAGACACGCGATAACTTCACAAGCCATCTATATGATGCTTTGACTAGAGGAAAGGTCGAAACGTTTGTAGACAACCGGCTTGAATAGGGAGATGAAATCTCACCGGCTCTCATCAAAGACATTGAAGATTCTCATATATCTGTTGTCATCTTCTCATAGATCTATGCTTTCTCAAAGTGGTGCTTGAATGAACTCAACAAAATTATGAAAATCAAGAAAGAAAAAGGACAAATTGTGATGCATCGTTTTACAAAGTAAATCCATTTTTTTAATGCTTAAATAAGTTTCTGATCAATTATGAATTAAGTATGACATGACACCATCTTAATATATATCAACCGAAATAAGGTTCCAAATAAAAAAAAATATATTGTAGGACCAAAAACATAATAAAATTTATATAGAAATCAAAGTGAAAAAAATAGATATTTTATAAATACTCAACTTATTTAAGTTTATTTTTAAGAAGTTTGTTGAATAAAAAAGACATAGACATGAACTATCTACTTGATCTTTGAATTTTTATTGGCTTATATATGATTTTAGTCTTTTAAAGGATCTTTTAGTTCTTCAAATTAAAAATTATTTTTAATCAAAGTTTATAGATTTTGTAATTTGTATCCGTTTTCAAAGTTGATCAAATTATGACGGTAAAAAATCGTCATAAATTATAATATATATATATATATATATATATATAAATTATTTGTCAATTTTATCAGACTAAAAATAATATTTATCATATCTAAATAACTAAAAAATGAACTTTAATTTTGAAGACTAAAAAAAGCAAATTTTTATTCCTTAATTATATGTTTTATGTTTTTATTTTTTTAATTTGTTAGACATATAACATGTTATTTATTTATTTATTTCCTTTTTCATATGCTAGAACTGAGTCTGAACTTGTTAACGACATTGTTCGCTATGTTTTCCAAAAGTTGCCACCTACATACTCGAATAAGTGTAAAAGCCTAGTTGGAATTGAGATTGAATCATTACTAAAACTTGGTTCAAGTGAAGTTATAACCCTTGGAATATGGGGCATGGGTGGCATGGGTAAAACCAGCATCGCTAAGGCTTTATATGACAATCTGTCTTATCACTTTGAAGGTAGTTGCTTCCTTGCAAATGTAAGGGAAAAATCTGGCAACCTTGATGCTTTATGTGAAAAACTCTTGTCTAACTTGTTTGGGAATAAACATCATGGATTTGATAGTTGTAACATGAGTAGGCTCCCATGTAAAAAAGTTTTCATTGTCTTGGATGATGTGTCTGACCCAGAGCAATTACAAAAACTAATTGAAGATTATAATTTTTTGGGAGCAGGAAGTAGAGTTATTGTTACAACTAGAGAGAAGCAAATACTGAGCACAGTCAATGAAATATATCCAATTAAGGGATTGACCTCTAATCATTCTCTTGAGCTTTTCTGTAAAACTGTTTTTGGAGAAAAAGAACCTGAACGGGGATATGAAGATCTATCGAGAAGAGTAATTTCCTATTGCAGTTATGTTCCTCTAGCTTTAAAGGTTCTGGGTGCAAGTCTTCAAAAAAGAAGTAAAGAGGCATGGGAATGTGAATTGAGAAAACTTGAAAAGATTCCAAATAAGAAAATTCATGATATATTAAAAATAAGTTACGCTAGCTTGTTAATAGACATTGCATGCTTCTTGAAAGGAGAAAAAAGAGACCGGGTAATAGAAATGCCGGAGTCTTTTGGTTTCTTTGCAACATCTAGAATAGAGGCTCTTTTAGGTAAAGCTCTTATAACAATTTCACATAACAATAAAATAGAAATGCATGACTTAATAGAGGAGATGGGTCAAAAAATTGCCAAAATCTTGTGTCCTGTTGGAGCTTTCACCATCCTTGACAAAGCTCAATTTGTGTAATTGTCGGAAACTTGAGTGTCTACCGGAGCTTCCACCATTCCTGACAGCTGAATTCATATAATTGTCGGAAACTCGTGTTTTTGCCAGAGCTTCCAGGATCCTTGAGAGAGCTTAGTTTACAATATTGCCAGAAGCTGGTCTCTCTGCCACAACTTCCACCATCCCTAATGGAGCTTAATTTAAATCATTGAAGAAACTTGTATCTCTGTCGGAGCTTCCACCATCCCTGACAAATCTTGATTTATGTAATTGCCGAGAAATCATATTTCTGCCAAAGCTTCCATCATACCTGGTGGAACTTTATATAAATATTGCCGAAATCTACGAGAGCTTCCACCGTCGGTAAAATATGTGATGGCCTGCAACTGCATTTCTCTGGAGACAGAAATCACAAGAGGGCTAGTGCTACAACACATGTCACAGAGTCGCATACCCAAACATAACTGTTATGATCTTGATTATTTCCTCATCCTGGGAGACCATGTCATCGAAAATTGTGGGTTTCATCATGCAACAGAGAATTCAATAACTATTTCTCATATTTCCAAATTTGACTTGTTTGGTTTCGTTTTCTACATCAATTTTTTGGAAGATGAATTGGATGTTTCAGACCATGATAGCCAGGAGGAAGATGATGTTTCATATGATTGTGATCGTGAAGATGAAGTTTTGATATATAATCAAGGTGGCATAGATCTAATCAAGGAAGACATATTTCTTCCAGGCCCCCGAAAATTAATTGCAGATCATGTGTTATTTTCTTATGTTGACATTAGCCGTTTTGGAGGAATAAGTGAAGTGTATGATCAATTCAGCAACATAACATTTAAATTTGAACTTGAATATCAAGAAATGATGATAAAAGGGTGTGGGGTGTTCCCTGTATATGCAACAACATCGGGGTTGAAGCTGGTTAATAACAATACCATGCTTAGACATGATCAAGAGAGGATAAAAGGGCATGGGGTCTTCCCGGTATCTTCATCATCATCATTGGGGTTAGGTAATGAAAATGAAGCACATGTCAGCGCAATTGGAGTTGGAGGTTCAAATAATGAAAATGAAGATGGATGCAATAAACAACTTCCTACATCCAAGAGGCAGAGGACTTCACCATAAATGATAATGATGGAGAAATGTTTAGAAAAATTATAAATAAAAAGGAAAATAGGCATTCATTCAGCAGTATCTTTGGACATAGTAAATGAGTGATATCTAGTTTTTATGGTAATTGATTCATGACTCAAAATTTAGATGAAAAGTGCAGTCATATATTTTGCTAATGAATTTTAACATTGATATGATGGAGGATGATTTTGTGTTCAGTTCTTTTGTGTGTCCTATTTCTGTTGGAATTAATTATGATTTTGATTTTATTTGGGGAGTTTTATACATTATGACAGTGTAAGAAGTTGCAATTTTTTAGCATTTTATATTAGTTATTAAAAAGATTGGTATTAAATCTTTTTAACAACTATGAGATAGCCTACGAAATCAGCAAACAAATTATGGTGATTGAGCCCCAATTTTAATTAACAGTTGTAACAAGTAACCCATCTTCACCATTCATATGGTCATCATGCACTTTAAGAGTTTTGATAATTCTTTCACTCGATGCTCATTTAGTTCTTGCTTTTTATTCATAGAAATTAATTTCCTTATAATTTTGTTAATGCATGCTTAGTTTTATTGAATTCGATCTTTCAGTCACAGACGCAAAAATATCGATCGCTAAATGTTTAGTTGATTTTCTTTACTTATGGTCAAATTAGCGATCACATATTTCCATTGCCAGCTCTGTTGTTAGTTTTGAAGGAAATAATTTTACTTATTTCGGTTGCTAATACGTGTTTGCAGTGACTAATTTTATAATATTAGCACAGAATTTATCCTTTTTTAAATTGTGATTTTATTTTAGTAATAAATCATATCCTTCTCTAATTTCATCAATTAGCTTTGTTATTATTTATGTCTACTTTCAATTTCTACACATGTTTAATAATAAATTAAGAGTAAGACTGTAAATGAAAATGTAATTAAGTAATTCAATATATTATATCCAACTTAGTATCAACTAAAAATATAATTGACTGTAATTATAGCCTCTAACTGTTGGTAAAAGTTAGAAAACTTATACTTTTGATTGAAGGCTGATCATAGGTAAAAATCATGATAAGTTATTGTTTTTCAATTAAAAAATATTTATTTACTAAATTTTATTTTTATTTTTTATCAAGATAAAATGAATATCAATTGTTTCTATGTTGTCTAGAATCATAAAATAGTAATAAAGTCCATTAAGTATATTATATAGAAAATTTACATATGTGGAAAAAATCTAGAAATGTTAGAAAGAAGTCTTCTAAAATATGTTAAAAAAAAGTCTTCCATGGACATTTTATGAGATTCATCATTTCGAGAACAATTAAGTTCATAAGAACAAAACAATTATATGATTCCAAAATTAAAGCAATAAAAACTAAATGGAATTAAAGCATCATTAGACTCCTCATAGCTCCAATTACATGATTCAGTAATGCTCAAATTCAGAAACAAAGTGATGGTTCTATCCTCCAAGCAAATTTCTTGTAGTGTCCTCTGGATTGCTTGTTGTATCTATTATTCTTGGGATACTAGTAATTTGTAAAGAAGATGCATCTATTTGCACAAGACTAGCTATAAAAATCTTACATGTTAAACCATACTTAAAATAATATCAATGTTTTCAAGGAAAATAGTAAATCTATATTCTATATATCTATATAAATCTTGAGCTACACAAATATATGCTTGTTGAGTCAAAAACCCTTTTGAGTGTTAATTATGACAAACCTTCTGAACACAATTCACAAGCCTCCTAAGTTTAAGCCTACTAATGTTTATGCTAAATGTTTCAAAAGAACCAGAAAAGCAGAACTGCATAGAACTCAGAACATCTCAGAATACACATTAGAAAGAGAGCTCAGAAGATTAGTTTTCTCTTATTCAGAAGATAGAAAAGAGAAGCTCTTATGGACTGAAGTTTTGGAAGCAATCCTCTCTGAGTGTACAACTGCTTAGAAGATTGTATAGAAGCCTTGACTTAAAGAGTGACAAAATATACAAAGAAAGATCAAGTCAATCTAAGGCTACATCAAGACTGCATTAGAATAATGTAATATGATTTATGATACATTATCAGAAACATTCCCTACATTGGAGAATCTAATTCTGAACTTCCTCACCTACGTCTAAGTGAATTCAGCCTTGAATACTAAGCTCAAGAGATCACAATCAAGACTGTAACTTCACTACAAGAGATGGAAATAATTCTATGAAGATCTGCACAACGAATATGACATAAAGAACAACATGGCTGCAACACACTCAAAATGGAATTTCGTCAACAAAGTGTCTTCATTCAAAACTTCATATCTGGAGTTCTAGATATCCATTTGAGCTGTTCTTTATGTCTATGGAAATATTGGAAAAATATATCCATCTTTCATGCACAAGTTGTGATTTGATACGATTTAGATCATGGAAAAAATTGAGTCTGAATATGCAGACACTGATCTATCATGAAAGCATAACATGGGTTCAGTAATTTAAAGACTACTTTATCTGTAGAAGTTCATTTAAGATGATTTCTATGGATGTAGAAAGATAAGAGAGAGATCTTCATCTTTCATGAAGACATCATGAGCTAATATGGCTTGGATCATGGACTTAATTGATGATGATGACAGAGATGCCATTTTATCCTCACACTATACTACATATGCAATGATTTGAAGATTCCTTATGCTGTAGTGATCCAAATGACATGATACTTGATCCTAAATTTCAAGGATAGAATTATACACAACTCTCATGAAGATATCAAAAGCAATTTTGGCCATATAAGGGTCAAATAAATTAAATATAGCAGTAGAGGTAATATGCTACAATTAGCTCACTCTTCAACTACAACAAATAGCAACATGTACAAGATATGTTTAAGTTTGTTACTTCAGATTGATCCTTGCCTTGTTAAGAGTGATGAAGTGAAGCTACTGATGGATTGTTTTGGCAAGCGTACCAAATATTGCATAAGTAGTGTAAAAGGGAAGATCCCAGTATCGAATTCACAGGGAATTGTTCGTATTGACTATTAGTAAGATTATCAGTTCCTAAACACTAGTTTGGTTTTAGCATTGGTTTGTTTTGCAAAACATGAATAACAATAGAAAATAAGCTAAACACTATAAAGATAAATAACAAGATAAGGAACTTGATTCAGAACAAGGATTGAGCAGTTGGAATGCGTAGATGTGGAACAATGATGATGGATATGTTAAGGCTTTGGTTCAACCGGTCTGCTTCCATGCAAACATACAAAATATATTCTCTATTCAAAGAAATAATTCAGATTCACTTTAATCTAAAAGTGCTCAAAACGTGATGTCTCATCAAATTAAGCCTAAACTGCTCAACCTCACTTCCGATGTCTCGATAAGTTCAGTTGAGTGGTTTGGTAAAGCTCGAAGATCTTTACAAAGCTAATGAAATCTATCCTATGTATAGAAATACATTTCATTAGAATCCACTCTCAGTTCTGAGTTCGAAAGCATATGTCTATGACATCCAAACCCCGCAACATGCATATATAACTGGCCAATCATATAACATATAATAAAAATAGAGAAAGGATGGAATTTACCCTATGTCTAGTGATATACTCTTTCTTGTTCTCAGTTCCAAGTTCTAAAGCATATGTCTATGACAATCAAACTCCACAACATGCATATATAACGGACCGAATCATATAACAAGCAATTAAATAGAGTAATGGATTTTAAACTGAATACACAATGAATAAATATGAAGGAAAGCGTTTACATGTTAGCACCTAGTTCCAAATCCTCAACATAGATGGATCAGCCTCTTATTGTCATGAGAAGCTTACAAAAATGAAAGGGAAGAACAAGGGATGGAAGAAGCATCTCAATCCTCTAAAATTTTGGATCCCCCTCTCATTACAAAGTGAAATTTATATATTATAAGTGAACTTTTGCTTAGCGCGAATCCCCGCTAAGCGCAAGTCCGTGATTCTTCAGATCTTCATCTCAGATACAGGGATTTTGCTAAGCGCAACTAAGCGCTTAGCGAATCTTCAATTCAAGATAAATTTTTGCGCTTAGCGCTTCATAGGCCGCCTTCCTCGCTCAACGGTAGGTGGCACTCAACGAACAGTGGCGCTAAGTGCGAGATGTCTCAATTCTTTGTCTTCCCTTGTTGTTGAATATAGGCCTGCAAAACATGAATTTGAATATATTTCTCTCAAAATAGCTTCCTATGGTTAGAATTAACAAAACTATACAAATCTATATAAAATGAATTCAAACTAAGCTAAAAATCCTGAGAACGTTAGATAATCGCAACAAAATATGATGTAATATTTGCGTAATTAAAGTGATTATCAAACTCCCCCAAATTAAAGTTTTGTTTGTCCTTAAGCAAAAGAATATCTACATAGCAACAAAGTGGATGCAGAGGAACAATTGGTAGGATCGAAATCAAGTTTTAAGACCAAGACCAAGGACACTTGCAAAAGGTGTTCTCAATTAAGATTAAATGTATTAAGGTCACAGAGAGTTTTCAACATGCACACAAATTCAACAAACCAACAAAGGAGCATTCAGCAATTTGAAGTTCAAGTGAACACCATGACCTCACAAGGCCAGTGTTTCACTCAGCACTTAGTGTATAAAGTATGAGATGGTTAAATCATTCCAATTGAAATTGTGCACTTAACTTTTGAATTTCTTCTCAATTTATTGCAGATGTACAAACAATGTAGATCACTAAGGTCTTAGTCAGGGTTGAATCACGGCTGGGCTATAAAGAACATTGGTTTTTCTTGAATTACAATTCCTAAGGATTGAAGAAACATATCTTTATCTCCCTTCTTGATTATCAATTTCCTCTATATGCCTCAAAGTACTTTCCAAAGTTGGACAACAACTACTTTCTGTTTGAATCACAATTGATTGAATTTTCAATTATTCAATTTTTTTTGGAGGCTTTGCCTCTTATGATTCATATTGTAGCAGGTGTGTTGTTATCATTTCTTCTTTTTAATGTGGATCTTCACCTGACTCCCTAAAATTTGGAACAATTTTGTCTCAAACCATAAAAGATATGCTTTCCTATTCCCTAAGGCAAGGTGGGCAATTCTTGTTTAGGTTCTAGGTTCACAAGACAAAATAGTTGTCTATTAGGCTCAATGCTTTAGCAGAGGATTCTCTCAACCTTACTGGATTGAATTTTTGGCTCTGGTAATCACTCTAAGTAAACAAGGCCTTAATCATTTCCACATTAATTATACACACAGCAATTCAGAGAATTATTCAAAAATTAGTGCAACAACTCAATTGTTCTCTCATAGTATAATTCTCACACTTATTGGTTAATTTTCACAATGTTCTCAAGTCCTTCAAAAGTCAAATGCTTACAGTTATTAATTCCCCAAACTCACATGCATACATCGTCCTCAAAATTAAGCAACCTAACAACACGCTCTCACCCAGTTCGAAAACAATTGTGCCAAAGGTTCAAAACAAACAATAGTTCAAACATAGAAACTGAACCAAATGTTCACAAGACATCCAATGTTGCACAAAAAGATTAATTACCACAGAAATGCTAAATTATATAAATTGTTAAATATGTAAAGTAAAAATAAACAAAAATAGTAAAATTGTTCAGATGACAAAACATTTAACACTTGGCCTCTTGTAGATGGCCATGATTCACATTTGGGCTAGTCCTCCTCCAGGTCGTCCTCTAGTTTGTCATCTCCTGGTTCTCCTCTTCATGACCTTCCTCTTTGTCACCTTCCTGATTTCCTTCTTCTTCCTCACCTTTGTGGTGACCACCACCACCACCCCTGCAAAAGGAGGGCCTGTCCACAGGCCATGTACATGGGTTTGGGAATCAGCTAGAGATAGAACTGGGCACTGAAGGGAGAGGTAATGCATGTTCTTTATTAATGTACACTGATCAGGATATAGAGTGTTGGTCTTCTCTTCCATCTACTGAGTGAGTGTAAGTTAGAGACCACCGAGAGTGGTTTGAAGCATGTCTTCAGTGACAGTTGAGTCAACAAAGGAGGAGCTCCCAGAAACTATCTTTGTGCATGGTCGCTTTTTGGTCTTAGGAGGAAGTTTGGGTCTGTTGGGATCGGCTTCATTATAGCAGAAGGTACAATTGAAGCGGAAGGTAATGGGCGCACTTAGTTTTTCGAAGACTATGGTGCGATAGGTGCAGCATTGGAAGAAGATGCGCCGCGGGGTATTGCGATTTTTAGGTGCCATCTATACTCAAAAGGAACAAATAAGACAACAAAATAAATAAGTAAGAAATAGAGGTGTTTGCTAAGTGCTAGATTGCGCTAAGTGAACACCTAAGAAACAAAAAAAAATAAACAGAGCATAAAAGGAACAAAGACAGAGTAAAAACAGAATAGAGAAAGAAAGAAAACAAAGTAAAAACAAACCATTCGCGCTAAGCGGACAATTGCACTTAGCTAATTCCCCAAATACTAGAGTTCGAGGGAAAAAAAAATCGCTCAATGTGTCCATCTGCTTAGTGAACACAAACAATAAGTGCGCTTAGCGAGAGGTCTTGCTTAGCGTACTTGAATTTGAAACCCAGGTTCATGAACATGAAGAACAGGAACCCAAAATTCGCATATGCACGCTTAGCGCAAAGGCGCACTTAGCGTGGATACGAAATCCCAGACACAAAATAGAGAAAACATATAACCAAAAACAAAAACGAAAATCATACAAGAACCTAATATAATTAGCAAGCAACCAAACTCAAGAACATAACCAAAGAAATAGTGCAAAACGAAAAGGAAAAATGAATAATGAAAAATAGAAAACGAAAACGAAAATTAAAAAGGGTATGTGAGACTTATCTGGTTGTGCAGACTGAAGAAGAAACTAATAAGGGAAAAGAAAATATGTAGCAAGAGAGGGATGCGTGGATGCAATGTGTGTGAGTGAGTGAAAGAAAGTGTGCAAGTGAGAGTGAAGAAAGGGAAGAGAAAGTGGAAGTGGTAACAATTAGGTTTATGTGTGTGTGAGAATGAGTGGAAAAATTAAAACATAAAATGGGGAAGAAGGAAAGTGAGTAGTTTTGCAACTGCTCTCTTCTAAATTTCTAATGCTTGCGCTAAGCGCAAGGTTGAGCTTAGCGCATTCTTTCAATTTATTTTATTTTATTATTATTATTTTTATTTTTTATTTTATTTTAATAATTTTTAATTTTTTTTTAAACTTTTGCTGAGCGAAGATGCGCGTTTAGTGGTGAAACAATTCGAACTAAAACGTTGCTTAGCGAAGAAACAAGCTTAGCGCATTCTGCAGAATGTTGTAGAGCCAGCTTAGCGCGATCTTGCGCTTAGCGAAATGCCAATTCGAGCCAAGATGTCGCTAAGCGCAAGGTTGAGCTTAGCGTAACAACATTTCAAGCCAAACTCTTGCGAAGCGAATATAAGCGCTTAGTGCAATCTACAGAATGTTGCAGAGCTAGCTTAGCGCAAACTTGAGCTTAGTGAGAGATGTAGAGAGACAAAAGAGAACTTTGGCTCTTATTCTAACCAAAATAATAACATGAAAGAAAACAAACCTGGGTTGCCTCCTAGCAAGCGCTTCTTTAACGTCACTAGCATGACGGTTCCAACCGTGAGGTAATCAAGGTGGCATATAAGTCAAAAAGAACACATCCTCCTTTCTCTTTTGCTTTTTAGGTAGGAACTCCATAAAAATCATATATCCATGAAGCGGCTTCCAAACCATGGAAAAGGATTGTTGATGAACAAGGCAAAGAAGGTATTTAAAGGTTTATCATGTTCTTCATGCCTTTCTTCCTTGTCCATCAGTTGATGGAGAGAGATATTGACTTGAGGAGGGCTTTCTTGTTGAATTTCTATTGTTGAGCACTTCTCCCACTGTTTTTTCGTTCTCTCATCATCTTTTTCTTCTTTTTATTCACCCTTTTCTCTTAAATCCAACTCTTCTTCGAGATTCTCCTTATGTGTTTTATCCTTTAGAGAATTTTCTTCCTTTTTGGTCATAAAAGGCATTTCAGCCACTTGTTTTGATATCTCACCAAGTTGAGTCTTAAGATTTTGAATTGCATTTTGATCAGCTTCAAGGCTAGCTTGAGAAGCTTCCATGAATAACTCTTGCTCCCACCAAGATTTTTTCATGGAGTAGTAATAACACTCATCATTGAAATGCTCTCCTCCACAAAAATCACAATAGGTAGGTTATGGGTGACTGACTCCCAGTTGCATGATTCCAAGATGCCCAGACAACATCTCTATTTGGTTACTAAGAATCCTCCTATGTGAGCATATCACTCCAAAGTCTTCCATGTTGTGAAGGAGGATATGTTTCTTGGAGCAGTAATTTATCCAAAGCAAAATAGAATGCAAAACATAAAAGAAACAAAATTATGCAAAACAGAGTTTTATACAATAAAGAAAAACTGAACTATGAATAATTCCTCGGCAACGACGCCAAATAACTTGATGGATTGTTTTGGCAAGCGTACCAAATATCACATAAGTAATTTAAAAGGGAAGATCCCAGTATTGAATCCACAGGGAATTGTCCGTATTGACTATTAGTAAGATTATCAGTTCCTAAACACTAGTTTGGTTTTAGCATTGGTTTGTTTTGTAGAACATGAATAACAACAGAAAATAAGCTAAAACTATAAAGATAAATAACAAGATAAGGAACTTGATTTAGAACAAGGATCGAGCAATTGGAATGCGTAGATGTGGAATGATGATGATGGATATGTTAAGGCTTTGGTTCAACCGATTTGCTTCCATGTAAACATACAAAATATATTCTCTATTCAAAGCAATAATTCAAATTTACTTTAATCTAAAAGTGCTCAAAACGTGATGTCTCATCAAATCAAGCCTAAAATGCTCAACCTCACTTCCGATGTCTCGATAAGTTCAGTTGAGTGGTTTGGTAAAGCTCGAAGATCTTTACAAAGCTAATGAAATCTATCCTATGTATAGAAATACATTTCATTAGAATCCACTCTCAGTTCTGAGTTCGAAAACATGTCTATGACATCCAAACCCCGCAACATGCATATATAACTGGCCAATCATATAACATATAATAAAAATAGAGAAAGGATGGAATTTACCCTATGTCTAGTGATATACTCTTTCTTGTTCTCAGTTCCAAGTTCTAAAGCATATGTCTATGACAATCAAACTCCACAGCATGCATATATAACGGATCGAATCATATAACAAGCGATAAAATAGAGTAATGGATTTTAAACTGAATACTCAATGAATAAATATGAAGGAAAGCGTTTACATGTTAGCACCTAGTTCCAAATCCTCAACATAGATGGATCAGCCTCTCATTGTCATGAGAAGCTTACAAAAATGAAAGGGCAGAACAGGGGATGGAAGAAGCAGCTCAATCCTCTAAAATTCTGGATCCCCCTCTCATTACAAAGTGAAACTTATATATTATAAGTGAACTTTCGCTTAGCGCGAATCCCCGCTGAGCGCAAGTCTGCGATTCTTCAGATCTTCATCTTAGATACAGGGATTTTGCTAAGCGCAACTAAGCGCTTAGCGAATCTTCAATTCGAGATAAATTTTTGCTTAGCACAACTCTGCACTCAGCGCTTCATAGGCTTCCTCGCTCAGCGGTAGGTGGCACTCAGCGAACAGTGGCGCTAAGCGCAAGATGTCTCAATTCTTTGTCTTTCTTTGTTGTTGAACATACGCTTGCAAAACATGAATTTGAATATATTTCTCCCAAAATAGCTTCCTATGGTTAGAATTAACAAAACTATACAAATCTATATAAAATGAATTCAAACTAAGCCAAAAATCCTGAGAACATTAGATAATTGCTACAAAATATGATGCAATATTTGCATAATTAAAGTGATTATTAGCTACCTACAAAGCAATATCATGAGAACTTCATCAGAAGGAACCTGCATCAGAACAGAAATATGTTTGCACTGAAATTGAAACCTCAACCTAAGGTAAACAGCAAGTGCAAGTGTTCTGGAGAAGGGAAAAAATGAAGAGCCTGAAATTGAACCTCCTACTAAGGAAAACACTCCTTCTGCAAATGCAAGTGTTATTTTTAATTATTTTTTACTAACTTTGTTGGAAAAATTCATGAAATATCTGTAAAGAAATGAAAACCAGGCAAAAGGTGAAAAATTATGTTTTCATGTCCACAAGTCTAAAATCATTTTTTTTTATAAGAGAATGTGATTGACCATTGAATGTGAACATGTCAAAGTAATGCAACCAAGTTTTTTTAATTTCCTATAAGTTATGAATAAACAAAAGGTAGTGGTTAGGAAACATTAAAAGCCATAGAAGTCTTAAATGAATTCTAACCACCCAACGTATCTACCACCAGAGCCCATACAACCCCTCTACAATATGAAATTCAATTATACAGTTTTCATCCAATCTATTAACTTCTATGTTTCTTATCTTCCACCCAACGACCTTGACTTGTTGGCGTCCATCATTATTCATTTACTTTTAATTATAAAGTGTCATTCGTCGTACCTAGATTTTTATGTACACAAGTCTAAAATCATTTTTTTCTTCCAATCCATTTCCTATTTATTAAGTCTTTGTTGTCATTTCTATAAATATATATAAAAAAGTCTTTGTTGTCATTGTACATAAACTATCCTCTATCATTGTTCATTTATCTATTCTAAAAGAAGGTTTTGTCACGTTGCTAGATGCCGCATGACAGCTTCATATTAATTCTACATTTAATTATGTTAAATAAAAAAAATATTTTTAACAAATTAATCTATTCAATTTATAAAATAATTTGAATATTCAAAGTAATATTATTATTAAATTATTTATCTATATCTACTAACATATTTAGTTATAAACTCAAATATCATCATGTCTATATAGTCATGTTTTCTCCTTCCATCCCATCCAAAGTTTTATTTTTCTTCTCTTTTCATCTTTCTATTCTCCTCTTTTTCTACATTCTTTCTATTTTTTTTTTGCTTCTATTTTTTTTCTTTTCCTATTCTTCTACATTCTTTTATTTCGTTCACACCTCAATTGCACCTATATATTCTTTTTTTTTTTACCTCCATGTAATAGGTTTTTTTCTATGATCATTCTTTTCAGGTTGCTTGTATATTCATTTTTTCTTTCTTTATGATACTAGCCTACCACCGATTGGAACAATGTTTCTTCTTCATTTTTTCTCCTATATTTTTTTTTCTAATTCATATTTTGCATTCTCTTTTATTTTTGTTTCAATAGGTAATTCCAAATTCCTAAAGTCAATGATGGACATCTTACATAACAACAATAACAAATCTCACCAATGACATTGTGGTTTCATGTTACGAGTTATCAACCATCACAACATCAACAATTGAGATACTGAGAGATCTTTTGTTAATTTAATTTCTTTTAGAGTTATAATGTTTACTAATATAATTATAATATTTGTTCTTTTTTTAGTTTGATTTCTTCTAGGGTTATCATTTTTATTTTATATTATTGTCCCGTTGTTATTATTTTATGGTGCTTTTAAGTTATTATTGTAATTATCTTATGAATATAAAAAATTTAAAGATTAAATGTAAAAAGTCTAAATGGATTTATATATTTATCTACGAATATATTATTATTTTGAAATTATATATTTATCAGTAAATAGATTATTATTTTAAAAATTATAAACTTTCAATATATTTTAGTTTGAGTCCATGATTTTATTTTATTTTTTTTGCATTTTTATGGGTCCCTAGTAGATTTTATTTTTTTCTTTTAAGTTTTTACCAATGGCATGACATCATTTAAATCACTTAAGTAATAGTTGAAATGGTGGTGATAAGGACTCAAAACAAAAATTAAATTTATCAAACTTGTAACAACGCAAAAAAAATTTCAAAAACTCAAGCTAAAAGATAAATATTTTTTAGGGACCCAAAATGTAATTATGACTATCTATTTTGTTGGACGAAATTTATGTTTTTGTCAAGTGCTGTTGTCATCTGATGAGTCTGGGTTTCATCCCTGACTATCATACTGATTGTAAAATGTGTATAATAATACGTGAAGTTTTTGTTTTTCTATATTTTGAATTTGTCATATTTATAACACAACAATTATTTCTTTTTTTCCCTTCTCATACGCTAGAACTGAGGTCGAAGTCATTAAGAACATTGTTGAAGGTGTTTCGAAAAAATTGGCTTGTACATGCCCAAAAGGCCAAACCACCAGCTTAAAAAACCGGTTGGAATTGAAAAAAGTTATGAAGGGATTGAATCATTTCTAAAAAGTGGATCAAATGAAGTTATAACCCTTGGAATATGGGGCATGGGTGGCATTGGTAAGACCACCCTTGCTACCGCTTTATATGAAAATTTGTCTCGTAAATTTGAAGGTCGTTGGTTCCTTGCAAATGTAAGGGAGAAATCAAGCAACCTTGAAGATTTACACGATAAACTTTTTTCAAATTTGTTAGGGAATAAAAACCATGGGTTTGATGATTCTGAAATACGAAGGTGGCTTCAACATAAAAAGGTTTTCATTGTTCTAGATGATGTGTCTACCTCGGAGCAATTTGAATATCTAATTGAGGAATGTCAATTTTGGGGAGCAGGAAGTAAAATCATTGTTACAACTAGAGATAACCAAGTAATTAGCACAGCTAATAAAAAATATCAAGTTGACAAATTGAACTTTGATCACTCTCTTGAGCTTTTCTGTTTGACTGTTTTTGGAGAAAAACAACCAAAACAGGGGTATGAAGATATATTAAGAAGAGTAATTTCCTATTGTGGAGGTGTTCCTTTGGCTTTAAAGGTTCTGGGTACAAGTCTACATGATAGAAGTAAAGAAGCATGGGAATGTAATTGAAGAAACTTGAAAAGTTTCCAAATATGAAAATTCATAATGTATTAAAGTCAAGTTATGATGACTTGAGTCAGTCTGAAAAGGATATATTTTATAGAAGTCCTTTTTGGAAAAACTCATAACAATTTCAAATCATTATAGATTAGAAATGCATGACTTATTACCGGAAATGGGTCGAAAAATTGTTTATCAAGAATGTGAAAAGTACCCTGAAAAAAGAAGTAGATTGTGGAAACATGAAGAAGTGCTTGATATATTGAATAATTTAAAGGTAAGTGAAAGATGCAATTATTTCTATTTTATAATATGTGTCATTTTTAAATGTAGCTAGGATGATAAAGCTTGATTTAAGTGGATGCAAGGAACTCATGTCTCTACCACCGCTTCCATCATAACTAAAGGAACTTTATTTAGATGATTGTTTGGAACTCGAGTCTCTGCCGAAGCTACCACCATTGCTGAGAGAGCTTCATTTAGACAATTGCTTGAAACTCGACTCTTTGCCAAAACTCCCATCATCGGTGAAAGAGGTCAGCACCTTTAACTGCATTTTTCTTAATACAGTCATCACACAAGGGCTAGTGTTGGAGCACATGTGTCTGAGTCGCATACCCTACTGGCATGAACAATATCTTAATAATCCTAAGTTTCGTGTTTTTGATTATCATCTTCCCAATTGATCATATCACCAACAAGTCTGGGTTTGATATAGCCGAGAGTTCACTAACTATTCCTGATATTCCCAAATCTGACTTGTTGGGTTTCATTTGTTGCATTACTTTTTCTAATGAACGAGAATTAGATGTTTCAGATGATGCTATTTGGGATGAAGTTTTGGGTGATAATTCTTGGAAAAATGAAGAATGGGAATATAATCAACGACAATTATCTGTTTACATTGATATCTATCAAGATATCAATGTCCTGTAAAGAGAATGCCCTGTAATTTTAATTTCAGATCACGTATTGTTTTCATATCTTGACATTTGTCGATTTGACAGAATAAGTGAAGTGTGTGAACAATTCAGCAACATTACATTTGAATTTAAATGTTCCTGGGATCATGAACAAAAGTTAAAAGGGTGTGGGGTGTTCCCAGTATATGCCACAACATTGGGATTGAAGTTCTTTAATAGTAGAAGCCAGGAACTTATTACCGAATTGGACTTAATTTCTCAAATCTCTAATAATGAGTCACAGGACAGAAAATGGAGTTGGATGCTCAAATAATGAAAAACTCATTGCATGTACTAAATCAATCCACCGCTATAAATGCACTATTAATTTATGACGCCGATCACCACCGACTCCTACCAACCGAGCGAGTGCTATAAATCTCATAATCTTAATTCTTTTTAATTGGAAAACATTACACTAAAAACTAATTCTTTTAAATTGGAAAACATTACACTGAAAGTAACAAAATCTTATACCGTTAGGCAATCACAATCCTTCATTTATATGATTTTTAAAATATTAAAATAATTTTATAAAAATCAATTGACTTATTATAAATTGAATATTGTGATTGTCTAACAGTATAAAACTATATTACCCTTACTAGTGTAGTACCTTATTTCCATTTAAAATATTACACTCAACCTTTTTCAAAACTCATTCAAATCACACCTCTTACAAAATAGGTGAAGAAAATAATAGTTGAAAAAATGGAGTACCTTATTTCCATTTAAAATATTACACTCAACCTTTTTCAAAACTCATTCAAATCACACCTCTTACAAAATAGGTGAAGAAAATAATAGTTGAAAAAATGGAGGTGCTTTTATAATTATACGAACCCAAAGCTATTGTTATTAATTACAAAGAAAAAATAAAAAAAAACTTTTATACTATTGTTGAATAATACTTTAAAAAATAAAAATAAATAGAATCCAATAATATTAAATCATGTTAAAGAGTGTTTGTTTACAAACAATTCACCTAATAACTTTTCAGAGTCGGCCTTGGGTCTTTGATTAGAGATTTAGAAGGCCAATGTCATACGACCCATGATTATGAGGAAAATAATATTTATACAAAACCCAAAGCTTTTGTTATAATTTGCTTAAAGAGAAGTGCCAGTGAGATTTTATAATTTGCCTAAAACTAATATATATATATATATATATATATATATATATATATATTGGATATTTTAAAAAATATATAATATTATATCATAGAGCATATTATAATAATATTTTTTTGAGATTTCATGTAATTACGCAAGTAGCCATAATTTTTTAAACCATTATGTTTGCATATCCTAATGAGGGATGCTAGTGTAAGATGCTTGAGAGAGTTGTCTATGTAATGTTTTGAAATAACATATAAGAGGTGTTAGTGTAATGATTTCAAACTTAAAATTGTATTAGTATAATAAAATAAAATATAATGTGAAATAATGTGCAATTTGATCAAATCTCATGGGATATAGTTATAATTTGTTCAATATTATATTATGAATTGAATGGTAATACACTCATTGTATAAAATAGTTTTACACACTCATTACATCATAATCTATTATTATTAATGTTATAAAAGTTAACAAATTTATTATTAATGAATTGTTGTAACTGAATGATGGTATCAAAATACTATTTTATAGTCTATAGTATTTTTTTCTTATATTTTATTCATAAATAGATTAAAATTACTATCATTTTATATCTCTTTTTTATTCAAATTAAAATATGGTATGATTAAAAATATCATACTTTTGGTTGCTATTTCTTCTTCTAATGGTTAATGTTAGATAATTATTAGTTAATTTTTATTAATATGTAACGAATCTTTAATAATAGACGTGTTTTTTTTTTTTTTAACAAGATAAGAAAATACAAACTAACACTTATATTATGGAAGTTTGATAATAAGATGATGTGGACATAACTAATTAAGCTTTTTCTTTGAGGGGCCAAATAAAAAAAAAAGTTTTTTTTTTTTTAAATACTAGTAAGAGAAATATGATTATGAGAGAGAGAAAATGTGAATTTTTTTTAGGAAATGAAATGATGAAAGAAAAAAGAGAGAGAGAGAGAGAAAGACAAAGAAAGTGGAGAATAAGTTATGAAAAATAAATATGTAAAAGAGAAAAATTGTGATACATCAGCGGTAGTGTAAAATTTACACTATCAGTCAATCATCATTTATAATTAGACGATTGAATTTTATAAAATTATTTCAAAAGTCATTAAAACGGTAAGTTATGATTGCTCGACTATGTAAAATTATTTTATATTGATAATGCATGAACATTCTCATTTTGTAAAATTTTAGAAAAACTAGCAACAGAATCTTGTGCTATTGCACAGTTTTTTCAGCAAAAGAAAAAGAAATAGAAAAAAGAGATAGAAATAAAACAAAGAAAATGGAATAAAATGTTTACAAAAAATTAAAGGCTTAATTGTACTTTTGGTATCCAAAATTTTATTTTTCTAGATTTTGGTCCCCATTTTTTTTTCATCACTTTTGATCCTCAAAAATTATTTTTTTAATAGTTTTGATGCCTTGGTTTTTTTTTTAACACCCAAAAAATTTACACTAAATTGCTATTTGTAAAAGGGGTACACTTAGTAATTTTTATTCATTGTGTGTGTAATTAACATTTAATGTTCCTGGAGGATGGTAATTACAATTTTAATGTTTATTGTATGCTTTATTTGTGTTTTTGCTTATAAAAATTTGATTTTGGTTTTGGTCGGACCGTTTTCGCAATTTTCATGAAAATGACTCGTAATGTAATTTTTATCATTTTTTCCATTTGGAAATGGTATTTTAATGATTTTAAAGCATAGAAAATTTAATTAGAATGATTTCTAAGTGGACGGCTAGTTTTGAGAATCTTTGGAACACAGATGGTGAAAAACACGAAAAAAGTCCAACCCGGGTCCAAAAACCTAACCCTAAAGCTAATGGGGCTTGATTGGCCTAACCTATTTTCCCTAAGGGAGCTGTGCACGAAATTGAGGGACTGCAGGCCCTAGCTGCACAGCTGCATTGCTATAACATGAATCCTTGCCTTATATGGAGGGAGAGAGAAAAGCAAGCCTTAGTTAAAAAAAAAAAAAAAAAGCATTCCTTCTTGGTGCCTTGCTCTTGAAACTCTCCATCTTCTCTCTAAAACCTCTGCCCTTCTCTCTAATTTTCTGATTTCATTAGCCTAAATCCACCGTTTAAATTCTAGTATGTGATAGAGGAGAAAACAAACTTCAATCTAGGCTTCATTTTGTGCATTTTGAAACTCTAGAAATTAAGGTATGGAGGAGTTATTCCATTTCCACCTTAAACCAGGCTTTCTTGTTGATTCTCACTGTTGCATTGAGTTTATTGAACTGATTTGGTGATGAAATTACTTTGAAATACTTGTTTTGGATGAAAAATGGTCATTTAGGGTTGAAACTGTGTTTCCATTTTTTTGAATTTTTTCGTGCCATGTTATAGTGTTGAGAGACCATTTGGGTATTCTAGGATACCTCTGGATGCTATGGAAAAATTTTCAGAATTTCTAAAGTTGAGGAGCTATTTTTAAAAGGCAAATATTTGATTTAGAAAATAGTTGAGTTTAGGGCTGTTTTGTCATTGGAAATTAGTTAGAGACACTTTTGAAGAAATCTAGAAACACCATGTTGTTTCACAAATCATTGGCAATGTCCATGATTTTATTTGGAATTTTAGAAAGCCTTTAGGTATTTTTTCAAGAATTAATTAGTAAAATTGAGTGTAGTCACTCAGTAGGGTTTTTGAGTGGTTAAAATTATATTTTGTGCATTTTAAATTATGATAAATTTAAAATAGGTACTACTAGTGATTTATGGTATGTGATATTTTCCCTTGAATTTTACTGAGGGTTTTCATAATTATTAATGGTTATTTTGTCTGAATCATGTTGTTGAGTGTTAATGACTATTTAATTCAAAAAGAAACCTTATGAATGTTTTAAAATTCTGAAAAATATATGTGTTATAGGATACCTATGGGGATTTCCCTGTGCAAGGATTTGTAAAAATGGCTATTTTTACTTAGGTAAATAAATAGAAAACCGTGGATTCTTGAGTTAGTTCAAAAACACTTTTTAAATTAAATAAAATATTTATACTTATAATCTTCAACTGAAAAATTTATAAGTATAAATAAGGGTTATGGAGAGTATTTGTGCCAAATTTCATGATATTATGAGTTTTGTAAATATGTCAAATAATTCTTGTGCTAGTAGTTTCCACTTGAATTGTTTGATGAATATGACATGATTTGTTGAAAATAGAAGTAGGAGGGGATGTCCTACCTTAGAAGGAGAATACCTTTGGTTATTGTGTATTATGTGATTAAATATTCTTTGTGAATTATGCATTTTTATAACTGGCATCTGAGACCTAGGGAGTGTGAACCTTGGGCACCAACTACTAAGGTTGGTTATACTCGTGTGATTAGTTGATTGGTTGATAGGATTGTGTGATTGATTGTTTGTTTTGGGGAAGAAAGGATGGTGAGTCCTTGTGGGGAGCAAATGGACTCAGATGGAGTGCATTTGTAAGATTAAGACGTAGTCTTAATTAATAAATGAGTTCATTAAGAAATTAATGAACAAATTAATACTAAGAGTGAGAATTTGATAACGAACTAACGTAATGAGATAGGAGTAAATAAACCATTGGACTTAGACTTAAAAGTATGACCCTTACAATGGATTAAAGTAGCATATTTAATTGAAGCATAATACTTCAGTGTATGTGAGAATTACATAAGACTTAATAAAACTTGATGGGGTGGGGTCATGAACGGTGTTCATGATAGGCGTGCAATGTTTAATGCACGCATTGCTTTGTTTGATGTGATGCAAAAGGAAAAGATTTCCTTCAACATCGGTACAAGTGAAGCTGACGTGTTTGAATGTGATTACAATGTCAATGACATGTTTTATAAGAAAGGCATTCTCGGTGAGAGTTGGTCAGAGGAACTAATTGGAATGGGATGTGCATTAATACTTTCTACTGCATGTGTGGTGATGATGAGGTGACAATAATTACTCACTTAGTGTAGTGAGGGAGACATGTTGGTGCTGTGGATGAGAAGTTCACAAGGCACTTGGTGGATTAGTGCTTGCAGTAGTGGGAAGTGCACAACCTATTGGGAACGTAATTCCTACTGAGGGAAACGTTGTGGAGGAATTAATCCTCAAAGTGTGGATGACCAAAGTGTGGTATTTGAGAAATGGTCGCAAGCATGGTGTCCTAAGGGGTATGGCGTTGGGTTGTGGCTTTGGGTCACATAATCAGCTTAGTGACCTTGACTAAGTGTGATGCATTTTTAGTTGGTGAAAGCCCTGTCAACCAATGACGAGAGGGGTGTACTCCCAGCAGTCATCCATTTAAAGTGTAAGACCAATGTGTTCGTGGAGTTCCAGTGGCAACAGGCTTGAGTTGTTTGAGAAGTTATACAAGTGTAGAAACGCATAGGTTTTCAATGAGAATGTGAGTGTACCACTACGGTGTGGATGTTGTTTATGTATGTGGTCGAAAGGCCATTTGATTGTTGGTTTTCGGAGGAGCGGAAAACTCATTCCTTATACTTTATTTCATATCACAATGGATCAAGGCCAGGCACCATGGGTCTAGATTTGGATTGAGACCATCCAAGGGTATTGGTCCCATGACGTCTATTAAACCCAAGACGTGTTTGTGGGATAGATTCGCATTGGGCTCTTGTCTGTGAAATTTGAACCTTATTGTTACCTCGTGTTTTTGAAACTACCTGTCATCCTATATTAAGATCGAGCACTTGGCTACTACCGTGACATTGACACTCCACCACCATCTTCAGTTTCACTACCAAGCTATTCGGGGGACATTGAGATAAGCGACACAGAGTATGAGGAGATCATGTCCTTGCTCACTTCACTCGCAAGTGTCTTGTGCTTGTGCGACACAATGGTGGGCAGAGTCAGAGGAAAGGGAACTAGAGGAGAATCCTAAGGAAGACCCTGAGGAAGACCTAGAGAAGGACCCTTCTGAAGGTTCTTCTTAGGATGTCGTAAGGGAGTTGGGGTGTATAGGTTAGAGGTTGACTATACATAGATGGCTGCTCTGAGCCCTAGTTTATACCTTGGTGTATTTTGTTTTGGATTAGTCTAGGGTTCACTTTTGATTTTTCAGCATCTATGTAATCTAACTAATAATACTTATTTTAGTTTTTGGGCGATGTAATTGGGACTAACATATTCCACTAGATGTACTTAGGTTTAATGTACTCATGTTAGTGCTTTTGTGATATTCCAGTTAGGAAGTACTTATACTATTTTCATCTATGTGACTATTGGATATTTTACCGACAATGTATGGTTTATTTACATTCCACACAGAAGTCATTCAAAAATGCCTAGAGGTGCATTATTATTATTTTTATTTCTCGAGAATGGGTTTTTAATTGTTGTGGAAATCTTTTTGGTATAAAAAATTTTCCAATAAATTATAGTGTTTGGCACGTAAACTATGGATTCAGTTTTAGGGTGTCACTTTTTTTTAGTTAGTTTTGGACATTGATCATGTTAATATGTGTTTGTTAATGGGTTAGAAGTGGTGGTGGTGACAACATGGTATTAATTAAGGTCTCGTTCGAAGTGCTTTTCCTTTTTCAGTTTATAATTTTGAAATATAATTTCAAAATAAAACATGTTTGATAAAAAAAAAATGGAGTTTTGTTAGTTTTTAACTCAATTTCAAAACAGTTTTACATTATTTTATTAATGGACATACTAAAATTACAAAAAATAAAATATTGGTGTAAAAAAAAGAGATTAAGCCAAAATTAAAATATAGAATTGTCTAGCTGCCAACTTGTAGCGACGACAGGACATATTATAGATAAATAATTAAATGAAAATATAAATAAAATACTTTTGTTTTAATTTTTTTGTGTTATTTGTTAATATCCACTAACTAAATTACTAGGTGGATATTAGTATTATATATATATATATATATATATATATATTTTATTTTTTATTTTTTTATTTATTGAGGTGTAAATTAAAGGTTAAAATGCATTTTTCATCTCTTTATTTTTTTTTTAAATTTGGGATTTTTTGTGTCAAGAGTTTTAATTGAGATATTTGGTCCTCACAATTAAAAATTTGCGATTATAGTTTTTATTTTTTATTTTTGAATTGAGGCATTTTATCTTCCATTTTTTTTAAATATTGTTATTTTAGTTTTTATAATAACCAATTTGTATTTATTTTTTTTGTGGCTAATAAACTGGTACATTGAAGAAGCTCTTAGTCGTGAGATCTCCTCTCTAGTATAGAAAGGTTATCTACTTCCAATGATGGGCCCCAAAAACAGCTTTGTTCCATCACATGTTCTGTATGCTGACAATGTTATGATATTTTGCAAGGGGACAAAATCTAATATTAAGAACTTGCAACAACTACTCAATCTTTATGGGGAAGTTTCTAGTCAATTGATCAGTCTAGAGAAAAGTAGGTATTATACTAGTTATTGCTCATTAACTCAACATACTATGCTTCGGAGTTGCCTTGGATTTGGTCCCAGTTCTGTGCCCTTTACCTACATAGGGGTTCCTATCTTTGTGGAAAAGCTGCATAATAGGCATTTGTAGCCCATTGCGGATAAGATTAAAAATAAGCTTCAGTCTTTGAAGAGAAAGCTTCTTTCTTACATTGGATGAGTTCAACTAGTTAACTCAATTATCTCCGGAATGTTGCTCTATAGTTTTCAAGTGTACTCTTAGCCTATCTCTTTATGTAAGACCATTGAAATGTGGATGCAAAATTTCCTTTAATTTGGTGACATCAACATTAGGAAGCTTGCAACGGTTGCTTGGGATCAAGTCTGCAAACCTTTAAAGGAGGGTGGTTTGGGACTAAAGTCCATTCTTAAGTTAAATGAAGCTTCACTTTTAAAGCTATGTTGGGGAATGAAGTATTTGGACTTCTCAAGGGCTCAATTGTTGTGTGGTCGGTTTATCCGTAATGGCCACTTAATTACTACATATAGGCACTATCTATTTGGACCTCCATCAAGAAATTTTGGAACACTTGCTTTCTTCACTTAGGATGGATTATTAACTCGGGAAGGAATACCAATTTCTGGCTTGATCCTTGATGTTTTAACCTCCCTATCTCAGATTTGCTTCAACTATCGTGACGCATTAGTATAGACCTTCGGGCTACAGTTCGTGATTTTGTGGTTAATGGAGCTTGGCATATCCTTAAATCATTGTTAAGTAGGCCCTCGTAGTTGGCTCCTACTTTATCTCACATTGCTCCGCCTTGTGATGAATGTTTAGAACCTGATCAACCTATTTGGCAGCCATCCTGTATTAGAACCTTAACTTTTAAGGAGGCCTTTCATTTTGTGCATCCCTCTGACCAACAGTCGATTTGAACAGTAGATTTATGGTCTAGCCACACCCTTCCCTCCAGAGCATTTGTTCTTTGGTGCATCATCCATGAGAGACTTCCTACTGATAATTTATTCCAATTAAAGGGTTGTATTGATGTCTCCATCTACAGTAATTGTGGTATCATTGGAAAAACACTTGAGCACTTATTCTTGCATTGTAACTATGCTTCTAGGATCTGGAATTGGCTTCATACCACTTTTTAATTACAACTTGACCTCAGCTCCCCACTTTTAATTTTGAATGTGCTTCAGTCCTATCACAAAGGCCAGCTTCAAGATTTTCTCCAATCTGCAATTCTCCATTCATTTTGGGCTATATGGTGTGCTTGAAATCACTTCTACTTTCGCAATAAGTATTAAGTTTGAACATGCTACCTCCTTGATCAGAACTGGTGCTATGCTCTCAGCTCAAACTTCATCCAATTGCTCCATGAACTCTGCCCTCCTACAGTCTTTTGGGATCTCCCCTCATCTTCCAAGGGCTCTTAAGATTAGGCACATCCTTTGGCATCCCCCACGGTTGGCTTTTACAAATGCAATACTGACGATGTTGCTCGTGGTAGCCCTAGGTTGGCAAGGGCGGGAGGAATATTTCGGAATCATCTTGGTTCTTTTATTGGTGGCTTTGTAGTGTTTCTGGGTACCCAAAGTGCATTCTATGCTGAGTTATATGTAGCTCTTTGTGCGATTGAACAAGCCTATGCTTGTAGTTGGTCTAATCTCTGGATTGAATGCGACTCTCAACTGCTGGTGAATTCCTTTTCCAGAACGGAGCTTATTCCCTGGTGTCTTAGAGGACGATGGAATCATATGAAATTCAACTCTAGTAAAATGCATATAGTCATTACTCATATCTTTCAAGAAGGCAATCAATGTGCTAACACAGTTGTTAACTTTGGAGAAGATTCTAGAACTGATTTTGTTTGGTAGGATAACCCCCTTAGTTTTCTTTAAGCTAATTTTACCCGTGATTTCTATAGGCTTCCAAACTTTCGATTTTGTTAAACTTGGTTGGATTTTTGGCCTAGTCCCCCCAACAACAATTGTCATTTCTTTTATTTATTTATATTAGACAGCCTAACTCTAGTGATGTGGTGGCTGTGGAGGTGTCAACATCATTGGGATGCTCTCAGCTTCTTTTGAGGTAATTCAAGTCTGAATTTTATTTTAAAAATATAATAATAAACTGATACATGACCAAAAAAAATACATTAACCGAGAATTGTTCAAAATTGGAACCGAGGCTAAAATCACATTATTTACTTAATGAAATTCCTTTTTTTATGTAATATATATTTATGTTTTAAAATGTTTATATATAAAGTAAAAATGGATCCATTTACTCCACAAGCAAGTTTAAGAGGCTTACTCCTTTCTTGAAATCTAAAGGATCCCCTATGCTTCTTATTTATTTATTATTATTATATACCTTTTTGCTAATGGGGTGGACAAAAGTCTAGTTTTATTTGTACAAATGTTTTGACAATACAAAATATAACATGATTTTCATTAAAAATAAATTATTAAAAATAGTAGTTCTTTTTTTACATCATGTAAAAAAATTACTTAATAATTTAAATATTAATGTAATTTGAAATAAATTTTTGTTTCTCGTGAGTGCAAGGTAAATTTTCTTACATTGTGTTTGCAAAAAAAAAATAATGTTATTCCATATAATTTTTCTTTTGTATATAATTTTTATAAAAAAAATCACTACAAATTATTTTAGTTTGTCTTACTGCTTTTCAATGCTATCTTGCATTTTTTTTTTATAAGTCAAACACTTTCTTATATAAATATTGAAACACAATTTGTTGAAATCCATTAAAAAAAAAAATACACAACCCACGTTATTACAGAAACTATATAGAAGCATAAAGAAAAGGGAAATTCGTAAAACACATAACCCAATTTCCTACTAAAACTATCCTCTCTTACCCTTTATAGTTCTAAAAGACTTTATTTATAATTTAACATGGTGCACTAATCTCCAATGACCCCACATTCCACATATTAGATAGGAGAAACCTCACATCCTATACTGAATCTAGAGCACTCATTTCTTCTCCCTCCATTCAACTAAGCAAAGCTACCTCTCAATCCCTAAATCCCAACATCATTGTCCCATGATTCTACTCAAATGCATTGCCTAAAGGCAATTACAATTCCTCCACCTCCACACTGCCAAAGAGCATAGCCATAGTCTAATGGCAATGAGCAACGGGTGATGAAAGCCAAAGGCATAACTTTCTCACACTTGATCACTTAGCCAAGTACACACCTTTTACTTTCATCTTAAGCTTTTTGTGTTGTCTAAATGTTGATTGTTGATTTTCTATTAACCTTTCCTTCATCATGTCCTAATCATCTTTCATCCTTCAAAACCTACCTTAAAAAGACTTGCCTCCTTCCCTACAAGTTAGACATTAGACAATATATAAGATGCAATATTAGTATATATAAGATTTTTTTAATTTATATACATTGTTCTTAAGTGACATACCTAAGAAAGTTTTGACATTCACAAACTGGACAATAACAATTGAATTGATAGCATCTCCCAAAGCAAGAAATGCATTCAATTCATCAACATAAGTACTAAAAAGAACACAATTGATCTTCTTACTATTCATTCCAATTTTCAGAAAAAGTAATTAGTTGACATAATGCTAAGTTTGAAGCAAAAATTAATTTAATGCAATTTATTTTTTATCACAACTAACCCTTCATTCTCTAACTCAATAATATTCATCCTTGATCTGATAGAAAGAAATAATGATATAAGGACTTCCATTAATGGTTGAATCCGAACATATTGCACATTAGTTTCATACAAAAATTTTAGTTTGTATTCCTGAGTCATGGTTGTAACATCCCACTTTCATTATATAACTAACCAAAGAAAGATTGGATTTTATTTTAATTTAAAAACTCTTTCATTAAATTATTTATGAAAAAGGATGTGAACTTTTCTCGATTTCCAAAATCAATTAATATAATTCATAGCTTAAAGTATAAAACATGAGTTTATAAAACCAAGTTGAATCGTTTACAATACCTTATGGTACTTCACTCTTTTTAAAAAGAAATATAACTTCAATAATATAAAAATCTTGCAACAAAAGCTTAACATAAACCTAAGTTATCCATACATAAAACAAAGCCAAAGAAAAGAAGGAGGGAATGCAGCTTCAAACTTGTGCATGTTCCATCTACAACAACTCCAAGAAAACTCCACCTGAACCCATCTGCTCCCACATATGACAAGGTTGGGATCATCATAGTCACAGCCACACGTGCCACATGCAAGGGTAAGCTTACCATAATAAATACAAATAAGACAATTCAAATTATGGAAAAAGGGAAAACTAACTAATAACTTTATGGCACAACCATCTACAACAACATAACTTTATCGTAACATAAATTATCACATCTCATTACATCTATTCATCAAATATCACAATCTTCATCAATCATCAAAAGTCATTAGTCACAATCATTCATCAACGATCACACAATCTCATCATACTCGTTCAAAAGAAATCATCATCATAACTCAACACCATAAGTCACTAGTCAACCTCAACAACAGACACTAACTCTGCTCCATGAAGACTCAACACAATATGAGCGATCCCCCATAGGTCCCATCCCATAACATAATCTATTTGACTATTCAAGGAGTCTCTTGGGCTAATCATGTGGGGGAAGTGTGGTTTTATCGAAAATAGACAAGTGTATATATTGACTTACCTCTGTAAGTTAGCAAAACCTTATATCTATAGGGATTCACCCATTCTTTTATTCTATAGGTCCATTCCCGTTAGCTACCACAAAAACCTTACGTGCTTACTCATATGCTCATGCACCAACTATGCACGCCTATGCACCAACCATGCATACATGGTATATTTTTATGAACCAACTATGCATCAACTATATACCAATGGCACATATTTGGAATCCTCTATAGTCCTAGATATGGCACCTCCATACATGCCATCTCCAATGGCCCGACTTAAGAATCCAAATACTTAGATTACTTGAGGTTTGAGATACAACACCTCTGTGCCTACCATCTCACTCATGGTCTATCTCAAGTATCCAAGTTTCACACCATCACATATATCATCATCTCACCAACAATCAATTTTAAATTTCTAAGAACATCATAATCTTTTTAATAATACATTCAACAAGATCACAATTATATTTCCTCACACACATATTATAAATACCTTGAATTCTCATAATCACCAAATACACCTATGAATATGAATTACATAATCTCAACTTAAAATCAAATTTAACATAATTATAAAGATTCATAAAACCACATTATATCCACTTGAAAACTCTCAAGAAGTATTAAAGGTAAAACAAAACATTATGCCTCCATTTAGCTTAAGCATGGAAACTTACCTTAGCCAAACATTTAGCTTGAGCTAAAGTTGTGCTGAGGCTAAAATTTCTAGCTTAGCTAAATCTGTAGATTCTACAACTAAATTTTTTCAAAAATCTTAGCTTTTAACCAAATTAATGGCTACCCAAGCATCTAAACTCACAACAAACACATCAATAATCATCCCTTAAGCTTATAAATACTAAACCTTAACAAGAACACACAAGATTCAAACCAATAAAAACCATAATCATCATTAAATAAGAAAGATAGGTTAGCTTCCCTTACCTATCACCATTTTCAACCTAGATTTTGAGAAGAAAAGGGGATCTTGAGTTCTACCAAGGGTTTTCCTCCAATCATTAGTTCCACCACTTCAAACTCATAGACAACCCAAAACAATGCTTAAAAAAGGGTTTTACATCAAAATACATAATGGATCACTCCAACAAAAGGTAAGGAGAAAAAGAATGGAACAAGGAGGTCAAGGAAGGAAGAAGAAAACAAGCTTACTACTCCTACAAATAGCCAAGAAGCTTTAATTGATGAAAGGAAAGTCTCCAATGGTATGGGTACCAAAAGCTCTAGGTTGGAGAAAAGCTTTTTGGGGAAGATGAAGAAGTTAAAAATATGTGGAAAAGAGGAAGTTTGTGCATTTTAAGCTTTGGAGTCACTTAAAGCTTTACTAGTTGATACCCACCTTATTATAACTATAGTCTATTATTTATTTTTTATTAAAACCAACTACCAAGTCTCACACTCTCACAACTAACAATCTAAATCCACTATAACACATTAAGCACTAAAAGCATAATATTATTAATCGATAAACATATCAAATAACATAATTTCAATTTAATTCAATTGATATCCTCAATCAAATATTTAATCATACATTATTAAAAAATCAATGTTATAGTGGTCCTATAATCTCCCTTACATGGTTCAACTTTAAAATCATTGATAACAAACTTTCCCTTCTTTTAGTTGACTTTGAAATTTATAAGTGAGTGTTTCTTGACTGATCCATGCATCTTGTTCCCATGACAATAATAATAAATTACTTATGTTAAAAATAGTAATAATGGGTTATGGAGAGAAAGATGACAAAAATAAAATACTAATATTGAGTTATGGAGAGAAAAATGACAAAAAAAAGAAAAAACGTATCTCTTCATCTAGTAATACCATCTCCAAAGAGTTAGGAACTTGTGACCCATTCTTATTGATAACTATCCAAAAACCTATTATCTTGATTTTGATATTTCAGTTTTCTCTTTTGCAGAGAGGAGGTCATATGAGGCATTTATTGTTGAATATGGAGAAAAAGGAGAGAAAGAGTTTTTCTAGACTTGTACTATATGCAATAACATAGATACTCAATTTATACACAAAACACATTTTTTGAATTTCAATATTTTTTTTTGAATTTATCACAAAAAAATATTTAAATTAAATGGTTTTAGATTGGTATAATAGTATGTTGTAGCGTGATCTTGATAACATTGTTTGACATGATATCTTATATAAGATATATTTGTATCTTTTGTTAGCTTATATATGTGAACAGAAAAAATGCGAACGTATCAAGTGTGCATAATGTATTTGGGTAATTTATTTTTTTAGGATTGATTTCATAATTTACATGTTGGTAGTTTGTCTTTGAATTCAACTTTAATTAGCTTATATCTTATATTTTAATTTTAATCATTTATCAATCAAATTTTAATATATATTGAATTCAAGTTTAATTAACTTATATCTTATATTTTAATTTTAATCATTTATTAACTAGATTTTAATATATTGAATTCAATTTTAATTAGTTTATAATTTGAAAAACATTATTCTTCCTTAAAATAATAAGTTTTTAGAATATTCTTACGCTGACTTTTAACTTGGTGATGACACTTGTAAAACTTTCATTCAATGGAGGTTTGTTATATAATATATAAGATTTTAATCATTTATCAACAAGATTTTAATATATGTTTTATTCAAGTATAATTAGTTTATAATTTGAAAAAAAATATTTTTACCTAAAATATTAAGTTTATAAAATATTTTTAAGCTGAATTTTAACGTGATGATGACGTGTAGAACGTACCTTCAATAAAGATTCGTTATATTAATATATAAGATATATACTAATTAATTATTATATATATTATTTTAATAAAAATAATAATTAATAAATATATAATATACATTATTATTGTTTATATATTAATAATCTTTTCAAATAATAAATATTGGTATATAATTTATCTCAAAAATATATAATATATTAATTAATATATATGATTACAAATTATCTTATGATTTTTTTTATTAATTGTTATTATCTAAAATAATTATATTTTTTGAATTATTACTTTTCTATCTATGTATTATAATTGTTATAAAATTTAATGAGTTTGTTTAATTTTTTTAAGTGTAAAATTATTATTGTTAATGCATTTGAGAATAAAAGTATTTCAAAACTTAAAAAAATAATTTAAAATTATAAATTCATGTATTTTCATATTTTTATCATTTGAAATAAAAAATAATTTTAATTTTATGGATAAAATTAATTAAAAAATTTATTATTTAATAAATATTTTTTAAAAAAATTATATATTTAAATAATTAAAAAAAATTCGAATCCCCTCTTGTCTGGATTCGTATCTGATCCTAATCCTTATCCTGTCTTAACTCTAAAATATCGGGACCCAGAAATTTTCATAAGAGTGGCGTGAAGTCAAATCAATGAAGTTGGGCATGCACCCTATTAATTAAACAGGTGGAACAGTGTCAATTTCATTAAATTTGTAAATCCGTTTTGATTGTCATTCACCACCTCAGCACGGACTTATCTCATTTGAAGGACTAGGTTTTAGCTTGAATGGGTATTATATAAAGCACACGAAGCATTAACATTTTTAGCAAATGAGTTAATCGGAAGTAAATGGTTATAATTTCAAAATGTTCAAGAGTCCTTCTTTGCATGTTGGAGACTAAACAACTTGATCATCAGGTTTCTCCTTTCTTTTCCAATATTTAAACGTTTTTTTTTTTTTTTTTTATAATTTCATACAAGAATATTCGATAATTTAGAAATCTATTAAATGGGTTTCAATATTTTTTTTTTGGTCAATTATTATTTTTTGGCACCCAAAATTATTTTTAAAAAAATTATTAAATATTCAAAAGATTTATTTTATCAGGTCTTAAAATATCCCACACTTACCATCGCCTTCACCAAAACCATGACCATCGTTGCCACCACTAACATGGTTATCACCACCGTTCTTGTCACTACTAAGGCCACCATCACCACTACCACCATGGTCGTTATTCCTGTTGTTGCCACCAAGGTCACTGTCACCGCCACCATCATGGTTGTCATCCCTATTGTTACCACTACCACCACCACCGTTGATGATGGTGGTGGCGGCAACAACAAAAATAACAACCATGATGGTAGCGACAATAGTGGCCCTGACAATGGTGATCATGCTGGTGACAGTGACAATGATCTTGACGGTAGTGACCATGTTGGTAACGACAGTGATCATGGTGATAGGGACGTCATTCTCATTATAATTCTAACTGTTTAATTTAATTTAACTGATGAAAACGTCTATTCTTATTCTTACATAAAGATGCAGTTCTCATATGAGTCACCCCATATATACATATATAGACAGACGACGTTTCAAGTGAGAACACATGTTTATTATGAGAGATGAGAAGTTTAAATAATAATGGTCCATATGTAATTTTGAATTAAAATCAAATGTGATATTTATCATATACAATCATATCTCTCCTAATTATTGTGTCTGTGTTCGTTCACATTTACATGCAGTTTCCCCATCACCACCATGACCATTGTCGCCACCACTAGCATAGTCACCATCATTGTTTTTACCACCACCACCAACATGATCATCACTATCGTTTTTGCCACCAGCACCAATAGGCCCACCATCATCACCACTATCATGATCGTCGTTCCTGTTGTTGCTGCCACCACCATCGTCATGATGGTGGTGGCGGCAACAACAAAAATGACAACCATGATGGTGTTGGTGGTGGTGGTAGCCCTATTGGTGATAGCAGTGGTGGTTATGATGGTGGCCTTGTTCACCGCTAGCATTATAATTGCTGACATCACCAACAGAACCACTTGTCGTCCTTATTGTTGTCGCCATCACTACTGCACAGTAGTGGTGGTGGCAACAATGGGAACAACAACTATGATGGTGGTGTTGATGGTGACAGTAAAAATAGTGATGTTGACCATTTTGGTGGTGGCGACGATGGTCATAGTGATGGGAACGACCGCGTGTAAATGTGAATGAAACATGCATAATAATTAGGAAAGATGTGATTGTATATGATAGAAGGTCACATTTAATTTTAATTCAAAATTATATCTGGACCATTAATATTTAATCAATGACTATTATTTAAATTTTTCGTCACTTAAAACGCCTCATATATATTATATTTAGAATTGTTATTGAAAAGAGCATTGGTATTTGCCGGGTTTCCCAAGTTTGGATGGGCTAACTCTGTCCTCAATGTTCTCGTATAATTGATATCCAATTTAAAGTTGGCACTTTCTTTATTTACTCATAATTATGTTTTTATTTTTATAATAATAATAATAGAAATTTATTAGCATAATCAATATAAATTTTATTAATATTCAAAATTTTATTATATAGTAAATTATATTCTTGTGTTTGTACTTTCCATTATCCACCAAATAATTCACATAACAAAAAGTTATCTCATGTAACTTAAAATTTTATTTTGTGCTGTTTTATTTATTCTGTTCAATCCCTTAAATTTTACCAATCAAGAGTTATAAAGATCGAGATATAAAGAAGAAGAAAAAACATTAATTAAAAGATTTCTTGTTAGCTTAGCTTAATAAAGAGTGGAATGATCAAGTGATTTGTGAGTATTTTTTCTTTTGGTCCGTAAGGGGTAAGAGGTAAGAGGTAAGCTTATTGCTCATGGCTCTATATTTGTACTCCTACGCGAATGTGAATGAATTGTGCAACTGACTCAATTCTATAAAACTGAATTGTAATATCAGGATTGTCCTATTTACACATTTAGGATTGGTCTTGACATTTTATGGACTTATGATGAAACAATACACAAGGACTTTTTATTATGTAAAAATGGAAGATATTGTTGAGAAGTTTATAACAACATTGACACATCATATTTAATTAATTAAGCTAAACTCCCTTAATATATATGGACATTTTCACAAAACAACATACACATTTTCATTAAAAATAATATATCTTATTCATGAATTATATTTTTTTTCTCACATTATAATTATTTAATTTTTTTTAGCCTTCTTCGATCATGTGATCAACCCTCAGGACCGGCCACCTATGATATAAGATTTCCAACAACTCTTAATTCATCTTCATTGACAAAATGTTGTCATCACCAACCCTTGCTTCAATGTCTCAATTGTTCACTTCCTTGATTTCTTATCGTGAAGGAGTAACTGGCTATCAGACTTGAAATTCACTTTGAAGATCAAAGCCAAAATCTACTAATTAAAACGTACTTACACGGAAGAGGGTACCAAAAAAGAAAAAGAAAAATGTGGAGATTGAAGATAGCAGATGGAGGGAACAATCCATACATATTTAGCACAAATAATTTTGTGGGAAGACATATATGGGAGTTTGATCCTGAGGCAGGAACTGTTGAGGAGAAAGCTCAAGTCGCAGCTCGTCAAAATTTCTATGAAAATCGCTTCAAAGTCAAGGCATGCAGTGATCTACTTTGACGGTATCAGGTACATATGGCTTATTATAACAAAAAAGTTTAAAGGTTATCTACTATTTTTATTATCAAAAAAATCATAATTCTTAATTTGTATGCTTTTTAAAATATTTTTATAAAAATAATCTAACTTATCATAAATAAAAAATTATAATTACTTGATAATTTAAAATTATTTTACATTATTATCCTGCGTCGTTACCTTTAAACTCCTAAAAACTATCTCTCTTGATGAAATTTTACATGAAACGAAAATAGCCAATTTAGGAAACACAAAAACTACTAGCTAGTTATATGATTTAAAGTGTTTTTCAAATTTAGTCCATTTATATACTTCATAGTTGATCTTTTCAATCTAATTAATACCCGTATGTATGTAGTGTAAGTTTTGGTAAACTATTTTAGAAGGACTTTTAAAAGAAAAGAATATAAAGAAAAAAATAATTAACTTTTTTAAAAATTAAAATTAACTTCTCCAATAGTTAATTTGTAGATGCTCTTTCATATAATTTTTTCTAAATTTTTTTCTAAAAGATGTGATTCTTTTACAAATTATTTAAAAAAAATTAATTTTAATTTCTAAAAAAATTAATTTTATTTTTTTTTTCATATTTTTTTTGGTAAAAGTAAGACATTTACCCTAACACACCCATAATAGAGTAGTAGAGCACCATGTTGTTAGTGAAGTTAAAAGTTGCAGATAACGAGTGATCAATTCTTGTATCAATGAAAAGGAAATAAATGACAAGATCTCATCCCTATTATAACTTTTTTCTATAATTTTGATTTTTTTTCTTTAAAGATATAACTTTATTTTCTTGTTTTTATTTTTTCCGTTTCTGTTTATGGGACTTCGACAGATATTGAAAGAAAAAAATTTCAAACAAACATTACCTAACATGAAGATACAAGATGATGAAGAGATTACATACGAGAAAACTACAATCACCTTAAAGAGGACTGTCCATTACGTATCAGCACTACAAACTAGCGATGGTCATTGGCCTGCTCACCTTGCAGGTTGTCTCTTTTTTACCCCTCTATTGGTAAGTTTAACTTATTATTAAATATTTCTAGGCTTTAATATATTTTTTTCTCTTAAATTTAAGTCATTTTTTTGTCTTTTACATTTAAAGCTGTTTTTTTAGTTATGATAATTTGTATAATGAGATTTTTACTCCATATATAAACTGAGAGTCAAATATAAATTTGTCACAGCTTTTGATTGTCGAAAATTGCTATTCTATTTTAAAACTTTATTAAGTACAATTTTTATCAATTTAAAACCAACCGAATCAAGTCAATAAACAAAATTAAAGCAGCTTTTAAAGAAGTTGATGAGTTTTTAACTTTTATTGACTTATTCAGATAGTTTATAACTCTCTGAAATTGTACTTTAGAATGTAAAATAGAAAATTGTGCAAGATTAGAAAAAAGAAGTTTGCGAATATTAGAGATTAAAAATACAACTTTTGAACTTGAAGAATAAAAAAATACCCAAATTTAATGGATTAAAAACATAGTTTATATTTTTATTGAAAACTTTTATTATTTTTTCACTTTTATGGATAGATACTTCGTACGATGGACAAGATTATCAACCAAACACAAGTTGTTTCTCTAAGAAAAAGAGAGGTTAAATACTAGTTATAATTTCAAATTGAATTGCATACTGTCCTAGTTGATATCGATTAATTGTTGTAGATAATTTAGCGATGCACAATGAAATTATTATATGCTTCTTATGTTACCTTTAATTGTCAATAACTAGTTTTCATCCGTGCTATGCATGGTATTTATTTTAATTATAGCTTTACTTTTAATCATAGAAAATATTAAAAAATTCATATCCATTATTATAAAAATCTCAAATAAGATAAAATACAATATAAACTTTACAGCATATTATATTTTTCAAAAAACATTTTTTTATATAATATTTTGTTTTAGTAATGATTGACTATTAAAGGTTTGAAAATGGAACATATATACATTATCAAACTAGTAAAGACACATACTCAATAATCACTTTTTTTAAAGACTAAAATACTCATACACCGTTAATACAAAATCATTTTACATCGTCGATTAATTATAATTCATCATTTTAATGATTTTTGAAATAATTTTATAAAAGTTAATTATTTTATCATAAATTAATATTTTATCATAAATGAATGGTTAAACTTAATAACCACTCTAAACAAATAACTATTAAACTACTATAACAACTTTAAAACTTTGTATACTTGGTATTGACCAACTTTGATTTTCTTGGTTACAATATATTTTATGTAATGCATAATATAATTAGAAAATATTTTATGATGTTAGAGATTAAGTAATTTAAAATATTTTATAATATAAACATATTTAATGAATTAATTTCTTGTCTAATTTGAAAAAAAAACAAAAAAATATCATTAAAAACATTACATGAAGAGGAATTGTAAATTATAACTATAATTAATCGTTCATAATTAAAATATGTGTTATATAAAAAATATATATGCAGAAATCAAAATAAATAATAATTCAATTTTATAATATAATAAAATTATTTAATATTATCAATATATTTATAAAATGGGCTAATTTAAAATATTACTTATTCAATTTGCCAGATAAATTCTTTTTAATTAATTTCATTAATATATATAAAAAATATTTCCATGTAGAAGACATTTTATTTATAAAATTATGAAAAAAATGATTTTATACAAATTTACAGAAAAAATAAATTTATTTAGTGAAATTATAACTTATTTTAATAATTACTTATATAAATTTATCATTTATTTGATATAAAAATAACATCTTTTTATCCAAAACTATGCTTGTTAATATATTTAAGATCACATAGAAAATATTCGATAATTTTATTATTTATATGTTTATAGATAATATATTATAAATTCCAATGCATATAAGAAAAATCAATGAAAAATGATTGATTGAATATCCACTAAAATTAATAATAATACTATAAATATTGTATACTTATCGTTTTACAAATACTAAGTAATAATAGTCATTATTTTAAAAAAAAAATTCCATAGATCAAAGATACGTATATCAAGTCAAAGACTAATTTAATTTAATTTAATATTATTTTAATTACACTACTTATTTTCCTAAATAATCATGACTCTCGTTTAGGATAATTTTCTTGATGCCAACCTAGTTGAGACTAATTATTTTGTGATGATGCCTTGCTAGTTTCAAATTCATAAAAAAAGAAGTTATAATGAAACTAAGATCTTCTCAGCTGTATGAAAGTACTATAAAGAGAGAGAATGCCTTATAAGGTAAGGAGTAAATGTGATAATAAAGAAAAGTAAAAGAGAGGAAATGAATATTTACATGGTAGAAAATCAATCTTGTCCATTCGTAATTTATATCCCACAAATTAATCAATTAAACATTTAAAAGATGTATTAACAAATTCATATTTAAAAGATTCTATAACTAACATTTAATATTTACTTGCTGACAATATTACAGGTGATATGTGTATATATATATATATATATATATATATATATATATATATATATATATATATATATATAAGGATATCTTAATTCTATATTTCCAGAAAAGTATCGCAAATAGCTTCTTCGTTACATATATTGTCACCAGGTATATCTATTAAATTTTAATTTATCAACTTGACTGTGATATTAAAAAATAAAAGTGAACTAAATATTTAATTATATTTTTTCTCTTTTTTTAAATTATTGTATCAATGAATTATGAAAACCATTTCCATCATTTTGCATAATCAAGAAATTTGAAAATTTGCTATAACAACAAGTAATTAATACTAATTGATAAACATTAATTTGAAGAATGAAGATGGAGGTTTTGGACTACACATAGAGAGTCATAGCACCATGTTTTGTACTACACTAAATTACATATGCATGCGAATTCTCGAAGAAAGGCCCAATGAAAGTCTTAAGATTGCTTGTGTTAAAGCAAAGAAGTGGATTCATGATCATGGTGGCATAACACTTATGCCTTCATGGGGGAAATTTTGGCTTTCGGTATGAATATTTTTATATAACATTTAAATACACAACATACTCATCTATGTTACTAATTTAAATAATCTTATACTTGTAGGTACTTGGTATAGTTGATTGGTGTGGAAGCAACCCATTACCTCCTGAATTTTGGATCCTTCCTACTTTTCTCCCTATGCATCCGGGTTAAATGAATTATTTTTTAATTGTTACCCTTTGTGGAATATATAGTTACACCAAAAGTAACTCTAAGAGTATTACACTCCATCCTCACCATTCATTATCTTAAAATTTAATGGTTAAGATTAGTGACTCATTACAACCATATTAGATTTTAAGAAAATGAATGGTGAGGATGGAATGTAACTCTCTTAAAGTTATTCTTGGTGTAACTTGATCACTCCTCATATGTGTGTGTGTGTGTATATATATATAGGAGTTGCTAATGTCTACACTAGTTTGGAGGATGTGAGCAATCACACCAAAATATTTGGACTAAAATATCCCTTTTTTTGTGCTTTAAATAAGGGTATTTGAATAATTTAATATTTAATTAAATATAAAACATTTCTCTTTTTCTATCCTAATCAATTATTTTCTCCTCGAATAATTTTTGTCATAAATGAAGAGAGAAAACATATTTTCTTAATTAATCAATAAATTACTATAATATCCTTACAAAACTATTTTAAATAAAAAATAAGGAATATTTGAGTCCAAATATTTTGGTGTTGGTTGTTAACATCCTTTAATCTAAAGTGACGTTAACAACCCCCATTAATTTTATATTGGGTTAGGATCAATTGACAACAAGGTGTCAAATTGAACTTTGACACCAAATCTCAACCGTTAAATTAAAATCATTCAAAATCGAATTAAAACCTCATTTAACCATAAAATATCTAAAAGATTTAATCTATCATGTTCTAACATGTATTAAATCTTTCATCACTATCGTCATGATAGTCATTGGTGGCGACAGCAACAACGAGGACGACCATGTTGATAGCGGCGACAGTGATCATGGAGGCACTCATGGTGGTGGTTGTAGTGATAGATATGATAGTAGTGATAGTCATGATAGTGGTGTCAGTGACCATAATGATGGTGGTGACAATTATGATAATGATAATGAATTTTAAATATTTAAAATGTAATAAATTAAATATTTTGATTATATACTAGATAATCTATTAGAGATTTTATTATTAAATGAAATTTAATTTGAATTTTTTTAATGAGTTAATAAAAGTCATTAGATTTAATTAAAATGAATGGTTGAGATTTGGTATCGAAGTTTAATTTGACACCTTTTATATATATATATATATATATATATAATCGAGTATAAAATATTTAATTAGTAAATTGAGTATTGACTTATTATATGTTCACCTTAAATATGCAACTAAAATGTGGTGTTATTGTCGATTTATATACATGCCTATGTCTTACTTATATGGGAAGAGATTTGTGGGTCCAATAACACCATTAGTACAAAATTTGAGAGAAGAACTTTTTATTCAACCTTATGATGAAAATAGTTGGAAGAAAGCGCGTCACAAATGTGCAAAGGTAAAATACTTGACCATTATCGAATAAATGTCATATGTATCATGGATATACTTTTAAATTTAGGAAAAATATAAAATATAATTTTAAAAAGAAGAGTTCTTCTAAAAAATATTTTAAATTATAAAAAATACGTAATTAATTAAAGTAAAATTAAAAAAAGATTAAAAAGGAAAATACATTTAATATTATAAAAAAAAATACATAACATTATTAAATTTGAAAAATGAATACCTTATGTAACAAAGAGAATATATGTTTAAATTCTTTACCATAAAAATGATAATTGTCAATTTTATGCATTACAGGAAGATATTTATTATCCTCATTCTTGGATACAAGATCTAATATGGGATAGTTTGTATGTACTTACTGAGCCACTTCTTACACACTGGCCTTTCAACAAGTTGGTTAGAGAAAATACACTTCAAGTAACAATGAAACATATCCATTATGAAGATGAAAATAGTTGCTACATAAGTAGTGTATGCTTGGAAAAGGTAGGCATTATAATATTGAAACACACACACACACACACACACACACATATATATATGGGGTTTCAAGTGAGAACAACTTTTAATATGAGAACAAATAATTCTAATCCTTGGATTACAATTAAAAATCATAAATGCATAAGTTCAAAACCCCAATTTTAAGTGCATGATTCTACCCCCCCTCTCTCAATTACAATTACATTTTCTCTTTGCCTTTTTGTCCAATTATTGATGGGACAACACAACACAAGTAAAGAGGCAGCACAAACACAATTGAATCTCTTTTCTGAATGTTGGGGTTCTTCTTCTTCTTCTTCAACACGTCCATGGTAAAAGGGACCATAACTGTGGTAACAGAAAATAAAAAAAAACATTAGAAATATTAACAAAACCAATATGGCCATGCTGGATCCAACATGGTCGTGCTGTTGGTGCAGAGAGCATCAACATGACCATGGTAACACGACCGTGTTGCTGTGTGTGATGTGCCATCCATGCAATTGTGAAAAAAAATTAAATAGAGATTCAATTGTACTTGTGCTGCCTCTTTACTTGTGCTATGTTGTGCCATCAATAATTGGGCAAAAAGACAGAAAGAAAACGTAATTGAGAGAGAGAGAGAGGTGGGTAGGATTTCATAGTGATGCACTTAAAATTGAAATTTTAATTTGATGTGTTTATTACTTTTAATTGTAATCAAAGGGTTCAAGTTATATGTATATAGTATGCATAAATTGAAATGATGTACAATTTGTAGTTTTTTTTCCACAGAAGGAATTCATTCAAATATGCTACTATCATTTTTGAATTATTCAGGTTTTATGTACGCTTGCTTGTTGGGTAGAAGATTCAAATGGAGATGCTTTCAAGAAGCATCTTGCAAGGATCCCAGATTATTTATGGATATCAGAAGATGGAATGACCATGCAGGTACACATTGGATTGTGATTCTTTTCTTCTTCAATAAAGCTATCATCATATTTGAATACAAGATTGATCAACAAATAAAAAATATTTGAATACAAGATACCATTTATTATAATATCCAATAATAACTTATAACCTTAAAAAGATAAATTATATAATTCATTTGCCTATATAATGCAGGGAATTGGTACTCAATCATGGGATATTGGTTTCATTATTCAAGCTCTACTCGCTACAAACTTAATTGATGATTTTGGTCCTACACTTGCAAAAGGATATGATTTTCTCAAGAAATCTCAGGTCAGCTTAAGTTTCATGATATGTATATGATAAAATCACAATTCCCTTTTCCAAGTTAAAAAAGAAACTTCTCATTTGAACTAACTTCATCCATGTTGTAAAAATCACCTAAGGAATTATTTTGCCATAGTTTTATTTAATTTATATATTGACCAGACCAATTAAATAATGAAATAATGAAGTCAAAGTAACTAATTACTTGTTAACTATTTGCTTACTCAACTTATATATTGACCATAACAATTATAATATATGTTCTAGTTTGATCAATAAAAAAATGATTTGACATTATAATGTTCTAATTCTGTAGGTTACAGAAAATCGTTTCGGTGATTTTAAAAGTATGTATCATCACTTTTCTAAAGGGTTGTGGACCCTTGCTGATAAAGATCATGCATTGCAAGTTTCTGATTGTACTGCAGAATGTTTGAAGGTAACTAAATACTTAAGTTACACACATTTTAATTTGTGAAAAAGCTTCAAGATTATGTAATTTTTGTTTATATCATGCATGCTTTGTACTAAATTTATGTTTTATATATTAAATTTATTTTGGTTGATTAAGTAGGTAATTAGTAAAAGGTTTTTCTTTTACTTTTATGTTTTATATTAAATTTATTTTTTTTCCTCATATTTTATTTGGATAGGCTCTTAAATGAATATATTCAAAATATTCTCTTTATACATTAAATAAATCTTCGTTATTGTGCTCCAATATATTAAATTGGCAAATAATCACTACAAGAAAAACTGATTTTAGCAACCAATTTATCCATTTTTAACTTCATCAAATTAGTCTTTAAACATATTAGAGATTGATTTAGAATCTAGTCTAGTACAATTAAAACATTGGTAGTTAATTATTGAGACTAAATTAAATATTGTTTCATAAACTATTTTAGCGACCATTTTAATGACATTAAAAATCACTTTAGAGACTATCTAGTTTTTAATCTTGAAAATAGTTTTTAAAGTAATTGCTGTTGTGACTAAAAATTTCAATCTCCAAATCAGTCAATATTTAATGAATTTCTTGTAATAAATATATTGAGAGTTATTTATTTTTTTAGTTTATTATTTCTTGTGTCATTCTCAAGTTCTTTCCATTTTTTTAAATATGCATGTCTTTCTCTATAATTTAAAATCTTTAATATTTTTTCATTTTATCAAATATTACTTTATATTTATTTTTCTTGTATATGTTTTGTTTTAAAAAAACTTCAATTTGATTATTATAGAGTAAAAATGGAGGCATGGCTGTGTGGGAGCCAGCAAGAGCTCAAAAATGGTTGGAAGTAAGTCTTACAATAATTAATGTTCAACTGTATACAACATCATTATTGACAAATTGTTTTGATACCTAATCTTAATGGATTAATTATCTTTGTTTTTAATTCTAGCTACTCAACCCTGCGGAATTCTTGGCCGACATAGTGATTGAGCACGAATATCCAGAATGCACTGGAGCAGCACTCCAAACTTTAGTGTTGTTCAAAAAGCTATATCCAGAGCATAGGAAGGAAGAGATAGAGAATTTCATTACCAAAGCAATAAAATTCATTGAAGATACACAATTAGAAGATGGTTCTTGGTTTGGATATTGGGCAGTTTGCTTCACTTATAGCTCTTGGTTTGCGCTTGGAGGTCTAGCTGCTGTTGGAAAGACTTATACCAATTGTGTTACCATTCGCAAAGCTGTGAAATTTCTACTAAAAATACAAAATAAGGATGGTGGATGGGGAGAGAGCTATCTTTCATGTGCAAAAGGGGTTTGTAATTAAATGAACATTTATGATTATAACTTCTTTCAACTTATAATTCTAATAAATATTATTAATGATACCTTAATGGTTGTTATGTACAATGAAGATGTATGTACCTCTTGAAGGAAATCAATCAAATGTTGTACAAACAGCTTGGGCTCTAATGGCTTTAATTCATGCTGGGCAGGTATTTTTCTTTGGATATGCATTTGTGTAAGAGACTATGAGTCCATTTAATGTATCTTGGAAATCAATATGTTTATTTATTATCATATCCAAAATAAAGGTTGAATAAGTTTTCTTCTTCTTTTTCTAATTTTTGCATGTAGGCTAAGAGGGACCCAACTCCCCTCCACAATGCAGCAAAGTTACTCATTAATTCTCAATTAGAAGATGGTGATTGGCCTCAACAAGTATGTTTCGAATCTCAATCCTTTGAATTTGTTAATATGTCTCTTGTTAATGTATATGCTCATGTTATAATAGTAAGAAATAGTTATTTAATGATCAACTAAAATTAAAACCTTTTATTTAAGTAATATCCATAATATAATTTTGTTTTTGGTCTATGCTATTTTGTTTTAAAATCACACACACCCACACACATATTTATAAAAGAATGTTGCAAATGAGAACACTTTTAAAAATGAGACATGAGAACAACCGTTGATAGTTCTAAGATCACAATTAAAAAAAAAATTCAGCTAAGATTAAAAATTAATTCAAGAACAAGTTTTAATCTTTGTTGCATATTATTTTTAATATTAATTTAATATCTAATGGTTAAGATAGACAAGAATTAAGTATTTACTTTAAATTTTTAATTTTTATTTGTAACTTATTTATGGCAGGAAACCGTTGGAGTATATATGAGAAGTTGCATGATTCATTATCCATTATATAGAAATGCTTTTCCAATGTGGGCTTTGGCTGAATATCGTGTGAATGTCCTATCACTCCCAACTATGGTTTAACTTGAAAAGTTGTGACTTAAGAAAGACAATTACATACCAATAATAATAAAAATCTAGCAAATAAAATCAAAGTTGTTAATCAAGTTTAATAAGTTTATTTCTATTATGATATTTTCTAATTTTGAAACAAATATCTTGTATCAAAGATTACAAAAATAAAGGGACTATTATATGTTTGTATAATTAAATAGAGTTAGAATGAAATTACAAGTTTTAAATTAATTTTTGAGTTTCACATTTGTATGAGATTTATGGTTATCTATTACCCTCTAATGGAACATGCTTCCATTGGAGACACACATCTTAAACTTATATTAAATAAAGACAATCTTTTCCATGAATAAAGACTTATGTCTACAATTAATTTAATCTCAAATTGATTTTTATAAGACAAAAGTGAGTGACTTTTGTTGCGTGAATTTATTATTTACCAAATTCTGAAGAAATTATAATGCAAAAGTTGATACTGTTCTATCCTTCAAACATTTAACAAAGGTTTCAACAATAGAGCATATTATGATGAAACCAATATAACCATTTATAAAAGCTAAGCTAGAGAGCACAACAAATATGGTTATGGACATGTGCTTGACCCTTTATAATTTTTTTTTCTTCAAAACTTTTCATTTAATCTTTTTCAAAAGAAAATAAATGGTATTTTTTTTTCTTGTTGATTTAAACCTGGACGCCAAACTTACTACTAAAAGAAAACATACTAAAAGAAAACATATAAGTCATTCATACACACAAATTGATGCCTCATGTCATGATTCTTACAAGTTATATATGACTAAATACTATCAACTACAACCATTTGAATATATAAGTCATTTTTTCTAGTTTATTTTTTCTTTTTGATGCGTCAGAAATTTCTCATGTTCTTTTAAGTAGAGATAAACTTTTATGTAAAAAGAGAAAAAAAAACTTTTATGTAAGTTGCAAAAGTAGATAACATTTCACTTTTTAGTATTTGTGTAACAGTTTTGTGACAATTATAACTTTTATTTTTTTAACTCAACCTCAGAGTGTTATTTATATCAGGTAAGCTTTGTCTAGTAAATTAATTCTTATTATTTGTTTTTATGCTCAATTGAATCTGATATTATTTGCTCAATTGAGTTCTTGTTTTTAAGGGATGAAGTTAAAGGAAATGGCATATAAGACTCAATTAAACATTTTTAACAAATATTATGAATTGAGAAAAAAAATTGATAATTAAGCCTATCATTTATTATTATAAGAACATGTTTAAACACTTTTCAGTTTTCATTTTTTTTATAATCTATTTTCTATTTCAATAACTTCTTAGGCTAGAAAAACTACAAAACTAACCCTATCCAATTTTTTAACACCAATCTAATGTGACACTACTAGAAAAAACACTTTTAACATCAGTTCTTTGAGTCTTTTAACATTGGTTTTGATAGAATCGATGTCAAAATTTATATCCACATTGGTTTTCGTAAGAACCAATGTTAAATTTGCATAACTTTTTAATTTGTTTTTCCTATTTGAAATTAGCTCAATCTGTAATTTCTGAACCAAACCTGTAATAAATTGTCGAGTAGTATTAGTAATAAATTATAAACTCTAAACTAGTGATGCAACAATGGTATCAAAGTTATAAACAAGCAAATTAGGTAATTAATACAAGTTAAACTATTCTAAACATCCACTTTTAACCGTGGTGTACAAAACCCATATGTATGTATATTCTGTTTTTCAAAGAAATATTTGTCAAAACATTAAATTAATCTGGTGAGATTCAACAGTCGATGTAATGATGTCCTTGAAGGATGCAATTGGAAGCCTGGATCTCTTCTCATTGATCTGCATGAATGGAAAGCAAAATACCCATTCATTACTATGACATGTTACATATACAGAAGATGGGTAATAATTAATATGATAGAATCCAACCACAAAATACATAAACAATGTCTATGCAATGTAAAAACCAGAAAAAAAAAGGCACCAGTTTCAAGTCAGAGGGATTCTTCATTTTGGTTGAAAGTCCTCCAATTTCTTAGTAATTTCAACTTTGCTCATATAAGGCCTGCGGAAAAAATCATATTCCTTTTGTTCTGTTCTGTCAGTAGTGTCACTATATGCTCCAATCATCTCTCCACAAAGTTGTTCATCACCGGATGGATAAGGCATTAATAAACCTCCTAGCACCTGCTTTGACTCTTCAGAAAATGTGAAACAGGGAAGAGTCTCCAACTTGGTAGTGGTGTAATTCTTCTTTTCAATTTTGTGCATAGACACTTTCCGTTTAATCCAACTCCTCCACAAAACACAGGTTCCTTATCAAGAAAACAATATGTAAAACTCAATAAAAAACACATTAGTAAAAATGTAAATTAATTCTTACACAATGAAAAGGAAAATTTCATTTGCAATTTTATCAGATCTATACTTGGCAGTTAGAAATTACCCCGAATTTTCAACTCTAACCCCCATTTTCTGGGATAATTGATGCACTGCAACACATTTTTCAGGAGACAAGTAAAATTCAAAATTGTACACTGCAGACAAAAGAAATATTCTATGAATGTAAAGGAAATACAATCCGCATATGCCAAACAAACTGATACCAGCTATATAATCATCCTTTGAAGATTCAAATTTAACAAAATGCCAAAACGAATGCCCAATTCTCCAGAACGGTTCAAGAAAAGACCACTAAATCAAACTAACTGGTTTTCTAAACAACAAAAATTGTAACCCAAATCATATTTCCATGTAAAACAGATAAACAACACAAAATACTCCATGGGTATTCTTTAGTCAGTATAACAAATGAGGCCCACATCATATTTCTGCATAAAATAAACAATAACCCCAAAAAATAAATCATGGGCAACGTAAAGGAGCCAAGCCTTCATCTTCTGATGCTAAAATGTTTTCCAATATCTGTGAAATCTGAACCTTTTTGGGTTCAATAACAATGGAATGCTGATGTTGAGGTGGCTCTGGCTCCTCTTTCCTTTGAGATTGCTTCAACATGTCAACCTGAATCAAAAACGGAGGGGAAGTATAGTCTCTCACACAATAATAAAGACTGGATGCCAAACGAGTTGTGTCCCAATACTTGGTCTGATTCTGCAGAAGATGTGAAATGAGGAAGATTCTCCATCATGGCAGTGTGGTATCCCCACTTTTTGGTTTTGTGAATAGATACTCTCCTTTTAATCCCATCCCTACAAAAAATGTAGGTTCAATATGAAAAATAAAATAGAAATGTGAAACCAAATAAAGACAATGATTTAGCAACAATTCCATTCCAGACACAATAATATAATTCTTAGATATATAGAAAGGATTTCTATACGTGCTAAACTTAACACTCACCAAGAAAGAGTATATCTTAAATCCATTCCATTACGAATGCTATACATTAATGCACCTTCTTCACGAGACAATTTAAATTCAAAATTGTAGATTACAAGAAACAAAAACAAAAATGGCGGATCATGGATGGATAATAATAATAATAATAATAATATAAAATGAACAAAGTAATATAAGTTTTTCAATGTCCATAATTCCTTATGAACTAACTAACCAAACGAATTTGAAAATTAACAATACCAATTAGCGAAATCAAACAAAGAATTTAGACAAGGATTGCCAAGTTATTCCTCAAAAAATTGAACTTAAGAAGATAAAATGCTCACTGTCTATAAAAAAGTATGACTAAAAAATATGTAGAAACAATGGTATAAAAACATATTTTGCCCAAAAAACTAAAACATAAAAGATTAAAAGTGATGTCTTGTAGATTTTTTAGTAGCAAACAATGGTATAAAAGTCGTTACAAAACTAGTGTTATTAATAAACTAAAAAATATTCTAATATCATAAAAATAATTAATTAAGAAGATAGTTAATATTTACAAAATACCATTAAAAGTTTAAAATTGACAATAAAAGATAATATAAAAAAATATTATATGTAATTATTATTTTTACAGAACATTATTTTGGTCCCTATAAAGATTTTAGTCAAGCTCCACCACTGCATCCAAATATATTATTTATTATCTAACTTATATTAATTCATGTAGCTTAATATTAATAAAATAAAATAAAATATGTAATATCATAACTAAAACCCAAAAGAATAATAAAAATAAGTTTTATAATGAAACTATATTAATTTGTAATATGATTTTTTAATTTTTTTCAAGGTCGGGTATAAATTTTCAATCTTTTTTAACACAAACCAGGTCATGGAGTTTAGTTAGTGATTATTGATTTAATTATTAACATTAACATAATGACCTAGTACATTGATAAATTTTTTAAATTCAAAAGTAAAGAGAGAAATAAAGGAGATGGAGAATAGTGAGTGCCTGAGTGGGCATTTGAGGAAAAAAAAGAAAAAACAATTAAAAGATAATATTGCTAATGAGTTATTAGAATGATGTATTTATTGAATGTGTGTAGGAAAAAGCCACACCTCATATCTATTTATATTGAAGAAACCCTCAGTAATCGATTACATCATATAAAGATAAAAAGAAATAATAACTAATAAGATAATATAAAGATAATAACTATAAAGATAATATAAAGATAATAACTACCAAGATAATATAAAGATAATATATATTCTAACACCCAATGTAATTAACCCTGGGACTTGTGAGAGACTTAGTGAACATGTCTGCAAGTTGATCTTTAGAATTGACAAAATCAGTAGTAATTGCTCCTGAGAGTATCTTCTCTCTCATAAAGTGACAATCTATCTCTATGTGTTTGGTTCATTCATGGAACACCGGGTTTGATGTTATGTGAATGACAACTTCATTATCACAAATTAGTTTAGTGGCAGTAATGTCTCCAAATTTTAACTGTTGGAGAAGTTCCCTAAGCCATGTAATCTTGCAAGTGGCTACTGCCATCGCATGATATTCAACTTTGACACTTGATTTGGCAACTATCTTTTGCTTCTTGCTTTTCCATGAAATCATATTTCCTCCAATAAGAACACAATATCCAAAGGTGAATTTCCTATCTGATGGTGATCCTGCCCAATCAGCATCAGAGTAAGAAATGATGTTGGTATTGCCTTTGTCTTCATACAATAGTCCATGACCTGGTGCATTCTTGATATATCGAAGGACACGGGTGACAGCATCCCAATGACCTTCACAAGGTACTTTCAAGAATTGGCTCAACACACTAATAGCAAATGTAATGTCTGGTCTAGTGACAGTGAGGTAATTAAGCCTACCTACAAGTCGTTGATACCTTCCCGGGTCTTTCAAAGGCGCCCCCTGACCCAAAATAAGCTTAACATTAGGATCCATAAGAGTATCACTTGGATGACAATCAAGCATTCCAGTTTTCGTCAGAATGTCTAAGGTGTATTTTCGCTGGGAAAAGGCAATACTAGATGAGGATTGGGAAACTTCAATGCCCAAGAAGTACCTAAGTGGACCCAAATCTTTAGTCTAAAACTGAGTGTGGAGGTGAGACTTGTGACGAGTAATTCCAGTTGAGTCATTGCCAGTGATGACGATGTCATCAACATATACAATGAGATAGACACACAAACTAGATGGAGAATGGAGGGAAAATACTAAGTGGTTAGCTTCACAACAAATCATACCAAACTCAAGCAGAGCTTAGCAGAAACGACCAAACCAAGCCGGGGGGGATTGCTTCAAATCATAAAGGGAGCGACGAAGCTCACAAACAAGGTGTGAGCCACCAGAAATAGTAAAATAGGATGGTTGATCCATGTACACCTCTTCTTGCAACTCACCATGCAAGAAGACATTTTTGATGTCCAGTTGCTGAAGAGGCCAGTGTCGGATGGCAGCCATAGCAAGAAAAAGACGAACAGATGTGATTTTGGCCACAAGAGAAAAAGTGTCACTATAATCTAGACCAAAATTTTGAGTATAGCCCTTAGCCACCAAACGAGCTTTGTAGCGATCAATGGTACCATTTGGTGCAATCTTCACCGTATAAACCCAACGACACCCGATAATGGATTTGTTGGGAGGCAAGGGAACAAGCTCCCATGTGCTAGCATCCAATGCAACCATTTCTTCCAACATCGCTTGTTGCCAATTTGTGATAATGAAGTTGCCATTAACATAGCATCGAACTTGGTGTCCAAAAGTATGTGGAGTGAAGTTACGCAACAGTTATTCATGTACCATGTCATAGGTAGGAATTGTAGGACCTGATAAAATTTGATTGCGGACTGCCTCAAGGTCCGGTGTGAGTCCAACAAGAGCAACTACAATGAAGAACTGCTCGCGTTGTTTGTAAAATGTATTTGCATCACTAGTAAAAGGCATGAGAGTGGAATATTCCGGAATCAAACGATCAAGTTTACCAAGATATGTTTGCATGTCCATGTTCTCCAGCTTAATATTCATCAAGTTGGTGAGTACATTGTAAAAATGATGAACATCGTTTGAATAAACTTTCTTGGCCTTGGTCCACACATCATAACAAGTGGTAAACACCTGGAATTGTGCTTGGAGGTTGGAGGCAAGGGAGAACTAGACAGCGCTACATAATGAGGCGTCAATTTGCGTCCAATGTGGTTGCTCCGCGATGGGAATCGACGTTGTCGGAGTGATCAAGTAGGCAACACGGCCTTGGCCTTGGAACCACAACTAAAGAGAAGCAACCCAAGTACTATAGTTCGCTGTCCCGATTAATTTTTCGCACGAAATCAACGGAACAGTAGTAAAAGTCACTGTGAGAGTTGCGACCATGAGAGAACTTCACCAAAAATGCCAAATAGGAGGGTGGGAAGGTTTGTCGAAACAAGGCATACCTTGAAGGAAAGAAGAAAAAGGAAAAAAAAATTAAACCTAACTCTTTGATACCATATTAGAATGATGTATTTATTGAATGTGTGTAGGAGAAAGCCACACCTCATCTCTAATTATATTGAAGAAATCTTCAGTAATTGATTACATCATATAAAGATAAACAGAAATAATAACTACTAAGATAATATAAAGATAATAACTATAAAGATAATATAAGGATAATAACTACCAAGATAATATATATTCTAACATGAGTAAAAGTAAATAGTTTAATATGTTCTATAATTTTGATTTTTTTAATGATATAACTTTATTTTCTTGTTTGTAATTTTTTTCATTTTTGTTTATGGGGCTTCAACAAATATTGAAAGAAAAAAAAATTCAAACAAATAGTACCTAACATGAAGATACAAGATGATGAGGAGATTACATACAAGGTACTGTTCACGCAATATTCATAACACTTTGAAAAAAAAAATTGAAGAAAAATACATATTTTTTCTTCTTTATTCTCTCTCTTCCACCACATTATCTTGTCCTATTTTACTTTTTTCTCTCTCTTGTTTTTAAAATTATTGAATAAACTTCTTCATTATCATTGGGACCAACAACTTTTTAATCAATTGTATGTGTTATTTACATCTTTTATTAATAAGTTGTTGGTCTGAATAGTAATGAACTTGCTTTACTTAAGCAATGACTCACATTAGAGTCTTGTAAATGCAAAAAAACGTGGTTGGTAGGGGATATAATGATCTCTAGTATGATATAATATATTATTTTATGTTCATATAATATAATAATATTATTTATAACAGAATGTTATATATTATAAAGTATATTTTACTTTACAATAATAAAATAATAATAAATATTATTATTATTATTAATATTACGAATTGCATTAAGATAATTAATGATAAAAAAGATATTTTGGTTAATTTTACATTCATTTACTTGTGATGTCCATTGTCCACCAAACCACACATAAGACAAAAAGTTATCCAGTAATTCTAATATTTGTTTTGTGTTGTTCTTCTTGTACTGTACCATTATGCGTATCAAATTTATAATTTGCATTATACATTCTTTAGTTCATCTCTACAGTGCCAGCCAAACAGAAATTTGTGACAACTTTTACTTGTCTAGGATTAATTTTCTATTTTAAATTTTAAATGCATTTTTTGTCAATTTAAAACTACTAGAATGAAGTAAAAAAAAAGAAAAAAGAAAATTAAATCAATTTTTAAAATAATTAATGAGTTTTTAAATTTTTTTATTTACTTGACTAAGTAAACTCCTAAGGTTGGGAAAATCATTAAGTAAATTAAGACATTGTGCAATGACAATTCCAAACTTGATATTTTTATAATCATCGGTATAAATGTTGTTTATCACTTGATGACAACCCATCTCAATAATGGCATCCTCAATCTCAACTTCACGGACACAACTAAGAGTCTTCTTCAATGCCATGTCCTCTCCTTCATTGAAAAAGGGGGAGACGGGAGATTCAAATGTCTTCATTTAGTTTTTGGTATTTGTATAATGTCAAGTTCTCTTTTCCTTTTAAGCCAAAACATGTATAGGTGTTGGCTATATATTATTTGTTTTAGATTTAGGCTTTGATTGATATTTTCAAATGTCTTTAGGCTTAATCTTTATCTCATTCACTTGATAAATTCTTGCAAAATGTTATTGAATATCAATTTGATATATAAGGGATTGCATGATGGTTACAAACTTATATGTAAATTTAAATTCATTAACATTGTTCTATATTCTAATTTTTGATAGAAACAATCAATTACTACATTATGTGCAATTGATTACAATTAATTTTTCAATAGAAGAAATTTGCTCTTACTTGTTATAATCGATTATCACATTTGGTGCAATCAATTACAATTGAAAACAAACACAAGAACTCTTATGTGTGACGATATAATCGATTACAGCTAAATACAATTGATTACAAGTGTTTCTGTTAAGTTCTCAGACTCTCTTTTAATGAATATAATCGATTATATTTTGAAAACAATAGAAATTTTTTGGCAAATGATATTAGTTCATAAATCTTTTCGAAAGAGCACAGTATGCAAGACAAATAGATGTAATCACAAGACAACAAGTAGAAACTTGTTTTTATACGGTTCACTCTAACTGAGCTACGTCTAGTTCTCCTTTAACAATTGTTAAAGGGTTCCACTATAATCAACTGATTACAAAACAAGTATTCTTCATTGCCACTTCTAGCTACAAGTACTTTCTATGTCACTATTGGCTACAAGTATTCTAAACCACTATTGGTTATAAGTATGAATCTCCCCTAAGATTATACTTCCCAAGTATTCTTTTATCACTAAGCCACTCTTGGTTTTCTATACAAATATGTATAAGATTCAGATAACTCTCAAAGAGAGGATATGATCAATTGTTAAATCAGTATGAGCTTGTAGAAGATAAATATTCTTTTTTCTCTTAGCTCGTGTTTCTTTAGCTTTTCTAAAAGAATGCTTTGCTTGTTGTACAGATTGTTTTGAATGGATTCGTTTTAGTTCATTAGTCTTCTCATTGCATGGAAGCTTCTATATGTAGTGAGCTTCATGAATTTGAAGGTTTGAGAAGATTAGTTTCAGTTGTCTCACAGTTGAGTGTTGAAGTTGCTTTAGCTAGGCTTGATTTGATGGGAGCAGTATCCTATCTTTTCACAACTTGCTTTTAGCTTTTAAGTGAGCTTCTCAAAGCTTATTAGTTCTTTGGCTATACCTACAAACTTCACACATTTCGAGACATGCAAACAATATGAGGAATAGAAGAAAGTAAATCAGAGCATCTTCCTTTCTTTTTGTTACAGACAATGCATTGTTAAATGATAGGGATATTAAGTCAATGCATATTCCTTAGCACGTGCAGCAGAATAGTTACAAACTTAGTCTGGATCAAAACATACATTGTCTAACTTGATAGTCATGGTCTGGTCTGGCGTCGAATATCGTCTGGCTTGATAGACATGGTCTGGTCTAGCTTCAAACATCTTTGACCCTGATAGACATGGTCTGGTTTGTTCCAAGATTGCTCGTAAGTCCTTCTATGAATTGCATGGTTTGTTCCAAAGCTTATTTTAGTCTAATTAAAATCATTACCGATGCTTGATAAAATATTACGAGTTATCAGATAGTTAAAGCATAAGTAAGAGTTTGAGTGATTATACCATTATCTATTCTCACTTTGATTTCCTGAAATCACTTAGTCTAAAATCATTGGTTGATCAATTATTATCACATTTGTTATCATCAAAACCCATCAAAGAATTATGGGCCAGACATCATCCAATGTCTTGGTTCTAACAATCTCCCTATTTTTTATGATGATGACAACACATGTTATAATTTTGATTAACAGACAATAAATCATAGACATTTATGTATCAGAATGCAGATTATTTCATGTCATATAAATATGTGCAGTTATTAACATGATGAACTTCCCTTAAGTTTATCATGCATATGCATATGACAGATTAAGGCATGAAATAATTAAAGCAGATAATAATAGACAGTAAGTGAATTGAGTAAAAATTAGTGAGTCATTCACTATTTTTATTGAAGAACTCAAGCATTGTCTAGAAAATTTTATACATCCAAAATTCTCTCCCCCTTTGTCATAAACAAAAAGGTGGAGGATGGAGTAGAAAATTACCATCACAGTCAAGGTTTGGAAGGTGGGCTTGACTGTTTGGTTGAGGATTCTCCAACTTCTGATGGAGCAGTGGTTGCAGGTGGATCTTCTTATGGTGGTGGTGGAGTTGGAGGTACAATAGTGCATGGAACAAGAATAGCAGCAATGGAGACGTTGAAGACAATTGTCATCTCCTTGATGATGCTAGCTCTTTGCTCGTCTAATTTGGTGTTGAGTTGAGCTTCAACTTGAGCAACAACTTCAACAGATATTCTTGATTCTAGCTTGGATTCCAATCTAGATTCCAAGGCAATTTCAAGAGCTGTTGTGTCAAGTTGACTGTTTGACTGTGTTGCAACATTAAGTGGTATGGCTGCAATGGGTGTGCTCGATCTTGACTGAGTGGACACCATATCAGTGCACTGTTGGGCTGGTGTAGATTCTGCAAACTTTTCAGCCAAGTCTACAGCTTGCTTAACAGCAAGTTTAGCAGCCTGAGTTGCCTCAGCCTCTTACTTCAAGGCCAACTCTTTGAGTCTGTTTTCTTCTTCTTCCTTAGCCTTCTTCTCTTGAGCCAGATCATTAAGTCTTCTCTCCTCTTCTTAAGCTGTTAATATAACTCTTAGTCTAATAACCTCTTGTAGGATTCTTGCTTCTTTAGTTGCTTTAGTTGTAGCTATTAAGGCTTGAGCAGCTTTGTACTCAACATAGTACTCAGCAAGCATCTTCTTAGCATCAGCTTCATCTCCAAGGGTATGAGGGGTTAGTAGAGTGGGAACAACCACTGTGTTTAACATATGAATGAAACTGCTAGAGGAAGAGGAGCCTTCACTGACAGTGTCAATCGTCTTCTTTTCTTAATCTGAGAGGTTTGATGACCCTGTGGTGTGGAGCATGTCACTCATCACGTTTTTCCAGTAGATGTTAGCGTCTGATTTTGTGTTTTCTGGTGGCTATACATGCTTTGGTTGAGGCAGAGGCTCAATGTCTGGTATGTGCTGTGGGAGATTGTCTACTCTTGCAATCTTCTTCCCCTTCAGTTTGTTGGGGTTGACAGTTGGCAGCCTTGGAACGATACAGTCTAGAGCGACATGTATATCAGTTTCTTCAGAAATATAAAGGCTTGGAAGATACAACTGTTTAGGGGCTGTGCATTGAATCTTCAGATTGCACAGGGCCTTATATTCAACACATGTGGCCTTGAAGGTTGGATGATTGGGGGCAACTCCTCGTGTGATTAGCCAAGGAGGTCGAATTAAGACCCTTGGTCTCAACAGATAACACAATGCACACGATGCATAGTTCTGACAGTGGCCTCTAGTTGCTTCTTCTCATCTTTAATTAATTCAACTAACAGTGCTAGTTCCACTGGGAAATAGTCCAATCCTTCTCTTATACAGTTATACCAGTGTTCAATTTCATATACTAACTAATGCATCTGAGGGGTGGCAGAGCATATTCTTCCGGCTGTAGCCTTCTCGCAAGATTTGCATCATTTTCAACAACATTTAGAAGAATTGTATTGTGAATGGGCCTCTAAAAGGGAATGATCCCTTGATTGATCTATAGAGGAGGAAGTTTCTTCAGTTTTGCTTCCTTGACAACAGCTACAATCATGTTGTCTATAAGTGGCTCCATCTGAGTCTCTTCTCTATAAGCAACAGACTCAACATTCTCTCCCACATAGTATAAGGAGAATATTTGCATCATCTTCTTATGCCAGGAGCCTGAGGGAGGAAGGGGAGGAAGTGTGTCTTCTCTGAATCTAGATAGAGGTGTGGTGGCATCCAAACTAAAGGGTCTGTTGTTCCATGAAAGAGTAGTAGACACCTTAAGAGATAGTATGACTATCTCTTCATCTGTATCAGACCCAAAAGAGATGTGAACAGAACTCTGAGTGGTGGTAGGAAACCACTACGTCTAACATCTTAGGAATGGTTACAGGTGAGGGTGATTGGTAGGGAGGAGTGGTGGTGTCTAGTGGTGTTTGAGGGGATGTTGTACGTACAATAGTCTGAGTTGTGGGTTCAAACAATGGCCTTTGCTTAGTCTGTGCTTGGGCATCAAACTGTGCAGTTATTGTTTAGCTAGCTATTTTTTGTGTAGGTGACACAGACGATAGAGGTGCAACAGAAAATGTGTCTATTGTGGTCTCTGTTTGGGCTAGTAATGGTGTGGTCTTAGGAATGTTCTTTCTTAGACGTTTGTGAGTTGAACGAGGATGAGTGGGAAGTGTGAAGGTAGGAATGGTGATACCTGGATTGATGGTAGATGTGGTTGTTGTCTATTTAGGTCTATCTTCTTTCAGCACTACTTTCCTCTTCACAATCAGCTTCCTGGCTATGGTGCTGGGTGGTCTGATAGTCAAGCTCTCTGACGTAGTGGTTGTTATGCACTAAGTTGTCTCCTTGGCCTTTTGAAGACTAATCCATCATCTGATGCTTCCTCTTCAGCCTCAACAACATTTACAATTGCTTGTCCAATGTCTACTCTGTCCTTCAGAGACACTTGAGGTTCAATAGACATTCTGGTAGCACCCTTGCCCTTCTATTGAGCTCTTGTCTTTATCCTCACAGTGGGTGGTCCAGGTGGTGCTTGTTGGACTGTTTGTTTCCTCTTTTTGGTAGGTGGCTCCTCAATAGATTGTGCTGAAGCCTTGCAAGTGGTCTAGACGGTTTGTTGGTCCACTACTACAAGGAGTTAGATTGAGGCAGCCTCATCATAGATGACTAGGGCCTTTCCTTTTCCACCCTTCTTCTTCTTGTTCTTCTGCTTTTGACATTCATCTTCATCATCAGACAATTTAGGGAACTTGTTAGGTAATCCCTTGGTGATCTCAAATCTCATGTTCAACTTGAGCAGACTAAAGGACGTCAGCATCCTCTGATGAACAAATGGGTCTTCTACATTCACATACTCTACCTCATCAGGTCTGGCTAACTACATTTCACTGTACAATCTATTGTAGCAGTGAGCATTCCAAAGAATCTTGTTAATCAATGTTGTGTAGTATGTAGTATGTGGCCACAAAAGTTGACAAATATTGGATGTGGCTAATCATGTTGTAGAAGAGTGTGTGAAGAAGGTTGAAAGGAATCCCTTTAATGATGTGTTACAAGATAAACCTGTGGAGGGTAGACACATGATCCCTTGAACCAATCTTGTGCAAGATGGTCTTGTTGATAATGTTTAGCAACAGCTTGAACAAAGGTGGGAAATTGGCCTGGGTGTAACTTCTTGTTGTTCTTGACCACCTCATAGTTAGGTCCAAGAATAAACATTTCTATTGTCCCTTCAGCAAGGTTGGAGTCTCATGCTCTGTAAAGTAGTTAAAGTGTAACTCGCATCCTATTGCTTGAGCAATAGAGGAGGGAGAAATTGAAATGTCGCATCCAAACACCTTGCTGGCTATCTCGTTTCCTCTAATCGTGGTATTTGTCCAAAACTCTTTGATCAGTCCTGAAATGATCTTCTAGTAGTCATTGAAGAAGCCCCTTATTCTAGCAAACTCAAAGTACCTTGAGATGTTAAGGCCACATTCCTCAAGGTAGGGAATGTCGATGAAGTATTCCACGTGAATGTTCCCAGTGTAGGAACCTCATGGCTTGATTATAATGTTCTCCACACCATTGAGGTTTCATTCTCTCCTGACCTTTGGATCAATGTTGGACACTAAGTTGTTTGTATCTGTTGTAAACTCTGGCATTACATATCCAGGATGCTCATTAGAAGCTTGAGAGGATGAGGGTGAGGCAAGTCATTGGGAGGAGGAAGAACCCTTGGACAGGTTACCTTTGGTCATGGTGAGGGTTTGTGTTTAAGGTTTCTTGGGGTTCTTGGTTGCAAAGAAGATAGGTGAGAGAGATGAGTGTTTTTGAAAGCTTGCAAAGTATGTTTGGCAACATTAGGCTTTGAATAGGTAATGAGTGTGCATTGAATGTGATGGAACAATTTAAGAATGATTGAAACGGCACATTAATGAAAGAATTGAATGTGCATTTTGGCTTCAATGACTCAGAACCCAGTAAATGCATAAGTTACAAAAAAAATGTTTTCAAATACCACATGGTCTGGCTCATATTTTCAGTGTGAAACATGTGGCATGCACATGCCTCACTTAAGTAAAACGCTAAATGATGTGTCCTTAGTTCTACTAGTGAACAACAGACAGTCATAAAACATTAAGTCACACGGACCATCTCAAAAAAATTAGTCTGTCTTTGGTAAGGGGTTTTGTAAAAATATTAGCAAGTTGATTGTCTATTTAGATAAATTCCAAATTAATGGTTCCCTTCTAAACATGGTCTTTTATGAAATGATGTTTTATTTCTATATGTTTGGCTCTAGAGTGCATGGTTGGATTTTTCGAAAGAGATATAGCAATAGTATTATCACAGAAGATAGGAATGTTACTCTCAAATATGTTGTAGTCTTTAAGTTGATTCTTGATCCACAAGATCTGAGAGCAACAACTTGTAGTTGAGATGTATTTCGCTTTTGCTATTGATAATGCTATTGTTCCTTGCTTCTTGCTAAGCCATGACACCATGTTGCCTCCAATAAAGTGGCAACCTCCACTGGTGCTTTTTCTTTCAATTCTATCTCCAGTATAGTCAACATCACAATAGCCTATCAGTTTATACTCTTTATGCCTTTTAAACCAAAGACCAAGATTAGATGTTCCACACAAGTATCTAAATAGATGCACTTCCCTTGGGTTAGATTGAAATTTGGAGCAGAGGCAAACACTGAACATTATGTCTAGTTTGGATGCAATTAAGTATAGTAGAGACCCAATCATCCCTTTGAATTGAGTGACATCTACTTTCTTTGAATTTTCATCAAGTCCAAGTGATGTTGTTAGATGCATTGGTGTCTTCATAGTTTTGGCATCATCCATCTTGAATTTTTTCAAGAGCTCTTTCATGTACTTGGTTTGATGTATGAAGATCCCTTTGTTGGTCTGTTTGATCTGCAACCCTAGGAAGAATTTCAATTCTCCTATCATGCTCATTTCGAATTCAGTCTGCATCAATTTTAAAAACTCCTCACAGAGTTTTTCATTAGTAGCACCAAAGATAATATCATCTACATAAATTTGAACAATAATAAAATCAGAGGAGTAGTTTTTGCAGAACAGTGTAGTATCTATCTTTCCTCTTGTAAAATTATGCTCAATCAAAAATGAACTAAGTTTTTCATACTATGCTCTAGGAGCTTGTATAAGACCATACAATGCTTTGTTTAATTTAAATATAGGGTCTAGAAAGATAGTACTCTCAAACCTAGGGGGTTGTTCTACATAAACTTCTTCTTTAATTACATCATTGAGGAATGCACATTTTACATCCATTTGATAAAGTCTCACATTTCTATGAGTAGCAAATGAAAGCAAAATTCTAACTGCCTCAAGGCTAGCTACTGGAGCATATGCCTTCATATAATCAATACCTTCCTGTTGTAAGTAACCTTTGGCCACTAGTCTAGCCTTGTTCCTCACAACCTTACCATTCTCATCTAGTTTGTTTCTGAAGACCCACTTAGCATCAATAGCTTCTTTGTTATCTGGTAGCTTAACAAGTTTCCAGACATCATTCTTTTAAAATTGATCCAGCTCTTCTTGCATTACTTGGACCCAGCTTTCGTCTTCCATGACATCATCAATGTGCATGGGTTCTATCTTAGACAATAAGGTTGTTTGTTGATAGGATGATCTTGTCTTTACTGGTGCTTAAACCTCTCCAATAATCTGGGAAGGAGGATGGTTCATGTCCATCTAGAATAATCATCAACTATAATCAATTCATATCTCTTCCCTCTAAGAAAGGTTGTCCTTATTGGACCAAAGTCATTCAATATGTAACCAGTAGAGTCTTTAACTATGCATGATTCCTTGTTGAAGGAAACATCATATCCATTATCGCAAAATTGACTTATGCTCAATAGATTGTGTTTTAGTCCTTCAACAAGCAAGACATTCTCAATAGAGAATGACTTATGTTCAGATTTATATATATCAAGATGGCATAAAGGTCCGCAAGGAACTAATACCAATTAAATGCCCCCCAAAATTAACAGTAGATTAGGTGTTGTTCTCTTATGTTGACATTAGCCGATTTAGCAGAATAAGTGAGGTATGTGATCAATTTCGCAGCATAACATTTAAATTTGAATGTGACTTGCTTGTCGAGATGATAAACGGGTGTGGGGTCTTCCCACTATATGCCACAACATCAGGATTAAAACTGGATGAGCACCATAGGATCAATGATGTTGTGTCTTCCCTTAACCCATCTTCTGCTAAAAAATATGACATTTTTCTAAGCTTTCGAGGTGAAGACATGCGCTTTGAACTTCACAAGCCATTTACATAATGCTTTGGTTGAAGCCAAAATCAAAACGCTCATAGACAAGTTACTCAAAAAGGGAGATGAAATCTCATTGGCCCTCATCAAAGCCATAGAAGATTCTCATATATCTGTTGTCATCTTCTCAAAGAACTATACTTCCTCAAAGTGGTACTTGAATGAGCTAAGCAAGATTATGGAATTAAAGGAAGAAAAAGGACAAATTGTGATATTGGTGATTTACAACATAGATCCATTGGATGTAAGGAAGCAGACCGGGAGCTACAAGGAATCCTTTGCTAAACATGAGGGAGAACCCATGTGTGGGGAATGGAAAGCTGCTCTCATGGAAGCAGCCAATTTTTTTGGGTGGCACTGCTCTCAAAATAGCTATATAAAACTTTCTGGAAAAAAAAAGAGAAATGCATCAAGTTATTGTTGTAAATTGAGTTCACCATATTTAATTTTGAGCATAGTTTTGTAGTACAACAACTTTCTTGCTAGTTTGTTTAAGAAGTTTGTTGAACAAAGAAAAAAATATAGACATTGATTATCTTGTCTAAGTCATTGAATTAGTATTCCCCAATTATATGTTTTTGTTTCTTGCTTTACTTTATAAACTACTACATTTATCATATTGTGTATAATAATTTGTGTAGTTTTGTTTTTCTTTATTTTGAATTTGCTAGACTTATAACAAATTATTTATTTCTTTGTTTGCTTTTTCATATGCTAGAACTGAGTCTGAACTCATTAAAGACATTGTTCAAGAGGTTTTGAAAAAATTGGCTCCTACGTATACATGCTCAAACCAGCTTCAAAAACTGGTTGGAATTGAGGAAAGTTTTGAAGAGATTTAATCATTACTAAACATTGGGTCAAATGCAGTTATAACCCTTGGAATATGGGGCATGGGTGGCATTGGTAAGACCACCCTTGCTAAGGCTTTTATGACAAACTGCATTATGATTTCGAAGGTTCCTACTTTCTCGCAGATATAAGGGAAAAATCAGACAAGTTCAAAGATTTATGTAATGAACTTTTTTCTATTAAAGAAAAAAAAAACAACACTTTGGTAGATTTAACATGAGCAGGCTTCGATGTAAAAAAGTTTTGATTGTCCTAGATGATGTGTCTATGCCAGAGCAGTTAGAAAAACTAATTGTAGAATATGATTTCTTGGGAGCAGGAAGTAGAGTCATTGTTACAACAGGAGATAAACAAGTATTTAGCAAAGTTAATGAAACATTTGCGGTTGAGGAATTGAACTCTCAAGATTCTATTAAGCTTTTTTGTTTGACTCAACCTAAGCAGGGATATGAAGATTTATCAACAAGAGTCATTTCCTATTGCAAAGGTGTTCCTCGGGCTTTAAAGATTTTGGGTGCAAGTCTTTGTAACAGAAATGAAGAAGCATGGGAAGATGAATTGAGAAAACTTCAAAACATTCCAATAAAGGAAATTCATAATGTATTAAAATTAAGCTATGATAGCCTGGATCAGGATGAAAAGAATATATTTATGGACATTGCATGCTTCTTTAAAGGAGAAAAAAGAAAAGAGACCGAGTAATAGAAATGCTGGAGTCTTTTGGTTTCTTTGCAACAACAGGGATAGATGTACTCTTGAGAAAAGCTCTCATAACAATTTCAAATGCCAACAAAATAGAAATGCATGACTTAATACAGGAAATGGGTAGGGAAATTGTTCATCAAGAATGTGAAAAGTACCCTGGAAAATGAAGTCGATTGTGGAAACATGAGGAAGTGTTTGATGTATTGAAAGATAACAAGGTAAGTGGCAGCTGCAATTATTTCTATTTGATAGTATGTATCCTCGTTTTTTAATGTAGCTAGGATGATAATCTTTGCTTATTATTATTCTAATTTTTGTCTGTCAGGGAACTGAAGATGTTGAAGGAATAATTTTAAATTTAGCTAAATTAACAGATAATCTACATTTGAGCTCTGTTTTCCTTGCAAATATGACTTACATGAGATTTCTTAAAATTTATAAAGTGTACTGGTCGAGTAACAATTTCAATATATACCTAATGGTCTTAAGTCATTGTCCCATAAATTGAGATACATTTATTGGGAAAATTGTTCTCTTAAGTCTTGGCCACCTAACTTTTGTGCAGAACGCTTGTAGAGCTTCACATTCAATTTACAGATATTAAAAAGCTTTGGAACGGGGTTCAGGTATAAGTTTGACTATGCATAGTCCATTTTGCTCGAGTTTTTTCTTTTAGTTAAGGTTCAGTATTCTGAATTTAAAATTTACAAACAATGTGATGCATCTTTCTTGTTGCAGAATCTTATAAATTTAAAGTCAATAGACCTTTCATTCTCCCACAAGCTGGTGGAGATCCCAGACTTATCTAAGGCAGAGAAACTTGAAAAAGTTTCTCTTTCTTGTTGTGATAACTTGTGCCATCTACATTCATCTACGTTATCTCTCCCCGAGGTTACGTATTTGGATTTGACTAACTGTGGAAAGATTAAAAACCCTGAAAGCAATGTTCATTCAAAGTCTTTAGAAGTGTTAAACCTTAGTGGTACTAATATTGAGAGCTTGTTTGAAAACATCCAAAACCTTTCAATCCTAATAAACTCATGTTAAAGGGTTGTAATAAACTCGTGTCTCTGCCCAAGCTTCCATCATCCCTGAAATATCATTATTTAGATGATTGCTCAAAACTCGTGTCTCTATCAGAGCTTCCATTGTCATTGATAGAGATTTCTTTAAATGGTTGTTGTGAACTCGAGTCTCTCGCAAAGCTACCACCATTGCTGAGAGAGCTTCCTTTAGATAACTACAAGAAACTCAAGTCTTTGCCGGAGCTTCCATCATCCCTGCTAAAGCTTCATTTAAATGATTCTTGAAAACTTGTGTCTTTACCAAAGCTTCCATCATGCTTGACTGAGCTTCTTTTAAATAATTGTTTGGAACTCAACACCCTACCGAAACTTCCATCATCAATGCTAAAGCTTCGTTTAAATGATTGTGGGGAACTCATGTCTCTACTGGAACTTCCATCATCTGTGCAAGAGGTGAGCAGCTTTAACTGCGTTTCTCTTAATACAGACATTACACAAAGGCTAGTGTTGGAACACATGTGTCAGAGTCGCATACCCTACTTACATCAACAATATCTTAATAATCCCAAGTTTCGTGATGTTGATTATTTCATCTTCTCGGGAGATCATGTCACCAACAAGTCTCGGTTTCATACAGCCGAGAGTTCACTAACTATTCCTTATCTTCCCAAATCTGACTTGTTGGGTTTCATTTGTTACATAGTTTTATCTGACAAACCAAATTTAGATGGTCTGGATGATGATGTTTCGGATAATGATGCTGCAGAAGATGATGTTTCAGATTACGATGGTTCAGAAGATGATGATGATGATGTGGAAGATGATGTTTCAGATGATGCTATTTCGGATGAAGTTTTGGGTGATAATTATTCGGAAGATGAAGAATGGGAAGATGATGTTCTGAGTCCTTATGTTTCCATTGATATCTATCAAGATGAAAAACATATCAGCATGGAATGGATGGATGGATATGAAATGCCCTGTGAATTTAATCTCAGATCACGTATTGTTTTACAATGTTGACATTTGTCGATTTGGCAGAATAAGTGAAATCTGTGATCAATTCAACAACATTACATTTGAATTTGAATTAGAGGGCTTCCCTAAAAAAGAGGGGATAAAAGGGTGTGGGGTCATCCCAATATCTTCATCAGCATTGGAGTTGAATATGGTCAATAGTAGAAGCCAGGAACTTATTACTGAATTGGACTTTATTTCTCAAATCTCGAATAATGAGTCACAGGCCAAGCAATTAATGAAAATAAAGATGATGACTCGGAACAATTTCTTTCGGCATCCAAGTCAATAATGTTAATTTTTGTTAATTAAAGGAAGTCGAATTCACAACTTCTTCCTCCTTCTTCCTTCTGTTCACCCTTCAGCACTAAACCACCCTTATATCTCCCACCCAAAGTAGATTTAAATATGCTTCTATCAAAATGAGAGAGAAGTAGAGAAACTACCAAGACAAAGAGAAAGAAAGAAACCCCTCCTTTCATGGCTTGTAACTGAGTATCCCACCCATAATCTCTTACCTGCCATCCTCTTCTTTCTCTTTCTGTTACTGCTGAATCTTCTCTTTTCTCTCTATTTTTTTCTTTTCTTTTCTTCTGTGTTCTAAACTCTTTTACTTTTTATATGATCTCTTTTCTTAATTTTATCAAATTGAAAATGAACCGGTGTAGTTAGTTATTCACACTCATATATAATATATTACACAGATTTAATGATAATTAAATATCCAGGTGCAGCACAAGCTAGGACTTCACAATGGACAAGCAGCAAAGGAATATAGAAGATGTTGCATCTTCCTCTAACCCTTCTTCTGCTAAAAAATATGATGTTTTTCTGAGCTTTCAAGGTGAAGACACGCGCTTGAACTTCACAAGCCATCTATATGATGCTTTGACTAGAGAAAAGATCGAAATGTTCATAGACAAGCGGCTTGAAAAGGGAGATGAAATCTCTGAAGCCCTCATCAAAGCCATAGAAGATTCTCATATATCTGTTGTCATCTTCTCAGAGAACTATGCTTCCTCAAGGTGGTGCTTGAATGAGCTAAGCAAGATTATGGAATCAAAGGAAGAAAAAGGACAAATTGTGATACCTGTTTTACAACATAGATCAATGCGATGTAAGGCATCAGACTGGGAGATACAAGGAAGACCTTGATAAACATGAGGGACGTCCCATGTTCACCAAATGGAAAGCTGCTCTCACCAATGCAGCCAATTTATCTGGCTGGCATTAAAATAGGTAAATATTTTTCTTATTTTTAGTTATCATATAATTAATTTTTATTTTCTCAGGCTGGCTTTGTTGAACTCTATTTTCTTGAGTTCTTTGTTTTTTAAATCTCATAAAAATTGGTATTATCATACTGACTAGTATTTGTTATACAATTACAGTTATTGTGATCACGAATCACAGGAAACAAAGGCTGAAAAGCACCACGGTAAAGAAAGGTATTTTCAATTTTTTTTATATTTTATATTTAATGTTTTAACAACAAGACTACACACTTCACTTCCTAAGAAGAAGAAAGATGAATGATTGAATGACTATTTCTTAGACTTAAATAAGTTTTAGTCTCTATAAAATACTTTTTTTTTTTTTTTACTTTTGGGTCCTATAAGATTTTTACTATATTGAGTTCCTATAATATATATATATATATATATTTGAATCTTTATCCATGACGTGCCACCATCTAAATATATATCAATGGTTAAAATCTAAAAAAAATATTATAAAAACCCAAAACATAACAAAAATATAATATTATAGAGACCTAAAACACAAGAAAAATTTTATAGGGATCCAAAATAAAAACTGAATATTTTATAGAAACCCAAAACCTATTTAAGCTCTATTTCTTATTATAAGTTGAAAAGAAAATTATTGGAAAAGTTATTTTCTTTGGACTTCGTTACACTTTATTTTCTTGAATTCTTGTTTTTCAAATCTCGTAAACAAGTGTTATTAGATTGATTAGAATTTGTTTCAATTAGAGTGGTTGTAAACACAAGCCACAAGAAACAAATGCTAAAAAGCATAGCACAGAAATAAGGTATTTATAATATTTCATATTTTATATTTGATGTTTGAGTAACCAAAGTACAATTCCTAACAAGATAAAAAATGAATATTTGAATGATGACTGCTTAGTATATATAATAAAAAAAAATAGAAATTTTGTATAAATTTAATAATCATAGATGCTTTTCATGAATGCAAAAAATATATTTTATTTTTTGATAAATTATTAATATACTTAATATTAAAAAATAATAAATTATAAATATTTTGAATAAAATAAAGGCTTAAATAAGTTTTGGTTCCTAAAAATACCTATATTTTAGTTTGAGTCCATGATTTTTATTTTATTTTTGCATTTTCATGGGTCCATAATAGATTTTATTTTTTTCTTTTAAGTCCTGACCAATGACATCACATCATTTAAAGCTACTGATGACGTGACATCATTTAAACTGTTAATTTATGTTGAAATGATATTCGGTCATCACTTAAGTAACACTTGAGATGGTGGTGATGGGGACTCAATACAAAAATTAAAATTTATCAAACTAACAAGGTAAAAAATTTCAAGAACTAAGCTAAAAGATAAGTATTTTTTAGGCACCCAAAATGTAATTATGACTATATTTTGTTGGACGAAATTTATTTTTTGTGACTGCTGTTGTCATCTGATGAGTCTGGGTTTCATCCTTGACTATCATATTGATTGTAAAACGTGTATAATAATACGTGAAGTTTTTGTTTTTCTATATTTTGAATTTGTCATATTTATAACACATCAATTACTTATTTTTTTCCTTTCTCATACGCTAGAACTGAGGCCGAAGTCATTAAGAACATTGTTCAAGATGTTTCAGAAAAATTGGCTCCTACATACCCAAACCAGCTTAAAAAACTGGTTGGAATTGAAGAAAGTTATGAAGAGATTGAATCATTTCTAAAAAGTGGGTCAAATGAAGTTGTAACAACCCTTGGAATATGGGGCATGGGTGGCATTGGTAAGACCACCCTTGCTACCGCTTTATATGAAAACTTGTCTCCTCAACTTGAAGGTCGTTGGTTCCTTGCAAATGTAAGGGAGAAATCAAGCAACCTTGAAGATTTACACGATAAACTTTTTTCAAAGTTGTTAGGAAATAAAAACCATGGGTTTGATGATTCTGAAATATGAAGACGGCTTCAACATAAAAAAGTTTTCATTGTTCTGGATGATGTGTCTACCTTAGAGCAATTTGAATATCTAATTGAGGAATATCAATTTTGGGGAGCAGGAAGTAAAATCATTGTTACAACTAGAGATAACCAAGTAGTTAGCACAGCTAATAAAAAATATCAAGTTGACAAATTGAACTTTGATCACTCTCTTGAGCTTTTCTGTTTGACTGTTTTTAGAGAAAAACAACCAAAACAAGGATATGAAGATATATCAAAAAGTGTAATTTCCTATTGTGGAGGTTTTCCTTTGGCTTTGAAGGTTCTGGGTTCAAGGCTTCGTGATAGAAGTAAAGAAGCATGGGAATGTGAACTGAAGAAACTTGAAAAGTTTCCAGATATGAAAATTCATGATGTATTGAAGTCAAGTTATGATGACTTGGGTCAGTCTGAAAAGGATATATTTTTAGACATTGCATGCTTTTTCAAAGGAGAAAACAAAGACAATGTAACAGAAATACTAAAAGCTTTTGATTTCTATCCTATATCTGGGATAGAAGTTCTTTTAGGAAAAGCTCTCATAACAATTTCAAAATTCAACCAAATAGAAATGCATGACTTAATACAAGACATGGGTCGGGAAATTGTTCATCAAGAATCTAACAGTCCTGCAAAAAGAAGTAGATTGTGGAAACATGAAGAAGTGCTTGATATATTGAAAAATAAAAAGGTAAGTAGAAGATGCAATTATTTCTATTTTATAATATGTATGATTTTTTAATGTAGTTAGGATGATGGTCTTGGCTGATTATTATTCTAATTTTTGTTTGTCAGGGAACTGAAGATATTGAAGGCTTAATTTTAGATTTGAGTAAATTAACAGACAATTTGAATTTGAGCTTTGATTTCCTTGTGAATATGACTAACAGTAGATTTCTTAAAATCTATAATTGGGACATTCTTTCGAGTAAATTCAATGTATGCCTTCAGGATGGTCTTAAGTCATTTTCCGATAAATTGAGATACATTTATTGGGATAGATGTTCTCTTAAGTCCTGGCCGCCTAACTTTTGTGCAGAACAACTTGTAGAGCTTCACATTCAATTTACAATTGCTGAAAAGCTCTGGGACGGGGTTCAGGTATGAGTGCGGCTATGCATAGTACATTTTACTGAGTTTTTTCTTTTAGTTAAGGTTCACATTTACGAATTTAGAAATTTCTAAACAATGTGATGCATCTTTCTTGTTGCAGAATCTTATAAATTTAAAGTCAATTAACCTTTCATCCTCCGAGAAGCTGGTGGAGATCCCAGACTTATCCAAGGCAGAAAAACTTGTAAAAGTTTCTCTTTGTAACTGTTATAGATTGCGTCAGCTTCATTCATCTACGTTATCTCTTCCCAAGCTCACATATTTGGATTTGACTAACTGTGAAATGATTGAAAGCCTTGAAAGCAATGTTCATTCAAAATCTCTCAAAGAACTGATACTCGAGAACTGTAAGCAGCTCAAGAAATTTTCGGTGAGATCAGATGCAATAAAAGTATTGGACTTATCTAGGACCTCTATATGTGCATTGTCATCATCAATTGGTCACTTACTGTCTTTAGAAGAGTTAGACCTAAGTTATACTAATATTCAGAGCTTGCCTGAAAACATGAAAAACCTTTCAATGCTAACACGATTTCTGTTAGTGGGGTTGTGATAAACTCATGTCTCTGCCAAAGCTTCCACCATCCCTGAATTTTCTTTATTTAAATGATTGTGAGGAACTCAAGCATCTACTAGAGCTTCCACCATCCCTGATAGAGCTCCCATCATCCCTGATAGCGCTTCATTTAAGTGGATGCAGGAAACTCATGTCTCTACCAGAGCTTCCACCATCCCTGATAGAGCTTCATTTAAGTGGATGCAGGGAACTCATGTCTCTACCGAAGCTTCCATCATTACTAGAGGAACTTGATTTAGATGATTGTTTGAAACTTGAGTCTCTGCCAGAGCTTCCATTGTCTTTGATAAATATTTCTCTAAATGGTTGTTGTGAACTCGAGTCTCTGCCAAAGTTACCACCATTGCTGAGAAAGCTTCCTTTAAATGATTGCAAGAAACTCGTGTCTTTGCCGGAGCTTCCATCATCCCTACTAATGCTTCAGTTAAATGATTGTCGAAAACTTGTCTCTTTGCTAGAGCTCCCATCGGACTTGATGAAGCTTATTTTAAATGATTGTCAGGAACTCATGTCTCTACCAGAACTTCCATTGTCCCTGAGAGCTTCCTTTAAACAATTGCTTGAAACTCATCTCTTTGCCGAAACTTCCATCATTGGTGGACGAGGTTAGCACCATTAACTGCATTTCTCTTAATACAGTCATCACAAAAGGGCTAGTGTTGAAACACATGTGTGAGAGTCGCATACCCTACTTACATGAACAATATCTTAATAATCGTTGGTTTTATTATGGTAATTATTTCATCTTCCCAATTGATCATATCACCCACAAGTCTGGGTTTCATACAGCCAAGAGTTCACTAACTATTCCTGATCTTCCCAAATCTGACTTGTTGGGTTTCATTTGTTGCATTACTTTTTCTACTGAACGAGAATTAGATGTTTCAGATGATGCTATTTGGGATGAAGTTTTGGGTGATTATGTTTGGAAACGTGAAGAAAAATGGGATGAATATGAACAACAATTAGATGTTTCCATTGATATCTATCAAGATGGAAAACGGTTCATATTAAAAAGGATGGAGATAGAAAGCCCTATAAATTTAATTTCAGAGCACGTATTGTTTTCATATCTTGACATTTGTCGATTTGACAGAATAAGTGAAGTCAAAGTGTGTGATCAATTCAGCAACATAACATTTGAATTTGAATTAAACTCCTACCCTAAAGAAGCGAGGATAAAAGGGTGTGGGGTCTTTCCAATATATGCCACAACATTGGGATTGAAGCTGTTTAATAGCAGTACCAAGGCTGGACATGATCAAGAGATCGGGGTCTTACCAGATGCTCAAATCTCTAATAATGAGGAACAAGCCAGCACAACTGAAGTTGAATGCTCAAATGATGAAAATGAAGATGGCTGGGAACAACAACTTCTTCCCCCATTCAAGAGGCTGAGAATTTCACCATAAATAATAATCTTGATGCTATCAAGTTGTGATGGTAATTGATTCATGACTCAAACTTTAGATGAAAAGTGCAGTCATTTATGCTGCTAATGGCTTTCATCATTTTCAGGATGATTGTGTGTTTGTGTGCTGTTTCCGTTGGAATTAAAAATGATTTTTATTTTACTTGAAGAGTTTTATAAATTATGAGGGTGTAATAAGTTATAAGTTTCGAGCACATTTCTTTTACACTAGTATTAGTTATTAAAAAGATTGACATTAAAGCTTAAAGTTAGAAAAAACATCATACTATATATGAGATAGCCTATTAAATCTGCAAAGAGTTGGCAAAGTCCTTCATAGCCCTTTAATTTATTTAGAGATTCTATAGTTATCTTCCTTAAAACCATATTCTAAAATATACCCTTTAGGTTTGTGAAGAAATATATGGGAAAAGATCTCAAACAGAAGTTGCCAAGGTTGCAGGAAGTGATGCTGTTTGGGATTCAGGAGTATTTTGTATTAAAGAGAAATGGGACTGATACGCCATTCAGTGCATTTTCATTTAGTTCTTACCTTTTCAATTTACAATTTTTCTTACTACATACAATATTATGCATATAATCATTGTTGAAGCATAATTAAATTTGCATATCTAATTTCTTTATGCATTTTATTTTGATTAATAGTGATTATTGATCAAAGTCAAGTAGAGTGAAAACAGGTCATCTTCTCTTCACCATATGTGTTTATGGACCAAACCTGCAATTGCTTGTTGGTAAGGATTTCATCTTTTCTTCGGGAATCATTTTCTAACTCTTTTTTTTGAGTAATTTTCTTTCAGTTAACTCATTGATTTTCTTAAATAACAAAGGTTGATCTAATTGGTAAGGATTGGACTCTTATCACAAGGATGTGGATTTGAATCTTGCTGACATGGATTGAAGCATTGGTTGGCCCAACTCACCTAAAGTTTCACATAATCACTAAGAGAGAAGACTCTTGTCACCTTTCCTCAGTACACTACTTTTGCTTTCTTTTCCCTGATTTTATCCAACACTGGTGTCACGATAAATCGGCAATTCAACACCCAATGTATCATATTATATCCAATTCTAATAATGAAAGTAATTGCTTGCTCTGATGATAATGTTTGACATTTAACCATTTTCAAAATTTTAACATTTTTGTATCATGCATGCAACATATCTTCACCATTCAAATTGCTTTTTAATTCAAAAATTTAATAGTTATCTTTCTTTTCTTTTTGCTAAAAAAACCTCCAGTCTCTGGTGGCAGATTCTCAATAAATTTATTTCAAGAGATTTGCTCTATATGATTCTGATTCATCAACCAACAATTCTAATGATAAGTTAACTATAGTAAAAATTAAAATAGTTCAAGCCACAATTGAGACTGTTCAAATTTAGTCACCAACAAAAAACTATAATTCTAGTTTGGGGCTTTTATAAAAATAGTGATACAAAAGTGAGTAGCATTTCACATAATTCATTTCTCAATTATTTCCACAAAATGAAGAAAATCATAAAGGAGTAAGCAGGGATTTCCAAGTTGATAAGTGCAATAAAAGAATTACTGAAAAGGAATGAAGGAAGTGATTACTATAATTTGAAGCTATGCTATAGAAGGTAACTGGTGGCTACAATCTATGACACAAAAAGCAGAGTATAAATTAACACTGTAGGTATACATTTGTATTCATCTGTTCAACTTCACAGGTGTGTTTCAAATTATGTCTTTTATGGCCTATTTATAGAATGTTGAGAGGTAACACCAATGTCTATCCATGCACAAACAACAAGTATAATCTTTCCAATTAATCGAACTGTGAAATTGCAATATTACTAGACATAACCGCCTTAGAGGAAACATAACAAAAGGAATTAAAAAGGTTGTGTAAATAAAAAGGAAACAAAAACGAATTAAAGAATAAAACACATAGTTTATCAATTTGCAGATTACCTGCATTCCACTGATTCCAACCACAAAAACGAATTAAAGAACAAAACACAAGCATTCCCACTTCATTAGTTCCATCACCAATACAATAAGTAAGTCCTTTTCCATCAATAACAATAATTAGAGCCATTTTGTTAACATACAAACTACACATAATATGCAAAGTGAAAACTGCATCAACATAGATAAAAACAAAATATTGAAACTTAATTTACCTTGACAATAGCACCTTTGTCTCCAGCCTTCTCCAAAGCTTTCATTTCTGGAGTTTCCAAATTCCAAATGAATGATAATCTGCTTCATTCCTTGTCTAAGTAAACTACTAGAAAACTGCATTTGTGTATTGATATTGTTAATTTACTTACTTACAAAAAAAGCTTCTTGCTGTTCCACATGAACTATACAGGTCTTGTAGTTATTTGTTAATAACCCCTCGTCAATATTCTTTACAAAAATGTTTGATGACAAGGATATCACTATCAAAGAACTACAAGAATATTTCTAAACTGTTGCCTGGAATTTCTCAAGTCCAGAATCATCATTTTCTGAACCCCCATAGATACCAAGAAAGAAAGAAAGAAATGAGAAAATAGAATGTGTAAGTATTGATTCCATTGAATATGTACATAATATATACATGGATAATGGATGCAACAATTGATAAGGATTTGAGAAACTAACCCTAAGATAATAACTAATTTTCAAATATGTAAAAGATAAGATCAAACTGGACATGATCAAATTGCTTTAAGTATTATTTTTTTTTTTGTGTGAAGATCAAGTTTCTTAATTATCTGCAACTGAAACAACTCCCTTAAGTCTTATCTTTAAGGGTCCCCAAGGCCTGCCACCTCAAACGAATGAAGTGAATATAGAGATTACTTCACTTTGAGTTTAATTGATAAACCTACATCATAATCTTAATTTTAAAAGATAAACAAATCTTAAGGAAATATTCTAAATAAAATCAAAACAATTTCAAATGTAAGTAATATCTTATTTTGTTTACTACTTAACTTCAGAAACAAGCAAGTAGAGGAGGTCCTTATTGAAGAAAGGTGATTCTGATCAAAGAAATGTGCTGCTGTATTCAGAAATCAGCAGTCAGAAAGAATATGAAGAGAGAAATCATCAAGAATTGAAACAATCAGTGTTGCTTGCAGTACCAGCTGGATTGAAAAGTGAGAGCTTTAGAGGCCAACAATTATGCATTAACCTCAATCTTGTTCCATAAATCCTTTACCACATCCATTTCCACTTTCTCACACTAAAGGTGAACCAGAGGTTATTCTGCAGAGAAAAATGGTGAAACGAGGGTGCATTGCTGCTACAAAGGTGTTGATTAATTGGAAGAATTTACCCCCGAACAACAGGCTAGTTACCTGGGAGTTCTACTATGATCTGTTCAAACAGTTTCCTGAGTTTCACCCTTGAGGACAAAGTTGCAATTGAAGGGGAGGGTATTGTTACAGCAATTTATAATGTTGTAATGTTGCTTTATTTTAATTCTCAGAATAGAGTTGTTTTCAATTTTCTCTCTTTATTTTCAATATTAGAAATTAGCTGATGTGGCATGGCATTATACTTATGGGAAAAGGTTGTCACAACTTCTTATTGTAACGTTCTGCTTTTATGCATTGCCAAGATTGACACAATATTCATAACAAACCTCTCTCTGTTGTTTTATTCAAGAATTAATTCCCCTACTCAATATATCAATGAATTTTCAGAGTCCCACTCCCTAAATCCAAAATTCCATCACAAGTGAGTAGCATTTCACACAATTCATTTCTCAATTATTTCCACCCAAAATGAAGAAAATAGAAATGAAGTAAATCATAAAGGAGTAATACAGGGATTTCCAAGATGAGAAGTGCAATAAAAGAATTACCGTAAAGCAATGAAGGAACTGATTTCTATAATATGAAGCTATGCTATAAATATAATTGTTAGTTTAATGGCAGGAAATAACAAATTGAGAGGTAGAGAAGTGGAGAAACACGTATGTTAAAGGAAAGGAATTCATTTTTGATCAATAGTAACGTTACAATAAATAATGGAAAGGAAAACTGAAAGCTATCCTACGTAACCAGGATTTTAGGAAATTGAATAATTAAACTAATTTGCTCCTAAAGTATAGCAACTACTACTAGCTTGCTCCTAAAGTATAGCAACCACTAATTGACTAGGTTGCTAAAAAACTGAAACAATAAATAAAATAGTAATAATAAATCTAGCAGTTACTAAAGCACATGTTTAATAATAATCCTACAAAGAAAGAATTCAAGCTATACAAGGTAAATGCTACAAGCTATGATACAAAATGCAGAGTATAAATTAACACTGTACAGCCCCAAATGGCCAAAAAATAGGAATACATTTTTATTCATCTGTGCAACTTCACAGCCAAATGACGGTTTGGTTGAGTGCAGCATGCCATGATGATGCATGTAAATGGATGTAAGCAACATCATTTTCTGGTTGAGAAGAGCCAGTAAGCAATTCCATAACTACAGGCATACCCAAACCACATCAATCATTGACTGTTGAAACAAGAATTGTCAAGATCAAGAACAGACTCTTGCAAGTTCACAACCCACACCACACAAGTCCCAGATGAAAATATGTTGAATCAAGGTGAAGTAATTTATAGCAACAGCCATTTGCAAGTTCACAACCCACACCATACAAGTATACATTGTTACTCCGAGTATATCCCTCCCAGCAGTTCTTCCATCTCATCAAAGGCTTGAATCTCCATTGCCTTTGTACAGAAGAAGAAAACTATTATGGCACCCATAAAACCATTAAGCATCCAGCTAAAAATTCGACACCAGCTAAAGAGGACATTTTGCACGCCTTCTTGATCATCAGAGAGATGAAAAATTGAATTTCATAACCATTATGAGAAACACAATAGCAGTAGCATGTTGTAGGATGAACAGTAAGCTTACCCTCAGGGAGTACCGAGCAGACACATCCTGGTCAAAGACCCCAAGAGCAACCACGACCAAGAACCAGTCATTGTATGCAGGTTGCCCAGAGAATGATGCATACACCTCATATAAGAATAGAGTAAAGCCAAATGTGATGTTTTTGTAGAAGAAATAGCATATCTGTCACAAGAAGAATGAACAATTTAATATAAATACCAAAGGTTTCAAATTATCTTTTATGGCCTATTTATAGAATGTTGAGAGGTGGCAATACCATTGATGAGATCCATCGGTAACACCAATGTCCATGTACAAGTAGTAATCTTTCCAAATAACGGAACTGTGCAATTGCAATATCACTAGACATAACCGCCTGAGAGGAAACATAACAAAAGGAATTAAAAACTTGTATGATAAAACAAAAATATAAAGGAAACAATAAGTCAAAAACGAATTAAAGAATAAAACTCAAATAGTTTATCAATTTGCTGAATACCTGCATTCCTTCAACGCCACTGATTCCAATCCCAATATCTGCTTCTTGAAGCATTCCCACATCATTAGCTCCATCACCAATAGATTTTTTTGTATAAGCACTAGCATTAACTCATTCTTTCCTTCATTCTTTTACTTTATTTACACCTCATTTCTTTCAATATAACAGAAAATTAAGATGCATGGGAAATTGGAAATCCCACTTACAAACAAATTTAAAGAAAGGATGTCATGGCTTTCTTAAAGGGATGTTATCGCAACCAGGGTCACGCCCATGACGACAAAAGAAATTGATACATGTAATAAGAGAAGTCATTACCAATGTTTATTAAGTAAAACATAAGAAAAAACCTCTCTTTAAAACCAAATTTTGTAAATATTTATCTTACCAAAACATTAATAAAAAAGAATAATTTATTTTTTATGAAAATTAATTTTATTAAAGGAAAAAATGAGAGGTATTATTTTTATTTTTTATTACTTTAGAATTCTTTAACTGTCACAGCTCATTTATCCTAAAAAAACACATGAACTTGCAAAATTGACAAACGTTTACACCCCATCTTTATTTTTTTGAAATGATTTTAATTTATACAACTATTGATAATTAAAAAAAAGAAAAGAAAGTGCAGCTTAGTAATATGGTGGTGTAAATAGAAAGCTGGTCCAAAACACAATTAAAAACTTAGGGCTCGCGAGAGAGAAGAGACAGGTGTAGTTTTTCCTTTCTCTATTTCTCTTTTGCTTTCTTTGGATTCTTTTATCTGACTTTTGGTTTTCTGATGATTTGGCTTTGTGGTTTGGATTTGGTTTGCCTTTGTCTCTATCTTGGTTCCCTATTGGAACTTAGAGTTCCTGCTTAGGTTTCTGGTTCTCTGTTTTGTTCATGTCTTGCGTTGTGGCTCTTGGGTCAATCTTGTAGTTGCAAACATTTGTAATAGCCTTGTGATAAAGGAATATGAAAAACAATGACAAAAGATTGATTTTTTTGTGTATCTTTCTTCTTTTCTTTTTTTTTTTTCTTTCTCTCTTCTTTTCTTTTATGTGGCAAAATATCACTTGTGAAACAATAATAATAATAATAATTTTGGGTTGTTATGCTCTATAGTACAACTGAGTTGAACATCTACATATGAAACAAGTAAATGCTTCTACAAAAGCTTTCTAGGATCATCTTCTAACTCTTTTTTCATAGTGGTTTTCTTTCAATTTATATTTGTTTATATTTTGAAAGTTTATTGGATCATTCTTTGTTAAATGGAAGAATCCATGAACAATGTCATGCATCAACAATATATTCATGCACATTTTCCAAGGTTTTCTCTTTAAACTCCAAACCATCATTGGCAAGCCTCTCAAACATCAACAACATTACATAAATGGAAAAATTCTCCCTTCTGTTGGTATAGAGCAATAACAAGAAAAAGGAATAAGGAGAGGAGAGAGAAGACACAAAGTATTTACGTGGTTCGGCACACAATGTATGTACCTACGTCCACGGCTACACTAAGAAAGACTTTTTATTTCGTGTATCTTAAAGCTTACAAGGTATCTCTATATATAACACTAATGAGACATAAGTTTTTACAAACCAAGCGATGTGGGACTTTGGAACTGAGACAACAATCTAACAATTCTCCCACTTGGGGTCTAAGTTCCAAACTGTAGCAGCTCCTTGTAAGCAATGAGTTCATCAACTCTTCACCTAGTGTAGCGCCTTCATCTTCAATTATCCTCGAAGGCCAACTGAGGCAATGCAAAGCCTCAGCTTGTCAGTTGTAACAGCTTTAGTCAACATATCTGCTGGATTCTCTGATCCTAAGATCTTCAGCAAAGATAAGTCTCCATCATTTATCAACTCCCTGATAAAATGGTATCTTAATTGAATATGCTTGCATCTAGAATGGAAGACTGGATTCTTAGCAAGACTTATAGAACTTTGACTGTCACTGAACATTGAAGCATTATCTTGTTCTTTCCCTAATTCATTGAGAAAATTCTTTAGCCAAATCATCTCCTTAGCTGCTTCTGAGATAGCTGTGTACTCGGCTTCGGTGGTTGAGAGAGCAACTCTATGTTGAAGTTTGGACTTCCAACTCACAGCAGTACCTCCCAAAGTAAAAATGTAACCTATGGTGCTTTTCTTGGTATCAAAATCTCCTCCCAAGTCTGCATCTGAGAATCCTTGTAAAGTGAGATCGCTTTTTCTAAAGCACAAACACATCCCTGAAGTACCCTTCAGATATCTGAGTATCCACTTTACGCCTTCCCAATGCTCCTTTGCTTTGGATTTGATAGGAACCTACCGACAACTCCCACCTGCATGTGCTATGTCAGTCTGGTACACACCATAGCATACATCAAACTCCCGATCTTGATGCATATGGTACTCTTGACATGTAACATTTTTCTTCATCTCTGTCTGCAAAGATTGCTCCTTTGAAAACTTCAAATGAGATCCCAGAGGAGTATTCCTGGTTTTAGCATCTTCAAGGTAAAACCTGTCAAGCAATTTGTGTATGTATTTCTCCTGAGACAGCTTCAAAATTCCTTCTGATCTGTTTCTAAGAATTCTCATACCAAGGATTTGTTTAGCTGGACCAAGGTCTTTCATTTCAAAGCTTTCTGCCAATTGCTGCTTCAACCTGTTAATTTCTGTCATACTAGACCCTGCAATCAACATGTCATCAACATACACAGCAAGAATAACATAGCTATTAGTGTATTTCTTAACATAGCAACAGTGGTCCATGTTACATCTGCTGAATCCTGAGTTGCTCATAAACTCATTAAACTTCTTGTACCACTGCCTCGGTGCTTGTTTCAAACCATATAAACTTTTATGAAGTTTGCACACAAGATTCTCCTTGCCCGGCACTTCAAAACCTTCCTGTTTGGGTCATATAAATGTCTTCCTCTAGATCCCCATGCAAGAATGCGGTTTTAACATCTAACTGCTCCAAGTGAAGATTCTCTGCAGCTACAATACTCAGAATAACTCTGATGGTAGTCATCTTTACAACTGGAGAGAAAATCTCTGTGAAGTCAATTCCTTGTTTTTGCTAAAACCCTTTCACCACAAGTCTCGCCTTGTATCTTCTTCTACCATCAGATTCTTCCTTTAGCCTATAGACCCACTTGTTCTCTAGAGCTTTCTTTCCTTCTGGCAATTTAATTAAAGACCACGTCTTATTCTTCTTAAGGGATGTCATCTCATCTTTCATTGCTAGCTCCCACTCAATAGAGTCATTCCCCTGCGTAGCCTCATTGAAACATTCTGGCTCACCCGCATCAGTTAACAATAAATAATGCAATGAAGGGGAATACCTATCTGGTGGTACTGAAGTTCTGTTAGATCTTCTTGGAGGAGTTGATGGTTCTGGTACTGACTCAACCTCTACGCCTGTACTCTGGTTTCTATTGGCTACATCACTTTCTGAAATTTCTTCAAGTGTTGCTTTCTCAGGAATTTCTGAGAGTTTACCTACACATGTAGATTCTGCAGAAAATTTGTCCTTATAAAATAAATTCTCATTAAAAGTGACGTTCCTGCTTCTGATAACTTTCTTGTTTTGGTCATCCCAAAACCTGTAGCCATACATGTCAGATCCATAACCAATAAAATAACACTTCCTCGCCTTCGGATCCAATTTATCTCTATTATTAGAGTCTATCAGTATATATGAAACACAACCAAAAATTCTCAAATGTGAGAGTTTTACCTCCTTTCCAGACCATACTTCTTCGGGCAGCTGATAATTCAAAGGAACTGATGGTCCTCTATTGATGAGATATGCTGCTGTGCTTATTGCTTCTGCCCAGAATGCTTTAGGCAAGCCAGATTGGATCCGCATACACCTCGCTCTCTCGTTCAAGGTTCTATTCATCCTTTCTGCAACACCGTTTTGCTCAGGTGTTCCTGGTATTGTCTTAATCATTCTGATCCCATGTTCTGAACAGAAGTCCTTAAACTCTTGACTATCATACTCCCCGCCATTGTCAGATTTCAGACTTTTAACCTTTAGACCTGTCTGATTTTCAACTTCTGTTTTCCACCTTTTAAACACAGAAAACACATCAGATTTATTTTTAAGAAAATAAACCCATACCTTTCTGGTGGAGTCGTCGATAAAGGTGACATAATAGCGTGAGTTTCCAACAGATTTCATTGGGGCTGGCCCCCAAACATCTGTATGCACCAATTCTAGCTTTTCAACTTTAGGAGTCTTCCTTGCCCTTGAGAAGCTAACCTTTTTCTGCTTTCCAAAGATACAGTGTTCACAAACACCAACATCAACATGCTTCAGGCTTGATAGCTTACCCTTTGCCGCCATAAGCTTCATTCCTTTTCCACTCATGTGTCCAAGTCTTTGATGCCATAGGGTTGAATTATTGACAACCTCAGTAACTGCTACCATATCCTCATCTGCAATCATGTAAAGAGATCCTCGCTTCTTTCCACGAGCCACAACGAGATTGCCTTTTGTTACCTTCCAAGCTCCATCTCTAAAAGTGGTGTAATGCCCTTCATCATCCAACTGCCCTATAGATATTAAATTTCTCTTTAAGGCAGGAATATGTCTGACATTGTGCAATGTCCATAGGGTTCCACTGGAGGTTTTGATGTCAATATCACCTCTTCCGACAATGTCAAGGGATTTTCCATCTGCAAGGTAAACTTTCCCAAACCTTCCAGAAATATAGTTAGACAATAAATCTTTAGAGGGAGTAGTGTGGAACGACGCACCTGAGTCCATAACCCATGAATCAACAGGACTGTCCAAGCTACAAATTAATGCATCATCAAGTTCATTAGTTGCTGCATTTGCGGATTCATCATCATCGTGCTTCTTATTTTTGTGAGTCTTGTTCTTCTTTGGTGCCTTGCACTGATTGGTAAAGTGACCTCTCTTGTCACAATTCCAACAGATAATATCACTTCGAAATTTTGTCTGACCTCTTCCTCTTGACTTTGATCTGCCTTGACCATTCTGACCCTTCTGGGTAGTCCTTCCTCTGCCTTCAGTATTCAATGCTGAATTGGGAACATGGCTAGAAGATTCTCCTGAATCTCTCTTGCGAATATCTTCGCTTAAGATCAAGTCACGGATGTCACTAAGCTTTAATGTGTTCTCCCTTGCAGAACTACTAACCGTAGTAACAGTTGTAGCCCAGCTATCCGGTAGTGATGACAATAGAATCAATGCCTTCACCTCATCCTCAAATTTAATCTGCACTGACTCCAACTGGGCAAGAATAGTATTAAATTCATTAATATGATCAGTTACAGAGATACCTTCTCCCATTTTGAGGTTGAACAAGCGACGCATCAAGTATACTTTGTTGGCTGCAGACGGCTTCTCGTACATATCTGATAACGCCTTCATCAGGCCTACAGTAGTCTTCTCGTTTACGATGTTGAACGCGACGTTCTTGGCTAATGTCAATCTGATCACGCCAAGAGCCTGCCGGTCTAGCAAGTTCCATTCTTCTTGCTTCATGTCGTCTGGCTTATCCCCTGATAAGGGTTGATACAACTTCTTCTGATATAGATAATCCTCTATCTGCATCTTCCAAAAGCTGAAATCTCTGCCATCAAACTTCTCGATCTTCACCTTCCCCTCTTCCAATGCCATTGCTCCCACTGCCTCCTCTAAGCTGAGAAGACTCCCACTAATTCCTCTAAACTGAGGAAATCTCGTGGAGTAACCAAAAGCTCTGATACCAGTTGTTGGTATAGAGCAATAACAAGAAAAAGGAATAAGGAGAGGAGAGAGAAGACACAAAGTATTTACGTGGTTCGGCACACAATGTATGTACCTACGTCCACGGCTACACTAAGAAAGACTTTTTATTTCGTGTATCTTAAAGCTTACAAGGTATCTCTATATATAACACTAATGAGACATAAGTTTTTACAAACCAAGCGATGTGGGACTTTGGAACTGAGACAACAATCTAACACCTTCTCCATCTTTCATTAACACTGACATTAAAAGCAGTGGCCATAAACAATATTTGAATTAGGAGCATTGCATTGTAAATTTTATTCTATATAGTTAGAAGCTATCACACAACAAACAATTGCAATCATGTATAACATGAAATCCCCAATTTCAAACACCATTGTAAAGTTTAACCAGTTTTTTCATCCATATTAACTGATAAGATCTCGCACATCAGCTAGACATATAGTCATAACACTCCTTACACGGCTTGGAAAATCGTCCACCCTCAAGTTAGCTACTGAAGGGTATGTTTGGATAAGCTTCTTTAGAAATTTTTTAGGAAGATAATAAGAAAGCTAAATTATAAAGTACAACAAAGCTAAATGATTATCCCTTTACTTTTTCTTTAACTAGTGGTTTATTACTTTAATTTCATATACATAATTAATTAAACACACAAAATAATGAAATCTTGAAATATAATGTAAGGAAAATTGTTGTAGAGAAAATATTTAGATACTGTTTTGGACTTTCTAACTTCTTACCGCACTGTAATAAATGAAATTTCTAACAAATTGCTGAAAAAGTTCAAGGATTTCCTACAAAGATAAAGATAGGAGAATTTTCCATGAAAGCATATAAAGGAAATTTCCATGAAACATCCTTAGAAGTGATTTGTGCAATTTATTCTATATTATCATATTGACAATATAGAATAAGTATTTTTTTAATATGATCTATTTTATATTCAACATCATAATTCAAATCATGAATCAATATTGGGCTGGTTTATTTTAAACTTATTTGATTAAATAAATATTAATTTTAATAAAATAAGTAATTATCTGTGATTTTAATATTTGTCTAAACTATTTTCTTTTAAAATAAATTGTTTTATGCTTATTTAAAGAAGCAAAACTTATTTACTTATGAAATAATCACTTATCTGCTAATTACTTATTTTATAAACACTTATTATAATTTTAAACTGAAACAACAAATCATGAGTTTCTCATGCAACAATGATTTTGAATTCTAAGTTATACTAAATATCTATCATTATTTTTAATTGTCAACAGTATAATTACAAAGAATGAATGAACAAGTTAACATAAATACCAAAGGTATGTTTCAAAATTGGTATTATCATATTGACTGGTATTTGTTATACAATTACAGTTATTGTAATCACCAATCACAGGAAACAAAGGCTGAAAAGCACCACAGTAAAGAAAGGTATTTTCAATGTTTTATATTTTATATTTAATGTTTTAACAACAAGACTACACACTTCACTTCCTTGAGAAGAAGAAAGATGAATGTTTGAATGACTATTTCTAATTATATATTGAAAAGAAAGTTATTGGAAAAGTTATTTTCTTTGGACTTTGTTACACTTTATTTTCTTGAGTTCTCTGTTTTTCAAATCTGGTAAACAAGTGTTATTAGACCAACTAGAATTTGTTACAATTACAATTATTGTAAACACGAGCCACAAGAGACAAATGATATAAGACATAGCACGGAAATAAGGTATTTATAATATTTTATATTAGATGTTAGTGACCAAAGTACAATTCCTAACAAGATGAAAAATGAATATTTGAATGATTGTTGCTTAGTATATATGAAAAAAATTATTTTAAAATTTAGTATGAATTCAACAATTATAGATGATTTTCATGAATGCAAAAAATGTATTTTATTTTTTGATAAATTATTAATGTAATTAATATTTACAAACAATAAATTTTAAATACTTTTAATAAAATTAAGTTTAAATAAGTTTTAAGTCCCTAAAAAATATCTTTTTTATAATTTGAGTCCTTGAATTTTTATTTTTATTTTGCTTTGTTATAAGTCCCTAATAAAAGTTGTTTGAAACAAAAAAAAAAATTGAAAAAGAAATCAAGTTATTGTTTTGGTAGAATATCAACTTTGTCGTTAGTTTGTTTAAGAAGTTTGTTGAATAGAAAAACCATGTCTAATGTCATTTTTGGTCATTAAGTTTCATAATTTTTGGGCTATAGTAGAATATGGCTAAAAATGATCAGTGTTTTAAATTAACTATTTTAAAGTTTAAAAATTTAATGGAAGAGTGACATTCTTAATGGAAAATGAAACTATTAAAACTTAAAGTACTGAATAAAAATTTTAAAACATTGTATACTAAAATATAAAAATTATGAAACTTAATAAACCAAAAGTGAAATTAAGTAAAAAAAAAGTATAGACATTTATTATCTTCTTAAACTCATTGAATTTTTACTCTCAAGTTATATGTTTTGGTTTCTTGCTTTACTACACTACCACATTGATCATAAATTCTGTATAATAATTTGTGTAGTTTTGTTTTTCTTTATTTTGAATTTGTTAAACTTATCAAAAATTATTTATCTGTTTTCCTTTACATATGCTAGAACTGAGTCTGAACTTCTTAAGGGCATTGTTCAAGATGTTTTGAAAAAATTGGCTCCTACATACACAAATCAACTTAAAAGATATGTTGGAATTGAGAAAAGCCACGAAGAGATTGAATCACTACTAAACATTGGGTCAAATGCAGTTATAACCCTTGGAATATGGGGCATGGGTGGCATTGGTAAGACCACCCTTGCTAAGGCTTTATATGACAAACTGTATTATGATTTCGAAGGTCGATGCTTTCTTGCAGATATAAAGCACAAATCAGACAAGCTCACAGATTTATGCAATGAACTTTTTTCTATCTTGTTAAAGGAAAAAAAAGAACACTCTGATAGTTTTGACATGAGCAGGCTTCGACATAAAAATGTTTTGATTGTCCTAGATGATGTGTCAATGCCAGAGCAGTTAGAAAAACTAATTCCAGAATATGATTTCTTGGGAGCAGGAAGTAGAGTCATTATTACAACGAGAGATAAGCAAGTACTTAGCCAAGTTAATGAAACATATGAGGTTGAGGAATTGAACTCCCAAGATTCTATTAAGCTTTTTTGTTTGACTGCTTTTGGAGAAAATCAACCTAAGCACAGATATGAAGATTTATCAGCAAAAGTCATTTCCTATTGCAAAGGTCTTCCTCTGGCTTTAAAGGTTTTAGGTGCAAGTCTTTGTAACAGAAATGAAAAAGCATGGGAAGATGAATTGAGAAAACTTCAAAACATTCCGAAAGAGAAAATTCATAATGTATTAAAATTAAGCTATGATGGCCTGGATCGGGATGAACAGAATATATTTCTGGGCATTGCATGCTTCTTTAAAGGAGAAAAAAGAGACCGAGCAATAGAAATGCTGGAGTCTTTTGGTTTCTTTGCAACAACGGGGATAGATGTACTTTTGAGAAAAGCTCTCATAACAATTTCAAATGCCAACGAAATAGAAATGCACAACTTAATACAGGAAATGGGTCAGGAAATTGTTCTTCAAGAATGTGAAAAGTGCCCTGAAAATCGAAGTCGATTGTGGAAACATGAGGAAGTGTTTGATGTATTGAAAGATAACAAGGTAAGTGGCAGTGCAATTATTTCTATTTAATAATATGTATCCTTTTGTTTTTAATGTAGCTAGGATGATAGTTTTCGCTGATTATTATTCTATTCTTTGTTTGTCAGGGAACTAAAGATGTTGAAGGCATAATTTTAGATTTGAGTAAATTAACAGATAATCTAAATTTGAGCTCTAGTTTCCTTGCAAATATGACTAACTGTATATTTCTTAAAATCTATACAGAGTTCTGGTTCAGTAACGAATTCAATGTGTACCTTGAGGATGGTCTTAAGTCATTATCCCAAAAATTGAGATACATTTACTGGGATCAATGTTCTCTTAAGTCTTGGCCGCCTAACTTTTGTGCAGAACAACTTGTAGAGCTTCACATTCAATTTAGAGATGCTGAAAAGCTTTGGGACGGAGTTCAGGTATGAGTGCAGCTATGCCTAGTACATTTTGCTCGAGTTTTTTCTTTTAGTTATGGATTTGACCTACCGTGCGAAGATTGAAAGCCTTTCGGTGAGATCAGATGCAATAAAAGTATTGAACTTATCTAACACCTCTATATGTGCATTGTCACCATCAATTGGTCACTTACTGTCTTTAGAAGTGTTAGACCTAAGTGGTACTAATTTTGAGAGCTTGCCTGAAAACATGAAAAACCTTTCAATGCTAACATGACTTAATTTAGTGGGTTGTAATAAACTCGTGTCTTTGCCAAAGCTTCCACCATCCCTGGAATATCTTAATTTAGGCATATGTTGAAAACTCATGTCCCTACCAGACTTCCATTGTCCCTGAGAGAGCTTGCTTTAAACAATTGCTTTAAACTCATCTCTTTCTCCAAACTTCCATCATCGGTGGACGCAGTTAGCACATTTAACTGCATTTCTCTCAATACAGTCATCACAAAAGGGCTAGTGTTGGAACACATGTGTCAGAGTCGCATACCCTATATACATCAAAAATATCTTAATAATCCTAAGTTTGATGATGTTGATTATTTCATCTTCCCAATTGATCATATCACCAACAAGTCTGGGTTTCATACAGCCGAGAGTTCACTAACTATTCCTGATCTTCCCAAATCTGACTTGTTGGGTTTCATTTATTACATTATTTTTTATATTGAACGAGAATTAGATGTTACAGATGATGCTATTTGGGATGAATTTTGGGGTGATAATTATTGGAAACGTGACAAATGAGAAGATAATGAACAACAATTAGAGGTTTCCATTGATATCTATCAAGATGGAAAACGGATCAGACGGAAATGGATGGAAATAAAATGCCCTGTAAATTTAATTTCAGATCACGTATTGTTTTCATATCTTGACATTTGTTGATTTGACGGAATAAGTGAAGTGTGTGATGAATTCAGCAACATAACATTTAAATTTGAATTAGAGTGCGACTATGAAATAGCAAGGATAAAAGGGTGTGGGGTCTTTCCAGTACATGCCACAACATCGGGATTGAAGCTGTTTAATAGCAGTACCAAGGCTGGACATGATCAAGAGATCGGGGTCTTACAAGATTCTCAAATCTCTAATAATGAGGCACAAGGCAGCACAACTGAAGTTGAATGCTCAAATAATGAAAATAAAGATGGCTGGGAACAACAACTTCTTCATGCATCCAAGAGGCAGAGGACTTTGCCATAAATAGTAATCTTGATGGTATCTAGTTATGATGGTAATTGATTCATGACTCAAACTTTAGATGAAAAGTTCAGTATTTATTTTGCTAATGGCTTTCATATTTTCAGGATGATTTTGTTTGTATGCTGTTTCCGTTGGAATTAATTAAATATGATTTTCATTTTATTTGAAGAGTTTTATACATTATGAGGGTGCAATAAGTTACAAGTTTCAAGCACATTTCTTTTATACTTGTATTAGTTATTAAAAAGATTGACATTAAAGCTTAAAGTTAGACAAAACATCATACTATGAGATAGCCTATTAAATCTGCAAAGAAGAGTTGGCAAAATCCTTCATAGCCCTTTAATTAATTTAAAAATTCTATAGTTATCTTCCTTAAAACCATACTCTCAAGTATACCCTTTAGGTTTGTGAATAAATATATAGGAAAAGATCTCAAACAGAAGTTGCCAAGGTTGCAGGAAGTGATGCTGTTTGGGATTCAGGAGTATTTTGTTGAGTTCTGTTATTACAGCAAGCTTTTAGCTAGCATTTCTGTTTTTCAGTTAGTTTTCATTTTGGTTGCTTGTACAGCCAATCATTAGCTGGTTTAGTAGTTTGTTAGCTTAGCTAGTTAGTTATATATATCTGGTCCCTTTGTAATTTGATTTTTGAGTTTTAATAATGAGAATTGATGAGCACAATGCTCTTTCTCTTCCAAACTAATACTTTTTACATGGTATCAGTTGAATTCTTCCCTTTCGTTGTGATCTTCGATTGATCCTTCTTGCAACCATTGTTGCACTTTCTTGATCTTGAATCGATTTCTTTGCAACTTCTGTTGCTTCTTCCCAGTTTCTTTTCCTTGAAGCTCAATTCTTCTAGCTTCCTCCTCGGTTAATCATGGCTGAAAATGTTGAACCAATTGCGAACAATGCTGTTGTTAATAATGCAGCTCTTACAAACATGCTGAATCCCTACTATACTCATCCAAATGAGAATCCCGGTGTGGCAATTGTTTCTCAGGTTCTCAATGGTGGAAATTACCACTCATGGTCGCGTGCTATGCTCCTTGCTTTGAAGACCAAGAAAAAGGTCAAATTTGTGGATGGTTCTTTGCCTCATCTTGCTCTTGATGATCCCAATTTCACTCTATGGGATCATTGTAATACCTTGGTGGTTTCATGGCTTCATCATTCTCTTGATCCAGAAGTCTTGCAAACAATCATGTGGATGGAGAATGCCTCAGATATCTGGAATACTCTCAAGAAACGTTATTATCAAGGATATGTATTTCGAATCAGTGACTTACAAGAAGAAATTTATCTGCTTAAACAAAGTGATGCTACTATCACCACTTACTTTACAAAATTGAAAGGTTTGATCCAAGAATTGGACAATTTTCGCCCTATTCCTTCATGCACTTGTGCTGTTGTTTGTTCCTGTGAACTCATTCCTATTGTTAAGAGTTACAAAGAAGGTAATTATGTGAATAGATTCTTGAGGGGCCTCAATGAACAATACTCTACAGTTAGGTCCAATATAATGATGATGGACCCCCTCCCTGATTTAGACAGTTTTTTCTATCCTCACTTAACAAGAAAGGAAATTAGTTCTTCAATTTGATGATTCTAGAGTTTTAGTAGCTCAATTGGATACCAACAATGGTACTTATGGCAGAGGTAGAGGCAGAAGCACAAAAATGTGCACTTATTGTAACAGATTAGGTCATATGGTAGACACTTGCTACAAGAAACATGGTTACCCTCCTGACTTGCATAGAGGAGGTGCTATCAACCAATATTCTATGGATGATCAAGCAATTGAAGATGATCTCTAATCCCTAGGACAAAAAGAGGTATCTGCAGATGCTTCATCTGTAGCTTTCACACCAGAGCAACATAAGGCTCTTCTTTCCTTGCTGCAACAAACCTCTCAAGCCTCTCCCTCTTACACCACTAATCAGTTAGTTAGTTCTCATAAGAATGGTAATTCAGGTATAATCTGTGCTACCTTTCATGCTTATAGTTCCAATATAAACTCTTAGGTTCTTGATAGTGGAGCTACTAATCATGTGTGTTTTTCCAAAACTAATTTTCAATGTCTTAAACAAATCAGACCTATACTTGTTAAACTACCTGATGGATCTCAAATTCAAACCAACTTGGCAAGAACCATACAATTTAGTGATCAGTTTTACCTTACTGATGTTTTGTATATTCCCTCTTTCACATTTAATTTGATTTCAGTTTCCAAACTAATTTCAAACCTTCTTTGTTGTCTAAACTTTCACCCTACTAGTTGTTCCATACAGGACAACTCCTCCTTGAGGACGATTGGAGCAGCTGAATTGAGAGCTGGCTTATACATCCTATCTTCACCAACAACTCAGTTTTCCTATAATTGTAACATCAATACCATTCCTTCTAATAAATGCAATGTTTGGCATAATAGGTTAGGACATCCCTCTCATGATAAACTTGTTCGAATGAATAAATTGTACTTTTCCATTGATTGTACAAACTCTTGTAACCCTTGTGACACTTGTCATTTTGCAAAACAAAAAAAGGCTACCTTTTCTTGACAGCATCACTATTTCCTCACAATGTTTTGATTTGTTGCACATGGATATATGGGGTCCTTATGCACACCCTTCATTGCTTGGTCATAAATATTTTCTTACCATTGTTGATGACAAAAGCAAATACACATGGATTATTTTTTTGAAATTAAAATCAAAAGTTTCAAACCATATTAAACAGTTTATATCTATGGTTGAAACTCAGTTTTCTGCCAAAGTTAAAGGCATTAGATCAGACAATGGTCCTGAATTTGCCTTGCAAAATTTCTATGATTCTCAAGGTTTCTCCATCAAATTTCTTGTGTGGAGACACCCCAACAAAATGGGGTTGTAGAGAAAAAACATCAACACCTTCTTGTTGTGGCTAGAGCATTACTTTTTTATGCCAACTTGCCTAAAATTTTTTAGACACAAGCTGTTCATATAATAAACAAATTGCCAACTAAATTCCTAAATCAGAAATCTCCACATGAGGTTCTGTTCAATTGCACACCATCCATTAACACTTTTAATAGTTTTTGGATGTTTATGTTATGCCTCAACCCTAAAGGCTAACAGAAAGAAGCCAGAGCAAGAAAATGTATCTATCTAAGTGTTAGATCAAGTGTCAAAGGTCGTTTACTTTTTGACGTCAAAACAAGAGATCTTCTTGTCTCCAGGGATGTTATTTTTTATGAAAATATATTTCCTTACTTGAATAGTCACTCACCACCATCTGCTGACTCCACACAGCCTGTTAAGCCTATTCCTCCATCATCTCCATATAATTTTCTGCTTGATATACCTCATCCACCAGACCCTCCCCCACCTGAGTTTCCAATATCAACACCTCCACTTGATCCACACCATCAATCTCCCTTACCTCAACCCTCTCCCCATAAATCACAAAGACAGAAACAACCACCTTCATACCTTAAAGACTACCACTGTTCTCTAACTTCTATAGCAGCTTACAATTCAGTTTCTCCAGTTTCCTCTATCATCAAGTGCCCTATTTCCAACTACATTTCTTACCACAAACTTTCACACCATCACAAACATTTCACACTTAATGTATCTTCACAATCTGAACCTACTAGTTTTAAAGAAGCTATATGTCATGAAAGTTGGAAACAGGCTATCCAATCTGAATTATCTTCTCTTATTAAGACTAACACTTGGCAGCTTACTCCTTTACCTCCCAATAAAAAGCCAATTGGCTGCAAATGGGTTTTCAAAGTCAAGTTCAAAGTTAATGGATCCATTGACAAGCACAAGGCTAGATTAGTAGCCAAGGGTTTTACACAAACTACTGGTCTGGACTACATTAAAACCTTCAGTCCTATTGTGAAAATGACCACAGTAAGACTTATGTTATCACTAACTGCTTCTCAGGGTTGGCATCTCCATCAACTTGATGTCAACATTGCTTTTTTGCATGGTAATTTAAATGAGGAGGTATATATGAAGGTTCCACCAGGCTTGATAGTTGACAGTCTAGCTCTAGTTTACAAGTTGCAGAGATCTTTGTATGGCTTAAAGCAAGTCAGCAGACAATGGAATGCCAAGCTTACTTCTACCTTACTTGATTCAGGATTCCAACAATCCAAGGCAAATTATTCTCTTTTCACTAAAAGGTCTCTTATTGGCCTCACTATTATCCTTATTTATGTTGATGATTTGGTGCTTACTGGCACTGATCTTACTGAAATCCAACAATTGAAGCACTCCCTAGATGCAAAATTCAGCATTAAAGACCTTGGAATGCTCAAGTACTTCCTTGGTTTTGAAGTAGCCCGATCCAACTCAGGTATTGCCTTGATCTCCTACAAGACACTAGTCTGCTTGCTGCTAAACCTTGTTCCACACCTATGTATCCCACACTGAAACTTCACAAATCATCTGGTGTCCCTCTGCCTAATCCAACTGTTTACAGTAGACTTGTGGGGCGATTATTATATCTTACTCACACAAGGCCTGATATTTGCTATGCTGTTGGAAGATTGAGCCAATATTTACAATCTCCAACAGATATGCATATGCAAGCTGCACAACATACTCTTAAATATCTCAAAGGAAATCCTGGAAAAGGCCCATTTTTCTCCTTTTCATCTTCCACTTCCTTAACTGGCTTCAGTGACTCGGATTGGGGAGCTTGTCCTAACACCCGAAGATCCATAATAGGTTTATGCTTCTTCTTAGGTACCTCCCTAATCTCTTGGAAGAGTAAGAAACAATCCATTGTTCTTATTAAAGGATCTTCATATTGATCCTAAACCAGTTGTTCTATATTGTGATAATCAAGCTGCCCTACACATAGCAGCAAACCCTGTATTCCATGAATGCACAAAACATATAGAAATGGATTGTCATGTGGTGAGAGATAAAGTTCAATCCAGTATGCTTCACCTTCTTCCCATCTCAACTCATGAGCAATTGGCAAATATACTTACCAAGCCTTTACATGTTGGTCCCTTCAACAATATTCATTCCAAGCTAGGAATGCTTGACATTCACATTCCAGCTTGAGGGGGGGTGTTGAGTTCTGTTATTACAGCAAGCTTTTAGCTAGCATTTCTGTTTTTCAGTTAGTTTTCATTTCGGTTACTTGTACAGCCAGTCATTAGCTAGTTTAGTAGTTTGTTAGCTTAGCTAGTTAGTTATATATATCTGGTCCCTTTGTAATTTGATTTTTGAGTTTTAATAATGAGAATTGATGAGCACAATGCTCTTTCTCTTCCAAACTAATACTTTTTACATATTTTGTATTGAAGAGAATGGGACTGATACGTCTTTCACTGCATTTTCATTTAGTTCTTGCCTTTTCAATTACATTTTTTCTTACTACATACAATACTATGCATATAATCATTGTTGATGCATAATTAATTTTGCATATCTGATTTCTTTATGCATTTTATTTTGATCAATAGTGATTATCGATCGAAGTCAAGTAGAATGAAAACAAGTTATCTTGCAACTGTTTGTTGGTAAGGACGGAACTCTTATCATATTTTCTTCTAGAATCATTTTCTAACTCTATTTCCAGAGTAATTTTCTTTCAGTTAACTTGTATATTGGTTTTCTTTAATGATAACAAAGGTTGATCCAGTTGGTAAGGATTGGACTCAGATCACAAGATGTGAATTCGAATCTTGTTGATGTGGATTGATGCATTGATTGGCCCAACTCACCTAAAGCTTCACATAATCACTAAGAGAGAAGACTCTGTCACCTTTTCCTCAGTACACTACTTTTGTTTTCTTTTCCCTGATTCTATCCAACACTAGTGTCACAATAAATCGGCAATTCAACACCCAATGTATCATATTATATCCAAGTTTAATAATGAAAGTGATTGCTTGCTCTGATGATAATGTTTGACATTTAACCATTTTCAAAATTTAAACATTTTTGTATCATGCATGTAACATATCTTCACCATTCAAATCGCTTTTTAATTCAGAAATTTAATAGTTATCTTTCGTTTCTTTTTGCTAAGAAAACCTCCACAGCCTCGTGGCAGATTCTCAATAAATTTGTTCCAAGAGATTTGCTCTATATGATTCTGATTCATCAACCAACAATTTTAATGATAAGTAAACTATAGTAAAAATTAAAATAGTTTAAGCCACAGTTGAGACTGTTCAAATTTAGTCACCAACAAAAAACTATAATTCTAGTTTGAGGCTTCTATAAAACTAGTGACACAAAAGTGAGTTGCCTATCACATAATTCATTTCTTAATTATTTTCACAAAATGAAGAAAATTGCTTGATTAATAATTGTTGGCAAGTGCACCAAGTCGTATCAAGTAGTAAAATGGACAAGTCTAAGTATCGTTTTCCACAGGGACTAGAGCAACATAAATAATCCAGTATTTCTACTATTTTAAACTATAATTAAAGGAACAAAAAGCAGTAAAAACATGAATCAGTTATGTGAAATAGAGGCTGATGTTCTCAGCCAAGAGCAGGATCAAAAATGCTATCTTTAATGCAGAATTAAACCAGTAACAGCAACAATAATAAGCAGTAGCAGCAGTTATAACAGATTATAAAATGATGCTGTAAGGGGATTTGAATTTCACCAAAGCTAACACTCTTGTGGCATGAACGTTCTGCATAAATTCCTTCTATATTTATCAGTCAAAATCAGTCAACTACTCTATTCTCTGTGTCAATCCCTCGCACTCAGAAAAACTAAGTTTCTTCCCTAAAGCTCTCACCTCTTAACAAAGAAACCAGCAATAACAACAGTGGTTGTGTGATTCGAACAAACCAAGTTTCGATCCCTCGCACCCCCGGTTTATTCTCTCACTTGATTACCAATAAACCAAGTTTTGATTCCTCGCACCCCCGGTCTATTGGACATCTGTTTTCAGTTCAAGAAAATAATCCCCATTTTCCAACCAAGGTTACTATCCTAAAATCATGCTATAAGTGATCAGTTTACAACAAGCATTAAGCAAGGAAAAAGATGCTAACCCAAAATATAGAAAGTGAAATTTATGCATTAAAAATATCAAAGATACAAATAGAGTGTAGCAATGGTTACATTCATCCCCTTACAGCAATGAAGAGCTTAACTGCTCTGTTCCATGGACAGCAGCAACTTAGGTTCTGAAGATAGAGAATGGGGAGTGGGTACAATGGTAGATGATTTCTAATGTTACAATGGGGTTTCTTTTTTTAATCCTAAAATTACATAGGAAAACGTTTCTACTCAATCCAATGCAACAGTGCTCTGTCCCATCATCCTCAAAAAGTAGAGAAAAATAATCTGCAACAATAGACTTCTTTTCAGAGTAGAAAAAGGCACTGTTCCATGTTAGTCGATTTTGGCTCCGAGCCAAATTCGTAGTTCAATTTTGGCTTCAAGCCAAAATCGTATTTGACTTTTAAACAGCTGTTGATCCTCTGCTCACTCTTGGGGCAGTGCACTCACAGATTCCTCGATTCTCTCTCTTTTATCATCATTATCCTGCAAAAAAGGTGAAAAGGGGTAAAAGAAAACCAAAAGCTCACTCAAGCTGTCCATCAAAGGAAGATTTGATGAAATGACAGCAATCATGAGATAAACAACTCTCTATTTAGTCTAAAGGATAGAAAACAGACCCATATTTTACTTATAAAATAAGTAAATTAGCAATTTATCAAAAATCATAAAGGAGTAGGCAGGGATTTCCAAGTTGATAAGTGCAATAAAAGAATTACTGAAAAGGAATGAAGGAAGTGATTACTATAATTTGAAGCTATGCTATATAAGGTAACTTGTTCATTCATTCTATGACACAAAAAGCAGATTATAAATTAACACTGTAGATCACCAAATGGCCAAAAAATAGGTATACATTTGTATTCATCTGCTCAACTTCACAGCCAGATGACGTTTGGGATCATTTGTCTTATCCTTTTGTAGAAGAAATAGCATATTTGTCGGAAGAAGAATGAATGAACAAGTTAATATAAATACCAAAGGTATGTTTCAAATTATGTCTTTTATGGCCCATTTATAGAATGTTGAGAGGTAACACCAATGTCGATCCATGCACAAACAAGTATAATCTTCCCAATAGCATAAGTAAGTCCTTTTCCATCAATAACAATAATTAGAGCCATTTTTTTAACATGCAAACTACACATAAAATGCAAAGTGAAATCTGCATCATCATAGATAAAAACAAAATATTGAAATTTTACCTTACAACAGAAGCTTTGTCTCCAGTCTTCTCCAATGCTTCAAATTCTGGAGTTTCCAAATGAATGATAATCTGCTTCATTCCTTGTCTAAGTTTCTTGCTGTGCCACATGAACCGAACAGATCTTGTACTTATTTTAATTGATAAACCTACATCATAATCTTAATTTTAAAAGATAAACAAATACTAATAAAATAAAGTAATAATATATTCAAATTTAAATAATGTCTTATTTGGTTTACTACTTATCTTAAGGAACAAGCAAGTGGAGGAGGCCATTATTAAAGAAAACTGTGATTCTGAAGACATAAATCATCAAACCATTAGACTATGAAGACATAAATCATAAAGAGTTGAAACAATTAATTGGTGTTGCTCGCAGTACCAGGAGGATTGAACAGGTGAGAGCTTTAGAATTAGAGGTCAACATTGATGCTTTTACAATGCATGCACCTAAAGCAGGTTGGCTGTTCGATAAACCAGTTCCATTATTGATGCTTTCTGTTTCTTCTGCCACTTCACTCTCGTTTGTTTAATAACATTACATGCAATTTGCAACAAACTTGACTGAAAAACACTAATTGGTTTATATTTTATGAATTTTAACCTGCAACTTAATACTATTGAAACCCAAATAAATTTCATGATAGGTAGCAGCAATACATAGCATGATAAGTTGATTGTCAAATGTAAAGGAACTACAAGACAAGTCCAAGTTTTTCAGCTAAAGTGGCTCATAGTCATACCATACAAAACATCCAAAATGAACAATTCAGTTATTAAAAACTACCATTCATTTAACTAAAACTGTAGAAAAAAAATTAAACAGAAACAGAGGAAACTGATAGAACTCTCGTGGTGAGACTTGGCTTGTTCCAAATAAAGGAAACTAATCAACAAAGCATGGGTAACAAAATTATGCACAGAAACACAATGTTAGTTTTTCTACCATTTGATCCTCTACTATACATTGATTAAACCAACTTGGGATATTTGATCCTGGAAATAGGAAATATGTGCCCCCAGTTTCATGTAGTGTCTGTCAATCAAGTTTAATTAAAAAAATGTAAGTTATGACCATGACAATTGAGTTTTTTTTTATCTTTAATTTTGCTAAAAGAATATGATAAAAAAATTCAAAACAAAGATATAATACCTGATTCAATAACATTTCCTTAGACTGATGAGTCAACAATGTGCAATTGATAGCAGAAAGATAAACTATGTTTGGTGGCAGGCCTCTGATTTCTCAAAGCTCCTTGCATTCATTCAATGAAAGACTTCTCAAGGAGAGACATGCACTGATAGACAATGGAAGGATTGTGATATTGTTGTAATTAAGGGATAATTGTGTCACACGCTGCAAAGAAGGAAGAAGTGTAGCAAAAAATTTACAAACTTAGAATAGGTATAAGAGACTGACTCGTTGAGGTTTCTAGGATGGTAGCATAAATAAATTCGTGAAAACTTACAAACTAATATATATGATCATATCATGTAAATTAAGGACGTACAATAAAAGACTTGACAAAACTTTTATAGTTTTCGCTGGTTATTGAAAAATATAAAGTACTAAGAATAAGAAGAACCTACAGTGTATATTTTGTGAATTGGAGATTTGATTCATTCTAATTAGAGATGACAGAGTTATCTAAATTAAGCTAGCTGAACTACTTGATGATCAAGTTTCTTTATTATTAATATCTAAATTATTTCTGTATTTTCAGTCAAAAAGAATTATGAATTGATAAATCGATTCCATTATTGATGTTTTTTTGTTACTGCTGACACTCACGTTTGTCTAATAACATTGCATGCCATTTACAACAACTTTCATTGAACAACACTAATTGGTTAACATTTTTTGTTCCAAAACTTATCTATTCAATTTTTATTCAACATAGGTTGCAGGCTTCAAAAAAATATGAAATATAATGATTCCATTACGCTGATCTGAATCAAATATAGATTGTTTGTAAGCAGTATGATTAACTCTCAATAAAGACATTTTCTATTTCTTTCCTTCATTCTTTTACTTTATTTACACCTCATTTCTTCCAATATAACAGACAATACCTCATGACTTTCCCTAAAGGGATGTCATAACAGAATAATTGAATAACAGAAATTAAAAGTCTAATTCTTTGTTATGCTGTATAGTAACAACTGAGTTGAACCATGTACATATGAAACAACTGAAATCACAAAATTAAATTAAAAAAAAAAAAAGCATTTAGATAAAGATCTTGAGTAATGCTTCTACCAAAGCTTTCTAGGATCATCTTCTAACTCTTTTTTCATAGTGGTTTTCATTCAATCGACTCTTATATTTGTTTATCTTCTGAAAGTTTATTGGATCATTCTTTGTTAAATGGAAGAATCCATGAACAATGTCATGCATCAACAATATATTCATGCACATTTTCCAAGGTTTTCTCTTTAAACTCTGAACCATCCTTGGCAAGCCTCTCAAACATCAACAACACTACATAAATGGGAAAATTCTCCCTTCTTCATTATCTTTCACTATCACTCACATTCACTGCTTTGTTGAACTATTGAGTCCAAAAACATTGAGAAGTTTGTACATCTGATAAACAAATTAGTTAGTGTATATCGGATGCATTCTGCATTACTTGGATTTCAAAGAATATTAGTCCTAAACAATATTTGAATTAGGAACATGGCATTGTAAAATTTATTCTATATAGTCAGACGCTATCACACAACAAACAATTGCAATCATGTATAGTATGAAATCCCCAATTTCAAACACCATTATAAAGTTGAGTTTTTCCATCCATGTTGCCTGATAAGATCTTGCACATTAGTTACAAATATAGTCATAACACTCCTTACACGGCTTGAAAATCATCCACCCTCAAAGTTAGCTACTGATAAACTTCTCCTGAGAATTTTTAGGAAGAGAAAGTAAGAAAGCTAAATTATAAAGTACAACAAAGCTAAATGATTATTCCTATACTTGTTTTAACTAATGGTCTATTACTTTAATTTCATATGCATAATTAATTAAACACACAAAAAAAATAAAATGATAATATTATAGGAAAAGTTGTTGCAGAGAAAATATTTAGATGCAATTTTCGACTTTCTGACTTCTTACCACACTTTAGTTTGTATAGCAATTCTGTTTAGCAATTGGATAGAGAAAATTTCCATGACACTTCCACGCAAGCTCATTCTTTAGCTTTCAAACGAGGAAATTTCTCGTAAGTTCAAGGGTAGGAATAGAGGAAATTTCTAACAAATTCCTGAAATAGAGGATTGCCTACAAAGATAAAGATAGAAGAATTTTCCATGAAAGCATATAAAGGGAATTTCCATGAAACATCCTTATAAGTGATTTGTTCAATTTATTCTATATTATCATATTGACAAACAATTCTTCGTGATAATATCATGCCCTATTCATGGTCTGAGATCAACAAATGAGAAAATTATTAGCTGGTTTGGAACAATTATGGTCCCTAGCTATTGATCCCGACATGACACAACACAAATAGTTGAGTATTATTCACTTTTTCATAAATTATAAAACTTTTATATGTATATATACTCACTAAACATTGTATGTAAAAAATAATATGTGAACAAAAATAATATATTACTCACTATTAGCGTGGATAGAGAAAATTTACTTTAGTTCATCTGAATAGTTAATTTTAAATAATTTTTTTATAATTCAAAATCTACTGTAAATTGTGTTTTATTTATATTTTTGAGTTATATATTATTATTTTTTAAAACTTTCTTATGCACAACAAGAATATCATTAATCAAAAGGCTAATTTAGTGATTGAAAATATTCAATTAAAAGTATTTCACTACTAAACAGATTTCTGAGTCTAAGTACATAAAGTTGGCCTCTAAAATAGTCATTCATGTCTCTTTAAAAATTATTATTTATTTGAAAATATTTTTTTAATCACTAATTAAAATATAATCAGAGATAATTTCTTTTAATAATCAAATCTTCGTCGAAGACCTTAAACGCGTATATGGATGTTTGGGGCCTCGCCCCCTGACATTTTAAAACTATTTATTAAGCAAAGCTATTCATGAACTAGATAGGGTGCATACATACAGCATATATCATACACATTTCATTTGAAGATTTTATAATTATTGCACAATTGTCTCATTAGAATGCTAGCAGCTTTTGTAATGTGGTGATTTGTTTTCCTCTTTGTTTTGAAATTTGTTGATTTTAATACAATATTTTTTTTTTCATTTGGCTTTAAATTAAAAAATTATTATTATTTTTATTTAATAAGATATGATTTGGTAAATAATGAATATTAATTATGTTTTTAACATGTTTTATTCTCAATAAATATTTTATTTTTATTTTTATTGTCTTCCAAATAATTACATTTGTTATTTTATGTATAAATATATTTTCTATTACAAGGGAAAAACGAAAAAAATCTTAAAAAGAATAACATATACAATTTGCATATTCTTCTTTAATTATGTTTATTATAGTAATTTTTGTTTAGAAATTTTTTTATCTAATTACTGTTAAAAATATATTTCTAAAATAAAATAGTTAACAAAATATAAGTGTAAATTTAATTTAATTATACATGATTTTCTAATAACAAAAATTATAGATAATTTTTATTGTATGAAAATTTTTTGACCACAGCTCACTACATTGCTAACTCCGTCCTAATTGTGAGTATTCTCCTTCCAACATTTGTCAAATTAGAAACTTGAACTCTAAACCTTTTAGTTTACTAATGACTAATATAAAAATATTTATTTGGAGAGTAAGATATAAGTATACGTTCCCTAAAAAAAAGATATAATTATACTACCTCAGTTTATTTTTTTAATTGTCCTATTTTTTTATATTTTTTTAATTTATCTATCATTTATAATGTTCAAGATCGATCGAGTTAATTGCTCTTTTATTAATTTATACATATATACTTATGGTGGAATATAAAAAGGATAATATAAATAACCTCAAAATATCAAGAAGTGGTTTTGTTTTGGCTGGTTAGTTAATTCATAGAACTAATAAAACTATAATCTTATTTATTACGCAATGCATATGGGCCGCTGAACGTGAACATGTTAAGCAATGCAACCTAGTTTTCTTAATTTCTTACATTTTTTAGTTTGCATGTCTGATGACGTTACTTGCAATTTGCAACGAACTTGACTTGTTGCCCTCCACTCATTATTTGAAACACTTATTTGATTATTATTATTATTATTTTTATTATTAACATGTCATTTTCATTTTATATAGAATTTTATGTCACAAGTCTTAAAATATTTGTTTATTTTCGAATCCGTGTAATTAGGGACTTAGAAGTTACGTAGACTTTTATGTCACATGTCTTGTTTATTTTATAATCCGTGTAAGTAGTGACAGACTAGTTTACAACTTAGAACATCTACTAATCTACTATGAATTGTTTGTTTGAAAAATACAATGTTTGTTAAGCACTATCTTTATAGGATAATAAATATTTGTTGTTTGGGAAACATGATACTTACTTAAGTAGCATTATTTTTTTTTCTTTTGTATAAAAAAAAACATATTATATTTTATTATTTAATAATTTTTTTTTTTACACAACCAAGTCAACTTATTAAACTTTTTTTACACTAATGGTTGAAATTTTCATAATTTTTTACACTAGTTGTTTTTACATTTTTTTAAAGCCATTTGAATTATTATTTTTTTATTATTTTAGTTATGTATATTTTTTTTATTGTGCCAAAAAAATATTTTACATATTTCTAATTTGTAAAAATAAATTATTAAAAAATTACAATGATTCTTCTAAAAAAAAATAATAATTTAAGTTTATTTTTAAAATTTATTAGAAATACTTTAAAAAAGTTATACCATGATATGTAGGTCCCATATGTAGATTACACAGAAAATAACAAAAATGCTCTTGGAAGGGTGAAAAAAATCTAAAAGTTAATTCTATACAAAGTATTTATGATTTTGTATTTTAAATTGATCCAACATATATTTTTAAAACGTAAGCTTACAATTGTCAAATGGTTAGTTTTGCGTAGTAGTAAAAACTTTCTTGAATTTACAATTAAATACTATTGAAGTTTATATAAATTTTGTGTAATTATAAAATATTTATTTTTTATTTTGAATTCCTGTAAAAAAATTTATTATATTTTAGATATTTATAATATATATTTTTTTATCCCACCGATGATGAACGGGACACAATATTAACATATACAATGTCGGTGCATTTTTCTCTTTTTTGTCGTTAAGCGTGTAATTTCCATTTAAGGTAGACTTTTATTTTATGTCACAAGTATGAAAATATTTGTTTATTTTTATCCTTGTTCCAACTTAGAGCATTTATATTGGTGCAATAAATTTTTGTTACTTCCTATGAGACCTGTATATACATCATTCATTTTTATTCTAATCAACTTAGATAATATTAACTCTTAAATCTTTTCAAATGGTAAAATTTTTTAAAAGTTACTTCTAATAAATTTTAAAAATAAACTTAAATCATTATTTTTTTTAAGAAGAATCGTTATATTTATTTACCATGGCTATATTTCTAGCATGGCTAATGTTTTTTTTACAAATATTACATAATTAAAAATAAAATAAAACATAATCAAAATAATTAATAAATATTCCATTATTAAAAACTAATACATGATAACAATTAAATAATTAAAACCTATGTAATTATCTATTCAGCAAAAATTAAAAAAATTTAGCAAAAAAACCTATCTAAAATTTATATTTTTCTATTATTTTCTTATATAACCTCTCATGCATTTGTAATTGAATATCAGTTATATTATTAGTTCCCTGGTAAAGGATGTCTATCTCCCTCAATCTATTACATTCATCTTTGAAACATGCAAGGTCTTGTAATATTTTTGTTTTGGTCTTCAAAGCCTCTTCCATGTATGTAAAATCAACATCAGAAGATTTTCTCTTACCTTTTAATTGTACTTTACTCTTTGCTGCTTTTGTCCGAATTGAATGTTCCATGGTAGTTGATGATGACTCCTAATCTGATTGTGTAAGTATTAATTCAACAACTAGTAAATATTTTAGTTCAACTAAAATTAATTATAGCAACAACTTTCACAATAATAATAATAATAATAATAATAATAATAAAATAGTTCAACGGCTAGTAAATATTTTATTTCAACTAAAATTAATTATAGCAACAACTTTAATAATAATAATTCAATTGCTTTAAAAAAAGTTTTATTAAAGAATAAAACATAATATGTTTTTTATTATTATTTTTTATGTAAAAAAAAAAAAGGAAAGTAATGTTGTTTGAGGAATATTTATTACTCCACGAAGGCAAATGCTTGACAAGCATCATGCTTTCCGACCACAATATTTTCTAAACAACCCATTATGAATACTTTTAGACGAGTCAACAAAACAAAAAAGTTACTTCTTTTTTTTTTTTGAAGAAACAAAGACTTTCTTTTTACTTTCTTTTTTATCATTTGGAAATCTATTAATTATACAATTTTAAGTTGATAAATTTGTCACGCGTCATTCTCTCGTGATATTTTTATCACATGACATTCTCTTATACAATTATATGTTATATCTTAAATAAATTTAAATTTTAAATCAATTTATTTTATTTTTTTAAAATAAATGTTTTTTTTTCTTTTTAAACCTATTTTGACACATTAAAAATAAATTTGTTTTTTAGAAACTGTTTTTTCATGAGTTTTTACATTAATTTTTGTGTTATTTTTAATTAATTTTAACTAACTTTGTTGGCAAAATTCAAAAGATATATGTAAAGAAATAAAAACAAGGCAAAAGGTGGGAAATTATGTTTTTATGTCCACAAGTCTAAAATCATTTATTTTATAAGAGAATGTGATTGACCATTGAATGTGAACATGTCAAAGTAATGCAACCAAGTTTTTTTTAATTTCTTAAATTAATTATCTTTCATCGATGTTTGATCATGTAACTTGCGAATTGCAACGACCTTGACTTTCTTTTCTTTTTTTAAGCAAAAGGAAATATACATATATAAAGCTATACACAGAAGATATGATACATTGTGAATAAACAAAAGGTAGTGGTTAGAAAACATTAAAAGCCATAGAAGCCTTAAATGAATTCTAACCACCCAACGACCTTGAGTTGTTGGCCTCCATCATTATTCATTTAATTTAATTATAAAGTGTCGTTCGTCGTACCTAGACTTTTATGTCCATAAATCTAAAATCATTTTTTTTCTTCCAATCCATTTCCTATTTATCAGAACGGATCAAACTTAAGTAAGGAGGGGTTAAAACTTTTTTTTATAAAAATTGAAGATAAATTCTTTTTTTTAAATATTTAATATAAAATTTATATAAAAAAAAGACAAAAAATTGGTATTAAATTTGTCAATTTTTAAAAAATTGAGAATAAAATTTACAATCATGTAATATAAGAGTAAAATAATAGAGTAAAATTTATAAGATTTTAAAAAATTGTAGATAAAAAATGTAAAATTAATTTATAAGAATAAAACTTACAAAAAATAAATAAATAAATGTAATAAAATCAAATATTTAGTGGGTATAAAATTAAGATATAATCTACTAATAAAAAAGTTTAAATAAATATTAATTTAAAAACCTATTTTTTAATAATTTTTTTTATTAATATTTTTTATCTTTTATATATATATTAAATAAGGGAAGGGGGGAGGGGGTTGAAGCCTGCTTGCCCCCTAAAATCCGTCTCTCCTATTTATTAAGTCTTTGTTATCAAGTAGATTTTTGCATGAAAAAAAAAATTATACTAATTGTGTTATAATAATCTACTAAATCAAGATGAATTATATATATTAGTTGTTAAATTATCTTTTATGGCCAAGAAAGCTCTCAAGCGTATGTATTAACTCTGGTAGTGCATTATATTATAGTGTAGGTTTGGTTCCGAATTTTTTTAATTACTTTAATTTAAACACGTTTAAATTTGACTTTAATTTTGGAAGCTATTCGGTGAAATACTGAAAATGAAACCCACATGCATGCAAGTAGAGAAAGAGGAAAGCGAGTAAATGAATGAAAGGGAGTGTTCACTTGTTCATCTTCTTATACAAGAGAGAGAGAGAGAGAAAGAAAGCCCTTATAATCTCTTGCTTCTTTCTGTGTAACTGCTGTATCTTCTCTTTTCTCTCTATTTTTTTTCTTTTCTTTTCTTCTGTTTTCTAAACTTTTTTACTTTTCGTATGATCTCTTTTCTTAATTTTATCAAATTGAAAATGAACCCGAGTAGTTAGTTATTCACACTCATATATAATATATTACACAGATTTAATTATAATTAAATTTCCAGGTGCAGCACAAGCTAGGACTTCACAATGGACGAGCAGCAAAGGAATATAGCAGATGTTGCGTCTTCCTCTGACCCTTCTTCTGCTAAAAAATATGATGTTTTTCTGAGCTTTCGAGGTAAAGACACGCGCTTGAACTTCACAAGCCATCTATATGAAGCTTTGTATAACGCAGGAATCGATACGTTCATAGACAACCGGCTCGAAATGGGAGATGAAATCTCACCGGCCCTCATCAAAGCCATAGAAGACTCTCGTATATCTATTGTCATCTTCTCAGAGAACTATGCTTCCTCGAAGTGGTGCTTGAATGAACTCAACGAGATTATGAAACTCAACAACAAAGAGAAGGAGGAACAAATTGTGATACCAGTATTTTACCACATAGATCCAAGCGATGTAAGGAATCAGACTGGGAGATACAAGGAAGACCTTGATAAATATGAGGGACATCCTATGTTAGGCAAATGGAAAACTGCTCTCACCAAAGCAGCCAATTTATCTGGCCAGCATCATAATATGTAAATATTTTTATTAAATTTTAGTTATTATATAATTAATTTTTATTTTCTCGGGCTGGCTTTGTTCAACTCTATTTTCTTGAGTTCTTTGTTTTTTAAATCTCATAAAAATAGGTATTATCGTACTGACTCGTATTTGTTATACAATTACAGTTATTGTAATCGCGAATCACAGGAAACAAAGACTGAAAAGCACCACGGTAAAAAAAGGTATTTTTCCTTTTTTATATGTTATATTTAATATTTTAACAACAAGACTACACACTTCACTTCATGAGAAGAAGAAAGATGAATGTTTGAATGAATATTTTTAATTATATATTAAAAAAAATTATAGGAAAAGTTATTTCTTTTGGACTTGTTATACTTTATTTTCTTGAGTCCATGTTTTTCAAATCTCGTAAACAAGTGTTATTGACGACTAGAATTTGTTACAATTACAGTTGTTGTAAACAACACGAGCCACAAAAGACAAATGCTAAAACGCATAGCACAGAAATAAGGTATTTATAATATTTCATATTTTATATTTGATGTTTGAGTAACCAAAGTACCATTCCTAACAAGAAATATGAATATTTGAATGGTTGTTGCTTAGTATATATGATTAAAAAAAAATAGAAATTTTAGTATGAATTTAATAATCATAGATGATTTTGATGAATGCAAAAAATATATTTTATTTTTTTATAAATTATTAATGTAATTAATATTTAAAAATAATAAATTATAAATATTTTTAATAAAATTAAGATTTTAAGTTTTTTCCCTAAAAAAATACTTATTTTTTAATTTAAGTCCATAATTTTATTTTATTTTTGTTATGGATCCCTAATAAAAAAAAAATTGCTTTAAGTCCTCATCAACGTGACATCATTTAACCTGAAAACAAAAATTAAAATTTATTAATAAAAAAAAATTTAGAAATTCAAATTAAAAAAAGTAATTTTTAGGGACCCAAAATGTAATTAAGGTTATATATTTTGTTGGACAATTTATTTTTCGCTACTACCGTTGTCATCCGATGAGTCTGGGTTCATCCATGACTATCATATTGATTGTAAAATGTGTATAATAATACGTTAAGTTTTTGTTTTTCTTTTATTTTGAATTTGTCATATTTATAACACATCAATTATTTCTTTTTTTCCCTTCGCTAGAACTGAGGCCGAAGTCATTAAGAACATTGTTCAAGATGTTTCGAAAAAATTGGCTCGTACATACCCATACCAGCTTAAAAACCTGGTTGGGATTGAAGAAAGTTATGAAGAGATTGAATCATTTCTAAAAAGTGGATCAAATGAAGTTATAACAACCCTTGGAATATGGGGCATGGGTGGCATTGGTAAGACCACCCTTGCTACTGCTTTATATGACAAATTGTCTCATCAGTTTGAAGGCCATTGCTTTCTTGCAAATGTAAGGGAGAAATCAAGCAACCTTGAAGATTTACGTGATAAACTTTTTTCAAAGTTGTTAGGGAATAAAAACAATGGGTTTGATCATTCTGAAATACAAAGGCGGCTTCAACATAAAAAGGTTTTCATTGTTCTGGATGATGTGTCTACCTCAGAGCAATTTGAATATCTAATTGAGGAATATCAATTTTGGGGAGCAGGAAGTAAAATCATTGTTACAACTAGAGATAACCAAGTAGTTAGCACAGCTAATAAAAAATATCAAGTTGACAAATTGAACTTTGATCACTCTCTTGAGCTTTTCTGTTTGACTGTTTTTAGAAAAAAACAACCAAAACAGGGGTATGAAGATATATTAGAAAGAGTAATTTCCTATTGCGGAGGTGTTCCTTTGGCTTTAAAGGTTCTGGGTAGAAGTCTTCGTGATAGAAGTAAAGAAGCATGGGAATGTGAATTGAAGAAACTTGAAAAGTTTCCAAATAGGAAAATTCATGATGTATTAAAGTCAAGTTATGATGACTTGGGTGAGTGTGAAAAGCATATATTTTTAGACATTGCATGTTTTTTCAAAGGAGAAAACAAAGACAACGTAACAGAGATACTAAAAGCTTTTCATTTCCATCCTGTATCTGGGATAGAAGTCCTTTTAGGAAAAGCTCTCATAACAATTTCAGATGCCAACGAAATAGAAATGCACGACTTAATACAGGAAATGGGTCGGGAAATTGTTCATAAAGAATGTGAAAAGTGCCCTGAAAATCGAAGTCGATTGTGGAAACATGAGGAAGTGTTTGATGTATTGAAATATAACAAGGTAAGTGGCAGTGCAATTATTTCTATTTAATAATATGTATCCTTTTGTTTTTAATGTAGCTAGGATGATAATCTTTGCTAATTATTATTCTATTCTTTGTTTGTCAGGGAACTAAAGATGTTGAAGGCATAATTTTAGATTTGAGTAAATTAACGGATAATCTAAATTTGAGCTCTAGTTTCCTTGCAAATATGCCTAACTGTAGATTTCTTAAAATCTATGTGAAGCCCTTGTCTCTTGAAATCAAATTCAATGTGTACCTCCAGGATGGTCTTAAGTCATTATCCGAAAAATTGAGATACATTCACTGGGATGAATGTTCTCTCAAGTCTTGGCCACCTAACTTTTGTGCAGAACAACTTGTAGAGCTTCACATTCAACTTAGATATGCTAAAAAGCTTTGGGACGGAGTTCAGGTATGAGTGCCGCTATGCATAGTACATTTTGCTCGAGTTTTTTCTTTTAGTTAAGGTTCACATTTATGAATTTAGAAATTTCTAAACAATGTGTTGCATCTTTCTTGTTGCAGAATCTTATAAATTTAAAGTCAATTGACCTTTCATCCTCCTGGCAGCTGGTGGAGATCCCAGACTTATCGAAGGCAGAAAAACTTGAAAAAGCTTCTCTTTGTTGTTGTTCTAAGTTGCACCAGCTACATCCATCTACGTTATCTCTTCCCAAGCTTACATATTTGGATTTGGAGTGCTGTTGGAAGATTGAAAGCCTTGAAAGCAATGTTCATTCAAAATCTCTCCAAGAACTGATACTCAAGAAATGTAAACGGCTCAAGAAATTTTCGGTGAGATCAGATGCAATAAAAGTATTGGACTTAACTGAAACCTCTATATCTTCATTGTCACTATCAACTGGTCACTTACTGTCTTTAGAAGTGTTAAAGCTAAGTGGTACTAATATTAAGAGATTGCCTGAAAACATGAAAAACCTTTCAACGCTAACAGTGCTTCGGTTAGAGGAATGTCAAAATCTCATGTATCTGTCAGAACTTCCACCATCCCTGAAATATCTTGATTTAGGTGGATGCAGGGAACTCGTGTCTCTACCGCAGCTTCCATCATCACTAAAGGAGCTTTATTTAGGTGATTGTTTGAAACTCGAGTGTCTGCCGAAGCTACCACCATTGCTGAGTGAGCTTCCTTTATATAATTGCAAGAAACTCGTGTCTTTGCCTGAGCTTCCATTGAACTTGACAGAGCTTCATTTAAATGATTGTCGGGAACTCGTGTCTCTACCGAAACTTCCATTGTCCATGAGAGTGCTTCATTTAAAAAATTGCTTGAAACTCATCTCTTTGCCGACACTTCCATCATCGGTGGGTGAGGTTAGCACCATTAACTGCATTTCTCTTGATACAGTCATCACAAAAGGGCTAGTGTTGAAACACATGTGTCAGATTCACATACCCTACTTACATCAGCAATATCTTAATAATCCCGAGTTTCATGATTCTGATTATTTCATCTTCCCAATTGATCATATCACCAACAAGTCTGGGTTTCATACAGCCGAGAGTTCACTAACTATTCCTGATCTTCCCAAATCTGACTTGTTGGGTTTCATTTGTTACATTATTTTTTATAATGAACGAGAATTAGATGATGCTATTTGGGATGAAGTTTTGGGTGCTAATGACTTATATGTTTCCATTAATATCTATCAAGATGGAAAACGGATCAGACGGAAATTGATGAGAATAGAATGCCCTATAAATTTAATTTCAGATCACGTATTGTTTTCATATGATGACATTTGTCGATTTTACGGAATAAGTGAAGTGTGTGATGAATTCAGCGACATAACATTTAAATTTCAATTAGAGCACATCTTACATGAAGAAGCGAGGATAAAAGGGTGTGGGGTCTTTCCAGTATATGCCACAAGATCGGGATTGAAGCTGTTTAATAGCAGTACCAAGGCTGGACATGATCAAGAGATCAGGGTCTTACAAGATTCTCAAATCTCTAATAATGAGGCACCAGTTGAATGCTCAAATGATGAAAACGAAGATGAAATGAAAGAATTTCTTGAATGGTGGGACTCAGTTGCATCCAACAAATGGCTGGGAACAACAACTTCTTCATGCATCCAAGAGGCAGAGGACTTCCCCATAAATAGTAATCTTGATGGTATCTAGTTATGATGGTAATTGATTCATGACTCAAACTTTAGATGAAAAGTGCAGTATTTATTTTGCTAATGGCTTTCATCATTTTCAGGATGATTTTGTGTTTGTGTGCTGTTTCCGTTGGAATTAAATATGATTTTTATTTTTTTTGAAGAGTTTTATACATTATGAGTGTAAAAAGTTACAAGTTTCGAGCACATTTCTTTTATACTAGTATTAGTTATTAAAAAGATTGACATTAAAACTTAAAGTTAGACAAAATATCATACTATATATGAGATAGCCTATTAAATCTGCAAAGAAAAGTTGGCAAAGTCCTTCATAGCCCTTTAATTTATTTAAAAATTCTATAGTTATCTTCCTTAAAACCATACTCTCAAATATACCCTTTAGGTTTGTGAAGAAATATATGGTAAAAGATCTCAAACAGAAGTTGCCAAGGTTGCAGGAAGTGATGTTGTTTGGGATTAAAAAGTATTTTGTATTAAAGAGAATTGGACTGATGCCTTTCACTGCATTTTCATTTTCAATTTACAATTTTTCTTACTACATACAATATTATGCATATAATCATTGTTGAAGCATAATTAATTTTGCATATCTAATTTCTTTATGCATTTTATTTTCATTAATAGTGATTATCGATCAAAGTCAAGTAGAGTGAAAACAGGTCATCTTCTCTTCACCATACGTGTTTATGGACCAAACCTGCAATTTCTTGTTGGTAAGGACTGGACTCCTATCATATTTTCTTCTAGAATCATTTTCTAACTCTATTTCCAGAGTAATTTTTTTTCAGTTAACTTGTATATTGGTTTTCTTTGATGATAAGGATTGGACTCATATCACAAGGATCTGGATTCGAATCTTGCTGACGTGTATTGAAGCATTGATTGGTCCAACTCACCTAAAGTTTCACATAATCACTGTGAGAGAAGACTCTGTCACCTTTTCCTCAGTACACTACTTTTGTTTTCTTTTCCCTGATTTTATCCAACACTAGTGTCACAATAAATCGGCAATTCAACACCCAATGTATCATATTATATCCAAGTTTAATAATGAAAGTGATTGCTTGCTCTGATGATAATGTCTGACATTTAACCATTTTCAAAATTTTAACATTTTTGTATCATGCATGAAACATATCTTCACCATTCAAATCGCTTTTTAATTCAATAGTTATGTAAATAAAAAGGAGACAAAAACGAATTAAAGAATAAAACACAAATAGTTTATCAATTTGCAGATTACCTCATTCCACTGATTCCAACCACAAAAACGAATTAAAGAACAAAACACAAGCATTCCCACTTCATTAGCTCCATCACCAATAGCATAAGTAAGTCCTTTTCCATCAATAACAATAATTTGAGTCATTTTGTTAACATACAAACTACACATATTATGCAAAGTGAAAACTGCATCAACATAGATAAAAACAAAATATTGAAACTTAATTTACCTTGACAATAGAACCTTTGTCTCCAGCCTTCTCCAAAGCTTTAATCCGTTGTTTCCAAATGAATGATAATCTGCTTCATTCCTTGTCTAAGTAAACCTACATTTATGTATTGATGTTGATAATTTACTTACAAAAAAGCTTCTTGCTGTTCCACATGAACTATACATGTCTTGTAGTTATTTGTTAATAACACCCTCGTCAATATTCTTTACAAAAACGTTTGATGACAAGGATATCACCACCAAAGAACTACAGAAATGTTTCTAAACTGTTGCCTGGAATTTTCTCAAGTCCAGAATCATCATTTTCTGAACCCCAATGGATACCAATAAAGAAAGAAATGAGAAAATAGAATGTGTACGTATTGATTCCATTGAATATGTACATAATATATACATGGATATTGGATGCAACAATTGATAAGGATTTGAGAAACTAACTCCCTAAGATAATAACTAATTTTCAAATATGTAAAAGGTAAGATCAAATAAGATAAAAGGACAAATGAGTTGGAGATTTGATTCTATCTATTTAGAGATGACTGTTGACAGAGTTATCTAGACTTGATGATTTCTTTATTTTTATTTTTATAATTTTTGTGAAGTCAATTTTCTTAATCATCTGCAACTGAAACAACTCTCTTAAGTATTATCCTTTAAGGGTCCCCAAGGCCTGCCACCTCAAATGAGTGAAGTGAATATAGAGATTACTTCACTTAATTGATAAACCTACATCATAATCTTAATTTTAAAAGATAAACAAATCTTAAGGAAATATTCTAAATAAAATCAAAACAATTTCAAATTTAAGTAATATCTTATTTTGTTTACTACTTTAACTTCAGAAACAAGCAAGTGGAGGAGGTCCTTATTGAAGAAAAGGTGATTCTGATTAAAGAAGCGTGCTGTCTATATTCAGCAATCAGCAGTCAGAAAGAATATGAAGGGAGAAACCATCAAGAATTGAAACAATCAGTGTTGCTTGCAGTACCAGAAGGATTGAAAAGGTGAGAGCTTTAGAGGTCAACAATTATGCATTAACCTCAATCTTGTTCTATAAATCCTTTACCACATCCATTTCCACTTGCTCACACTAAAGGTGAACCATAGGCTATTCTGCACAGAAAAATGGTGAAACGAGGCTGCATTGCTGCTACAAAGGTGTTGATTAATTGGAAGAATTTACCCCCCGAACAACAGGCTAGTTACCTGGGAATTCTACTATGATCTGCTCAAACAGTTTCCTGAGTTTCACCCTTGAGGACAAAGCTGCAATTGAAGAGGAGGGTATTATTACAGCAATTTATAATTGTTGTAATGTTGCTTTATTTTAATTCTCAGAATAGAGTTGTTTTCAATTTTCTCTCTTTTATTTTCAATATTAGAAATTAGTTGATGTGGCATGACATTATACTTATGGGAAAAGGTTGTTACAACCTCTCTTTGTAACGTTCTGCTTTTATGCATTGCCTGGAGTCTCAGAAAAGATTGATACAGTATTCATAACAAACCTCTCTCTGTTGTTTTATTCAAGAATTAATTCCCCTACTCATTATATCAATGAATTTTCGGAGTCCAAAATTCCATCACAACAAGTGAGTAGCATTTCACACAATTCATTTCTCAATTATTTCCACACAAAATGAAGAAAATAGAAATGAAGTAAATCACAAAGGAGTAATGCAGGGATTTCCAAGATGAGAAATGCAATAAAAGAATTACCGTAAAGGAATGAAGGAACTGATTTCTATAATATGAAGCTATGCTATAAATATAATCCTACAAAGAAAGAATTCAAGCTATACAAGGTAAATGCTACAAGCTATGATACAAAATGCAGAGTGTAAATTAACACTGTACAGCCCCAAATGGCCAAAAAATAGGTATACATTTTTATTCATCTGTGCTACTTCACAGCCAAATGACGGTCTGGTTGAGTGCAGCATGCCATGATGATGCATGTAAATGGATGTAAGCAACATCATTTTCTGGTTGAGAAGAGCCAGTAAGCAATTCCATTACTATAGGCATACCCAAACCACATCGATCATTGACTGTTGAAACAAGAATATGTCAAGATCAAGATATATATACTATCTATGGTTAATTAGTGGAATAGACTCTAAAGTGATTATCCTTAGCTGCTATGCGAGCTGTTGAACCGACAGTTGTTGGCCGCAATGATCCTTGCCGCACCAAAGCCATGAATTCAGGATCATTTGACTTCCCCTCATGCCTTATCCATTGTATCATTTCGTGATACATGGGAAAGAACCTCATCTGTATTGCTGAGTAAGTGAAGTATGGGATAAGTGTTGAGATTGAAACAAACAAAGTCACAATCCAAAAGGAAGGAGATGGGGCAAGAGTTTCAATCAAGACTTTGTAAGCGTTTCCGGAAATGCTAGGAGACATTGCTCCAAATGCCAGGAGGAAAAGGTACCATATAGCAATGGAGCCCCAGATAAAAATATATTGAATCAAGGTGAAGTAATTTATAGCAACAGCCATTTGCAAGTTCACAACCCACACCACACAAGTATACATTGTTGCTCCAAGTATATCCCTCCCAGCAGTTCTTCCCATCTCATCAAAGGCTTGAATCTCCATTGCCTTTGTACAGAAGAAGAAAACTATTATGGCACTCATAAAGCCATTAAGCATCCAGCTGAAAATTCGACGCCAGCTAAAGAGGACATTTTGCACACCTTCTTGATATAACATAGGAAACTGTCATGTGAAATAAATGCAAATAACATGGAATGATCATCAGAGAAGTGAAAAATTGAATTTCATAACCATTATGAGAAACACAATAGTAGCATGTTGTAGGAGGAACAGTAAGCTTACTCTCAGAGAGTACCGAGCAGACACATCCTGGTCAAAGACCCCAAGAGCAACCACGGGAAGTGATGAAAAGAAGACATTATAGAATGACAAGAACCAGTCATTGTATGCAGGTTGCCCAGAGAATGATGCATACACCTCATATAAGAATAGAGTAAAGCCAAATGTGATGTTTTTGTAGAAGAAATAGCATATCTGTCACAAGAAGAATGAACAAGTTAATATAAATACCAGAGGTTTGAAATTGTCTTTTATGGCCTATTTATAGAATGTTGAGAGGTGACAATACCATTGATGAGATCCGTCGGTAACACCAATGTCCATGTACAAGAAGTAATCTTTCCAAATAACGGAACTGTGCAATTGCAATATCACTAGACATAACCGCCAGAAAGGAAACATAACAAAAGGAATTAAAAACTTGTATAATAAAACTAAAATATAAAGGAAACAAAAAGTCAAAACGAATTAAAGAATAAAACTCAAATAGTTTATCAATTTGCTGAATACCTGCATTCCTTCAACGCCACTGATTCCAATCCCAATATCTGCTTCTTGAAGCATTCCCACATCATTAGCTCCATCACCAATAGCTAATGTAGTTTTACCAGTACAAAATTTGACCAGTCTAGTGACCTTTAAGAAAAGAACCGATAAATAAAACATTAATTTTAAATGCTAACCAGAGTCATGATGTCAAATAGAGAGGAAGAAACACAATAGATTGAAACATACCAGTGCCTTCTGCTTTGGTGAGGAATGGCAGCAGATAACAGATGCACAACGAATTGCAAGGTCTAGAAACATGTTCTTCATATTATCCTCTAGAGCATAAGTAAGTGATTTTCCATCAATAATTAGAGCAAATGCTTGCTGAGAGGTTCCTCTGGACCCAGTAAGCTGTTGAGCAGCTTCATATAATTGATGGCTGATACTTTCTCTTGAAGCCTGATGCATGAATCATGATAAAAATATCAGAAACTCAATTTTTAACTCTGGTTTCACTATGATACCGACAAACCAATCAATTCCTTCCAACACATTACACAGGCAAAGAAAGGTTTTAATGTGTAAAAACTAAAAACAAAAGGAAAGAAACAGAACAACAGAATCCATTCATCTTCCTTCTTGCATCTTTTCAGACAAAAGTGAACAATGGCATACAAATGCAGTTATTGGAAATTTGGAATTATTAATATTACTCTGTCAAGATTCTTTGTCTACAAAACTTGAATGGAAAAGCAAATACAATGCACACGTCATCTCCATGTAAGAAGACCGTATTGGTTAATTGGTTAACCGTAATAAGTAACCATTTTGTCAACATACAAACTACACATAGACATAGTATGCAAAGTGAAAACTGCATCATCATAGATAAAAACTATATTGAAATTTATTTTACCTTGACAATAGCACCCTTGTCTCCAGCCTTCTCCAAAGTTTTAATTTCTGGAGTTTCCAATTGAATGATAATCTGCTTCATTCCTTGTCTAAGTAAACTACAAGAAAACCTGCATTTGTATATTGATGTCAAACATCTTGAGAATTAATTATCATACTGAAGCCAATGCTAAAAAGGCAGAATCAGTGTATTATACCCAATATTGATAGCAGTCTCCATTTTATCCCCAGTTAAAACCCAGATCTTAATTCCAGCTTGGGCAAGCTTGTCAATGCAATCAGGAACCTAGAAAAACAATGAGACGCATCATTTCAAGTCCAGTTACAGGTGATAAATCTTCATATGCAAATATTTCTTTCTCCTAACTCACCCCATTTTGGAGCTTGTCCTCTACAGAAGTGGCACCAAGAAGGATTAGATTTCTCTCAATCTTATCTGATACTTCCTCAATCAGTGTTTCCCGATCTTCGCTGACAAGAAGATAAAAGGGCGTGGAATGTTCCCGGTATATGTGACAACATTGGGATTGAAGCTGTTTAATAGCAGTACCAAGGCTGGACATGATCAAGAGATCGGGATCTTACCAGTATCTTCATCAGCAATGGAGTTGATTATGGTCAACAGTAGAAGCCAGGAACTTATTACTGAATTAGACTTAATTAATTTCTCAAATCTCTAATAATGAGGCACAAGCCAGCACAATTGGAGCTGGAGGCTCAGACAATAATGAAATGAAGATGAAAGGAAAGAATTTCTTGAATGGTGGGACTCAGATGCTCAAATCTCTAATGATGAGGCAAATGGGCAGAGCATGTTAAGAAAATGAAGATGATTGAGAACTTGACCATAATCTTGGTGGAGAATGTTTAGAAATTAGAAATAAAAAGGGAAAAAGGCATTCGTTGGTCAGTATCTTAATTTGGACACAGTTAATGATTGATATCAAGTTGTGATGGTAATTGATTCATGGTGTTTCACTGTTATTGCACGCTCTGCACTCTGACTATCATTGCCAGAAGATGCAACCTTTGATTGAAACATTTTGTCAAACACCTTGCAAACAACAAAAAAAAATAACATAAAAAGATACTGAATGCTTCTTAATATGTAAAGTGAGCAAGATGATGGCTTTTTGGTCCAGAAATTTCATTAAAGTAGCATGTGTTTCACATGTGACGCTTTTTAGATTGAGAGGGTTTGTTCAGGGATAAAATAAGGTGGGGTGTAACTGTAATAATTGTATAACTGAAGGGTATTAGTGTAATTTTCTTTTAATTAATTCCAATGCAAAATCATCCTTAAAATGATAAAAGTCATAAGCAACATATATGATGTATAACAACATTTTTCATCTAAATTTTGAGTCGTCAATCAATTACAAATTCAACTTCATATCACTCATTTACTTGTCCAAGGATACTGTTGAATGAATACCGATTACAAACATTCTGTACCAAGACTATCATTTATGAACTTCTCTGCCTCTTCGATCTAGGAAGAAGTTGTTCACAATCATCTTCATTTTCATTATTTCCAGTTGCTCTAGCCTGTGACTCATCATCCTGCCTACTATTGACCATATTCTCTTGATCATGTCCAACCTTTGTACTTCTATTAACCAGCTTCAATCCCGGTGTCGTGGCATATACTGGGAAGACCCCACACCCTTTTATCTTCTTGTCAAAGAAGAGACATTTTAACTCAAATGTTATGTTGTTAATTTCATGATCAGACACTTCATTTATTTTGTCAAATTGGCCAATTTCAACATAGGAAATGAACATGTGATCTGAACTTAAATTTACGGGGTATTGTATTTTCATGTTTTGGCAGTTGAAGATCTTTTTGACATCTTGATAGATATCAATGGAAACATGACCACCCGAATGATAGTCACACAAATCTTCATCCCAAACACCATCCTCCAAAATACATGAATCTTGTTCATAAGAAAAAATGATGCAACAAATGAAACCCAATAAGTTCGATTTGGAAAGATGAGGAATAGTTAGTGAACTCTCTGTTGTTGTATGAATCCAAAACTCGTTGGTGATATGGTTTCCCGGGAAGATGAAATAATCAAGATCACAATACCTGGGGTCATTATATTGTTCATGTAAGTAGGGTATGCGACTTTGAAGAATGTGTTCTAACATTAACCCTTCTGTCATATGTGTATTCAGAGAATTACAGTTAAAGGCACTCACCATTTTTACTGATGGTGGAAGTTTTGACAGAGACACGAGTTTTTGGCAATCCTTTAAACGAAGCTTTAGTAAGGTTGCTGGTAGCTCCGGTAGCGACTCAAGTTTCCAACAATCATTTAAACATAGCTCTGTAAGGGATCGTGGAAGCTTGGGCAGAGACACGCATTCCTTACAACCCTTTAACTGAAGCCTTGTTAGCTTTGAAAGGTTTATGATATTTGCAGACGAACTCTCAACAATAGTTCCACTTAGGACTAATTCTTCTAAAGACAACAAGTGACGAATTGATGGCGGCAATGCACATAAAGCTGTGTAAGACAAGTCCAATCTTTTTATTTTCTCTGATGTCACTAAAAATTCCTTGAGCGATGAACAACCCTGGACTTCCAATACATCAAGAGATTTTACGTGAACATTTTTAAGGCTTTCAATCTTTCTGCAGTTTTTTAAATACAAATATATAAGCTTGGGAAGAGAGAACATGGATGGATGCAGCTGACCCAAGCTAAAACAACCATCAAGATTAACCTTTTCAAGCTTTTCTGCCTTAGATAAGTCTGGAATCTCCTTAAGGCTTACAGAGGATGAAAGGTCAATTGTCTTTAAATTCACAAGATTCTGCAATAAGAAAGATAGATCACAATGTTGAGAATTTTTAATTCATATTCTCGTGAACCCTTACTTGAAAGAAAAACCTAAGCAAAATGTAGGATGTATAGCCACATTCATACCTGGACGTTATCCCAAAGCTTTTTAAGATTGCTTTTACGCATGCAAAGCTCCGCAAGTTGTTCTGCACAAAATTCAGACGGTAAAGACTCAAGACAACATCTATCCCAGTATAGGTAATTCAATTCATTTGATAATGACTCGAGATCATCTATAATGTACACATTATATTTGTCACGAGGCTGCACCCTTCATGGATTTTAAGAAATCTCACATTAATCATCTTTGCAAGGGAACGAGATCTCAAATTTATATCCTCTTTCAATTTAACCAAATCTAAGATTATGCCATCAATGTAATGAGTTCCCTGACAAACAAAAATTAGAATAATAATTAGCAAAGTCTGTCTTCCTTGCTACATTAAAAAAAGGATACATATTTTCAAATAGAAATAACTGCATTTTCTATTTACCTTGTTATATTTTAATACACGTAGAACTTCCTCATGTTTCCACAACCGGCTTCGATTTTCAGGATACTTTGGAGATTCTTCATAAACAACTCCCCGACCCATTTCCTGTATTAAGTCGTGCATTTGTATTTGATTGTCATTTGAAATTGTTATGAGAGCTTTATCTAAAAGGACTTTTATTCCAGATGCGGATCCTGGGAAGAAACCAAAACTTTCCAATATTTCTGTTACCCTGTCTCTATTTTCTCCTTTAAAGAAGCATGCAATGTCCAAAAATATATCATTTTGAGGATTCTCTGGGCTATCATAACTTATTTTCAATACATCATAAAAAGGCATTTTTTATGTCTTACAGAAGGAAAAGTTTAAAAATTCAAAAAGGCATCTTTTAAAAGATTAATTATTTTTAAAATTAGAAAGTACTTCTTAATCTAAAACAATTTTATCATTACATGATGTTCGAGTTAAAAAATGACTGACAGTTAAATACAGAGATGAATCTATGGGTTGGGTAGGTTGGGGGAAGCAGGCTTCGGCTCCCTCTCTCAGTCCACGCAAGCACGCGTGTGTGTGAGTGAGTGAGAGAGATTAAATAAAATGCATATTAATTTTTTAAAAACTGCATTAATTATATATATATATATATATATATATATATATATATATATTATTATTATTAAATTAGATGGTAAAGATTAACGCAATCATTTAAAAATTAATATATACCTATTTTATTTTGATTTATATTATTCCTCTCTTTATTACATCCAAAATTAAAAAAAATTATCAAATATTCAAAAGAATTATTTTATTACATTCTAAAATATTAAAGATCACTGTCACCAAGAATTGTCTCATCACCATGACTATCGCCACCACCATGATCATCATCGCTATCATTATAGTCATCGTCCTTGTTGTTATCGTCAGGATCATCGTCACCATCACCAACATGCTTACCACTGCAATTCTTGCCACCACCAAAGTTATTGTCACCGCTACCATCATGGTTGTTGTCCCCATTGTTGTTGTCACCACCACTGTTCGATGGTGATGACAACAATAATGGGGACGATGACCATGATAATAGCAATGACGGTGACCTAATGACAATGACTTAAGAGCTTTCTTGGCCATAAAAGATAATTTAACAACTAATATATATAATCCATCTTGATTTAGTAGATTTTTATAACACAATTAGTACAATTTTTTTTTTCATACAAAAATCTACTTGACAACAAAGACTTAATAAATAGGAAATGGATAGGAAGAAAAAAAAAAGATTTTAGAGCTGTGGACATAAAAGTCAAGGTACGACGAATGACACTTTATAATTAAATTAAATGAATAATGATGGAGGCCAACAACTCAAGGTCGGGGTGGTTAGAATTCATTTAAGGCTTCTATGGCTTTTAATGTTTTCTAACCACCACCTTTTGCTTATTCATAATATTTCCTTTTGCTTAACCAAAAAAAAAATCAAGGTCGTTCCAAATTGCATTAATTAAAAAAACTTGGTTGCATTACTTTGACATGTTTACATTCAATGGTCAATCACATTCTCTTATAAAAAGATATATTATAAATTTTTTTATTTTTAATGAAAGAAAATTAAAAATAAATAACTTATTTTAAGTAATTTTTACAAATTAATAGTTGCTCTAATTTCTACTTAAAAATTACTTATAAATTAAAAATAAATTAGACCAAATACCTAATGTGTTTTCTTTTGAATATTCCTTTTACTTTATCACGTTCATTAATTAAGCGCGTTTCCCTCATCTAATAAAGTGGTACGAAGCATGAACAGGAAAATGACCTTAAGGCATTGCAATAGTGTGACTCAATTATTGCTTTCTCAGACATCCCAAAAATCACGGTTGTGACTGCAAGAAAAAAAAAACTAAAATAAAAATAAACAAGACTTACATTGTATGTTTTCCTTGACTTCATCATTGAAGACATTGACCCCAGAAATGTTTTAAGCAAATATTACAAACTAACATTAAAATAATATTTATGTTAAGGATGACACCAGGAATTAAACAGAAAAATGATTTTGTTGGTTAAAACTTAAAAAAGATAGTAAATTATTTAAATATTGGGAAAATTTACTTCATCTTTAGTATGTGTATACCTCAAATGCAAACCCAAGTATCTCCTGGGAGAGATAATTAAAGACAGTCATTACTCATTATGCAACAGAAACAGCTACTTGATTAATGCCATTCAGCTGCTTCTCTAGCTCAACTTTAGGTAGTCTTTTAAAGTTTTTTTTAATTAAAATATATATTAAAACATTTTTAATTTATGAAGTTTCCTTTTACTTATTAAATGTTCTAACATTGCTTTTTCTCTATGCACCAAAATCTCGTCTAATCTAACCTATTATCAGTAGTATATAAAAGATTAGGAATGATGTTCAGTTAGAAATAACTTGAGATGAAAAAAATACTATAAAAATCAAATAATTCAGTAATAGTATGATTAACGTGGGGCAGGGGCAGCACTCATGTCTCATTGGCTTGAAGTACGTAAAAGAACTGAACATAACATCAACACAAACAAATTTCAAATATTCAAACTAAAAAATAAATATTTTTTTAGGAATACAAAATTTATGTAAAAATTTATGAAGCCTCCATGCGACTCAACCTTAACTTTTGAATGGATATATTAATCGAGACTTGTCATTTTATGATTGCTAAAAAAATCATAACTAAAAGTTTTGGGTTATAGAAAAAATACTTATTTTTTTTAGTTTAAGTCTCTTAAATTTTTTTTTTTGTTATAAAATTATGGATAACTAAAAAAATGTTAATTTTACTTTTCAGTCTTAATGAATGATGTGATATCATTTTAGTCATTATCTAACTGATAACTTGTTATCGTCTCAATATAGATAATTAGTTAAGATGATATTAGGTGACTCAAATAAAATTAAAAAAAAATTAGATCCATTACAAAGTAAAAAAAAAAATTCAGAATTCAACATTAAAAATAAGTATTTTTTAGGGATACAAAATTTATTTAATCCTAACTAAAAATCATAATTTTTCTAAGTTAATATATTAGATTTGTATGATAAATAAATTTTTTCAAAAACCAAATATGATAAAGCTTTTAAGAAAAATAATCACGTTGAATAAAAATGAATAATTATTAGTATTTCTCACAAATTATCTTTTCTCTTACAACATTGAATTGTCAAAATTTTATTTGATGTTACAAAAGAAACACTAAAAATCCGTTTGATTCGCATAAAAACAAAGGACAAAACAACACATGAATATTTGTTTAGCGTTTAATTTAAAAAAGAGTCATGAGACCCTTATTTTTTTTAGGATTCGCAAAATTAACTTTAAGTATTATAACAATCTTAACATTGAAATGTTTGTTTTTGTATAAAATATTCAAATCTATGTGAATTATAATATTCATAAAAATAAAAAACAATTTATCTTAATAACTATAATTGTAGATCATCTCAGTGTAATGCAGCTTTGTTATCATAGAATAGAATGAAAAGAATTTCCGAATGGAGACTAGAATCATTATTCTGAGTCAAAATGGGTAGGCTGCACATTCTTGTTATGATTGATATAGGAAAGTAGGAAACACCGACTCCTACCTATATCAATAAAGCATCAAAATAAAATTTGAGACAAACAAAACTGTATCACAAAGGTAACACTAGCTTGCTCCACAATGACTTCAAACAAGCTCAATATATAATAAAGAGAACAACTCTAATAAAATTTACGATTTAATATAAGTATATAACCACTGGATCTTCAAAAAGATGTGTCTCATTGTTTTGTTCAAAGTAATTCAAGCCTTCGAGGCCTGCTAATTTTCCTTTGTCTTCTTCACAATCTTTTGATTGTCAACTAAGAAGGTTATCCCAGGTTGGTTGGTTGGTTGAGTCACAGTAGAAGGGGTCCATCTCTGCGTTTCTAGTTTCGTGACAAACTTCCAGCAATTACTTTGTGTTGTGGGAATTTTTGGTTCTATCTTTAACCGTCAGTTAAACATTATCGTTAATTAAATGCATGTTACTGGCTGTTAGTGTAGGGTTTTTTTTAGCACCTACTCTTCCCTGGACTAATCATCCACTCAGTTAAAAACTGAGTGCAATTAATTTAAATTTATTGAAAATTATTAATATTAATAAAATAAGAAAATATAATAGTTAAATAATACATGAAATTCATAAAAATTAATAATTTTTAATAAATTTAAATTTAGAGAATATCGGATAAAATATAACTAGCGGTTCTCATTACTTAATAGCACGTACCAACCGATGTCCCTGTTACCTCCAAGTTGCTTCCTTCCACTTTCTCTCTTTTTTTTTTCCTTTCTCTGTTTTTACTCTTCATTTTTTCTGTAATGTGGGGTCATTGGTGTGAACAAGGAAATGGCCTTAAGGCATTGTAATAGTGTGACTTTATTTTTCTTCTGACTCAATTGTTACTTCCTTCTTCTTTCCCTTTATTTTTGGGTTAAGCATGTTATTAGTCAAGGTATATACTGAAAAGATTGTTTTTACTCCCTTTATTTTAAATTCTGGATTTTTAATCTCTCATTTTATAAAATGTGTCACCATAGAGCCTAACTACTGACTCACAACTAGAGTTAACTGTAATTTATTTATTTTTCTGGTAAAAAACCACTATAAAATATGAATTATAGTTTACAATATATGATTGTTTTCATTCACCACAAAAATCACAACATGGCATTCACATTGGGTCTCCGGGTCTTCCAAGTTCTAAGTTACTTCCTTCCACTTTCTGTTTTTTTTTTTTATTATCCCATTTCCCTGTATTCATTTGCTTGACTACAGCTAAGGGTCAAAATATCTTCATTTTCCGTAAAAGATTTATATAATGTGAGGCCAAAATATCTTCCCTGGATATTGTGACTTTATTTTTCCTCTGCATCAATGCCTAATCCAACATCTTCTAGTATGTTTTGTTTAGCATTTTGAATTCATAAATTTGAGTCTTAAAGTTTATTAAACTCAATTTTAATATTGATTATCATATTTAGTATTTTTTTTTAAATGTGATTCTGAAAATAATTTTTATGTTGGATTTAGATTTTTATACTAAATTTTATTCTAAACTACAAATATCTAAACATAAATTACATCAATATAAAATTAATCTCATTCAAAATCAATTTAATTAAAGCTCATTTCCTCGGCAATGATGGACTCTTGTTGTTTTCCTCAGTTTTCAGGGTAATTAAGGATACCCCCACCGGTTTTATAAGCAAGTTAACTACCAACTTACACCAAACAATTAAATTCAAGAGTTATTATTTATAACTTAAAAATTCAAGTTAGTTATCCCAAGTTAATTATTGCAGTATAATTAACTTCCAGCAATTACTTTATGTGTTGTTTGAATTTTTGCAAGCTCCTAGTTATAATCATTGAAGTGCTACTACATATCGAAATTCCAAATTCTAAGACCCCGAAATCATCAATAATACCACTTCACAATTCACATTACCAAGCTAATTACGGAGTAACTAGTTTCTGAACTACTCCACCCAGTATAAACCTACCTGTAATTACTTCTATGTGTTGTTGGAGTTATATAACGCCACTAACTACAATATTAAGATAATATTTTAAAGAAAATAACATAATCTTTAATTATATTTACATAAATTCGTGATAAACAAATTCAAATTTATTCAATAAATCTAGTAGTTTAAGGTCAAAATTCAATTATATAAAAGTCATATAATAAAATAACAAAATAAGAGTCATTAAAGACTTATGCCTCATCTCTAATATAAAGGAAACACAAAACACAAAAGGAGTGAGATACATCTCACCACATGCTTGAAATATGAAAATGGAGACAGGTAACAACACAATTACATAACATATTTTATTTCTTAGAATTCGCATATACAAAGCATAATCAAGTATACCATTCAAAAATTTAGCCTAGGAGTACATGTAGTCGACATATAGCCTCATCATGGCATCCAACACTAACACTCTCACTAGGATAACTTCTCTTTTTATGCAATTAGCCTAGGAGTACATGTAGTCGATGAATAACCTCACTATGGGCATCCGACATTAACACTCTCACTAGGAAAACACCATTTTTAGCGTGTTAGAGTTATCTAGCTTTGCAATGATACTCCAACTCATGTGATCAGCATGAACTTAAAGGAGATTCCACACTAGATAACACCTCCAAATCCATGAATATACTTTCAAAACACAGATACATTTAATTAAGTCATCATTGTCCTGCATTTCAACACAATAATATTTCTTTGGGACCACACCATTACAACATTTTAACATCTTAGGATATTATAAAAATACTCTCACACACATATTTATATATATGCATATAAATATTTATTTCAATAATAGATATGGACGTGAGTGTATAATGTGATACATGGTTATATAAACATTCATAATACACGTATTCCTAGTGAACATAGTAATCAAGAATTAGAATTAAATACATATTATATATATATATATATATATATATATATATATATATATATATATATGGAAGCATAACAGACACGAATATGGCCAATTGCCAATTGATATTCTCAATATAATATGTATAAAAGCTATATGAACATTGCCAATTGAAATTCTCAATATAATATATGTTAAAGCTATGCGTACACTGTCAATTGTCAATTGAAATTCTCCACGTAATATATATAAGCTATCATGATACATGTACGACCATTATAAGAAAATATAAAACAAAACACCAGTAAGCACGGGAACACGAAAATATTTTAGTAATTGTACAATATATATTTAACTTAAAAAAAGAAATTGGGAACACGTAAATTATTGCCAATCAATTAAGCATTAACATCAATAAATATATCTTTCGAATCGAATTTAAAACAGGACAAATTATAAAACACATATATAATCAATTGGGTTTTAGGGTCAATTCCGTTACCTCTAACCATAATCATATCCATGACTAAGATAATCTCACTCCCCCCTTATTTCGAAAAACGCAATTTCACGACAAGAGTAAAAGCAACAATCAACTGTTATTTACAATTACACCTTTCCTCTTCTATTCATGATTTTGTTGTAGTTTTTCAAAGAGAAAACAAAAATAGATCTTATAAGAAAAAAAAAATTAAGTTATTAAATAAACCTTACAAATTTTAAAATTGAATTGAACTTTTCAAAATTAAAGCCTAAAAACATATAACATACTATATTAAATTATATATATATATATATATATATATATATATATAAAATATTCTAATAAAATTATTTTATCATCCATGTATACAAATAAATTTTGACAATGAGAATGACACTTACTAATCAAATTAAATGAATGTGCCAAATAATGATGAACAAGTCAAGGTCGTTGCAAATATTCAAGAAATTAATTGAAAACTAGGTTGCATTGCTTTAACATGTTCACAATTCACATCACAGCTTAGTCTTTTTACTTCTTTTTTTTTTTATCATTTGGAAATCTATTAACTATACAATTCTAAGTTGATAAATTTGTCACGCGTCATTCTCTCCTGTAATAGTTTTATCACATGACATTCTCTTATACAATTATATGTTAAATCTTAAATAATTTTAAATTTTAAATCAATTTTTTTTTTCAAATTCAAATGTATTTTTTTTTTCTTTTTCACCTATTTTGACACATTAGAAATAAATTAGTTTTTTAGAAACCGTTTTTTCATGAGTTTTTACATTAATTTTTGTGTTATTTTTAATTATTTTTAACTAACTTTGTTGGCAAAACTCATGAAATCTCTGTAAATAAATAAAAACGAGGCAAAAGACGGAAAATTATGTTTTTATGTCCAGAAGTCTAAAATCATTTCTTTTTATAAGAGAATGTGATTGACCATTGAATGTAAACATGTCAAAGTAATGCAACCAAGTTTTTTTAATTAATGCAATTTGCAACGATCTTGATTTTTTTTTTTTTTTTTTTGTTAAGCAGAAGGAAATATTATGAATAAGCAAAAGGTGGTGGTTAGAAAACATTAAAAGTCATAGAAGCCTTAAATGAATTCTAATCACCCCGACCTTGAGTTGTTGGCCTCCATCATTATTCATTTAATTTTATTATAAAGTGTCATTCGTGTACCTTGACTTTTATGTCCACAGCTCTAAAATCATTTTTTTTTCTTCCTATCCATTTCCTATTTATTAAGTCTTTGTTGTCAAGTAGATTTTTGTATGAAAAAAAAAATTGTACTAATTGTGTAATAAAAATCTACTAAATCAAGATGAATTATATATATTAGTTGTTAAATTATCTTTTACGGCCAAGAAAGCTCTTAAGCGTATGTATTAACTCTGGTAGTGCATTATATTATAGTGTAGGTTTGGTTCCAAATTTTTTTAATTACTTTAATTTAAACGCGTTTAAATTTGACTTTAATTTTAGAAGCTATTCGGTGTAGCTTTCAATGAAATAATGAAAATGAAACCCACATGCATGTATGTAGAGAAAGAGGAAAGCGAGTGTTCATCTTCTTATACAAGAGAGAGAGAGAAAGAAAGTCCTCATAGTTCTGAGTAACTCAGTATCATCCCACCCATAATCTCTTGCTTCTTTCTGTGTAACTTCTCTCTTCTCTCTATTTTTTTCTTTTCTTTTCTTCTGTGTTCTAAACTTTTTTACTTTTCGTATGATCTCTTTTCTTAATTTTATCAAATTGAAAATGAACCGGTGTAGTTAGTTATTCACACTCATATATAATATATTACACAGATTTAATTATAATTAAATTTCCAGGTGCAGCACAAGCTAGGACTTCACAATGGACGAGCGGCAAAGGAATATAGGAGATATTGCGTCTTCCTCTGACCCTTCTTCTGCTAAAAAATATGATGTTTTTCTGAGCTTTCGAGGTGAAGACACACGCTTGAACTTCACAAGCCATCTACGTAAAGCTTTGCGTGATGCAGGAATCGAAACGTTCATAGACAACCAGGTCGAAATGGGAGATGAAATCTCATATGCCCTCATCAAAGCCATAGAAGATTCTCATATATCTATTGTCATCTTCTCAGAGAACTATGCTTCCTCAAGGTGGTGCTTGAATGAACTCAACAAGATTATGAAACTCAACAAAGAAAAGGAACAAATTGTGATACCGGTGTTTTACAACATAGATCCGACGCATGTGAGAAAGCAGACTGGGAGATACAAGGAAGGCCTTGATAAATATGAGGGACATCCTATGTTAGGCGAATGGAAAGCTGCTCTCACCAAAGCAGCCAATTTATCTGGCCAGCATCATAATATGTAAATATTTTTATTAAATTTTAGTTATTATATAATTAATTTTTATTTTCTCGGCTGGCTTTGTTGAACTCTATTTTCTTGAGTTCTTGTTTTTAAAATCTCATAAAAATAGGTATTATCATACTGACTGGTATTTGTTATACAATTACAGTACAGTAAAGAAATGTATTTTCCCTTTTTTATATGTTATATTTAATGTTTTAACAACAAGACTACACACTTCACTTCCTAAATAGAAGAAAGATGAATGTTTGAATAACTATTTCTAATTATATATTGAAAAAAATTATAGGAAAAGTTAATTTTTTTGGACTTGTTATACTTTATTTTCTTGAGTCCTTGTTTTTCAAATATTGTAAACAAATGTTATTAGACTGACTAAAATGTGTTACAATTACAGTTGTTATAAACAACACGAGCCACAAGAGACAAATGCTAAAAGGCATAGCACGGAAATAAGGTATTTATAATATTTCATATTTTATATTTGGTGTTTGAGTAACAAAGTACCATTCCTAACAAGAAAGATGAATATTTGAATGGTTGTTACTTAGTATATATGATAAAAAAAATATATTAGAAAATTTAGTATGAATTTAATAATCATAGATGATTTTGGTGAATGCAAAAAATATATTTTATTTTTTTATAAATTATTAATGTAATTAATATTTAAAAATAATAAATTATAAATATTTTTAATAAAATTAAGACTTAAATAAGTTTTTGTCCCTAAAAAATACTTATTTTTTAATTCTAAGTACTTAATTTTTTTTTTCATTGATATGAAAAATAATATTTTTTAGAGACTCAAAATATAATTAAGACTATATATTTTGTTGGACAAAATTTATTTTTTGCCACTACCGTTGTCATCCGATGAGGCTGGGTTCATCCATGACTATCATATTTAATAAAAAAAAAATTCAACCATTATAAATAAATAAATTTACGTGTCATTAATACAAATTGTAAAATGTGTATAATAATACGTTAAGTTTTTGTTTTTCTTTATTTTGAATTTGTCATATTTATAAAACATCAATTATTTCTTTTTTTTCCCTTCTCATACGCTAGAGATGAGGCCGAAGTCATCGAGAACATTGTTCAAGATGTTTCGGAAAAATTGGCTCGTACATACCCAAACCAGCTTAAAAACCTGGTTGGGATTGAAGAAAGTTACGAAGAGATTGAATCATTTCTAAAAAGTGGATCAAATGAAGTTATAACAACCCTTGGAATATGGGGAATGGGTGGCATTGGTAAGACCACCCTTGCTGATGCTTTATATCACAAATTGTCTTATCAATTTGAAGGTCGTTGCTTCCTTGCAAATGTAAGAGAGAAATCAAGCAACCTTGAAACTTTACGTGATGAACTTTTTTCAAAGTTGCAAAGGAATATAGCAGATGTTGCGTCTTCCTCTAAGCCTTCTTCTGCTAAAAAATATGATGTTTTTCTGAGCTTTCGAGGTGAAGACACGCGCTTGAACTTCACAAGCCATCTAGATGAAGCTTTGAATAACACAGGAATCGACACGTTCATAGACAACCGGCTCAAAATGGGAGATGAAATCTCACCGGCCCTCTTCAAAGCCATAGAAGATTCTCAGATATCTATTGTCATCTTCTCAGAGAACTATGCTTCCTCAAGGTGGTGCTTGTATGAACTCAACAAGATTATGGAATCAAAGGAAAAAGGACAAATTGTGATACCAGTATTTTACCACATAGATCCAAGCGATGTAAGGCATCAGACTGGGAGATACAAGGAAGGCCTTGATAAACATGAGGGACATCCTATGTTCAGCAAATGGAAAGCTGCTCTCACCAAAGCAGCCAATTTATCTGGCCAGCATCATAATATGTAAATACTTTTATTAAATTTTAGTTATTATATAATTAATTTTTATTTTCTCGGGCTGGCTTTGTTGAATTCTATTTTCTTGAGTTCTTGTTTTTTAAATCTCATAAAAATAGGTATTATCATACTGACTGGTATTTGTTATACAATTACAGTTATAGTTATTGTAATCACGAGGAAACAAAGGCTGAAAAGCACCACGGTAAAGAAAGGTATTTTCCCTTTTTTATATGTTATATTTAATGTTTTAACAACAAGACTACACACTTCACTTCCTAAGTAGAAAAAAGATGAATGTTTGAATGACTATTTTTAATTATATATTGAAAATAAATTATAGGAAAAGTTATTTTCTTTGGACTTGTTATACTTTATTTTCTTGAGTCCTTATTTTTCAAATCTCATAAACAAGTGTTACAATTACAGTTGTTGTAAACAACACGAGTCACAAGAGACAAATGCTAAAACGCGTAGCACGGAAATAAGGTATTTATAATATTTCATATTTTATATTTGATATTTGAGTAACCAAAGTACCATTCTTAATAAGAAAGATGAATATTTGAATGATTGTTGCTTAGTATATATGATAAAAAAAAAAAATATATATATATATATATATATTAGAAAATTTAGTATAAATTTAATAATCATAGATGATTTTGGTGAATGCAAAAAATATATTTTATTTTTTTGATAAATTATTAATATTTAAAAATAATAAATAATAAATATTTTTAATAAATTAAGACTTAAATAAGTTTTTGTTCCTAAAAAATACTTATTTTTTAATTCAAGTCCTTAATTTTTTTTCATTGATATGGAAAATAATATTTGTTTAGGGACCCAAAATGTAATTAAGACTATATATTTTGTTGGACAAAATTTATTTTTTGCGACTGCCGTTGTCATCCGATGTTCATTCATGACTATCATATTGATTGTAAAATGTGTATAATAATACGTTAAGTTTTTGTTTTTCTTTATTTTGAATTTGTCATATTTATAACACATCAATTATTTCTTTTTTTCCCTTCTCATACGCTAGAACTGAGGCCGTAGTCATTAAGAACATTGTTCAAGATGTTTTCAAAATATTGAAAGAATTGGATCCTACAGACACTAATCAACGTAAAAGATATGTTGGAATTGAGAAAGCCGCGAAGACGTTGAATCATTACTAAACATTGGGTCAAATGCAGTTATAATCCTTGGAATATGGGGCATGGGTGGCATTGGTAAGACCACCCTTGCTCGTGATTTATATGTCAAATTGTCTCATCAATTCGAAGGTTGTTGCTTCCTCGAAAATGTAAGGGAAAATTCAGGGAAGTTTAAAACTTTACGTGATGAACTTTTTTCTACTTTGCTAGGGAAAAAAAAAACAATTTGATAGTTTTGACATGAGCAGGCTTCAACGTAAAAAAGTTTTGATTGTCCTAGATGATGTGTCTACGACACGGCAGTTACAAAAACTAATTGGAGAATATGATTTCTTGGGAACAGGAAGTAGAGTCATTATTACAACGAGAGATAAGCAAGTACTTAGCAAAGCTAATGAAACATATGAGGTTGAGGAATTGAACTCTCAAGATTCTATTAAGCTTTTCTGTTTGACTGCTTTTGGAGAAAATCAACCTAAGCAGGGATATGAAGATTTATCAACAGGAGTCATTTCCTATTGCAAAGGTCTTCCTCTGGCTTTAAAGGTTTTGGGTGCAAGTCTTTGTAACAGAAGTGAAGAAGTATGGGAAGATGAATTGAGAAAACTTCAAAACATTCCGGATGAGAAAATTCATGATGTATTAAAATTAAGCTATGATGGCCTGAAGCGGGATGAAAAGAAAATATTTCTGGACATTGCATGCTTCTTTAAAGGAGAAAAAAGAGACCGAGTAATAGAAATACTGGAGTCTTTTGGTTTCTTTCCAACAAGTGGGATAGATTTACTTGTGAGAAAAGCTCTCATAACAATTTCAGATGCCAACATAATAGAAATGCACGACTTAATACATGAGATGGGTCGAGAAATTGTTCATAAAGAATGTGAAAAGTGTCCTGAAAATCGAAGTCGATTGTGGAAACACAAGGAAGTGTTTGATGTATTGAAACATAACAAGGTAAGTGGCAGTGCAATTATTTCTATTTGATAATATGTATCCTTTTGTTTTTAATGTAGCTAGGATGATAATCTTTGCTAATTATTATTCTATTCTTTGTTTGTCAGGGAACTAAAGGTGTTGAAGGCATAATTTTAGATTTGAGTAAATTAACGGATAATCTAAATTTGAGCTCTAGTTTCCTTGCAAATATGACTAACTGTAGATTTCTTAAAATCTATAAGGAGATCGGGATGACTAACAAATTCCATGTGTACCAAAATTTGAGATACATTCACTGGGATCAATGTTTTCTCAAGTCTTGGCCGCCTAATTATTGTTGTGCAGAACAACTTGTAGAGCTTCACATTGAATTTAGATATGCTAAAAAGCTTTGGGACGGAGTTCAGGTATGAGTGCCGCTATGCATAGTACATTTTGCTCGAGTTTTTTCTTTTAGTTAAGGTTCACATTTATGAATTTAGAAATTTCTAAACAATGTATTGCATCTTTCTTGTTGCAGAATCTTATAAATTTAAAGTCAATTGACCTTTCACACTCCTGGGAGCTGGTGGAAATCCCAGACTTATCGAAGGCAGAAAAACTTGAAAAAGTTTCTCTTCGTGGTTGTTTTAAGTTGCACCAGCTACATCCATCTACGTTATCTCTTCCCAAGCTTACATATTTGAATTTGATGTGGTGTAAGAAGATTGAAAGCCTTGAAAGCAATGTTCATTCTCTCCAAGAACTGTTACTCGAGGCATGTACGCAGCTCAAGAAATTTTCGGTGAGATCAGATGCAATAAAAGTATTGGACTTAACTGAAACCTCTATATCTTCATTGTCACTATCAGCTGGTCACTTACTGTCTTTAGAAGTGTTAAAGCTAAGTGGTACTAATATTGAGAGATTGCCTGAAAACATGAAAAACCTTTCAATGCTAGGAGTGTTTCAAGAAAAGGAATGTCAACAAGTCGTGTCTCTGTCAGAGCTTCCACCATCCCTGATAGAGCTTCATTTATATGGATATGAGGAACTCGAGCACTTCCACGATCCCTAAAAGAGCTTCATTTACACAGATGTAAGGAACTCCAGCATCTACCAGAGCTTCCATCATCCCTGATAACGCTTGATTTACGTGGATGTTTCAAGAGATTTGCTCTATATGATTCTGATTTATCAACCAACAATTCTAATGATAAGTAAACTATAGTAAAAATTAAAATAGTTCAAGCCACAGTTGAGACTGTTCAAATTTAGTCACCAACAAAAAACTATAATTCTAGTTTGAGGCTTGTATACAACTAGTGATCAAAAGTGAGTAGCATTTCACATAATTCATTTCTCAATTATTTCCACAAAATGAAGAAAACAGAAATGAAGAAAATCATAAAGGAGTAGGCAGGGATTTCCAAGTTGATAAGTGCAATAAAAGAATTACTGAAAAGGAATGAAGGAATTGATTACTATAATTTGAAGCTATGCTATATAAGGTAACTGACGGCTACAATCTATGACACAAAAAGCAGACTATAAATTAACACTGTAGATCCCCTAACGGCCAAAAAATAGGTATACATTTGTATTCATCTGTTCAACTTCACTGCCAGATGACGTTTGGGATCATTTGTCTTATCCTTTTGTAGAAGAAATAGCATATCTGTCAGAAGAAGAATGAAAGTTAATATAAATACCAAAGGTATGTTTCAAATTATGTCTTTTTATGGCCTATTTATAGAATGTTGAGAGGTAACACCAATGTCGATCCATGCACAAACAACAAGTATAATCTTTCCAATTAATCAAACTGTGAAATTGCAATATTACTAGGCATAACCGCCTTAGAGGAAACATAACAAAAGGAATTAAAAAAGTTGTGTAAATAAAAAGGAGACAAAAACGAATTAAAGAATAAAACACAAATAGTTTATCAATTTGCAGATTACCTGCAGTCCACTGATTCCAACCACAAAAACGAATTAAAGAACAAAACACAAGCATTCCCATTTCATTAGCTCCATCACCAATAGCATAAGTAAGTCCTTTTCCATCAATAACAATAATTTGAGTCATTTTGTTAACATACAAACTACACATATTATGCAAAGTGAAAACTGCATCAACATAGATAAAAAAAAAATATTGAAACTTAATTTACCTTGACAATAGAACCTTTGTCTCCAGCCTTCTCCAAAGCTTTAATCCGTTGTTTCCAAATGAATGATAGTCTGCTTCATTCCTTGTCTAAGTAAACCTGCATTTGTGTATTGATGTTGATAATTTACTTACTTACAAAAAAGCTTCCTGCTGTTCCACATGAACTATACATGTCTTGTAATTATTTGTTAATAACACCCTCGTCAATATTCTTTACAAAAACGTTTGATGACAAGGATATCACCACCAAAGAACTACAGAAATGTTTCTAAACTGTTGCCTGGAATTTTCTCAAGTCCAGAATCATCATTTTCTGAACCCCAATGGATACCAATAAAGAAAGAAATGAGAAAATAGAATGTGTACGTATTGATTCCATTGAATATGTACATAATATATACATGGATATTGGATGCAACAATTGATAAGGATTTGAGACACTAACTCCCTAAGATAATAACTAATTTTCAAATATGTAAAAGGTAAGATCAAATAAGATAAAAGGACAAATGAGTTGGAGATTTGATTCTATTTATTTAGAGATGACTGTTGACAGAGTTATCTAAATTAAGCTAGCTAGACTTGATGATTTCTTTATTTTTATTTTTATAATTTTTGTGAAGTCAATTTTCTTAATCATCTGCAACTGAAACAACTCTCTTAAGTATTAACCTTTAAGGGTCCCCAAGGCCTGCCACCTCAAACGAGTGAAGTGAATATAGAGATTACTTCACTTAATTGATAAACCTACATCATAATCTTAATTTTAAAAGATAAACAAATCTTAAGGAAATATTCTAAATAAAATCAAAACAATTTCAAATTTAAGTAATATCTTATTTTGTTTACTACTTTAACTTCAGAAACAAGCAAGTGGAGGAGGTCCTTATTGAAGAAAAGGTGATTCTGATCAAAGAAGCGTGCTGTCTATATTCAGCAATCAGCAGTCAGAAAGAATATGAAGGGAGAAACCATCAAGAATTGAAACAATCAGTGTTGCTTGCAGTACCAGAAGGATTGAAAAGGTGAGAGCTTTAGAGGTCAACAATTATGCATTAACCTCAATCTTGTTCTATAAATCCTTTACCACATCCATTTCCACTTGCTCACACTAAAGGTGAACCATAGGCTATTCTGCACAGAAAAATGGTGAAACGAGGCTGCATTGCTGCTACAAAGGTGTTGATTAATTGGAAGAATTTACCCCCCGAACAACAGGCTAGTTACCTGGGAATTCTACTATGATCTGCTCAAACAGTTTCCTGAGTTTCACCCTTGAGGACAAAGCTGCAATTGAAGAGGAGGGTATTGTTACAGCAATGTATAATGTTGCTTTATTTTAATTCTCAGAATAGAGTTTTTTTCAATTTTCTCTCTTTTATTTTCAATATTAGAAATTAGTTGATATGGCATGACATTATACTTATGGGAAAAGGTTGTTACAACCTCTCTTTGTAACGTTCTGCTTTTATGCATTGCCTGGAGTCTCAGAAAAGATTGACACAGTATTCATAACAAACCTCTAAAGAATTAATTCCCCTACTCATTATATCAATGAATTTTCGGAGTCCCACTCCCTAAATCCAAAATTCCATCACAACAAGTGAGTAGCATTTCACACAATTCATTTCTCAATTATTTCCACACAAAATGAAGAAAATAGAAATGAAGTAAATCACAAAGGAGTAATGCAGGGATTTCCAAGATGAGAAGTGCAATAAAAGAATTACCGTAAAAGAATGAAGGAACTGATTTCTATAATATGAAGCTATGCTATAAATATAATCCTACAAAGAAAGAATTCAAGCTATACAAGGTAAATGCTACAAGCTATGATACAAAATGCAGAGTGTAAATTAACACTGTACAGCCCCAAATGGCCAAAAAATAGGTATACATTTTTATTCATCTGTGCAACTTCACAGCCAAATGACGGTTTGGTTGAGTGCAGCATGCCATGATGATGCATGTAAATGGATGTAAGCAACATCATTTTCTGGTTGAGAAGAACCAGTAAGCAATTCCATTACTATAGGCATACCCAAACCACATCGATCATTGACTGTTGAAACAAGAATATGTCAAGATCAAGATATATATACTATCTATGGTTAATTAGTGGAACAGACTCTAAAGTGATTATCCTTAGCTGCTATGCGAGCTGTTGAACCAACAGTTGTTGGCCGCAATGATCCTTGCCGCACCAAAGCCATGAATTCAGGATCATTTGACTTCCCCTCATGCCTTATCCATTGTATCATTTCGTGATACATGGGAAAGAACCTCATCTGTATTGCTGAGTAAGTGAAGTATGGGATAAGTGTTGAGATCGAAACAAACAAAGTCACAATCCAAAAGGAAGGAGATGGGGCAAGAGTTTCAATCAAGACTTTGTAAGCATTTCCGGAAATGCTAGGAGACATTGCTCCAAATGCCAGGAGGAAAAGGTACCATATAGCAATGGAGCCCCAGATGAAAATATGTTGAATCAAGGTGAAGTAATTTATAGCAACAGCCATTTGCAAGTTCACAACCCACACCACACAAGTATACATTGTTGCTCCAAGTATATCCCTCCCAGCAGTTCTTCCCATCTCATCAAAGGCTTGAATCTCCATTGCCTTTGTATAGAAGAAGAAAACTATTATGGCATTCATAAAGCCATTAAGCATCCAGCTGAAAATTCGACGCCAGCTAAAGAGGACATTTTGCACACCTTCTTGATATAACATAGGAAAATGTCATGTGAAATAAATGCAAATAACATGGAATGATCATCAGAGAAGTGAAAAATTGAATTTCATAACCATTATGAGAAACACAATAGTAGCATGTTGTAGGAGGAACAGTAAGCTTACTCTCAGGGAGTACCGAGCAGACACATCCTGGTCAAAGACCCCAAGAGCAACCACGGGAAGTGATGAAAAGAAGACATGATAGAATGACAAGAACCAGTCATTGTATGCAGGTTGCCCAGAGAATGATGCATACACCTCATATAAGAATAGAGTAAAGCCAAATGTGATGTTTTTGTAGAAGAAATAGCATATGTCACAAGAAGAATGAACAAGTTAATATAAATACCAAAGGTTTGAGATTATCTTTTATGGCCTATTTATAGAATGTTGAGAGGTGACAATACCATTGATGAGATCCGTCGGTAACACCAATGTCCATGTACAAGAAGTAATCTTTCCAAATAACGGAACTGTGCAATTGCAATATCACTAGACATAACCGCCAGAGAGGAAACATAACAAAAGGAATTAAAAACTTGTATAATAAAACTAAAATATAAAGGAAACAAAAAGTCAAAAACGAATTAAAGAATAAAACTCAAATAGTTTATCAATTTGCTGAATACCTGCATTCCTTCAACGCCACTGATTCCAATCCCAATATCTGCTTCTTGAAGCATTCCCACATCATTAGCTCCATCACCAATAGCTAATGTAGTTTTACCAGTACAAAATTTGACCAGTCTAGTGACCTTTAAGAAAAGAACCGATAAATAAAACATTAATTTTAAATGCTAACCAGAGTCATGATGTCAAATAGAGAGGAAGAAACACAATAGATTGAAACATACCAGTGCCTTCTGCTTTGGTGAGGAACGGCAGCAGATAACAGATGCACAACGAATTGCAAGGTCTAGAAACATGTTCTTCATATTATCCTCTAGAGCATAAGTAAGTGATTTTCCATCAATAATTAGAGCAAATGCTTGCTGAGAGGTTCCTCTGGACGCAGTAAGCTGTTGAGCAGCTTCATATAATTGATGGCCGATACTTTCTCTTGAAGCCTGATGCATGAATCATGATAAAAATATCAGAAACTCAATTTTTAACTCTGGTTTCACTATGATACCCACAAACCAATCAATTCCTTCCAACACATTACACAGGCAAAGAAAGGTTTTAATGTGTAAAAACTAAAAACAAAAGGAAAGAAACAGAACAACAGAATCCATTCATCTTCCTTCTTGCATCTTTTAAGACAAAAGTGAACAATGGCATACAAATGCAGTTATTGGAAATTTGGAATTATTAATATTACTCTGTCAAGATTCTTTGTCTACAAAACTTGAATGGAAAAGCAAATACAATGCACACATCATCTCCATGTAAGAAGACCGTATTGGTTAATCAGTTAACCGTAATAAGTAACCATTTTGTTAACATACAAACTACACACAGACATAGTATGCAAAGTGAAAACTGCATCATCATAGATAAAAACTACATTGAAATTTATTTTATCTTGACAATAGCACCCTTGTCTCCAGCCTTCTTCAAAGCTTTAATTTCTGGAGTTTCCAATTGAATGATAATTTGCTTCATTCCTTGTCTAAGTAAACTACAAGAAAACCTGCATTTGTATATTGATGTCAGACATCTTGAGAATTAATTATCATACTGAAGCCAATGTTAAAAAGGCAGAATCAGTGTTTTATACCCAATATTGATAGCAGTCTCCATTTTATCCCCAGTTAAAACCCAGATCTTAATTCCAGCTTGGGCAAGCTTGTCAATGCAATCAGGAACCTAGAAAAACAATGAGACGCATCATTTCAAGTCCAGTTACAGGTGATAAATCTTCATATGCAAATATTTCTTTCTCCTAACTCACCCCATTTTGGAGCTTGTCCTCTACAGCAGTGGCACCAAGAAGGATTAGATTTCTCTCAATCTTATCTGATACTTCCTCAATCAGTGTTTCCGGATCTTCGCTGATCGAATTCTTCGCTTGAGAAAATTTATCGTCAAACTCCTTGTATTGGTTTTCATCAAGTTCACGATATGCCAGGATCAAGGTCCTTAGACCTTCATCAGCATATTCATTCACATGTTCCAAGGTTTTCTCTTCAAACTCCCTCCCATCCTTGGCAAACCTCTCAAACATGACACTGCATGAAAATATGTCAGGTCAAATGCAACCATAAGAACTCCTAAATACTATGGTTACAGATTAGTTTCACAAACCTGTCAACACCTTTACAGAGTAGAAAAACTCTCCCTTCTTCATCTTTCACTATCACTGACATTCGCTTCCTTGAGCTATTGAATTCTAAAACATGTTATCTCTTCCCAAGCTTACATATTTGCATTTATGTGGCTGCAAGGATCGTAAGCCTTAAAAGCGATGTTCCCTCAAAATCTCTCTATGTACTGGATGTCAAGTATTGTTCATTACTCAAGGAATTTTCACTCACATCAGGCAAAATAAAAAAATTGGACTTTTCTACAACCGCTTTATGTGCATTGTCACCATCAATTGGTCACTTATTGTCTCTAGAAAAGTTAAACCTAAGTAGCACTAAAGTTCAGAGCTTGCCCCCAGACATCATAAACCTTTCAAGGCTTACAAAGCTTCAGTTAAAGGATTGTGAAAAACTCGTCTCTTTACCGAAACTTCCACCATTATTGACAGAGCTTGATTTAGATAATTGCCAAAATCTTGTGTCCCTGTTGGAGCTTTCACCATCCTTGACAAAGCTCAATTTGTGTAATTGTCGGAAACTTGAGTGTCTACCGGAGCTTCCACCATTCCTGACAGAGCTGAATTCATATAATTATTGGAAACTCATGTTTTTGCCAGAGCTTCCAGGATCCTTGAGAGAGCTCAGTTTACAATATTGCCAGAAACTGGTCTCTCTGCCACAACTTCCACCATCCCTAATGGAGCTTAATTTAAATCATTGCAAGAAACTTGTGTCTCTGTCAGAGCTTCCACCATCCCTGACAAATCTTGATTTATGTAATTGCCGAGAAATCATGTTTCTGCCAAAGCTTCCATCATACCTGGTGGAACTTTATATAAATGATTGCCGAAAACTCATGTCTCTACCAGAGCTTCCACCGTCGGTAAAATATGTGATGGCCTGCAACTGCATTTCTCTGGAGACAGAAATCACAAGAGGGCTAGTGCTACAACACATGTCACAGAGTCGCATACCCAAACATAACCGTTATGATCTTGATTATTTCCTCATCCTAGGAGACCATGTCATCAAAAATTGTGGGTTTCATCATGCAACAGAGAATTCAATAACTATTTCTCATATTTCCAAATTTGACTTGTTTGGTTTCGTTTTCTACATCAATTTTTTGGAAGATGAATTGGATGTTTCAGACCATGATAGCCAGGAGGAAGATGATGTTTCATATGATCGTGATCGTGAAGATGAAGTTTTGATATATATCAATCAAGATGGCATAGATCTAATTAAGGAAGACATATTTCTTCCAGGCCCCCAAATATTAATTGCAGATCATGTGTTATTTTCTTTATGTTGACATTAGCCGTTTTGGAGGAATAAGTGAAGTGTATGATCAATTCAGCAACATAACATTTAAATTTGAACTTGAATATCAAGAAATGATGATAAAAGGGTGTGGAGTGTTCCCTGTATATGCAACAACATCGAGGTTGAAGCTGGTTAATAACAATACCATGCTTAGACATGATCAAGAGAGGATAAAAGGGCGTGGGGTCTTCCCGGTATCTTCATCATCATCATTGGGGTTAGGTAATGAAAATGAAGCACATGTCAGAGCAATTGGGGTTGGAGGTTCAAATAATGAAAATGAAGATGGTTGCAATAAACAACTTCCTACATCCAAGAGGCAGAGGACTTCACCATAAATGATAATGATGGAGAAATGTTTAGAAAAATTATAAATAAAAAGGAAAATAGGCATTCATTCAGCAGTATATTTGGACACTGTAAATGAGTGATATCAAGTTTTTATGGTAATTGATTCATGACTCAAAATTTAGATGAAAAGTGCAGTCATATATTTTGCTATGAATTTTAACATTGATATGATGGAGGATGATTTTGTGTTTTGTGTCCTATTTCTGTTGGAATTAATTATGATTATGATTTTATTTGGGGAGTTTTATACATTATGACGGTGTAAGAAGTTGCAATTTTTTAGCATTTTATATTAGTTATTAAAAAGATTGGTATTAAACCTTTTTAACAACTATGAGATAGCCTACGAAATCAGCAAACAAATTATGGTGATTGAGCCCCAATTTTAATTAACAGTTGTAACAAGTAACCCATCTTCACCATTCATATGGCCATCATGCAGTTTAAGAGTTTTGATAATTATTTCACTCGATGTTCATTTAGTTCTTGCATTTTTATTCATAGAAATTAATTTCCTTATAATTTTGTTAATGCATGCTTAGTTTTATTGAATTCGATCTTTCAGTCGCAGACGCAAAAATATCGATCGCTAAATGTTTAGTTACTTTTCCTTACTTATGGTCAAATTAGCGATCACATATTTCCATCGCCAGGTCTGTCGTTAGTTTTCAAGGAAATATTTTTACTTATTTCGATCGCTAATACGTGTTTGCACTTTGCAGTGACTAATTTTATAATATTAACAGAATTTATCCTTTTCTAAATTACGATTTTATTTTAGTAATAAATCATATTCTAATTTCATCAATTAGCTTTGTTATTCTTTATGTTTGCTTACAATTTCGACACATGTTTAATAATAAATTAAGAGTGAAACTGTAAATGAAAAGGTAATTAAGTAATTCAATATATTATATCCAACTTAGTATCAACTAACAAAATATAATTTCCCTAGCCTTCAACGGTAGGTAGGTAAAAGTCAGAAAACTTATACTTTTGATTATCATAGATAAAAATCATCCTTAAGTTATTATGAATATTGTTTTCAAATTAAAAAATATTAATTTACCAAATGTTATTTTTATTTTGATAATAATGATTAGTTATCTAGATAAAATGAATATCAATTGTTTCTATGTTGTCCAGAATCATAAAACAGTAATAAAGTCCATTAATTATATTATATAGAAAATTTACATATGGGGTAAAGAATCTAGAAATGTTAGAAAGAAGTTTTCCAAAAAAAATGGAGACATTTTATGAGATTCATCATTTTGAAAACAATTAAGTTCATAAGAACAAAATAATTACATGATTCCAAAATTAAAGCAATAAAAATTAAATGGGATTAAAGCATCATTAGACTCCTCATAGCTCCAATTACATGATTCAGTGATGCTCAAATTCAGAAACAAAGTGATGATTCTATCCTCCAAGCGAATTTTCTTGTAGTGTCCTCTATTGCTTGTTGTATCTATTATTCTTAGGATACTAGTAATTTGTAAAGAAGATGCATCTACGTGCACAAGACCAACTATAAAAATATTACATGTTAAACTATACTCAAAATAATATCAATGTTTTCAAGGAAAATAGTAAATCTATATTCTATATATCTATGTAAATCTTGAGCTACACAAATATATGATGTCACATCACTCTTTCAATCTTTGACAATTCACCATAAACAAATCTTTGACAATTCAGCGCATAATTGTTTATGTGTCATTCATTCTATAATTTTATAATTTTTTTTTTTAAAAGAATCTGAACACTATTAAATTGAAGTAAAAGTAATTGGCATCCCCACAATCTTAGTAACGCATAGAATGAGTAAAGCAAGTAACATCCATTTTACAATTCTTCCTCATCTCTGTCTTCTCTCACATTGGTCTCTCCTATTTCTTTCTTTTTTTTTATTCTCATTCATTTTATTTTTATTTCAATATTTTGAAATTCATTACTATCTTTCTCTTTTTAGTGTTCTAAAATTCACTACATTCTTATTTTATTTATAAATTTTAAATCATATTCATTATTAAGCCATTATCTTTTTGACTTGCAAAAACATATATAGAAGAAGAGAAACAAATTATGAAATAATTATAGTTTCCATCACCACATAGATCCAAAAATCTAAGGGGGGTTAGAATTTTTTTTGTGAAATTTGATATAAAAAAAAAGTTTAGGAAAAAATTTATTAAAAAAGATGGTATAAAATTTGCCAAAATATTTCAAAATTATGGAGTAAAATATGCAACTATATGAAAGTAAAATAATAAAATAAAATTTGTAAGATTTTAAAAAGTTAGAGATAAAAAATGTCAAATTAATTTATTAAGAATAAAATTAAAAAAATTAAGATAAAAATTATAATTATGACAAATATTTATTATTAATTTTAGGTATAAAATTGATATATAATCCACTACTTAGGTTGAAGCCCCCTGTAAATTTGTAATTTATGGTGGTAAATTTAATTTATTTTTCAAGTATTTTTTCAACAAGATTAGTTTATAAATGTTTAGCACTTCTTATAAAGAAAAATCTCACAATCCAATGTTCATATAAAAATTATGATAAAGTATCACTTTTAAATTTATTTAGATTAGAAATTATTCATTTTTGTAACCGAATAAACATTAAATAAGATATATGAGTTGTTTCTTAACTACAATTTGTATGACCAATAGACACTAAATGTAGAGATAGGAGTTACAAAAGTTTAAAAAAGATAATGAGAGGAGAGATGAGTTACTAAGGCTAGAGAACATATCAACATAAATATTATGTTGATATAAATATGTGGATGTGATAAAACATAATACACAAATAATTTTTACAAATGTTTTTAAAATTTTATATTATATATATATATATATAGATATAGATGGATGGCTTGTGAAGTTCAATGCATGTCTTCACCTCGAAAGTTATAAAACCTTTATACACTATAGGACTTGGGTATGACATGAAATGGATGTGAAGATAGGACAAAAATTTAAAATTATGGATACGACACATATCTTGGATAAGTTAGTAAAAAAATTATATAAGATGCAAATTTTTATTTTTAAAGATAAATTTTTCATCTAATATTTAATATTTATCACCAATCTTAAAAAGAAAATGATTATAAGAATGACATGTCAAGAAATACTTAATTTTTAATTGCATGGATAATTATATCAAATAATATAAAATGCAGACTGAAATCTATAATAAAAATTTTGTCAAATAAAGAGAACAACTCAACAAATCAATATGTTGCTCCATAGGAAAAAACACAAAAGAGTAACGAATTAAAGATAATAAAGAGTAATATATTTTTTTTTCTTAAAATTAGTAAAAATTATTAAAAAAAACAAAATATTATAAAATGACTAAAGCTGTGTATAAGAGGAACTTGTGCGAAACAAGTCTCACCCGTGTCCCTTCACCTTTAGCTGTATTGGTGCAGTGTCCAAAACGTGTCCATCATTTAAAAATAAATAAATAAATAAAATTCGATACTTCTAGGATGCATATGGGGAAGTACAGAAGCAGTATTGGTGTCTGACAGGTATGACACCCGTAAGTTTTGCTATTTTTCTATTTTGGAGTATCCGGGGAACTTAGAAAAACGTCAAAGTTTTTAGATGATACTGCAGTAGAAGAAGCAACAATACTGATCATTTGTTGCTCATCATCCTTTTATGAATTTCCTAGTGCTGTACCTGCAATGATAGGAGTTGAAGAAATTAAAAAACCTTTGATTAGATGCTTTTTGACACTTTTTCATACTATTATACATTGAAATTTATAATTGATAACAGATACGAGATTATGTGATAATTTTATTTACCTGTGTTTTGAGTGTCGCACATAGCTAAATTGAGTGTTTCATTTAGTGCAGCTTTCCATTTGCTCTAGATGTATTCTCCCTCATCATGTTTAACAAAGGATGATTCCTCATAGCTCCGACTCTGTTTTGCTTTGTAAAGCACAGCTATCACTATTTGCTTTTTTTCTTTCTCCAATTCCATCTTGATTAGAACCTTCGAGCACTGCCTGTTCTTTGGGATGACATAAGATATAGGACAATTTCCTATGCTCTGAGGAGGGCCGGTGAGATCTCAGTCAAAGCATCATACAGAAGGGTTATGAAGTTCATGAGTGTTTCATCGCTTCGAAAGCGCAGAGAAACGTCGTAATCTTCAAAGTAACAACACTGATCCTTTGCTGCTGCTGCTCATGTTCTCCATTTTGAAGCTGCAGATTCTCTATGAAATTTTGCAGGTTGAAAACGTGATTTTCTTCAGATGATAGTGGAGAAGAAGAGCTAGAACAAGAGTCAGAGGAAGAAGAAGTAACAACGCTGCTATGGATCCTGTGCAGTTCATCATCCATTATGAAATTAATCCTAGCGCTGCACCTGAAACTATCATATACGAATTAGAGGAATGAAAATAAATCAAATTAACTAAAAAACCTTAGCTTCAATAGTTCAATTCATTCTTTGCACTTTTTCTTGTTATAATTCATAAATGTGTGTAATATGAGTGTGAATAACCAAATTTAAAAAATGTTTACAAATTTGAAAAGAGGAAACCAGAGAATCGGAAAAGATACCAGATTTATGAGAAGAAGATTGTCCGTTGAAGGGAACCTAAGTAAGAGTGAAGGAAGAAGATCTAATATTGTTCATGGATAACTAAAGTTACGCCCCATTTTTTTTACCCTTAAACCAATGTTTTTATCAAAAACTAATCTCACTCATATTCTATAATTGTTAGTAGCCTAAAGAATTTTCATACATGATAAGATCAAACAAACAGAATGTCTAACTCCTATACCAACTTCTCGGATTAGTATAATAATATATAATTGTTTTTTTCAAGCCATCATATAAATTGTTAGATAATCTTGAACTTCAACTTAGGCAGAGGTTTCATGGAAATCTTGTCTGGGCTGTAATATTTTATTATTTCATTACCCTTTAATATTCCAAGTTATTTTTATTAAATCAATAATTTTAAAATGTATCAAAATGTGATTAAAATATAATTTAAAGTATCAAAATATAATTTTTAAAATATTATATATTAAAATATAACTTAAAAATACAAAAATATAACTTTTAAAATATTATATAAAAAGTATAAAACTTAATGGATTAAAAAGTAACATTAAATCTATATTATATATTATATTACTAGTATAGTGCTCGTGCATCAGCACGAGTTCTTTTTCTATATTTTTTTTTTTCTATAAAAAAAAAATATAGAATTACATGTACATGTAATGTATAATTTTATTTAAAAAAAAGAAATCATTATACTAAAAAAATTAATTAAATAAAATCCTACAATAATTTAATATTTCAATTAAATTTTAGTTATATAATTTTATTTATCACCAAAGTATATGTTTAATTTAATTTTTATAACTCTGAAATTATGATTTTTGTAAAAATATGATAAAAACAAAACTTTACTTATAATTAGATTTTTCGACTTTTTATTTCTTTAAACAAAAGATAGATAAACTGCATCGATCCATATTTATTTTATTTGTTTAATATAATCTTATCCATCAAATTAATTTTTAGTTAACATTGTTATTATTGTTTTATAATTATATTGACATAGAAAAAAGTTAAAGTTAAAATTAATAAATAAAATGAAATTTTAGTATAAACTATATGAAAATATAAATTAATTCATTTTTTTAATTTATTCAACACTATATTAAAAATAATAGTGAATATAATTTTAATTTGTATTCCAAAATAAATACATAGAATTATTATACATTAATGTGTTATGCTCATTCAAAATATATATATATAAACTCATTTTTAAAATATTTGAAATATTTTATAAATAACTCATTTTTATTAACATTTAAATTGTGTCATACAATCATTAAAAAAAAAATATATTATACTCCGAATACATATAGTTTTATTATCTTTACATATATTTTTAATAGTATAAAAAATCGTAGATTTTTTTTAAAAAAATTTGAGTTAAATTTATATTAATCGTAGTAGATAACAAAGAAAATAATAGTAAAAATAAGAGCTAAATATAACAAAAATTATTACTTTAACTATAAATAACTATAAAAAAAAATACTCAATTCACGTTTAAAATATTTTTTTACAATTTTTTTTAATATTACAAATTTAATTATCTATAGTTCTAAATAGATATAACAAATATATATTTGAATTTTTTTAATTTTAAAATATAAAAAATAACTAAAAATAATGGAGTTTAAATATTATATCTAAATGTACTATCAATTATAAATAGATTATATATTTGTTTTAAGAAATAGAGTATATTTGTTGGATTTAAAAATAATGGCTCCATACTTACGTTTCATTTGGTAAGAGAATAAAAATCTTTAAAAAAAGTAAATGAATGAGAGAGAATAATATGATAAAAGTTGAAATGATGAATGCTCTAAAAAAAATTGACACATGTCATTTATAAACCCTGAAATATTATATTAATAGATTGATAGATAGCTTATAAATTATAAATTAGATAAATAAATAGAAAAATAAAATAAAATTCATATAAACATAAAAAAATAATAATAAATAAATGCATAGATAGATACTTTTTTCACAATATAAGAAAATAAATAAAACACATATGGATGGTTGTAGAATTTTAAAAAAAAAAAAAAACAAAAAAAAATAGAATGAAAGGAAAAGGCCACTCAAAAAAAGATGAAGAATAAAATGTGAAAAGATATATATAAGAAAAGAATTTGTAAATATGAAATCATAAATGTTATATAAAGCAATTGAATTATATTATTTTTTATTTAAAAAAGAAAATAGAATAAAAAACACTATAATAGAACTTGTAGATGTCCTAAAAAAAAGTTCAAATATTATTTTCATAAATTTAACTTCATAATATAAATATTATTCAACCCAAAATATTACTTATGAGATTATTCAAAAATATTTTATATGATTTATAAGTAGAAATAATTTTATAAAACTTTAAAGTGTTTTTTTTTTTATTTAGTTATGTTAAATACTAATAAAAATATTTGTCACCATGATGATTATACTTGACTCAAACATGATTTTCTCTTAATTATATTTATAGTTTCTATAATTAAAATTTTAAATAATTTTATAATAAAATATATTAAGTAAATAAGTTTTAAAATATTTTACTATATATTTATTTTAAAAATAATATTACTATAGTATGTATTAATCAATAATTTTTTTTTATATATAAAGTTATTATAAAATGAGTTTAAAATATTTAATAATAAATTTAAATATAAATATTAAAGTACAATATATTAACTAATTAAATTTAAATTAATGTTTAAATAATATAATTATTATTATCATAAAAATAAAAAAATATACAAATATATATATATATATATATATATATATATATAAAAGAAACTTAAAAATAAAAGTATAAAAGACAAAAGAAAAAAAAATGTAAAAGTAAAAAGAGAAGAAACCTTTAAAAAAAAAAAAAAAAAACAAAGAAAATAAAGAACAAAGCGGAAAAAAAAAAAAATAACAGAAGAAGGGCCTTGGAAGAGTGACCCGTGGATTCCCAAGAAACCTGAATATATTATATAGATAGATATATACACCGAAAGTGGTGCTTTCCTTTTCTTTAATCTGCAAGCCTGTAATAGTAATATACTTTATCTTTCTTTCTAAATCATTCGTACCAATGCTGCTTTATCATATGAGAGTTTCGTCTTATAAAATAATCGAAAGTGGTATAAAAGGTTCCCTCATTTCGTCCGGGCTGTAATATTTCTTTGTCTAAATCAATAGCTGCCATGTTACTTTGTTCGATCAGATGATATATAAATCGATTCATTTTTCCAATATTCGGTTATATATATATATATATTTTTTTATTTTTTTTTTTATCTATTCTCATCTTGTTTGTGGAAAATAAAAAAGTCAGTGTATGAGTTTGAGTTTGGGAAAAACAAACCATGGTCCATAGATAGTACATCTTACATCCAATTGCTCACATCCACTTCCAAGGTAATGGCATGGTGCAGACAACCAAACCATCATTTGGCTGTGAAGTTGAACAAATGAATAATAATAATATTGTATACCTATTTTTTGGCCATTTGACGCTGTATAGTGTTAATATTTCTTTTTATATAGAATGCCCTGTAAATTTAATTTCAGATCAGGTAGTTTTCCTATGTTGACATTAGCCAATTTGGTAGAATAAGTGAAGTGTGTGATCAATTCACCAACATAACATTTAAATTTGAATGTTACTTGCTTGACGAGAAGATAAAAGGGTGTGGAGTGTTCCCAGTATATGCGACAACATCGGGATTGAAGTTGCTTAATAGCAGTACCAAGGCTGGACATGATCAAGAGATCGAGATCTTACCAGTATCTTCATCAGCAATGGAGCTGAATATGGTCAATAGTAGAAGCCAGGAACTTATTACTGAATTAGACTTAATTAATTTTTCAAATCTCTAATAATGAGGCACAAGCCAGCACAATTGGAGATGAAAGGAAAGAATTTCTTGAATGGTGGGACTCAGATGCTCAAATCTCTAATAATGAGGCACATGGGCAGAGCATGTTTAGAAAATGAAAACGATTGAGAACTTGACCATAATCTTGGTGGAGAATGTTTAGAAATTAGAAATAAAAAGGGAAAAAGGCATTCATTGGTCAGTATCTTAATTTGGACACAGTTAATGATTGATATCAAGTTGTGATGGTAATTGATTCATGGTGTTTCACCGTTATTGCACTCTCTGCACTCCGACTATCATTGCCAGAAGATGCAACCTTTGATTAAAACATTTTGTCAAACACCTTGCAAACAACAAAAAAAATTACATAAAAAATACTGAATGCTTCTTAATATGTAAAGTGAGCAAGATGATTGCTTTTTGTCCAGAAATTTCATTAAAGTAGCATGTGTTTTACATGTGACGCATTTTAGTTAATAGAATCAGTTCTGTTTGGTTCAGGAGGTGCATGTGTAAAGAACATTTTAGATTGAGAAAGTTTGTGCAGGGGTAAATGTAAAAAAAGAAGGGAGTGTTAATGTAATCAGTGTATAACTGAGGGGTGTCAGTGTAATTTTTTCTTAATTAATTAATTCCAACGGAAATAGGACACAAAAGCACTAAATGCAAAATCATCCTTAAAATGATAAAAGTCATAACAACATATATGATATATGACAACATTTTTCATCTAATTTTGAGTCATCAATCAATTCCAAATACAACTTCATATCACTTCACTCATTTACTGTGTCCAAGGATACTGTTGAATGAATACCAATTACAAACATTATGCACCAAGACTATCATTTATGAACTTCTCTGCCTCTTCGATCAAGGAAGAAGTTGTTCACAATCATCTTCATTTTCATTATTTCCAGTTGCTCTAGCCTGTGACTCATCATCCTGGCTACTATGGACCATATTTTCTTGATCATGTCCAACCTTTGTACTTCTATTAACCAGCTTCAATCCCGATGTTGTGGCATATACTGGGAAGACCCCACACCTTTTTATCTTCTTGTCAAAGAAGAGACATTTTAACTCAAATGTTATGTTGTTAATTTCATGATCAGACACTTCATTTATTTTGTCAAATTGGCCAATTTCAACATAGGAAATGAACATGTGATCTGAACTTAAATTTACGGGGTATTGTATTTTCATGTTTTGGCAATTGAAGATCTTTTTGACATCTTGATAGATATCAATGGTAACATGACCACCCGAATGATAGTCACACAAATCTTCATCATCCTCCAAAATACATGAATCTTGTTCATAAGAAAAAATGATGCAACAAATGAAACCCAATAAGTCCAATTTGGAAAGATGAGGAATAGTTAGTGAACTCTCTGTTGTATGAATCCAAAACTCGTTGGTGATATGGTTTCCCGGGAAGATGAAATAATCAAGATCACAATACCTGGGATCATTACATTGTTCATGTAAGTAGGGTATGCGACTTTGAAGAATGTGTTCTAACATTAACCCTTCTGTCATATGTGTATTCAGAGAATTACAGTTAAAGGCACTCACCATTTTTACTGATGGTGGAAGTTTTGACAGAGACTCAAGTTTCCAACAATCATTTAAACATAGCTCTGTAAGGGATGACGGAAGCTCGGGCAGAGACACGCATTCCTTACAACCCTTTAACTGAAGCATTAGTAAGGTTTTTGGTAGCTCCGGTAGAGACTCAAGTTTCCAACAATCATTTAAACATAGCTCTGTAAGGGATGACGGAAGCTCGGGCAGAGACACGCATTCCTTACAACCCTTTAACTGAAGCCTTGTTAGCTTTGAAAGGTTTTTGATATTTGCAGACAAACTCTCAACAATAGTTCCACAAAGGACTAATTCTTCTAAAGCTGTGTAAGCCAAGTCCAATCTTTTTATTTTCTCTGATGTCACTAAAAATTTCTTGAGCAATGAACAACCCTGGACCTCCAGTACATCAAGAGATGTTGCATGAACACTGATTTCAAGGCTTTCAATCTTCTGGCAATTTCTTAAATATAAATATGTAAGCTTGGGAAGAGATGACATGGATGGATGCAGCTGATGCAAGCTACAACAACCATGAAGATCAGCCTTTTCAAGATTTTTTGCCTTAGATAAGTCTGGGATCTCCATGAGGTTTCCAGAGAATGAAAGGTCAATTGTCTTTAAATTCACAAGATTCTGCAACAAGAAAGATGGATCACAATGTTAAGAATTTTTAATTCATATTCGTGTACCCTTACCTGAAAGAAAAACCTAAGCAAAATGTAGGATGTATAGCCACATTCATACCTGTACCTCATCCCAAAGCTTTTCAAGACTGCTTTTACGCATGCAAAGCTCCACAAGTTGTTCTGCACAAAATTCAGACGGTAAAGACTCAAGAAAACATCTATCCCAGTATAGGTAACTCAATCTATCTGATAATGATTGGAGAACACCATGAATGTACACATTAAATTTGTTACTATGCCGACACCCTTCATGGATTTTAAGAAATCTCACTTTAGGCATCTTTGCAAGGAAATCAGATTTCATATATAGATCCTCTTTCAATTTAAACAAATCTAAGATTATGCCTTCAACATCTTCAGTTCCCTGACAAACAAAAATTAGAATAATAATTAGCAAAGTCTGTCTTCCTAGCTACATTAAAAAAGGATACATATTTTCAAATAGAAATAACTGCATTTTCCATTTACCTTGTTATATTTTAATACATGTAGAACTTCCTCATGTTTCCACAATCGGCTTCGATTTGCAGGATTCTTTTCAGATTCTTGATGAACAACTCCCCGACCCATTTCCTGTATTAAGTCGTGCATTTGTATTTGATTGTCATTTGAAATTATTATGAGAGCTTTATCTAAAAGGGCTTCTATTCCAGATGCAGATGCTGGGAAGAAACCAAAACCTTCCAATATTTCTGTTACCCTGTCTCTATTTTCTCCTTTGAAGAAGCATGCAATGTCCAAAAATATATCTTTTTGAGAACTCTCTAGGCTATCATAACTTATTTTCAATACATCATAAATTGTCTTGTTTGGAATCATTTGAAGTTTTCTCAACTCAGATTCCCATGCCTTTTCACTTTTTCCCTTAAGACAAGCACCCAGAACCTCTAAAGCCAAAGGAACACCTTTGCAATAGGAAATTACTCTTCTTGATAGATATTCATATGGTTGTTCAGGTTGTTTCTCTTGGAAAGCATACAAACAGAAAAGTTGAAGAGAGTGATAGGGGTTCAATACCTTTAGTGGATATACTTTAGTAGCGGGGCTAAGTATTTGCTTATCTCTGGTTGTAATAATGACTCGACTTCCATCTCCCATGAAATCATATTCAATTAGTTTTTCTAACTGCTTTTGGGTAGACACATCATCCAAGACAATGAAAAGTTTTTTGGGTCGAAGCCTACTCATGTCAAGATTTTCATTTTTGAAACACTCACGAAAAAGTTGATTCCATAAAGTTTGGAGGTTGTGTGAATTTTCCCTCACATATCGAAGGAAGCAACAACCTTCGAACTGATCAGACAGTTTCTTATATAAAGCTTCAGCAAGGGTGGTCTTACCAATGCCACCCATGCCCCATATTCCAAGGGTTATAACTTCATTTGATCCAATTTCAAGTAATGATTCAATCTCTTCAAAACTTTCCTCAATTCCAACAAGTTTTTTAAGCTGGTTTGGGTATGTACGAGGCAATTTTCCCCTAACAACTCGAACAATGTCCTTGAGGAGTTCAGAGTCAGATCTAGCATATGAAATTAAAAGGGATTAAAGATAATTTGTTATAAGTCTAGCAAATTAAAAACAAAGAAAAAAAAACTACACAAACTATTCAATGACAAATTATACACAATCTATGATCAATGTAGTAGTAGTGTATAGTAAAGCATGAAACAAAAACATATAATTAGGGAATACAAATTCAATGACTTAGACAAGATAATCAATGTCTATGTTTTTTCTGTTAATCAAACTTTTTAAGAAAACTAGCAGGAAATCTCTTATACTACATAAGTATGCTCAAAATTAAATATGGTGAACTCAACTTAAAACAATAACTTGATGTATTTCTCTGTTTTTTTTTTTACAAGAAAGTTTTATATACCTATTTTGGGAGCTGTGCCATCCAGATAAATTGGCTGCTTCCCTGAGAGCAGCTTTCCATTCGTTGCACATGGGATGCCCCTCATGTTTCGCAAAGGCTTTCTGGTAGCTCCCAGTCTGCTTTCTCACATGGGTCGGATCTATGTTGTAAAACACCGGTATCACAATTTGTTTATTTTCTTTGTTGAGTTCCATAATCTTGATGAGTTCATTCAAGCACCACTTTGAAGTAGCATAGTTCTCTGAGAAGATGACGACAGATATATGAGAATCTTTAATGGCTTCAATGAGGGCTGGTGCGATCTCATCTCCCTTTTCAAGCTGGTCATCTATAAACGTTACGATTTTGGCTTCAGTCAAAGCAGCATATAAAACGCTTGTGAAGTTCTTGCGTGTGTCTTCACCATGAAAGCTTAGAAAAACATCATATTTCTTAGATGAGTTTGAGGAAGAAGCAACATGACTGACCCTCTGCTGCTCTTCCATTATAAATTTGTAATGCTGTACCTGCAAGGATAGCTGAAGAAATGAGAAAAACAAAAAATAAACCTATAGTTCTATCTATTCCTTATTATTGCACATGGAAATTTATAAATCTTTGTAATGTGAGTGTGACTAACTATCCAGATTCATTTGAAACTTGATAAAATTAAAAAAGAAAAGAAAAAAGAGAGAGATAATCTTAAAAAGATGTTTAGAATATTGAAGAACAGAAGAAAAAAACAGAGAAAAGAGAAGATATAGCAGTTAAACAAAGAAGAGAAAATCTAAAAAAATGTTTAGAACATTGAAGAAAAGGAAAAAAGCAGAGAAACTAAGGATAAGATATATACAACAGTTAGTTTTGAGAAGAAGAGGATAACATGTAAGAGATTATAGGATACTCAGTTACACAAGCTAGTAATTTACTATTAAAAGACAACGAGGGGAGGGGTTTTTTCTCTTATTCTCGGTGTTTCTGTGTTGGTTCTTTCTCTTTTTCTTGGTGATTTGTCTCTTGTATAGGTGTTCCCTACATGGTTCCCAAGTCTTAGAAGCATTATATGCGGATATTGCTTTTGTCTTTCTCTACATGTGGGTTTGATTTTGATTCAAAGCACGACGATTCCATCCCCCAAGCTACAAGGGCTAACTTCCAAAAGTCTAATTGATGTTTTTTTATTTATTTAGTCTTTAAACTTATATTTGATCCGTTTTGATTTTTCAATTATTCTTTTGTTTAGTTTTTAATTTTTATTTTCATTAAATGATGATATGATAAGTAATATGTGATAAATTTTTATTCAATAGGTTTGTAATTGCTAGAAATTGTTTATTAGGGTCCTTCTCAACAAATTTTGAAAAGTTTTAACCGTCAATTTTATTTTATTTTATATTAAAAAATAGAGACTAGAAATAAAACAAAAAATAATTGAGATCAAGACTAAGTTAATATTAGTTGAGATACTAAAAACAAAATTATTAATAATTTAGAAACTAAAAATATTTTTATCCTATTATAATTTTGTAGTTTTTAATAAATTTCAACTAATAATAAAAATCTTTTTGTATGTTATTAATGTAACATGATGCATCTCATCTTCGAATCTAAGAATTCAATGTTAGTGTCACATGTTCTTTTAATTACTGAAAATAATTTTAATCTTCGTTATTAATCTTTAGTGTTTTTTGAATCATAGGATTTTGTGTAAATCGCTAGCTATTTCTAATTATATATTATACACCTTGTATCAATTGTAGGTTAAAATAACTTTTATTTATTTGTTACAAGAAAATTAAAAATAAAATTTATCCAAATATACAACTCATAATGTTAATTGAATAGCATATACTATTTAGGAGATGGGAGTGTATGGATATAACTATTAGCCACTTGCTAGCAAGTTGAACCTTGTGCGAAAATAAATTCTTTCAAATTTTAAAATTAATCTCTTAAAATTTCCTTTTTTAATGTTAAGATTTTCCTTTCTCTATAAAATACAAACAAAACTTATTTTCTGGGAAAAAAAGTATTATTTTCTAATTTCAATTTAAATTTCTCTTATTTAAAATGAAATTAAAATAATGATTTTTTTTTTTAAAATACCACTCAAAGTATTGTTTTAACTAGAGCATTGTAGAGCGACAATATCTGTCCTACACGTAACTCCCAAACTAATTTCAAAGTCTATTTTAAAATAAGAAAACAAATCAATATTTTCTCCTCAAAATAAAAATATTAGATGAAACAATTGGATGGGTGCAACAGTGTAACGTTTCAATTCTTTCACAAGGGCTGTGAACAACTCATTTAAATAGAAGTCTCGTATTTAATTTTCACAGTATAAAATTTTATTGAACCAATAACCATCATCTATCATAAATGAGATTAATTTCACACCTTAAAAAAAAAATGAAACAATTCAAAAGTCCATACTCTTGCTCTATTACAGAAGAGTATAAACGAACAATGATGGAGGATAGTTTATGTACAATATGACAGCAAAGACTTTTTATATATATTTATAGAAATGACAACAAAGACTTAATAAATAGGAAATGGATTGGAAGAAAAAAAAAAGATTTTAGACTTGTGCACATAAAAGTCAAGGTACGACGAATGACACTTTATAATTAAATTAAATGAGTAATGATGGAGGCCAACAACTCAAGGTCGTTGGGTGGAAGATACGAAACATAAAAGTTAATAGATTGGAGCAAAACTGTATAATTGAATTTCTTAGTGTAGAGGGGTTTTATGGATTCTGGTGGTAGATACGTTGGGTGGTTAGTATTCATTTAAGGCTTCTATGGCTTTTAATGTTTTCTAACCACTACATTTTGTTTATTCATAACGTATCATTTTATTTATTGGTATTTTTTATACCGTGAATATATATATATATATATATATATATATATATATATATATATATATATATATATTCTTTTGCGTAAAAAAAAAATCAAAATCATTGCAAATTGAGAGTAACATTATCAAACATCGATCAAAGCTAATTAATTTAAGAAATTAAAAAAACTTGGTTGCATTACTTTGACATGTTCACATTCCATGGTCAATCACAACCATTGAAAAGTGATATAAACTGTGCAAGAGTAATTTTTATTGCATTTTTTAAGGTTGTGATTTTTTTTTTTTCATATATATACTATGTTTACGCTTGTGTATCTTAATTTGGGAGTAAACAAAGTTTTCTCACAATAACACCTGTCTTTGTAAAATAACTGGAGCTAAAAACTTGACAATGGATGGTCCTTCCAAATGTTCTTAAATTTATATATCGATAATCGATAATGATTGATAATGTGGGTTTGATTTTGATTGAAAGCACAACGATTCCGCGTCCAACCCGAAAGCTACAAGGATTAACTTCCAAAAGTCTAATTTTGACGCGTTTAAAAGTATTTCTTTTTTTTATAAGCGACGTGTTTAAATGTAAAAATACTATATAACGTACCACCATCCCTAGGTACACTCTATTATTCATAAAATACAAAATTTTGTTGACTCAATTTTTTTGGAGTTAATTCACTAATAAAGTTTATCCAATTATATAACGACTAATAAAGTTAATTGATTAACACATTTTATCTATAGTAACATTGATGGCAGTTAAAAGAACAGTTTGTGATGTTTGAAGCGTATGTATTTAACTATTAGGGTACGTATTTAACCATGACGGATATAGAAAGTTAATTAGGGAACTTGATTTTTTTTTAATTATTTAAATATATAATTTTTAACAAATTTTTTTTTATTAAATAATAAATTTTATAGAATTATTTAATCATAAAATTAAAATTATTTTTTTATTTCAAATGATAAAGAAAATATATGTATTTATAATTTTAAACTATTTTTTATCTCAAATATATTAACAATAATAATTTTACACTTAAAAAAATTAAATAAAAGTAATAATTAGTCTAAATAATAATAATTAATAAAATTAAAATCATAATATACCACCCACATATTCGTCTCTGTATTTAACTATCAGTCATTTTCTAACTCAAACCTCCTGTAATGATAAAACTGTTTTAGATTAGGAAATACTTTCTAATTTTAAAAATAATTAATCTTTTAAAAAATGCCTCTTTTGAATTTTTAAACTTTTTCTTCTACTGTAAGGTATAAAACAATTTTTAAAAATTTTAAATTTAAATTTCTCTTATCTAAAATAAAATAAAAACCATTAAAATTCTTAATAAAATACAAGAATAATAATTGAAAAATCACAAAAATAAGATGGTGTCACTTTTTTGAGTTAAATGAGTGGAGAATGTGTATAATGTGTAATGCTTTATAGAAAGAAGTGATGAGATTGTTAATGGAAGATTTGAAAAAATTGGTGTTAGGAAAAGTATCAATTATAATTGAGAGTATGAAACGAGAGTTGAAGCCGGATGGAATGTTATACTAGATGAAAGAAAAGTATTGTTTTTAAAAAATAAGGTTAATTAATTAATTTTCATTAAAAATATAAAAAAAGGGGGGAATGTAATTCCTAAAAGGTTATAAATGTAATTAATAAAACAACAACAAACCGTGGATAAAAAAAATATCACATTCACATATTTTAAAGAATTTAGGAATCAATTTGAACTATTTAAAAATTAGAGAACCAAATTAAACGTTTTAATATATATCATTTAGGAACTAAATTACTTATCAAGAAGAAGAAAAATCAAACTAGTGGCATAAAAATCTACATACAATGAGAATTACACTTACCAATCAAATTAAATGAATGCGCCAAATAATGATGAACAAGTCAAGGTCGTTGCAAATATCAAACATCCAAGCTATTCAAAGTAAGAAATTAATTGAAAACTAGGTTGCATTGCTTTAACATGTTCACAATTCACATCACAGCCTAGTCTTTTTACTTTCTTTGTTTATCATTTGGAAGTCTATTAATTACACAATTCTTGGTTGATAAATTTATCATGCGTCATTCTTTCTTGTGATAGTTTCATCACATGGCATTCTCTTATACAATTATATGTTAAATCTTAAATAAATTTAAATTTTAAATCAATTTATTTTGTTTTTTTTTCAAATTCAAATGTATTTTTTTTCTTTTTCCACCTATTTTTGACACATTAGAAATAAATTAGTTTTTTAGAAACTATTTTTTGCATGAGTTTTTACATTAATTTTTGTGTTATTTTTAATTATTTTTGACTAACTTTGTTGGCAAAACTCATAAAATCTCTGTAAAGAAATGAAAACTAGGCAAAAGACGAGAAATTATGTTTTTATGTTCAGAAGTCTAAAATCATTTCTTTTTTATAAAAGAATGTAATTGACCATTGAATGTGAACATGTCAAAGTAATGTAACCAAGTTTTTTTTAATTAATACAATTTGCAACGACCTTGATTTTTTTTTTTGTTAAGCAAAAGGAAATATATTATGAATAAGCAAAAGGTAGTGGTTAGAAAACATTAAAAGCCATAGAAGCCTTAAATGAATTCTAACCACCCCGACCTTGAGTTGTTGGCCTCCATCATTATTCATTTAATTTTATTATAAAGTGTCCCTCGTCGTACCTTGACTTTTTATGTCCACAGCTCTAAAATCATTTTTTTTTCTTCCAATCCATTTCCTATTTATTAAGTCTTTTGTTGTCATTTCTATAAATATATATAAAAAAAGTCTTTGTTCTGCACCATTGTTCGTTTATATTCTTCAATAATAGAGCAAGTATGTAATTTGAATTGTTTTTTTTTTTTTCGTGGTAAGTGATTATTGTCAGTGAAAGATATTTTTATAAATGATGGCAATAGAGAACACAGATTTCTCTCTAAATGAATTGTTATCAAACTTATAAATCTTACAAGTGAAATCTTATACCATCGTACTAATTCTTTGGATTGAATTATTTTCATTTAATATTTTTATTTTAAGGAAAAAATATTAATTTTAAAAAAAATAGCCTTTGAAATTAGTTTGAGAATTGCATGTAGGACAGATATTTTCGCTCTACAATACTCTAATTAAAACAATACTTTTGATCAATTTTACAAAAATACGTAACTTTATAAATGTTTATTCTGGGTCCAATAAGAAGACAGGAAAAAATAGTGTTTATAATTGTTATTTTTTTTATTTGTAAAATAAATTTCATTATTTTAACTTCATTTTAAATAAGAAAAATTTGAATTGAAATTAGAAAAAAAATTATTTTCCCCAGAAAATAAATTTATTTTGTATTTTATATAGAAAGGAAAATCTTAAGATTAAAAAAAAGGAAATTTTTAAGAGATTAATTTTTTAATCTGAAAGAATTTATCTTCGCACAAGTTTCAACTTGCTAGCAAGTGGCTAATAGTTATATCCATACACTCCAAACAATGTCTCCTAAACAGTGTTATTCAATTAACATTATTAGTTGAGTATTTGGATAAATTTTATTTTTAATTTTCTTGTAATAAATAAATAAAAAGTTATTTTAGCCTACAATTGCTTCAAGTGTACCATGACTCTGTTTATTTCAATTTATTTTTAACTTATAAGTTATTTTTAAATAAAAGTTAAAAATAAAAGCTTAAAAAATAAATATAAATAAAAAGTTAGCTCCTTATAAAGTTAAAATATAATTAGAGAGGTCTTGAGGTCAACTCCTCTCACTAACTAAAATTACTAGATTTTGAAGAAAGAATATGAAAATATATTTCGCATAAATAATTTTAAATAATTTATTATAAAGTTTCTTATTTTATAAATTGGTGTTTGACTCAACTTTTACTTAAATGTTAGTAATGATTTTATTTTTAGTCTCTCAACCAACATTAACCCGATCTTGATCTCAATTTTTATTTTTTTTTATTTCTAGTCTCCATAGTTTAATATTTCTAGTCTCTATAATTAAATTATATTGTGACAAATGATTTGTGATAAAATAAAATTGACGGTTAAAAATTTTCAAAATTTGTTGAGATGTACCTGTCATAAATAATTTCTGGCAATTACAAACCTATTGAATAAAAACTTATCACATATTAACTATCACATCATCTTTAACGAAAATATTTAATAATAAAAATTAAAAACTAAACAAAAGAATAATTGAAAAATCAAAACGGATCAAATATAAGTTTAAAGACTAAATGAAAAAAAAAAAAACATCAATTAGACTTTTGTAAGTTAGTCCTTGTAGCTTGGGGGTTGGAATCGTTGTGCTTTGAATCAAAATCAAACCCACATGTTGAGAAAGACAAAAGCAATATCCACATATAATGCTTCTAAGACTTGGGAACCATGTAGGGAACACCTATACAAGAGAGAAATCACCAAGAAAAAGAGAAAGAACCGACACATAAACACCAAGAATAAGGAGAAAAAACCCCTCCCCTCGTTGTCTTTTAATAGTAAATTACTAGCTTGTGTAACTGAGTATCCAATAATCTTTTACATGTTATCCTCGTCTTCTCATAACAAACTGTTGTATATATCTTCTCCTTATTTTCTCTATCCTGTTTTCCTTTTCTTCAATGTTCTAAACATTGAGTATAATTTTTCAGTATTGTTATTCGTTATCCCTCATATTTTATCTGTATTTTCTTTTTATTTTATGAATAGCATATAATAAGAAATTCTTTATTAGAGTTTTTAAAGGTTGTCAATTTAATTAAAATATCCTAGTTTCCTTTTAAAACTCTTCTGCACCTTTAATTAAAAAAAAAAAGTGTCATGACTAATAATGTGTTCACTTTTGAATACTGATACACATACAGAGAACGAGTGGAACAGTGTTGAGAATGATGAAGAAAAAACAGGCATTGAATGGATGGGGGAGTACACATGTTTGTTTGTTTATTTGTGTTTGAGCATCTTCCAAGATACTTCCTTTCACTTTTTCTCTATCTTTCATTTTCCCATTTCCCCTGTTTTCATTTTACATATTTTTGACCGCTGTTTATTGTAAAAGGTTATTATAATGTGATGCGGCGGGGACAATCATGTCCCATGGTGCATTATATTATATATCTGAAGCTGCTTTCACTCATTAATATTAATGTATTCTGTTAAAGCAATGAGTCATGACTAATAATGTATTTTCTTTTGAATATTCCTTTTACTTTAGCACGTTCATTAATTAAGCGCGTTTCCCTCATCTAATAAAGTGGTACGAAGCATGAACAGGGAAATGACCTTAAGGCATTGCAATAGTGTGACTCAATCTTAACTTTTGAATAGATATATTAATCGAGACTTCTCATTTTATGATTGCTAAAAAAATCATAACTAAAAGTTTTGGGTTACAGTGAAAATACTTATTTTTTTTAGTTTAAGTCTCTTAATTTTATTTTTTTTATGGAATTATGGATAACTAAAAAAAATTTAATTTTACTTTGAGTGTTAACGAATGATGTGATATTTTAGTCATTAATTGTCTCGATATAAATAATTAGTTAAGATAATATTACGTTATTGGTAAATACTCAAATAAAATTAAAAAAAAAATTAGATCCATTACAAAGTAAAAAAAAAAATTCGAACTCAACGTTAAAAATAAGTATTTTTTAGGGATATAAAATTTATTTAATTCTAACTAAAAATCATAATTTTCAGAAGTTAATATATTAGATTTGTATGATAAATAAATTTTTTCAAAAACCAAATATGATAAAGCTTTTAAGAAAAATAATCACGTTGACTAAAAATGAATAATTATTAGTATTTCTCACAAATTATCTTTTCTCTTACAACATTGAATTGTCAAAAATTTTATTTCATGTTACAAAAGAAATACTAAAAATTCGTTGATTCGCATAAAAACAAAGGACAAAACAACACATGAATATTTATTTAGCGTTTAATTTAAAAAAGAATCGTGAAACCCTCACATAGGAAGTTGGAAGGGAAAAAATAAAATTAACTAATCAGTTCTTATATTGAGTTAAAAAAAATGTTTCTCATATTGAGTAATGCTTCTACGAAAGCTTCATAGGATCATCTTCTAACTCTTCTTTTATAGTGATTTTCTTTCAATCGAACTCTTATATTTGTTTATCTTTTGAAAGTTTATTAGATTATTCTTTGTTAAATGGGAGAATTCATGAATAATGTCATGCATCAACAATATATTCATACACATTTTTCAAGGTTTTCTCTTAAACTCTAAACCATCCTTGATAAGCCTCTCAAACATAACAACACTACATAAACGGGAAAATTCTCCCTTCTTCTTCATCTTTCACTGTATCACTCATATTGAACTATTGAATTCAAAAACATTGAAAAGTTTGTACATCTGATAAACAAAATTAGATAGTGTATATCGAATACATTCTATATTACTTGGATTTCAAAGAACATTAGTCATAAATAATATTTGAATTAGGAACGTAACATTGTAAAATTTATTCTATATAGTTAGACGCTATCATTCAACAAACAATTGCAATCATGTATAGTATATGAAATTCCCAATTTCAAACACCATTATAAAGTTGAGTTTTTTCATCCATATTAATCTCCCACATTAGTTAGAAATATAATCATAACACTCTTTACACGGCTTGGAAAATCATCTACCCTCAAGTTAGCTATGAAGGGTATGTTAGGCCTTAGTCAAGTAAAGATTTGTTTGGATAAACTTTTACTGAAGAATTTTTAGGAAGAGAGAGTAAGAAAGCTAAATTATAAATTACAACAAAGCTAAATGATTAATTAAACACAAAAAAAATGAAATGACACTTTTAAACATTTACATACAGTTTTCGACTTTCTGACTTCTTACCACACTTTAGTTTGTGTAGCAATTCTGTTTAGCAATTGGATAGAGAAAATTTCCATGACACTTCCACGCAAGCTCATTCTTTAGCTTTCAAAAGAGGAAATTTCTTGTAAGTTCAAGGGTAAGAATAGAGGAAATTTCTAACAAATTCCTGAAAAAGTTCAAGGATTGCCTACAAAGATAAAGATAGAAGAATTTTCCATGAAAGAATATAAAGGGAATTTCCATGAAACATCCTTATAAGTGATTTGTGCAGTTTATTCTATATTATCATATTGACAATCAATTCTTCGTGATAATATCATGCCCTATTCATGGTCTGAGATCAACAAATGAGAAAATTATTAGCTGGTTTGGAACAATTATGGTCCCTAGCTATTGATCTCGACATGACACAACACAAATAGTTGAGTATTATTCACTTTTTCATAAATTATAAAACTTTTATATGTATATATACTCACTAAACATTGTATGTAAAAAATAATATGTGTGAACAAAAATAATATATTAGCATGGATAGAGAAAATTTACTTTAGTTCATCTGAATAGTTAATTATAAATAATTTTTTTATAATTCAAAATCTACTGTAAATTGTGTTTTATTTATATTTTTGAGTTATATATTATTATTTTTTAAAACTTTCTTATGCACAACAAGAATATCATTAATCAAAAGACTAATTTAGTGATTGAAAATATTCAATTACTATAGAAATTGTTATAGACCATTGATAAATTAAAAGTATTTAACTACTAAACAGATTTCTGAGTCTAAATACATAAAGTTGGCGTCTAAAATAGTCATTCATGTCTCTTTAAAAATTATTATTTATTTGGAAATAATTTTTTAATCACTAATTAAAATATAATCAGAGGTAATCAGAGGTAATTTCTAAATACATGGATGCTTGGGGGGCTCGGCCCCCTGACTTTTTGAAACTATTTATTAGAGCAAAGCTATTCATGAGCTAGATAGGGTGCATACATATAGCATATATCATACACATTTCTTTGAAGTTTTTCTAATTACTGCACAATTGTCTCATTAGGATGCAATAGCAGCTTTTGTAATGTGGTGATTTATTTTCCTCTTTGCATGTCTTTGAAATTGGTTGATTTTAATACAATATTATTTTTCATTTGGCTTAAAATTAAAAAATTATAATTCTTTTTATTTAATAAGATATGATTTGGTAGATAATAAATATTAATTATGTCTTTAACATGTTTTATTCTCAATAAATATTTTCTTTTTCTTTTTATTGTCTTCAAAATAATTACATTTGTTATTTTATGTATAAATATATTTTCTATTACAAGGAAAAAAGGAAAAAAAATCTTAAAAAGAATAACATATACAATTTGCATACTCTTCTTTAGTTATATTTATTATAGTAATTTTTGTTTCGAAAAATATTTATCTAATTACTGTAAAAAAATATATTTCTAAAACAAAATAGTTAACAAAATATAAGTGTAAATTTAATTTAATTATAGATGATTTTCTAATAACAAAAATTATAGATAATTTTCATTGTATGGAATTTTTTTGGCCCTGCACACTACATTGCTGGCTCCGTCCTTAATTGTAAGTATTCTCCTTCTAACATTTGTCAGATTCGAAACTTGAACTCTAGACCTTTTAGTTTACTAATGACTAATATAAAAATATTTATTTGGAGAGAGTAAGATATAAGTATACGTTCCCTAAAAAAAAAAAGATATAATTATACTACCTCAGTTTATTTTTTAATTGTCCTATTTTTTATATTTTTTTAATCTATCTATCATTTATAATGTTCAAGATCGATCGAGTTAATTGCTCTTTTATTAATTTATACATATATACTTATGGTGGAATATAAAAAGGATAATATAAATAACCTCAAAACATCAAGATAAGTGGTTTTGTTTTTGCTGGTTAGTTAATTCATAAAACTATAATCTTATTTATTACGCAATGCATGTGGGCGGTTAATGTGAACATGTTAAGCAATGCAACCTAGTTTTCTTAATTTCTTACATTTTTTAGTTTTGCATGTTTGATAACGTTACTTGCAATTTGCAACGACCTTGACTTGTTGCCCTCCACTCATTATTTAAAACACTTATTTGATTATTATTTTTATTTTTATTAACGTGTCATTTTCATTTTATGTAGACTTTTATGTCACAAGTCTTAAAATATTTGTTTATTTTTGAATCCGTGTAACTAGATATTTAGAATTTATATAGACTTTTATGTTACAGGTCTTAAAATATTTATTTATTTATTTTATAATCTGTGAAAATAGTGACAAACCAAGTTCCCAACTTAGAAGGGTCAACAAATCAAAAAGTTAATTGTATACAAAGTATTTATGATTTTGTATTTTAAATTGATCCAACATATATTTTAAAAACGTAAGCTTACAATTGTCAAATCGTTAGTTTTGCGTAGTAGTAAAAACTTTCTTGAATTTACAATTAAATACTATTGAAGTTTATATAAATTTTGGATAATTATAAAATATTTATTTTTTATTTTAGATCTTTATAAAATATTTATTATATTTTAAGTCTTTATAATACATATTTTTTTATCCCAACCGACAATGAAAATGACACGGTATTAACATATACAACGTAGGTGCATTTTTCTCTTTTTTGTCATTAAACGTGTAATTTTCATTTAAGGTAGACTTTTATTTTATGTCACAAGTGTGGAAATATTTGTTTATTTTTCGAATCCGTGTAAGCAGGGCAGATAGGTTCCCAACTTAGATGGATCAACAAAACAAATGTTACTTCTTCTTTTTTTTTTTTTTTTAATTAATGTAACTTTTAGTTTATTATGTTTCACATTTTTTATATTTTAATACATAATATTTTAAAATTTTCATTTTGATAATTTAAATTATGTTTTAGTCATATTTTGGTTTATTATGTTTTAAAAGTTTCATTTTAGTACATTTAAAAATTTTTCTTAAAAAAATTAACACCAATAAAGTTTAAAATTTAAAAATAATTAATTTAAATTAATTATTACTAAAAATCGGTGTACCAAAATATGATTAAAACATAATTTAAAGTAGCAAAAGGAAACTTTTAAAATATTATATAAAAAATGTGAAACATAATGGATTAAAAATTACATTAAGCATTTTTTTTTTTTGGCTGAAGAAACAAAGACTTTCTTTTTACTTTCTTTTTTTATCATTTGGAAATCTATTAACTATACAATTCTAAGTTGATAAATTTGTCACGCGTCATTCTCTTGTGATAGTTTTATCACATGACATTCTCTTATACAATTATATGTTAAATTTTAAATCAATTTATTTTGTTTTTTTTTCAAATTCAAATGTTTTTTTTTCTTTTTAAACCTATTTTGACACATTAGAAATAAATTAGTTTTTTAGAAACCATTTTTTCATGAGTTTTTACATTAATTTTTGTGTTATTTTTAATTATTTTTAACTAACTTCTCATGAGACGTATGTAAAGAAATAAAAACAAGGAAAAAGGTGGGAAATTATGTTTTTATGTCCAGAAGTCTAAAATCATTTTTTTTTTATAAGAGAATGTGATTGACCATTGAATGTGAACATGTCAAAGTAATGCAACCAAGTTTTTTTAATTTCTTAAATTAATTAGCTTTCATCGATGTTTGATCATGTTACTTGCGAATTGCAACGACCTTGACTTTCTTTTCTTTTTTTAAGCAAAAAGGAAATATACATATATAAAGCTATACACAGAAGATATGATAGATTGTTAATAAACAAAAGGTAGTGGTTAGAAAACATTAAAAGCCATAGAAGCCTTAAATGAATTCTAACCACCCAACGACCTTGAGTTGTTGGCCTCCATCGTTATTCATTTAATTTAATTATAAAGTGTCCTTCGTCGTAACTAGACTTTTATGTCCATAAGTCTAAAATGATTTTTTTTTTTCTTCCAATCCATTTCCTATTTATTAAGTCTTTGTTGTCAAGTAGATTTTTGTATGAAAAAAAAAATTGTACTTGTGTTATAAAAATCAACTAAATCAAGATGAATTTTATATATATATATATATATATATATATATATATATATATATATATATATATATATATCAGTTGTTAAATTATCTTTTATGGCCAAGCTTTTAAGTCATTGTCATCAGACCACCGTCACTGTCATCATCATGGTCGTCGTCCTTATTATTGTTGTCACCATCACCAAGCGGTGGTGGTGACGACAACAACCATGATGGTAGCGGTGACAATGGCTTTGGTGGTGACAAGAATCGCGATGATAACCATGTTGGTGATGGTGACGATGATCCTGACGGTAACAATAAGGACAATGACCATAATGGTAGTGATGATGATCATGGTGGTGGCGATAGTGATGGTGATGATGCAACTCTTTCTTGGTGACAGTGATCTTTAATATTTTAGGATGTGATAAAATAATTCTTTTGGATATTTGATAATTTTTTTTTTAATTTTGGATGCAATAAAGAGAAAAATAATATAAATCAAAATCAAAATAAAATATGTTACTCTCTCTCCCTCCCTCCCCGACCCACCTAAACTATCCATCATTTTAACTCGAACATCATGTAATATTAAGAAGTACTTTCTAATTTTAAAAATAATTAATCTTTTAAAAAATGCCTCTTTTGAATTTTTAAACTCTTCCTTCTGTAAGATATAAAACAATTTTTTAAATTTTAAATTTCTCTTATCTAAAATAAAATAAAAACCATTAAAATTCTTAATAAAATACAAGAATAATAATTGAAAAATCAAAAAAATATTTTTTCTTGTCTTCGTGTTGAGGGGAAATAAATATTTTCAAGTTACATAGTTTTTCCCAATTAATTAAAGGTGTTGTGTTAATTAGAGCATTGTAGGGGTGCTAATCTCAAATATATTTCTGATTTCAAAGACCTTAGTTAATTGAAAGCATTTTGTAATATTTTCTGCTCAAAATTAAAATATTGGTAGCAATTTTGTTGAAATTGTTTTGTGTCGCACCTGTGTTTGTAAACCCAGTGATTACTGACCATCAGATAAAACAGTTCAAATTTCAATTTCAAGGTTCATATTCTTGCTAACTTACAAATTAAATAAATAATGATGAACGTTTATGATCGATAATAACAACACTTAATAACTATTTAATTTGATATCCAAATTTTTAAAAAGTTTAATTTGGTTCCTAAATTATTTATAATACATCAATTTAATTATTTTTCATATGGTACATCAAGAGTCTAGTTAACTTCTTCTATTACTAAATATCACCATATAAAATTTGTTATTTACACTCTCTTTATTTATTACTAAATACACCAATTTTATTTGCTGTTGTTGTGTGTGCACTGGGTTTTCTATTTTGTTTGTTCGTTGTTGCCATTTGGATTAGAAAAGAAGATGGTGTCACTTTTTTGAGTTAAATGAGTGGAGAATGTGTATAATGTGTAATGCTTTATAGAAATAAGTGATGAGATTTTTAATTGAAGATTTTAAAAAAATTGGTGTTAGGAAAAGTATCAATTATAATTGAGAGTGTATGAAACGAGAGTTGGAGCCGGAGGGAATGTTACGCTAGATGAAAGAAAAGTATTGTTTTAAAACAACAAGGTTAATTAATTAATTTTCATTAAAAATATAAAAAAAAAAGGGAATGTAATTCCTAAAAGGATATAAATGTAATTAATAAAACAACAACAAACCGTGGATAAAAAAAATATCACATTCACATATTTTAAAGAATTTAGGAATCAATTTGAACTATTTAAAAATTAGAGAACCAAATTAAACGTTTTAATATATATCACTTAGGAACTAAATTACTTATTAAGCAAAAAAAAATAAAAAATAAAAAATCAAACTTGTGGCATAAAAGTCTACATTCAATGAGCAAGGACGGAGCCACTTGGTGGCTGGGCCACGGCCTCCCTTGGATTTTATTTTTTTAATATTTGAGTAATTTTTTTAATTTGTAAAAAATTAAATATATTTAGATGTTATTTTTTTTATAATATATTTTAGATAAAATATTTGGATATAATTTATTTTTAATATTTTTTTCTTATAATCTATTTTAAATGCTATAAATAAATATATTTACAAAATTTTATTAATATGTTGAATTATTAGAGTGTGCATAAATTTAAATACTTTATATTTAAATTTTATAATAAGTAAATTAATTGTACATTATAATCAATCAAATTTGTTTTTATTACGTAATCACAACACAGTATTATTCTTTAATTTCTAACAATTTAAAAATATATAATTTTTTTATTAATTATTGATTAATATCTTTTTATAACAAACCTAATTCATTCTTCCCTTAAAAAAAACATAATTCATCATATTTAAATAGATTTTAAGAATATAATTAATATGATATTTTTTTTAAAAAAATAGGATAAACAAAGATGTTATTATTTATTATAAATTGATAAAAAAAAATCTCTATAATATATAAAACTAATGAATAATATTTGTAATATTTTTAAAATAAATGTTTAATTTAATTAATGATATATTTTAATAAAATTATTTTATCATCAATATATACAAATAAATTATATATATGAATATAAATTCGGCCCCCTACCTAACGGGCTGGCTCCATCCCTGACAATGAGAATAACACTTACTAATCAAATTAAATGAATGCGCCAAATGATGATGAACAAGTCAAGGTCGTCGCAAATATCCAAGAAATTAATTAAAAATTAGGTTGCATTGCTTTAACATGTTCATATTCACATCATAGCCTAGTCTTTTTACTTTCTTTTTTTTATCATTTGGAAATCTATTAACTATACAATTCTAAGTTGATAAATTTGTCACGCGTCATTCTATCTTGTGATAGTTTTATCACATGACATTCTCTTATACAATTATATGTTAAATTTTAAATCACTTGTTCATCTTCTTATACAAGAGAGAGAGAGAAAGCCCTCATAGTTCTGAGTAACTGAGTATCATCCCACCCATAATCTCTTGCTTCTTTCTGTGTAACTGCTATATCTTCTCTCTTCTCTCTATTTTTTTCTTTTCTTTTCTTCTGTGTTCTAAACTTTTTTACTTTTCGTATGATCTCTTTTCTTAATTTTATCAAATTGAAAATGAACCCGAGTAGTTAGTTATTCACACTCATATATAATATATTACACAGATTTAATTATAATTAAATTTCCAGGTGCAGCACAAGCTAGGACTTCACAATGGACGAGCAGCAAAGGAATATAGCAGATGTTGCGTCTTCCTCTAAGCCTTCTTCTGCTAAAAAATATGATGTTTTTCTGAGCTTTCGAGGTGAAGACACGCGCTTGAACTTCACAAGCCATCTATATGATGCTTTGACTAGAGAAAAGATCGAAACGTTCATAGACGACCAGATCGAAATGGGAGATGAAATCTCACCGGCCCTCAACAAAGCCATAGAAGATTCTCGTATATCTATTGTCATCTTCTCAGAGGACTATGCTTCCTCAAAGTGGTGCTTGATTGAACTCAACAAGATTATGGAAGAAAAAGGACAAATTGTGATACCAGTATTTTACCACATAGATCCAAGCGATGTAAGGAATCAGACTGGGAGATACAAGGAAGACCTTGATAAATATGAGGGACATCCTATGTTAGGCAAATGGAAAGCTGCTCTCACGACAGCAGCCAATTTATCTGGATGGCACAGCTCACAAAATAGGTATATACTCCCTCTGGTACTTATTATATGGCAGAATTTTAGAAAGAAATTTAATCATTTTTGTAAGGCATCTTAGAATTCCCAAGAAGTATTTATTGTTTCATTTTCTTACTTGCCCTTATTAAGTAGTTGTATTTTTACTACTAATAATTATTAATAAGGTATAATTGGTACAATAATAAAAAAATTATTAAAAACAATTACATTAATTGCTCTTAATTTATGTAATTGTTGTCTAAAATGTCTTATAATAAAAGGACATAGGGGTCCTTATCTATCAATTCCTATTTGATAAAACTTCTTATTATACCTATAAATTCCATTAGATCCAAAAATGATACATTGAAAGAATCATTGAGTCTTCCAATATCATTAAATTGATTGTTCGGCTCATATATCTTCCAAAAGGAAAAAAGATATCTGAGATCTATTTCCTGGATCTGAAAAGACAGTACTTGGGTTCTCCCAATAATTAAGAGGGAGTAAAACTTCCTGGTAAAAAAAAACTGAGAAATACATCAAGTTATTGTTTTAAGTTTCACCATATTTAATTTTGAGCATACTTTTGTAGTATAAGAGATTTCCTGCTAGTTTTCTTAAAAAGTTTGATTAACAGAAAAAGCATAGACATTGATTATCTTGTCTAAGTCATTGAATTTGTATTCCCTAATTATATGTTTTTGTTTCATGCTTACTATACACTACTACATTGATCATAGGTTGTGTATAATAATTTGTGTAGTTTGTTTTTAATTTGCTAGACTTATAACAAATTATCTTTAATCCCTTTTAATTTCATATGCTAGATCTGACTCTGAACTCCTCAAGGACATTGTTCGAGTTGTTAGGGGAAAATTGCCTCGTACATACCCAAACCAGCTTAAAAAACTTGTTGGAATTGAGGAAAGTTTTGAAGAGATTGAATCATTACTTGAAATTGGATCAAATGAAGTTATAACCCTTGGAATATGGGGCATGGGTGGCATTGGTAAGACCACCCTTGCTGAAGCTTTATATAAGAAACTGTCTGATCAGTTCGAAGGTTGTTGCTTCCTTCCAGATGTGAGGGGACATTCACACAACCTCCAAACTTTACGTGATCAACTTTTTTCTAAGTGTTTCAAAAATGAAAATCAAGGGTTTGATAATTTTGACATGAGTAGGCTTCGACCCAAAAAACTTTTCATTGTCTTGGATGATGTCTCTACCCCAGAGCAAATAGAAAAACTAATTGAAGAATATTATTTCATGGGAAATGGAAGTCGAGTCATTATTACAACTAGAGACAAGCAAATACTTAGCACTGCTACTCAAATATATCCACTAAAGGTATTGAACCCCGACCACTCTCTTCAGCTTTTCTGTTTGTCCGCTTTCCAAGAGAAACAACCTAAACAACTCTATGAAGATCTATCAAGAAGAGTAATTTCCCATTGCAAAGGTGTTCCTTTGGCTTTAAAGGTTCTGGGTGCTTGTCTTGAGGGAAAAAGTGAAGAGGCATGGGAATCTGAGTTGATAAAACTTGAAAAGATTCCAAACAAGACAACTTATGATGTTTTGAAAATAAGTTATGATAGCCTAGAGAGTTCTCAAAAGGATATTTTTTTGGACATTGCATGCTTTTTCAAAGGAGAAAATAGAGACAGGGTAACAGAAATATTGAAAGGTTTTGAGTCCGCATCTGGAATAGAAGTCCTTTTAGATAAAGCTCTCATAACAATTTCAAATGACAATCAAATACAAATGCACGACTTAATACAAGAAATGGGTCGGGAAGTTGTTCATCAAGAATCTGAAAAGTGTCCTGGAAAACGAAGCCGGTTGTGGAAACATGAGGAAGTTCTACATGTATTAAAATATAACAAGGTAAATGGAAAATGCAGTTATTTCTATTTGAAAATATGTATCCTTTTTTTAATGTAGCTAGGAAGACAGACTTTGCTAATTATTATTCTAATTTTTGTTTGTCAGGGAACTGAAGATGTTAAAGGCATAATCTTAGATTTGTTTAAATTGAAAGAGGATCTATATATGAGCCATGATTTCCTTGCAAAGATGACTAACATGCGAGTTCTTAAAATCCATGAAGAGCACTCGCAGACTCGCAGATTTAATATGTACTTTTGTGATGGTCTTGATCCATTATTATCCGATAAATTGAGGTATTTTTATTGGGATAGATATTGTCTTGAGTCTTTACCACCTAACTTTTGTGCACAACAGCTTGTAGAGCTTTACATGCGTGAAAGCAATCTTACAAAGCTTTGGGATGGAGCTAAGGTATGAATGTGGCTATACATCCTACATTTTGGTCAAGTTTTTCCTTTACACAAGGTTCACAATTATGGATTAAAAAAATCTAAACATCGTGATCCATCTTTCTTGTTGCAGAATCTTGTGAATTTAAAGACAATTGACCTTTCATTCTCCCAAAACCTTATGGAGATCCCAGACTTATCTAATGCAAAAAAACTTGAAAGAGTTTATCTTGTTAGCTGTTTTAGCTTGCGTGGATTGCATCCATCCATGTTCTCTCTTCCCAAGCTTACATATTTGTATTTAAGAAACTGCAGAAAGATTGAAAGCCTTAAAAGCAATGTTCACGTAAAATCTCTTGATGTATTGGAAGTCCAGGGTTGTTCATCGCTCAAGGAATTTTTAGTGACATCAGAGAAAATAAAAAAATTGGACTTCTCTTACACTGCTTTACGTGCATTGTCCCCATCAATTGGTCGCTTGTTGTCTTTAGAAGAGTTAGTCCTAGATGGAAGTAATGTTGAGAACTTGCCTGTGGACATCAAAAACCTTTCAAAGCTAACAAGGCTTCAGTTAAAGGATTGTAGGGAACTGGTGTCTTTGATCGAGCTTCCACCAACCTTGGTAGAGCTTTATTTAAATGATTGTCGAAAACTTGTGTCATTACCGAAACTTCCATCATCATTGCTAAAGCTTTGTTTAAATGGTTGTCAAGAACTCGTGTCTCTGGTGGAGCTTCCATCATTCCTGACAGAGCTTCATTTAAATAACTGCTTGAAACTTGAAGATCTGCCAAAACTTCCACCATCAATGAAAATGGTGACTGCCATTAACTGCATTTCTCTGGAAAGAGGCATCACACAAGGGCTAATGTTAGAACACATGTGTCAGAGTCGCATACCCTACTTACATGAACAATATCGTAATAATCCTGAGTTTGATGATGTTGATTATTTCATCTTCCCAATTGATCATATCACCAACAAGTCTGGGTTTCATACAGCCGAGAGTTCACTAACTATTCCTGATCTTCCCAAATCTTTGTTGGGTTTCATTTGTTGCATCATTTTAAATAAAGAACAAGATTTGGATATTTCGAAAGATGCTATTTGCGATGAAGATTTGGGTGATGGTGATTTGGTATATGATATTCAGATTTATATATATCAAGATGGCATAGAGGTGGGCGAGCAACAAATACCAATTGAATGCCCCCCAAAATTAATTGTAGATCAGGTGTTGTTCTCTTATGTTGACATTAGCCGATTTAGCAGAATAAGTGAGGTGTGTGATCAATTCCGCAGCATAACATTTAAATTTGAATGTGACTTGCTTGTCGAGATGATAAAAGGGTGTGGGGTCTTCCCAGTAGATGCCACAACATCAGGATTAAAGCTGGATGAGCACCATAGGATCAATGATGTTGCGTCTTCCTCTGACCCATCTTCTGCTAAAAAATATGACGTTTATCTGAGCTTTCGAGGTGAAGACACGCGCTTGAACTTCACAAGCCATCTACGTAAAGCTTTGCATGACGCAGGAATCGACACATTCATAGACAACCGGCTCGAAATGGGAGATGAAATCTCACCGGCCCTCATCAAAGCCATAGAAGATTCTCAGATATCTATTGTCATCTTCTCAGAGAACTATGCTTCCTCAAGGTGGTGCTTGGATGAACTCAACAAGATTATGGAATCAAAGGAAAAAAAAGGACAAATTGTGATACCAGTATTTTACCACATAGATCCATCCGATGTAAGGAATCAGACTGGGAGATACAAGGAAGACCTTGATAAACATGAGGGGCATCCCATGTTCAGCAAATGGAAAGCTGCTCTCACGAAAGCAGCCAATTTATCTGGCTGTCATCATAATAGGTAAATAGTTTTATTAATTTTTAGTTATTATATAATTAATTTTTATTTTCTCGGGCTGGCTTTGGTGTACTCTATTTTCTTGAGTTCTTTATTTTTTAAATCTCATAAAAATTGGTATTATCATACTGGTATTTGTTATACAATTACAGTTATTGTAATCACGAATCACAGGAAACAAAGGCTGACAAGTACCACAGTAAAGAAAGGTATTTTCAATTTTTTATATGTTATATTTAATGTTTTAACAACAATACTACACACTTTACTTCCTAAGAAGAAGAAACATGAATGTTTGAATGACTATTTCTAATTATATATTGAAAAGAAAATTATTGATAAAGTTATTTTCTCTAGACTTCGTTACACGTTATTTTCTTGAATTCTTTATTTTTTCAAATTTCGTAAACAAGTGATATTAGACTGATTAGAATTTTTTCACAAAAAAAAACTGATTAGAATTTGTTACAATTATAATTGTTGTAAACACAAGCCATAAGAGTCAAATGCTAAAAGACATGGCACGGAAATAAGGTATTTATATATTTTATATTTGATATTTGAGTAACTAAAGTACCATTCCTAACCAGATGAAAGATGGATATTTCAATGATTGTTGCTTAGTATATATGATAAAAAAAAATATTAGAAAATTTAGTATGAATTTAATAATGATTTTGGTGAATGCAAAAAATATATATTATTTTTTTGGTAAATTATTAATGTAATTAATATTTAAAAATAATAAATTATAAATATTTTTAATAAAATTAAGACTTAAATAAGTTTTTTCCCTAAAAAATACTTATTTTTTAATTTAAGTCCATAAATTTATTTATTTTTTGTTATGGATCCCTAATAAAATTTATTTTTTTGTTTTAAATCCTCATCAATGTGACATCATTTAAATCTCAAAACAAAAATTAAAATTTATTCGTAAGAAAATTTCAGAAATTTAAATTAAAAAATAATATTTTTTAGGACCTAAAATGTAATTAAGAATATATATTTTGCTGGACAAAATTTATTTTTTGCCACTGCCAGTTGTCATCCGATGAGTCTGGGTTCATCCATGACTATCATATTGATTGTAAAATGTGTATAATAATACGTTAAGTTTTTGTTTTTCTTTATTTTGAATTTTTCATATTTATAACACATCAATTATTTCTTTTTTTCCCTTCTCATACGCTAGAACTGAGGCCGAAGTCATTGAGAACATTGTTCAAGATGTTTCGGAAAAATTGGCTCGTACAGACACTAATCAACGTAAAAGATATGTTGGAATTGAGAAAAGCCGCGAAGAGGTTGAATCATTTCTAAAAAGTGGGTCAAATGAAGTTATAACCCTTGGAATATGGGGCATGGGTGGCATTGGTAAGACCACCCTTGCTGAAGCTTTATATCACAAATTGTCTTATCAATTCGAAGGTTGTTGCTTCCTCGAAAATGTAAAGGACGACAAGCTCACAGATTTACGTAATAAACTTTTTTCTACCTTGCTAGGGAAAGAAAAACAACAATTTGATAGTTTTGACATGAGCAGGCTTCGAGGTAAAAAAGTTTTGATTGTCCTAGATGATGTGTCTACGACAGAGCAGTTAGAAAAACTAATTGGAGAATATGATTTCTTGGGAGCAGGAAGTAAAGTCATTATTACAACGAGAGATAAGCAAGTACTTAACAAAGTTAATGAAACATATGAGGTTAAGGAATTGAACTCTCAAGATTCTATCAAGCTTTTCTGTTTGAATGCTTTTGGAGAAAATCAACCTAAGGAGGGATATGAAGATTTATCAACAAGAGTCATTTCCCATTGCAAAGGTGTTCCCCTGGCTTTAAAGGCTCTGGGTGATTGTCTTAAGGGAAAAAGTGAAGAGGCATGGAAAGATAAATTGAGAAAACTTGAAAACATTCCGGATGAGGAAATTAATAATGTATTAAAATCAAGCTATGATGGCCTGGATCCGGATGAAAAGAATATATTTCTGGACATTGCATGCTTCTTTAAAGGAGAAAAAAGAGATCGAGTAATAGAAATACTGGAGTCTTTTGGTTTCTCTGCAACAAGGGGGATAGATTTACTTTTGAGAAAAGCTCTCATAACAATTTCAGATGCCAACAAAATAGAAATGCACGACTTAATACAGGAAATGGGTCGGAAAATTGTTCTTCAAGAAAGTGAAAAATGCCCTGAAAATCGAAGTCGATTGTGGAAACACGAGGAAGTGTTTGATGTATTGAAAGAGAACAAGGTAAGTGGCAGTGCAATTATTTATATTTAATAGTATGTTATGTATCCTTTTGTTTTTAATGTAGCTAGAATGATAATCTTTGCTAATTATTATTCTATTCTTTGTTTGTCAGGGAACTAAAGATGTTGAAGGCATAATTTTAGATTTGAGTAAATTAACGGATAATCTAAATTTGAGCTCTAGTTTCCTTGCAAATATGCCTAACTGTAGATTTCTTAAAATCTATAAGGAGCTCTTGTCTCATGACAACGAATTCAATGTGTACCTCCAGGATGGTCTTACGTCATTATCCCAAAATTTGAGATACATTCACTGGGATCAATGTTTTCTCAAGTCTTGGCCGCCTAACTTTTGTGCAGAACAGCTTGTAGAGCTTCACATTCAATTTAGATATGCTAAAAAGCTTTGGGACGGAGTTCAGGTATGAGTGCCGCTATGCATAGTACATTTTGCTCGAGTTTTTTCTTTTAGTTAAGGTTCACATTTATGAATTTAGAAATTTCTAAACAATGTGTTGCATCTTTCTTGTTGCAGAATCTTATAAATTTAAAGTCAATTGACCTTTCAAACTCCACAGAGCTGGTGGAGATCCCAGACTTATCGAAGGCAGAAAAACTTGAAAAAGTTTCTCTTCGTTGGTGTTATAAGTTGCACCAGCTACATCCATCCATGCTATCTCTTCCCAAGCTTAGATATTTGAATTTGGGGTGGTGTAGCACGATTGAAAGCCTTGAAATCAATGTTCATTCTCTCCAGGAACTGATACTCGAGGAATGTACGCAGCTCAAGAAATTTTCGGTGAGATCAGATGCAATAAAAGTATTGGACTTAACTGCAACCTCTATATCTTCATTGTCACTATCAGCTGGTCACTTACTGTCTTTAGAAGTGTTAAAGCTAAGTGGTACTAATATTGAGAGATTGCCTGAAAACATGAAAAACCTTTCAATGCTAGGAGTGTTTCAAGAAAAGGAATGTCAAAAAGTCGTGTCTCTGTCAGAGCTTCCACCATCCCTGAAATATCTTTATTTAAATAGATATGAGGAACTCGAGCATCTACCAGAGCTTCCACCATCCCTGGAACATCTTAATTTATACGGATGTAAGAAACTCCAGCATCTACCAAAGCTTCCACGATCCCTAAAAGAGCTTCATTTATACGGATGTAAGAAACTCAAGCATCTACCAGAGCTTCCATCATCCCTGATAGAGCTTGATTTACGTGGATTTTGTGAACTCGTGTCTCTACCGCAGCTTCCATTATCACTAAAGAAACTTGATTTAGGTGATTGTTTGAAACTTGAGTCTCTCCCAGAGCTTCCATTGTCCTTGATAGAGATTTCTCTAGATGGTTGTTGTGAACTCGAGTCTCTGCCGAAGCTACCACCATTGCTGACAGAGCTTCCTTTAAATAATTGTCGGAAACTCGAGTCTCTACCGCAGCTTCCATTATCACTAGAGGAACTTGATTTAGGTGGTTGTTTGAAACTTGAGTCTCTCCCAGAGCTTCCATTGTCCTTGATAGTGATTTCTCTAGATGGTTGTTGTGAACTCAAGTCTCTGCCGGAGCTACCACCATTGCTGACAGAGCTTCCTTTAAATAATTGCAAGAAACTCATGTCTTTGCCTGAGCTTCCATCGGGCTTGAAGGTGCTTCGTTTAAATGATTGTCGGAAACTCGTGTCTCTACCGCAGCTTCCATTATCACTAAAGAAACTTGATTTAGGTGATTGTTTGAAACTTGAGTCTCTCCCAGAGCTTCCATTGTCCTTGATAGAGATTTCTCTAGATGGTTGTTGTGAACTCGTGTCTCTGCCGAAGCTACCACCATTGCTGACCGAGCTTCCTTTAAGTAATTGCAAGAAACTTGTGTCTTTGCCGCAGCTTCCATTATCACTAGAGGAACTTGATTTAGGTGGTTGTTTGAAACTTGAGTCTCTCCCAGAGCTTCCATTGTCCTTGATAGTGATTTCTCTAGATGGTTGTTGTGAACTCAAGTCTCTGCCGGAGCTACCACCATTGCTGACAGAGCTTCCTTTAAATAATTGCAAGAAACTCATGTCTTTGCCTGAGCTTCCATCGGGCTTGAAGGTGCTTCGTTTAAATGATTGTCGGAAACTCGTGTCTCTACCGCAGCTTCCATTATCACTAAAGAAACTTGATTTAGGTGATTGTTTGAAACTTGAGTCTCTCCCAGAGCTTCCATTGTCCTTGATAGAGATTTCTCTAGATGGTTGTTGTGAACTCGTGTCTCTTCCGAAGCTACCACCATTGCTGACCGAGCTTCCTTTAAGTAATTGCAAGAAACTTGTGTCTTTGCCTGAGCTTCCATTGAACTTGACAGAGCTTTGTTTAAATGATTGTTGGAAACTCGTGTCTCTACCGCAGCTTCCATTATCACTAAAGAAACTTGATTTAGGTGATTGTTTGAAACTTGAGTCTCTCCCAGAGCTTCCATTGTCCTTGATAGAGATTTCTCTAGATGGTTGTTGTGAACTCGTGTCTCTGCCGAAGCTACCACCATTGCTGACCGAGCTTCCTTTAAGTAATTGCAAGAAACTTGTGTCTTTGCCTGAGCTTCCATTGAACTTGACAGAGCTTCGTTTAAATGATTGTTGGAACCTCGTGTCTCTACCGAAACTTCCATTGTCCATGAGAGAGCTTGCTTTAAACAATTGCTTGAAACTCATCTCTTTGCCGACACTTCCATCATCGGTGGGCGAGGTTAGCACCATTAACTGCATTTCTCTTGATACAATCATCACAAAAGGGCTAGTGTTGAAACACATGTGTCAGATTCGCATACCCTACTTACATGAACAATATCTTAATAATCCTGAGTTTGATGATGTTGATTATTTCATCTTCCCAATTGATCATATTACCAACAAGTCTGGGTTTCATACAGCCGAGAGTTCACTAACTATTCCTGATCTTCCCAAATCTGACTTGTTGGGTTTCATTTGTTACATTATTTTTTATGAAGAACGAGAATTAGATGTTTCAGATGATGCTATTTGGGATGAAGTTTTGGGTGATAATGATTGGAAAGGTGTCGAATATGATGAAAGTGAACAAGAGTTACATGTTTTCATTAATATCTATCAAGATGGAAAACAGTTCCCATCAAAATCGATGTTGATAGAATACCCTGTACATTTAATTTCAGATCACGTATTGTTTTCATATCATGACATTTGTCGATTTGACGGAATAAGTGAAGTGTGTGATGAATTCAGCAACATAACATTTAAATTTGAATTAAAGGACTACTGCCAAGAAGCAAGAGAAGTAAGGATAAAAGGGTGTGGGGTCTTTCCAGTATATGCCACAACATCGGGATTGAAGCTGTTTAATAGCAGTACCAAGGCTGGACATGATCAAGAGATCGGGGTCTTAGAAGATTCTCAAATCTCTAATAATGAGGCACAAGCCAGCACAACTGAAGTTGAATGCTCAAATAATGAAAATAAAGATGGCTGGGAACAACAACTTCTTCATGCATCCAAGAGGCAGAGGACTTCCCCATAAATAGTAATCTTGATGGTATCTAGTTATGATGGTAATTGATTCATGACTCAAACTTTAGATGAAAAGTGCAGTATTTATTTTGCTAATGGCTTTCATCATTTTCAGGATGATTTTGTGTCTGTGTGCTGTTTCCGTTGGAATTAAAAATGATTTTTATTTTACTTGAAGAGTTTTATATATGAGGGTGTAATAAGTTACAAGTTTCGAGCACATTTCTTTTATACTAGTATTAGTTATTAAAAACTTTGACATTAAAGCTTAAAGTTAGACAAAACATCATACTATATATGAGATAGCCTATTAAATCTGCAAAGAAAAGTTGGCGAAGTCCTTCATAGCCCTTTAATTTATTTAAAAATTCTATAGTTATCTTCCTTAAAACCATACTCTCAAATATACCCTTTAGGTTTGTGAAGAAATATATGGTAAAAGATCTCAAACAGAAGTTGCCAAGGTTGCAGGAAGTGATGTTGTTTGGGATTAAAAAGTATTTTGTATTAAAGAGAATTGGACTGATGCCTTTCACTGCATTTTCATTTTCAATTTACAATTTTTCTTACTACATACAATATTATGCATATAATCATTGTTGAAGCATAATTAATTTTGCATATCTAATTTCTTTATGCATTTTATTTTGATTAATAGTGATTATCGATCAAAGTCAAGTAGAGTGAAAACAGGTCATCTTCTCTTCACCATACGTGTTTATGGACCAAACCTGCAATTTCTTGTTGGTAAGGACTGGACTCCTATCATATTTTCTTCTAGAATCATTTTCTAACTCTATTTCCAGAGTAATTTTCTTTCAGTTAACTTGTATATTGGTTTTCTTAGATGATACAGTTGGTAAGGATTGGACTCATATCACAAGGATGTGGATTCGAATCTTGCTGACGTGTATTGAAGCATTGATTGGCCCAACTCACCTAAAGTTTCACATAATCACTATGAGAGAAGACTCTGTCACCTTTTCCTCAGTACACTACTTTTGTTTTCTTTTCCCTGATTTTATCCAACACTAGTGTCACAATAAATCGGCAATTCAACACCCAATGTATCATATTTTATCCAAGTTTAATAATGAAAGTGATTGCTTGCTCTGATGATAATGTCTGACATTTAACCATTTTCAAAATTTTAACATTTTTGTATCATGCATGAAACATATCTTCACCATTCAAATCACTTTTTAATTCAATAGTTATCTTTCTTTTCTTTTTGCTAAAAAACCCCCACAGCCTCTTGTGGCAGATTCTCAATAAATTTGTTTCAAGAGATTTGCTCTATATGATTCTGATTTATCAACCAACAATTCTAATGATAAGTAAACTATAGTAAAAATTAAAATAGTTCAAGCCACAGTTGAGACTGTTCAAATTTAGTCACCAACAAAAACCTATAATTCTAGTTTGAGGCTTGTATACAACTAGTGATCAAAAGTGAGTAGCATTTCACATAATTCATTTCTCAATTATTTCCACAAAATGAAGAAAACAGAAATGAAGAAAATCATAAAGGAGTAGGCAGGGATTTCCAAGTTGATAAGTGCAATAAAAGAATTACTGAAAAGGAATGAAGGAATTGATTACTATAATCTGAAGCTATGCTATATAAGGTAACTGACGGCTACAATCTATGACACAAAAAGCAGAGTATAAATTAACACTGTAGATCCCCGAACGGCCAAAAAATAGGTATACATTTGTATTCATCTGTTCAACTTCACTGCCAGATGACGTATGGGATCATTTGTCTTATCCTTTTGTAGAAGAAATAGCATATCTGTCAGAAGAAGAATGAAAGTTAATATAAATACCAAAGGTATGTTTCAAATTATGTCTTTTTATGGCCTATTTATAGAATGTTGAGAGGTAACACCAATGTCGATCCATGCACAAACAAGTATAATCTTTCCAATCAATCAAACTGTGAAATTGCATAATTACTAGGCATAACCGCCTTAGAGGAAACATAACAAAAGGAATTAAAAAAGTTGTGTAAATAAAAAGGAGACAAAAACGAATTAAAGAATAAAACACAAATAGTTTATCAATTTGCAGATTACCTGCATTCCACTGATTCCAACCACAAAAACGAATTAAAGAACAAAACACAAGCATTCCCACTTCATTAGCTACATCACCAATAGCATAAGTAAGTCCTTTTCCATTAATAACAATAATTTGAGTCATTTTGTTAACATACAAACTACACATATTATGCAAAGTGAAAACTGCATCAACATAGATAAAAACAAAATATTGAAACTTAATTTACCTTGACAATAGAACCTTTGTCTCCAGCCTTCTCCAAAGCTTTAATCCGTTGTTTCCAAATGAATGATAGTCTGCTTCATTCCTTGTCTAAGTAAACCTGCATTTGTGTATTGATGTTGATAATTTACTTACTTACAAAAAAGCTTCTTGCTGTTCCACATGAACTATACATGTCTTGTAGTTATTTGTTAATAACACCCTCGTCAATATTCTTTACAAAAACGTTTGATGACAAGGATATCACCATCAAAGAACTACAGAAATGTTTCTAAACTGTTGCCTGGAATTTTCTCAAGTCCAGAATCATCATTTTCTGAACCCCAATGGATACCAATAAAGAAAGAAATGAGAAAATAGAATGTGTACGTATTGATTCCATTGAATATGTACATAATATATACATGGATATTGGATGCAACAATTGATAAGGATTTGAGAAACTAACTCCCTAAGATAATAACTAATTTTCAAATATGTAAAAGATAAGATCAAATAAGATAAAATGACAAATGAGTTGGAGATTTGATTCTATCTATTTAGAGATGACTGTTGACAGAATTATTTAAATTAAGCTAGCTAGACTTGATGATTTCTTTATTTTTATTTTTATAATTTTTGTGAAGTCAATTTTCTTAATTATCTGCAACTGAAACAACTCTCTTAAGTATTATCCTTTAAGGGTCCCCAAGGCCTGCCACCTCAAACGAGTGAAGTGAATATAGAGATTACTTCACTTAATTGATAAACCTACATCATAATCTTAATTTTAAAAGATAAATAAATCTTAAGGAAATATTCTAAATAAAATCAAAACAATTTCAAATTTAAGTAATATCTTATTTTGTTTACTACTTAACTTCAGGAACAAGCAAGTGGACAAGGTCCTTATTGAAGAAAAGGTGATTCTGATCAAAGAAGCGTGCTGTCTATATTCAGCAATCAGCAGTCAGAAAGAATGTGAAGGGAGAAATCATCAAGAATTGAAACAATCAGTGTTGCTTGCAGTACCAGCTGGATTGAAAAGGTGAGAGCTTTAGAGGTCAACAATTACGCATTAACCTCAATCTTGTTCCATAAATCCTTTACCACATCCATTTCCACGTGCTCACACTAAAGGTGAACCAGAGGCTATTCTGCACAGAAAAATGGTGAAATGAGGGTGCATTGCTGCTACAAAGGTGTTGGTTAATTGGAAGAATGTACCCCCCGAACAACAGGCTAGTTACCTGGGAATTCTACTATGATCTGCTCAAAGTTTCCTGAGTTTCACCCTTGAGGACAAAGCTGCAATTGAAGGGGAGGGTATTGTTACAGCAATTTAAGTTGTTGTAATGTTGCTTTATTTTAATTCTCAGAATAGAGTTGTTTTCAATTTTCTCTCTTTTATTTTCAATATTAGAAATTAGCTGATGTGGCATGGCATTATACTTATGGGATTGTAACGTTCTGCTTTTATGCATTGCCTGGAGGCTCAGAAAAGATTGACACAGTATTCATAACAAACCTCTCTGTTGTTTTATTCAAGAATTAATTCCCCTACTCATTATATCAATGAATTTTCGGAGTCCCACTCCCTAAATCCAAAATTCCATCACAACAAGTGAGTAGCATTTCACACAATTCATTTCTCAATTATTTCCACACAAAATGAAGAAAATAGAAATGAAGTAAATCACAAAGGAGTAATGCAGGGATTTCCAAGATGAGAAGTGCAATAAAAGAATTACCGTAAAGGAATGAAGGAACTGATTTCTATAATATGAAGCTATGCTATAAATATAATCCTACAAAGAAAGAATTCAAGCTATACAAGGTAAATGCTACAAGCTATGATACAAAATGCAGAGTGTAAATTAACACTGTACAGCCCCAAATGGCCAAAAAATAGGTATACATTTTTATTCATCTGTGCAACTTCACAGCCAAATGACGGTTTGGTTGAGTGCAGCATGCCATGATGATGCATGTAAATGGATGTAAGCAACATCATTTTCTGGTTGAGAAGAGCCAGTAAGCAATTCCATTACTATAGGCATACCCAAACCACATCGATCATTGACTGTTGAAACAAGAATATGTCAAGATCAAGCTATATATACTATCTATGGTTAATTAGTGGAACAGACTCTAAAGTGATTATCCTTAGCTGCTATGCGAGCTGTTGAACCGACAGTTGTTGGCCGCAATGATCCTTGCCGCACCAAAGCCATGAATTCAGGATCATTTGACTTCCCTTCATGCCTTATCCATTGTATCATTTCGTGATACATGGGAAAGAACCTCATCTGTATTGCTGAGTAAGTGAAGTATGGGATAAGTGTTGAGATCGAAACAAACAAAGTCACAATCCAAAAGGAAGGAGATGGGGCAAGAGTTTCAATCAAGACTTTGTAAGCGTTTCCGGAAATGCTAGGAGACATTGCTCCAAATGCCAGGAGGAAAAGGTACCATATAGCAATGGAGCCCCAGATGAAAATATGTTGAATCAAGGTGAAGTAATTTATAGCAACAGCCATTTGCAAGTTCACAACCCACACCACACAAGTATACATTGTTGCTCCAAGTATATCCCTCCCAGCAGTTCTTCCCATCTCATCAAAGGCTTGAATCTCCATTGCCTTTGTACAGAAGAAGAAAACTATTATGGCACTCATAAAGCCATTAAGCATCCAGCTGAAAATTCGACGCCAGCTAAAGAGGACATTTTGCACACCTTCTTGATATAACATAGGAAACTGTCATGTGAAATAAATGCAAATAACATGGAATGATCATCAGAGAAGTGAAAAATTGAATTTCATAACCATTATGAGAAACACAATAGTAGCATGTTGTAGGAGGAACAGTAAGCTTACTCTCAGAGAGTACCGAGCAGACACATCCTGGTCAAAGACCCCAAGAGCAACCACGGGAAGTGATGAAAAGAAGACATTATAGAATGACAAGAACCAGTCATTGTATGCAGGTTGCCCAGAGAATGATGCATACACCTCATATAAGAATAGAGTAAAGCCAAATGTGATGCTTTTGTAGAAGAAATAGCATATCTGTCACAAGAAGAATGAACAAGTTAATATAAATACCAAAGGTTTGAAATTGTCTTTTATGGCCTATTTATAGAATGTTGAGAGGTGACAATACCATTGATGAGATCCGTCGGTAACACCAATGTCCATGTACAAGAAGTAATCTTTCCAAATAACGGAACTGTGCAATTGCAATATCACTAGACATAACCGCCTGAGAGGAAACATAACAAAAGGAATTAAAAACTTGTATAATAAAACTAAAATATAAAGGAAACAAAAAGTCAAAAACGAATTAAAGAATAAAACTCAAATAGTTTATCAATTTTCTGAATACCTGCATTCCTTCAACGCCACTGATTCCAATCCCAATATCTGCTTCTTGAAGCATTCCCACATCATTAGCTCCATCACCAATAGCTAATGTAGTTTTACCAGTACAAAATTTGACCAGTCTAGTGACCTTTAAGAAAAGAACCGATAAATAAAACATTAATTTTAAATGCTAACCAGAGTCATGATGTCAAATAGAGAGGAAGAAACACAATAGATTGAAACATACCAGTGCCTTCTGCTTTGGTGAGGAACGGCAGCAGATAACAGATGCACAACGAATTGCAAGGTCTAGAAACATGTTCTTCATATTATCCTCTAGAGCATAAGTAAGTGATTTTCCATCAATAATTAGAGCAAATGCTTGCTGAGAGGTTCCTCTGGACGCAGTAAGCTGTTGAGCAGCTTCATATAATTGATGGCCGATACTTTCTCTTGAAGCCTGATCCATGAATCATGATAAAAATATCAGAAACTCAATTTTTAACTCTGGTTTCACTATGATACCTACAAACCAATCAATTCCTTCCAACACATTACACAGGCAAAGAAAGGTTTTAATGTGTAAAAACTAAAAACAAAAGGAAAGAAACAGAACAACAGTATCCATTCATCTTCCTTCTTGCATCTTTTAAGACAAAAGTGAACAATGGCATACAAATGCAGTTATTGGAAATTTGGAATTATTAATATTACTCTGTCAAGATTCTTTGTCTACAAAACTTGAATGGAAAAGCAAATACAATGCACATGTCATCTCCATGTAAGAAGACCGTATTGCTTAATCGGTTAACCGTAATAAGTAACCATTTTGTTAACATACAAACTACACATAGACATAGTATGCAAAGTGAAAACTGCATCATCATAGATAAAAACTATATTGAAATTTATTTTACCTTGACAATAGCACCCTTGTCTCCAGCCTTCTCCAAAGCTTTAATTTCTGGAGTTTCCAATTGAATGATAATCTGCTTCATTCCTTGTCTAAGTAAACTACAAGAAAACCTGCATTTGTATATTGATGTCAGACATCTTGAGAATTAATTATCATACTGAAGCCAATGTTAAAAAGGCAGAATCAGTGTATTATACCCAATATTGATAGCAGTCTCCATTTTATCCCCAGTTAAAACCCAGATCTTAATTCCAGCTTGGGCAAGCTTGTCAATGCAATCAGGAACCTAGAAAAACAATGAGACGCATCATTTCAAGTCCAGTTACAGGTGATAAATTCATATGCAAATATTTCTTTCTCCTAACTCACCCCATTTTGGAGCTTGTCCTCTACAGCAGTGGCACCAAGAAGGATTAGATTTCTCTCAATCTTATCTGATACTTCCTCAATCAGTGTTTCCCGATCTTCGCTGATCAAATTCTTCACTTGAGAAAATTTATCGTCAAACTCCTTGTATTGGTTTTCATCAAGTTCACGATATGCCAGGATCAAGGTCCTTAGACCTTCATCAGCATATTCATTCACATGTTCCAAGGTTTTCTCTTCAAACTCCCTCCCATCCTTGGCAAGTCTCTCAAACATGACACTGCATGAAAATATGTCAGGTCAAATGCAACCGTAAGAACTCCTAAATACTATGGTTACAGATTAGTTTCACAAACCTGTCAGCACCTTTACAGAGTAGAAAAACTCTCCCTTCTTCATCTTTCACTATCACTGACATTCGCTTCCTTGAGCTATTGAATTCTAAAACATTGAGAAGTTTGTACATCCTGAAAAACAAAATTAGTTAGTGTATATTAAAGGCATTCTGCATTACTTGATTTTAAAGAGCAATAACCATAAACAATATTTGAATTAGGAACACTGTATTAGTTATAAAGGTATTTTAGTTAGAAGCTATCACACAACATTTGAAATCATGTATAAGAAATGTTTGCCTCCATTTATATCTTGTAAATCAATATTAAAACATCTTTGGGTTCCACAGATCTAAAACACATAAGTTCACTTATTCTATAAGCTAGCTTTGGTCTACTTGGTCAGTCATTCTACGAATTGAAAAATATCAATATCATACACCACATCCATGTGCTGCTATAATACTATAATTTATTGACTAAGATCAGCAGCAAAAGGTAGCAAAAGGTAAGAATTGCTCTTCCAAGCACTTTTTGTTGAAATTAACTGCTGTTATTACAAGACTTGTAATACATAATTGCATGTACCTTTTTCAGTTAGAATTTAACTTTAAACTTCTTATGTTGATTAGTACTGAAAAATGCAGCATTAAAAATCTGTAGCTACTAAAGAAACAAACCAATTAATAAAAACTGACCTTTCAATTTTGTCACCAGAAACTGGATCCACTTCATACATTGATAAACTAGTCTGAGTCCTTTTATAGAATTCAAAACCAATTTCTCTCGCTGCAATCACAAATGCTGATTCATCTGGAGATTCAGTTTCATATGACACATTACCTGTGTCTTCATCAACTTCTGGTATGGCTGTATGGCAGATTGCCAATAAGCGAAAAAAATTCTGGATAACATTTGCATAAGGCTCATTAACCCATTTTCCATTCATTATCCTTTCATCAGTAAAGTTAAATCCTTTGATGGCAACATTTCTGACAGGAGAGTCCCTCATGTCATCATCAATCAAAGGAGAACCATTTTTTCTACTCATTTCCCTCTCAACCTCTGTAACACCACGGCCATAAGCTACCCCAGCAATGGAACATTTGATAAACTCCATCGAGTTGCAGGTCAGAGTTCCAGTTTTATCTGAAAGTATTGTGTCAACTTGGCCAAGTTCCTCATTCAAGTTTGAAGTACGGGCATTGGCTGGTTTGTCTGCATCTTCATAGTACATGTGGATATCGTGATTGATGAAGATGCTCTGGAGGACTTTGACAATTTCTATTGAAACATACAATGAGATGGGAATGAAGAAACTGTATAACATTAAGGCTGTCAAACAATGATATATAGAAGCAACAGGTGCTCTTTTAGGATCAAAGAAAATTGTAGAATCATCTGGTCTTAAGTACCACCTTTTCACCAATCCATTGTCCAAGTCATCTTTAGTTGCAATGCCAAAGAAAATAGATCCAACAATTGCCATTAGAAACACAATACAGAACATGAAGTAGATAACCCTATCCATCTTCTTCTCAACCTTGCTTCTCTTTGAAGGGGCATCAGTAGAATTTTGAATGACCTTCGTATCTTTACCAGTGAAGATGACAGCACCAAATATGTAGTCTGTGTTACGAAGTTTAGAGTCTCTCAGAAGAAGTTGTAGAGAAGAAAGGGGACACTGTTGTTCTTCATACTCCATGCTCCCAACAAATGAATATAAATTTGCATTTGGGTCTTCACATTTGATTGTAGCTTTAAAATCACCTAAATGAAGGTCCTCCTGTAAGGAAGAAGTTACTTCCAAGCCTTGTTTTAACTTCAAATTTGTCTCCCCATCCAAGTTCATAGTTTCAACATAGCAGAAAGCATCCTCATAACTGGATGAAAGCAGTAGGATGTCTGCAGGGAAGAATTCATCCTTCATTATCTTCACTATATGCCCCACCTTCAGATTCTTCCATGCAGTATATTCAAAAGATCCATGCCCTGTATGCACCTTAACTCTTCTATTATTCACCTCAATATCCTGCAGTAGAATTCCACTAGCTATGTTATAAACTCCAACAAAGCTACATGATTACCACTTTAGTTTTTCTTAATATAAATAACTAGTGGTCTATTACTTTAATTTCATATAGATATTTAATTAAACAGAAAAAAAAAATGAAAATCACAATCATGTTATCACAGACAACAGGACTTAAAATGTAGGAAAATTTTGTGGCAGAAAAAAATATTATAGATACTATTTTTGACCTTTCTGATTTTTAACCACACTGTAATTGTATCAAATTATTAAGAATTTTCAACTCCAAAATTAAATTTAACTTGGAATCTGGGAGATAATGTTAACACTACTGGATTTATGAACAAAGAGTTTAATAATAGCACTACATCCTTTTCAAACAAGGCATAGTAATGATCTGAACTAGAAAGCTAGAATTTTCCATAAACTGACTGCCATTCCATAAAAGGAAATATAGATTCCTTTTATAACCAAATACTCCCTCCACCTTTCAAGGAAACAAAAATTTTCATTTAAAATTACTGATATTATTCAAGCCATGGAATCCTTTCTATCCCCAATAGAGTTTAGAGATACTATAAGTTGCTAAAAAATGTAAATCAAATTAAATTTAAGAAGAGAATCAGATTCATTTATAATTGAAACAGTTGTGCTGCAGGGTGGAAAATCAAAAGGTTCAATAACCTCACTTTTAATAAAATGGAACTAAACTCACAAGCCATTATGAGGATAAACAACCTGTTTGATACACTACTCTAGAAGGACTTCTAGGGAAAACAAATATGAAGAAAAAATGAAATTAGCTTATTTATAAGTAAAATTGTCTTCTCTAGTAGCTAATTTGTAGAGGTTCTCTCATACAGTTTCTTCTAAGAGATGTGAAACTTCTACAAATTAACTATTGGATAAACCAATTTTAGCTTATGTAAAAGCTAATTTCATTTTTTTTCATATTTTCTTTTTCTAAATGTTTTTGTAGAGACATTTGTCCAAACAGGACCAAAGTAGGACAGAATCTAGTACCTGCTTTTTCCTATGGCCATCTTCAATCCCCTCTTTGATCATAGTTGCCCCAACAATAAGAATCAGAGGAAGGATAGCACTGACAGCTGTATAAGGAGCAAGCTTTGTGAAGGCCAAGATGCCAGTTACCAAAAAATAGAAATTAGCCACCCTCCTAAACTGCTCAAAGAGTGACTTAGGCAAGAAAGAAGCAACAGTATACTTTGTGGAGCTCACAGAATTATCAACATAACCCCTTATCCCAGCCTCAACGCTCTCTGGCTCATTGCAAAACACCACCCTTGAATACCCTATCCCTCCAATATGTGAATAATCCTCCTTCTCCTTGAGGGATTTTTTCCCACATGCAAATGAATAGATCTTGCTAAGATGCAACTTCCTTCTCCTTTCACCCCTCATTCTTCTCCTCCCCAATTCCACCATTCAATCCACCAATATCCACAATCACAAAGAAAGAAAGAAAAATAAAACCTTTAGAAAGAAGAACTACTTGCTCCACCAGCCCTAAACACCACCACCAAAACTAACAACCTCCTCAAGTCCTTGTCAAACTCAAGCTCACTCCTCAAATTTTCAAAATATAATAAAAGAAAAAAAGAAAACCCTCAATGCACCCTACCACAACCCCTCTTCAAGCACAACCACAATTCACAACCCCGAAGACTCAAAACCCATCTACCCAATTAAGGGTCAAAGAAACTGAAGGAAACAAATCAAACCAACAACCCCACAAATAAATAAATAAAAAAGGCTGATCAAAGAAGAAGAAAATTATAAAAGCTGGCACCAAAATATAACAGAAAGGTTCAGAGGTGCTAGAATACCTATATATACTGCTGAGAAAAAAGCATCAGCTGTGGAATATATTTGCAGAAAACATAAAACACCCAGAAACAAACACTTCAAAGGGTGTCTAAAAAACGGGTCAAGGATTCAACTTGGGAAGAGAATGTTCAAGGAAGCCAGCAACAACAACAGCACCAACAACGACAGCGAGTGAAAATTCACCATATTTGGTAATGATTTCTCAAAGTGTGACACATTCAGAAGAAGAAACGGAACACAGTAATGGTGAAAATGGTAACAAGAGCGTTGAATATGGACTTGGATTGGATCTAGCATTTTTCCGTGGACGCATTACCCTTCAGAAGAAGAATTCAAATTTGCGCCACTTTTCCACAGTGTCATTGGGAAAATGGGGCATATAACGAAGTTCAACGAAGGAGAAAGAAAATTAAGAAAAAAAAATCAATTTTCAAATTTCGAAATTAAAATTATAGAAATACAAAAAAAAAAAAAAAAGTGAAACGAAAACAAACCCATAGAGAAAGAGAAAAAAAGTTCTGTTTTTTTTTTTTTATTATGTTTTCTTCTCTATTTCGCGGGAAAGCTATGGAACTCGTCAATGGTGTCAGACAACTCTCTCTCTCTCTGACTCTATCTTTAGAAGAAACTTCACAGCTAATTAATGCATTGAAGAAGAAGAAGAAGCAACTAAGTAAATAACTAATTTTATACAATATTAACAATTAACCATTAACAATAATAATAATGTGGTGTTATTATAAAAAAAAAATTAAAAAACAACAATAATGTGGTATAATAATTAATAACTAAATAAATAAACAATTATCGATTATTAATAAGAGGGGAAAAGAAAACACGCGGATTTTGACTTTAAGCAAATTTGGACAGAGAAAAAATTGGGTGCGTGCATTAGCAAAATTGGATTTGGTCAAGTAACTTGGGGGTTAGGAATAGTATTCAGATATTAAGGTGTAAAATTTTGAATAATAAAAATTGAATGAAAAGTAATTAGTGTTTTGAATCTAGAAGAACTAGAAGTGGTGTTAAAAATAAATTTTATTACCAATATCTATTTTTAAGTTTAGATTTTTATTTATATTTTAAGGATGTTTTTCTTTTTAAAAGAAAATGCTCAATGTTGGATTTAGTTTTTCCTTTTGTCTCCTCTTCTAAAAAAAAAATATGGATTTGATCAATTGCGTTAGGAATTGGGATATTTAATATTAAGATGTGAAATTATAAATAATTAAATGAAAAGTGTTCAATGTTTTGAATCTAGAAGAGGTGTTCAGAAGAAATTTATTAACAAAATCTAGTTTATAAGTCTAGGATTTTAATTTTCAGTCAAAAGAAAAAATGTCTATGATCTGTTTTATTTGGATTCAAGTGTCTTGGGAGTTTGAATATTCTACTATAATATTAAGGTGTAAAATTATAAATAAATAAATGAAAACTATTTAGTAGTTTGAATCTATAAGTGATTTTAAATTATATTTATTAACAATCGTACATATTTTTTACATTCAAAAACAAAATTTCAAATTTATATATAATACGGAAAAGGACAAGTTAGAGTAGTATAATTTGCATGCATTAAGTATATTTCCATTTTTTTTGTAAAAAATAAAAAAGGATATTTCTAATTAATAACTTGAGATTGACAATTGTTTGAAATTCAAACTACTATATTTGGTTACTTTATACTAAAATCAAATTTGTATTGAAATCATAGTTCTATTATTAAACTGTAAAAAATACTATGCTATTTTTATAAGAGTATAAAAATAACAATATTTTATAAGAGTATGAAAATAACAATAATTTTATAATTTAATAGTATATTAATGTTTTAACTATATATATTTTTTATTAACAATTATACATCTAAACAAAATTAATAGAAAAACTAAATACTAGTATTTTATCAAAACTATTTTACATACTTTTCAAATTCACGTGCTAGCAAAATTTAGCTTAAGTAAATAAATTCACTTTAAAATTGAATTTACAAAATAATGTAAAATTATTAACCTATTTATGATTCACTCTAATGTAAAATTATTAACCCTTCTTTTATTGGTTTTTTTTTTTTAGGATTGATTCTCAATCAAACCATTATTTTGTACGTTGTTTTTCTATCTTTGGTTTATTCCGTACGTTGACACTTGACAAGTTCTTTTATTTATTTTATTTTTTCCATTTTGAATTTATGCTCTGTTATCTGCACGAGACGGAACTGTGGAAGAGACAACAAATGAAGGTTTAAACGAGGAGTGCGAAACGAAACCATGTCTTTTGTTCGTTGGTGAAAGACAAGGACGGAATAATCAGACATGAGACTTTATCATTTTATACATTATTTTAGTTTTAATAGAATTTATATGAGAAAATATTATTAAAAAAATATATTGTAAGGGTCCCATTCTAAATTTAAAAAAAAAAAAAACACACACAAGAGTTTAGTTTAGAGAACATTACTATCAGAAACAAAGTTATCTAATTTAATTTAAGTTGGTATTTTAGTTTATGCATTACATGAGATTAATATTTATTTTATATAACTAAAATTCATAATGAATATTAAAAATAAATTAAATAAGAGTAGATATTTTTTTAAAATTATAGCATCTTACTTTACAAGCTTTTCCTTTAAAAAAAAACTTTCAAACTGTTTTTTTTTTAATTCTCGTGATCTTATTATAGTTTATATTATTCTTATATTAGCTTAACATTTATTAATTATTAAACTTCAACTAACTTTTTCAACTTTTAACTAACAATTTTACAACATAACTTTATAGTTTATAACAAAATTTAATTATTAATAAATTAGATAATAATATATATAGCATTTCTCCATACATTAATATTAGAGGGGAGTTTTGGGTTCGGAAGCAATCATTTCAAAGACCATTAGTAATTCTATAATTAATCGTCTAATAATGTCTGTTCCACAATTAAGCAGATAAGACACATGTCACAAAATAAAATTTAAAAAAGGGATTAATTTAGACACATATTTCAATTTCAATTCATTAAATGAAAGCAAAGCAACATTTTTACAATTTTTTATATGAATGCATGCCAGTCTTATTAATCAACCCCAAAACTGCCACTATCTTGTTCTTTAATTACTATATAACAAAACTTTGATTATTTCCTTATTAATTAATTTTGAGGAGAAATGACAGGCACGTATTAATTCTTGCATTATCTATCTAATTTGATAATGAACTTCTTGACTTCTGTTACTGATCCATCATAATATTAATAGACGATTTTTTTTCTTGAACCTATTTGGTATAATTTACTATTTTTATAATAATAATAATAATAATCAGTTTCTTGCCCTTGACGTAACCTACAATAGACTCACCATTTCTCACCAAATACACTTCTATTTGTTTTCTTCTCATGCTAGTTGGTTGGTTACACTGGTGTGACAAAGTCAAAATATCCCAATTGATATCACTTTCATGTATTTGTATTTTTTTACTCCTTTCTCTTGTATTGGTCATGTTATTTAGGGTATATTTAGAATGCTATTTTTTTTTTTATTAAAACCAAGGGAAAATATTGTTAAAATAAGTAGAATTATATAATACTTATAAATATAAATAAATTATTAAGATATTAAATTTATTTAATCCTTTTTTTTTAATTATCTTAGTGTTATCTAAATTACTTTTCAAAGCGTTAGCCAAACAAATTTGAGGACCAGAATCTAAATAAATAAATAAATTATTAGAGATCAAAAAGTTAAAATGTACAACACTGAGAACCAAAACAATTTTTTATCATTTATCAAGTACTACAATCATATTTAAACTTAAAAACTTGTATTGAACAAGAGTAGGTATACAACTCACAAATAAAATATATATATATATATATATATATATATATACTTAAAACGAACCAATACTAATTTAAAATATTAATTTCATGTGATAATTATATACAATTATTTTTATGTTTAATTACTCATTTAAATTTGTTAATATTCGTGTATCTTTAAATTGTATTTCAATATCAAAGAAGAAAAGCCTTTTACTATGGGCATGAATCTCTGGGAGTGAATTTTTCACTACAGGCCTTACAATTTAATCATCCATGGCCACTATAATTTTTTGTATTTTTAAACAAAATTAATAGAAAATAAACAAATATAAACTTGTAATATCAAATTTAACTTTACATCCTCCCGTGAGTTTTTATACATGAGTTCGGATCCATTTTACTAGTGACGGAACCAGAAATACATGAGAGGGGATTTTTTTTTTATACAATTCTTTTAATTTTTATATTTCATAAATATTTTTTAATAAATAATAAATTTAATAAAAATATTTATTATTAATTTTAGATATATAATTAGAGATATAATCTATTACTAGGGAAAAAAACTAAATAAATCTAAATTCAAAATCCTATTTTTTTATGAATTTTTTTATTAGTATTTTATTTTATTTTCTTTCCTATATGTTTTTATAAATGATTCTAGGAGGGGCTAAAGCCTCCTTGCGCCCCCACCGTGCCTGACTATATTATTTTATTTTTAGATGATATTTTTTTTTATTTTTTATCCGTAAAAATTTAACAATTTAATAATATTTCATTCGATCATAAATTATAATATAATATATATAAATTTGTTAATTTTTATGATTAATATCATAAAAATATACCAATACTAATTTATTATTAATTGACAAAGTAAAACTCTTTATATATAGAAATTAAAGTCTAAAAAAAGGAAGAAAAAAAAGTGCTATTGAAAAAAAAGGTTTAAATTTTTCATTATTTTTCTTCATAATTAAGATGGTTCATTTTCTCTTTATTATACCAATAGAGTCAAACTCAAATTGCACGAAATCCACATAACTAGAACCACCAACTCCTCATTATTGTCACATTATTATGTACCCAGTCTATGATCCCACGAATAAGGAAAATATTTTATGTACGATAAATTAACGTAATAAAATACTTCTCCTCTTTTAATTGATTTTGAAATACAATTCAAAGATACATGAATGTTATAAAATTAAAATAAGTAAACATAAAAATAATCGTATATAATATCACATACGAAATTCATTTTTAATGTTTAAATCATAATTAATATTGCATGAAAAGTAGTTTGTTATTATTATGTTTAATTTATTGGGGGAAAAAAACTCAAATAGCAAGACACGTAAGTTCGATCAGGTCTAAGTATAAGACAGATGTTTTTGGCCCCAAAAAAGTTATTTAGCATAAATATTATACAATTATTATGGTCAATTAATGTATGTTTTTTATTTGGTAAATGGATTTCTAATCTTGCTAATAGAAAAAAAAAAAAAAAACCCTCTTGTTTTATTAGGTGGTTAAATATTTTTTTTATTAGTTTTTATTAATTTTAAAAATGTCTAAGCCTACAGTAAGAAGCATGAATTGTTATAAATCTTAATACTTGTAATTAAGCGATTCTTACACATAAAAAAAACAATAAATTTAAAGTTTTAGATTAAATATTAATCAGTCTCATAGCTGAAAAAAAAAGATTTATACTGATAGGTAAAAAATTTCATATAAGAATCAAGTAGAAAATACCTTCGATATGGTACTGATATAGGTTGGAATATTTATATGATTAAAGTTTTTGAAAATACATCGAGTTTCCACAAGAGAGTCAAAAGCCTTAATCACATTAATTAAAAAAATAAATTGATTATATATTTTTAACCTTTAAAAATATTGTGGTCTATACATACTCCAAAAATGATAATATCACATATAAAAAAATATAAAATAGTTATAATAATTTATCATAATTTATGAAAATTATTAATTCATTTATTTATTTATTTCCTCTTAATAATGTGGCACTATTTTATTTCCTGCAAGCATATGAGGACACGGGGATCCTAACCAAAGTGGATTAGTGTTATTTGTAGCACACACTTTTTGAACCACTTTCACAAAATATAATAAAGTAGGCCCTAGTTAAGTGAATGAACTCTAAATAAAATAATATATTTAACACAAAAGTGATGTAACTTATGATATTCTTTATGGATAGAGTGCATGATTTGCTTATAGTTTTTCTTTTAATTATTTATGCTGATTCTTCAGTAAGATCGAGAGCTTATACACGCATATCTGCGTTACGTATGAAATATTAACTTGTTGTGCTCAATTATAATTAACTTAACTAAACTATGTATATATGTAGCAGCTTTGTGTGATTGTGTTTTTTTTTTTTTTCTTGTCTTATTTGGGATACGTATGCTTATTTATCATATTGTGTTTTTTTTTTTCTTTTCTGAACACATATTTTTTATTGGAGACAATGTTATTGTTTGAGTCAAATATGATTAGAGTGTGTAACAAAATAACAAAGTTATACATTCTAACTTTGAATTCGAATAATTTAATTAAGTTGAAATAATCCAACTCAATATTGTTTTATTTTATTTTATAATTTTGCATTTGTTATTTATTAAAAAAAAAAAAAAAACACACACACACACACACAAGATGACATTTTATGTGTGAAATTAATTAATACTATTAGTTAATGTAATTATACGTTAATTTACTAATTTTGGTTAGAAATGTTATTGGAGTATTTGAATCCACAATTTCTCCTTTTTTCCTACATCATTAAATCATCTTTTCCATTACTAAACCAACCTTACATTTCCTAGGTGTTTAGTGATTTTTATTTATTTTTAATTTGAAGTTGCATTTTAAAAATTTTTAAGAAGAGATTAGAATATCTCTATTAAGTTGTTATCCTTGTCTTCATCATTAATCCTCCAAATAACGGTGTATTATTAATAAAGTAAAAGAGAAAAAAATAAATAAAACTAAGAGAATTAGATCAAAATCCGTTGAAAAGAAAATTAACATCAACATGAAGGATAATGTCAAAATTTATGATTAAAAATAAAAATTAACAAAAAATAATTTAATTAATAAGTCTACGAGGAATTGTTATCACAAAAATTATAATTCTTTTTCAAACTGTGGTGTCCATTCTTTTCTTGTTTTAGCGATTTTAATTAAGACCCATTTTTGAAACTAAGAAAAAAAGCAGTTCATCAAACACAACATTTCTTTTATTTTCCAGAATGAAAAATATTAATTTTGAAATAGAAAACAAAGATGGCCTAAATAATTGATATTTGTCCTATCTGCAGTTAATTAATTTTTCGTATATTTTCATGAGAAAGTTGGTTTTGAAAGGATTGGCACTAATATAGTTAATTAGTCTGAGAATCTACCATAGTGCGGTATATATAGTGGGGACCTCTGAAATACTATTAATAATTTATCCTAGTTGCATTGTGATAATGATCGTACGAATTAAAATAGCCAAATTAGATGTGTCTCTTGTCATTATGCTTTTAAGATTTGGCTTTATCCTTTTGGTCTCAGTCTTTTCCTCTTATTCTTCATAAGAAATGGTGAATTTAAGTCATTTCATGACGACCCTTCTCCTACTCCACGATTTAAACCCTGTTTTGGAAATTAGGAATACCTTTTTCAGGTTCCAATCATTCATGCATGTAAAGGAAAAAGAGGACATGTTTTTTATAGTAATAAAAAAAGAAGAAAATACTAATAATTGGCATCTTTCAAGATATTTCACAAAGTCTAAGAAAAATTAATAAATAGATGAAAGAGATGGTATCAACTTTACAAAACTAACCTTACCATTATTAATTTTTTTAGTGTTTATTTTAATAGTATATTGAAAGATTAATATGAAAATAATTTTGGGACTTGTTTTTCCTTAATTAATAAATAGATGAAAGAGTAACCTTACCATTATTAATTTTTTTAGTGTTTATTTTAATAGTATATTGAAAGATTAATATGAAAATAATTTTGGGACTTGTTTTTCCTTACACGATACTTATCACGGAACAAAAAGGATAATAAATTGAGTTTAACGCAGTATAAGAAATTTATTAAATATTAATTAATATAAAAATTAAAATTTTCAAGTAACATTAAAAAATAATTTAAAAATTATTTTAGAGATTAAAAAATAATTGATTTTTATTATCATTAAATTAGTTACTAAAATGATTTATAAAAAATATGATTGAATAGATTTTTGAAACAATATATAAATTAGTATAAAAAATTAGCTATCAACAATTTAATTATTTATAAAATTAGTTTATAAGTCTCTAATTAATTTAGAGATCAATATAAAAAAAAAAAATTTAATTAGTCATTAAAATCATTCTTTTCATTCTTTCTTACAATGAAAATAATTATAAAATCAGTTAATTATTATAAATGAATAATTATAATTAATTATCATAAAATTTTCAACTATTTTATATTATCCGTTTATCACCTTTAAACTCATAAATATTTATAAAATATTAATACTAGTAAGTACATGATAATAATAAGGAAAAAAATGTGTTAGAAAATATAAAAATGATTTAATACTTTTAAAAAAGATAGAATATAGTAATACAATTTTTTTTTATCAATACATTTAAAACACTTGTTAAAAATAAATGACTCAATCTCCCTCCAAATCCCAATCAAAAGTAGTTAGACAAGACGGGAGTTGTGGTATAATGGTGGATTTGATTAATTCCCCAAACATACGCATCTATGAAATGTCAGATAATTGAATAATGATGTGGAAAATGTAACTGCAGTAGTTGTAGTTTGGAAGAGCATTAAATACTCAGATTTATAATCCACAACATGTGATGTGTGTGCTATAGTGTTTTTCTAATAGAAAATATAGGATATAGTAATTAATAGATAATCTTAATCTTATTTCTTAAGTACATGGAATATAATTAATAGATAATTATTTCTCAAGTATGTGATTAAGAGTTATACTCTGCTGATAATAAAAAAAAAGTAACTTGTGACTTTATTTAAAATAACTTTTTTGATTTAATTATATGTAAAAAATGGAAAACATCTTTTTCAATGAGAGAGAGAGCAATTTCTTCGATTTATCATTATTTAAAATTTATATGTTAAGCATTATTTTTAAAATAATTTTTGTATCTAAAATTTTAATATTTTAGAACTAATTAGTTTTTAAAATAATCTTATTTTTATTTCATTAAAAATAAATATTTTTAATCCTTAAAAGTATCTTAATTAGGGACTGCAAACACATTTATTTAGTTAAATGTGAGGACTAAAAGAAAAAGAAAAATCAATTAATTCTAATTTATTTTTATTATGTTTTAGTCAAAACATATTAAAAACTATAATATTAATATTATGTATTCAATAATGACGCACATGTACACATATATATCCATTAAGTGATCAATTTTATTTAAACATATCAATGCTAAAATAATTACATACATAGTTGATGGGTTGTAGCACGTCTCAACATTAGGATTAGACAACTTTCAATTTCGTTATTTTATTAATTAAAATAGTTTATCAAGAGTTTTCTAAATCATAGCTAGTCAACTTTCTTTTTCAATTAATATATATATACTACCACTCTAAGACATGCTTTAAAACTATTGTGTTAAATCTAAATGCTGTACTAAACTCTGTTTCTTAATCTTTGACCACGATATTTTTTTTAGGCATGGCTAATAATTAAAAGTGACTATTATGATGTGTTGTTTGACATGTTAATTAATTATGAGGACCTTCCAACAATTATATTTTATTTTGAGAACAAAGAAGTATTCATCTATATATATATAATTTGTATTATATAAATATGTTTATAAAGTAACGAAAAAAATAATGAATAATATCTTTAATAAAATCTAATATTAAGATTTAATTAAAAATAATTATTTTAATTGTTCTTAATATTATCCCGGCCTTATTTTATTAAATTATATGATTGAAATTTATTTGAAATTCAATTATATTTGAAATTAATGTATATTTTAAAATTATAAAATAAAATATATTTAAAAGTAATTAATTGAATTAAAATAAATATACAGAGATAGAAAGATAGAATGTAGATGTATCAAAGAATGATAAGGATTTTTTTTTACAATAGAATGATAATGAAATTGCATATTGTATTAAATATTTTAATAACATATTGTTATAATTTATAATTAATGTATAATATAATTATAAATTTAATTTAATTAACAATTATATTATAATAAATATATTTAATTATATACTAAAAGTGCCGGTGGTGTAAGTTTTTTAATTATGCATATAATTTAGTACAAATTTAATTGATAACATGTTTTAAATACATTGATATATAACAGCTGATTTCACCAAAAATAAAATAAAATATAACAACTAATTTAATACATAATTAAATAATGATGCATAATTTATAATTAGGAAAGAGTTAGATATCATATTAAATTAGATGTTACTCAATTTATGAATTTTTGTGTATTATTAACATGTAGAATTATAAAATGAATAATGCATGAGTAATTTTGCTAAAATAACAAATTTTCAGAGATTAATATGGCTGCATATGATATGATAGTGTATACTCAATAATTATATTATATATAGATTAAGAACGTTATACTCATAATCCAAATTATTACACTATTCAGTTCGTTCTAATTATTATATACTTCAAATCAAATTTTCAGAATAACTTTTATAGTTCAATTTATTGTTATAGCCATTCAATTTGATTCACCTATTTTGTCTTTCCATATATGTAACAATGGAATTGGAAATATACCTAACTCAATCAATTAAATTAATACTTTGTATGAAAATGTTCATTTAAAATCAATATTTTTAAAATTGAATTACACGCTCAGACTTTATGTCTGTTTGTTTCGTTTAAAGAAAGGAAGAAGGAAAGACCCAATGAAGAATTGATTTTTCTTTTAGTTGTTGAATTTTTTTTAATTAATGTGTCATATTTTGAATCTCGTTTTTAATGAAATCGAAATAATTCTTAGATGGATCAGAAAATTCTTTCAATTGACCAGAATTCATTGAAAAATCATATTGAATATTTGAAAAAGATTCAATTGTTCAACATGTGATTCAACTAATTGAATCAATTTTAATAAAATAATATTTTTAAATGTAATATACTAAATAATATTAAATAAAAAATAACATGATAATTATATATTTATAATATTAAAAAGTAATGAAACCAAATCTAATAATTATAATATTTAATTTCAATAATACAAAATAAAATTATATATTTTTTAATTTTAAAAATAAAATAAAAATTATAAATAGTAGAAACTGCTCAAATCACCTATTCTGACCAATTTATCGATTTTAAATCGATTCCACCAATTTAATTAAATACTATTTTAAAATTTATTACGGACTGGACAGGATAACACATTGATTTTCGGTTACTCTTCTGAAAATACTGTTTAAAACTAACATGCAGTACTGAAACATTTAGGACATAAAGTTTGGTTTAATATTTACTTAAAGTTTGGCAAATTAATATCTAAATAAGTCACGAAAGACTGCAATAATGATGAAGGGACAATGCAGTGGAATGCTATGCTCTAGCCACACAGTCAACTATTTCTTGATATGTAGACATAAATATGCTATTAATGTTCGTATATTTATTCGTTGACTAAAAACATGCGAGCTGTGTGCTAATAATTTAGTTGCCTTAACGTAACCGAGAGGTGGTTTCAATATTTTAAAACAGTAAATTACGTTAACATTCTCTCATCATTAGTTTATATATATATATATATATATATATATATATATATATATATCTTTCATTTTGTTATACCCCTATACTTGTTCTCTTAATTAGTTGTTTACAAATATTACACTTGCATTCTTTATGTATTACAATAATCTCTTAATTGTTACAGCCCAAAAAATCAACATATTCTTATCTAATTAATGACAAAGAACAAATAATAGCTATTTGCCAAATTCAAATTAGTGGGAATCTTATCAAGTATTAATTGCCCAGAGAGAGCAAACAATGGGGATTAATTTAGGATTTTTTGCAAAAAAAAAATTGGGTCAATAAGAGAATTATGGCTTTGTGAAATTATATTGGTCGTTGAGAAATAAATAATAATAATAATAATAATAATAATTTCAGAAAAAGGAATGCCTTTAGGCTTCAATGCCACACACCGTTGATCCACTTGTGACTTAAGTCTTGGTGTAAGTTCTAAAACTCATTAAATTTTGGCTAAATTTGCTTATATTTGTATCTTGTATTTATCTAATTATGATACTAGACATTTTATTAATTAATTTATTTCACTTAAATATAATAAAATCTTTAGAATAATAGATTTAAAACTTTATGTTGCATGTCCTATACACTATACACCCACCACTTTAAGTTTTAACCCCAAAATTCAGAATATATAACAAATACTCCAATACTAGAAGACCAAAGATCCTGACTAATAGTATTAATTAAATTCGTTGCACACGCACACATGAACAATTTAGGACCAAAACGTATTCAATACGAGGCTTACAAATTAAGGTACAAATGTAATGCATGCTAATTAACCTTGACAATTTAGGACCACAGACTTTAAAGTCCCCCAAAACACAATCCAAAATTTGCAGTGCTCCATGGACATGGTTCCGCGTGTTTGACCAAACACAATCAAACACATGACTTGGTCATGAAATTCTATTGGATAATATTAGAATTGTTCTGGAATATTCTTAGTATAATATTGTTGTTAATATAGAGGAAAATAATGAATAGAGACTAGAATGGTCTTGATTGGTGACCACAACTCGTAGTAGTGTATTGGATTCATTTCTCATGGGAATGCTGCATGAAATATGTGAAGGTCATAAATGCTTTCAGAATAGTACGTAGTAGTTTATGTAGTTCTTTGACTTGAAAAATCAATACAAGAATGACACGTTTTATATCTTATACAGTATTTTTCAATTATGATATCTACGGGAAGGGACAAAATTACACAAAAAATATTAATAATGGAAATATTATGTCAAATTATTGACATTCTCATTACTTGAGAAGTAATGAAATATTGATTTTGTTTTCGAAAGTAGTAATGATTATTGATTAATGAAATTTAATATTATTACAGTTATAAGATTAAACACAGAGAAACTTAACGGGAACAAGGAGAACTTAGGTTGGGCTCTAATTTTTCATGGGCCAGACTCACATTGAATGAGTCCACGAAGGCTGTAATATTGTGGGCTTTTACTTCCTGCACCTCCGATTTTGTTTTCTGCACCTTCCAAAGGACTCTAACATAAAATCCCCCTCACCCAGACACCCCCTATTACGGAATGGTCATTCCAGAAGAGGATCTTATTCTAGAATAGATGTTCCAGAATAGGTATTATGGAATAGGATTCTAGATTATCTATCCCTGAATAGTTGTTTTGGAATATGATTTATAGGGTGGCATAATGTTTGGAATGGTTCAACATAACACTTTGAAGCTGCTCCATTCCCTTACCCCCAACATCTTCATAACCCTCACAAGGCACCCACTTCACTCCCTTTCTTCTCTAACACTCTTTCAAAGCCTTCAAAAAGGAAGAAAGAAAAGACACTCTTTTCCCCTCTCGGTGTGTTTGGTACAAATAATGGAAATAGAAAAGATGTAAATAGAAGAAAAATACTTGAATTAAAGTAGAGTGTAGGAAGTGTGGGACTCACTTGAGACCCACACCATTTCTTCTCTATTTGTCTCCCATTGCTTCAACCAAACACAACATTAGTTACTTTACGCACCATTCTTGAACTCCTATTATGTTTATATAGAGGGTGCGCTAGAATTTACGCCTTCATGAGGTTATTGTAACTTCCCTCTACATTCGCTGCCTCGCCCTTCAAATTGCTAGATTTAGTGTCGACCATGTTGGAGTTATTGACAACTTCAACGTCATTGATGACCTCGCTTTGGTTGTGGTGGAGGATCAAACCTCGTTATGGTTTCAGTGAAGGATCGTACCTCATTGGGAAAAGATAGGGACAAGGGTGCTTGGCATCACATGATAAGGGTACTAGGGTTAGGGGTATTTTTGACCGTTTGAGACTTTTGGAGGGTGCAAAAAGTAAAATAGGTGTGCAGAAAGTAAATCCTTACACTTTATTAGAAGGGAGGGCACCCTACCAAAGAAAAATAATTAAAATTTCAATTTGATAATTTCTCAATAAAGATTAAATTGATTAACTTATTAATTGAAAATATTAAATAAAGTTGATTATAATATTTTAATAAATAATCTTATATTTTAAAAAACATAAAATTAAAATTGTAATCAAATTAAATATTTATAATAAATTATTTTAATTAATTTTAAAATCTTATCTTAAATTTTGCTTTGTGCCCTACTGCCCTTAGATAGTTAGACCAACGTTAAGTACGTGTGTTACTGAAACAAAATACTTGCCTCTTTAAGTCTTTAACTTTTAATTTAAAAATAAGTGTTTTCAATTGCCATATTTAGGTGGTACTAGGTTTCTAAATACTTCATTCAGGAAAAAAAAAAGTTCTAAATATTTATAGAAACATAAGATAGGAAAAAAAATTATTTATGTATAAATTAAAATAAACATCGAATATCCAAATAATTGACACATTAATATATATACTATTAAGGTGTTCAGGAGAACGATATGTTTAATACAAAAAATTTGTGTTTGATTTTTATTATATACAAATTTTTCTTAACTCAGTCACAGTCACATAGCTAGATTATCTACTAACTAGTTGAATTGAATAACACTTGAGATCTCAACCTAGGAAAAAAATAAACATTTAAAAAAAATAATTTTATTAATGAAATAAATTACTACATCTACATGAGTCCAGAAGTGATGTTAGTAAGATACAATCCATAATGTTAACGTTTCTTGCATTAATTATGTTTACACTAAAATATTTCAAATTAAATAAAAAAAATGGTATTGACAAATCCCAAGAAGATGCAAAGTCTAGGTTAAAAAAAAGTGTATAAAAGATCATTAATGGCCATGATATATTTTTTTTAAAACACATATAAATTTAGAATAAATTTATTCTTGTAAACTAAAGTAATCACTTTCTTAATCACAATAAATTAAGTAATTGAAACCCATAAATATGAACTATGAAGAATGTAATATTTTTTTTCTTCTATAAGTATTTATACAAAATTTATTTAAATATGACTTTAATGAACGAACTGGATGAGTTGGTGTAGTTTGCATTTGGGAACACGTTTGAAGGTTTTACATGTAGATTTTGATTCATCTAAACATGATTTTATCAATTTAGAGATGTTTGAGAAAAAATTGTAAACTTAAGTTATGAAACTAAACGTGGATTTACCTTGAAGAAAAAATAATAGTTTTAACATCTATCCAAAATTGATTCTATGTTTAAAGAAATTATGAATAGTAACTTTTTCATTTTTACCTTCTATCTCTGCTTGTATAAAACTATCCCTCATCTCTCATTTGTCATCACTCATCACAAGGCCCATTATTTTTTGGGTCCCAAATTTTTGTTTTCTAATATTTTAATTAGTTTTATTTTAAAAAAAATATATAATTTGATTAATTTTTTTTATCTTTTATTTTCTCATTCCTCTTTAATTATTTCTCACTCGCTAGTTTAAATGGAAATATGGATTAACCAATTATAGTATCTCAAAAACATTAATACAAAACATTTTATTTTTAAAGTATCTCAAAAATATTAAAAAAAAATATTTTATTTTTAAAACATTAATAACTTATAATGATTATAAAACTTAATTTTCTCTCATTATATTTTTTTTCAAAAAAATCTTTAACGTGTAAAAACCAATTTGTTATAACTAGTGGTTAAAAAATTAATTATATTTTTCATATTTTGTATAATTGATATAAATTTATTATCTATATAAAGAGATGATGAAAATAAAAACTAAGTATTTAACTTTGACTTCTACTTCTTTCAGGTGTTATTATTCTTTGTTTATTAGTTTTATAAGTTGTGTTTTTTTGTCTTTGTTAATTAACTATTTAATTTATATTTTATAGTATGTTTTCTAAAAAATATTTATCTGGAAGTGAAAAAAGAAATAAGAGAAAACTTTTATTTTTAAAGTAGATTTTCATGAAAATTTGGATCAATCAAATGAAAATTTACATACTAAAAACCAAGTAAATGAGAATGATGAGATCGATGATTCAAGTGAACCTAATGATGTGTCAAAATTAATTTAATATTGAAATTTTTTTGCATTGACATATGATCCTAGAAATTAGGATAATCTTGATAACAAACAAATAGATATTTTAGTTGAAAAATAATTTATTAGAGAAATGGACCTTGTTTTTTCTTTAGATAATATTACTAGACATTTTTCATATCTATATTATTTTAGAAAGTTGAGTAATGGTGAAATTAGAAATAGAAAATGATTGGTTTATTCCAAACATATTAACAATTTATATTATTTTTGTTGTAAGTTGTTCAAATCTGATAATAAAAAAATTCATTAACAAATGAGAACTTTAGTGATTAAAATCATATTAGCGAGAAACTTAAATAACATGAGAATAGTTTTAAATATATGTCTAATATGAATACTTGGAAGAATTAAGAATAAGATTTAAAAAAAATCAAATGATAAAAAAAATCCAACAAGAGAGATTATGAAAGAATGCGAACGTTAAACACAAGTTTTATTAATTTTTTTTTTATCTTTTATTATTGAATACATATTTTAATATTATTAAATACATATTTAAATTTTATAATATTTTTATTGTATGTTAAATTAAGTTATTTTATACTATAAATTATTTCATTTATTTGTATTTTTTTTATTATATATTTTGTATTTGATTGTTATGTTAATTTCATTTTTAATTTTTATTTGTAAAAAACAGTCCTGTTATTTTATATATATATATATATATATATATATATATATATAATATGAATTACAATAAAATATAAAAAGCATATATTGATACTAAATCCATTTTGGTTATTACACATCCAAAATTAATTTTGATTACAAGTTTTAAAATTATTTTGTATGACAAAATCAACTTTTTAATATCTATTATCCAAATAAAAACCACATTACAATAAACTCTCACGTTTATTTAAAATTAATTTTATAAAATTACACTAGTTTAAAATCAATTTTACAAATGTTTATTCAAATACACATTTAATGATTTCACATTTTAAACTTACACATTATAACAACACTCTATTTAACAAAATTTTATGAATTTGATCATGGTAAAATCCATCAGGCTAGCACAATGATTACTAAGCAAATATGACAATTATAATATCACAAGTGTAATTAATCATTAATTTGCCTAAAAGAAACAATTGAGATGACAAGATAAAAAAAAAGCATCACATCAACAAAGAAAATTTATATCCTTTCTACACTTAACATCAAATCACATTCAACAGGGTAATTTTTTTAAAAAAAATTGTGAGCTATTAATTTCATATAGCACTAAACTAAAAGAAAAAAAGAGACCAAACTTTGAGAAGCAAAACTGGGAAAGCAACCCAGAAGATCATGATTCACAGTTATTGCGGACCAAAAAGGTTGTCTTAAATGGGCCCATAACGGCTTAGATTCAACGATTCTCTTCTGTCTCGAAACAACTCCGTTCTGTTATCTGTGTGCTCTCTCAACAACAAAACAAAACAGCTCAAACCATTTCCCTTACTCTCTCTTTGCTTTCCCAATCTCAATTCTCATCATATTCTTCTTTCTCTCTCTCTGACCCATCATTTAAATCTTAACTCTCATTAATTTTCTCTTCGTGGGTTGAGCCTAAGAAAACCCACACACCCCCATCACTGTTCAAGGTCTCACCTTTTTTCTTCTCTCGCTCAGGTACACACACCTCTTTCTTGCAGTTTCATTAGGTCTACTAAACCCTTGAATTATAATGTGAGGAGATTCTATATTTTGAAGTGGGAAATGATTGTTCTGGGTTGGTGATAGTTTGATTGCATGAAAAGCTGTGGTTTTTACTTTTAGCTTGAAACTGGGGCAGTTTGCTGCCGTGGAATTGTGTGGTGCAATGGGTTTTCTGTGTGTTGGGTTGGAGTTTGTTGCGGAATCTGAGTGAAAATTGATGACTTTTCTAGTGATTTCATTTGGCTAGTGAATTTGTGTGACAAATGAGCATGAATCGTTGGAATGTGCTTAGTTTTTTTTTTTTTTTTTGATGGGTTAATGGATGTGACCTTAGGTGGGTGAGTTGTTTCTGTTAAGAGAAGTTCTGTTTAATATTTTTTGGTGGTTGGGGATATTGTTATTGACTGATTAATCATTTGTTACATAAGGTGGAATGAAAATTGAAAAGAATGATTGATTGATGGGACAGTTTGAGGAGCTGTGACTGTGATTCTGTAAAGATCCTTTTAAATTATTATAATACAGATATGATGAATATGAATGAACTGCATATGTGACATTTTGGGATTCAAAACTGCCTTGTTACTGAATGAAATTTACTTGTTTGCTTGATCTCAAACTGTTGGGACATCATATCACAGATCGACATGATTTGTATCAGTTTTTTTTTTTAATAATAAAGTTAGTGTTGTTTTTGGCTCTTTTTCACCTAGTTGTTCCCTACATTAAAATATTGATAATACAGAGTGGTGACTGGTGATATCATAAGTTACTCTTAAAATACCAGATGGAATTGCTTTATGTATTTTGTGACTGTTTTGACATGAAACAATCAGGAAGTGTGATGAATGCATCCCTTTCTGAAACATTGTGTAGTGTTGTTGAATGTTGATCTATGTCCTTTACCATCTGTTCTGAGGTTAAATTATTTTAGATACTGAGATAAGTTCATATAGTTGTTGAATGTTGATCTATGTCAGTCATTCTGATTTCACTGAACCATATATTGGTACAGGTGTGAAAGGTGAAGGCAGGGTGTAAGGTGATTCACTATGTCGATTATTCTTGTGCATATGCTAATACCAAGCTTCTGTACCAGCCCCTAACAGATTATGGCTTACTGCGTTTTGGCATTTTAATCTATGCCATCTGACATGATTTCTTGACTTGTTTGAGCTCAATTGTAATTAAAGGAACCCACTCTCATCAAGGTACACTCTCCCACCCTAGTGGGAAGACGCATGCAACTATGCACAACGCATATGTTAGCTCAACAATATATGCTGTTAGGTGTAAAGAACCATTCTCATTATCTTTCAATGACTACTCAAACTTCTGTTATGAAAGATTTGACAGAACCCCATCATACTGTTTGCCAAGATGTGGTTGTTGTGATTGCTGTTCAGTCTCCTCTTACAGAATGCCCATTAAGCCTTGTCTTATAAATGGGTTGAGGCAATCTGCTCTTCTTCAATTGTCGGCATCTAGAAGGTTGATATTGGCTGGTGGAGACCAATACCTTTCCCGGCTACCAGCTTATGGTTTCCTCAGAGGTTGTCAGGAGCTTAATTCTTTGGTCAATGAGAGAACTGTTTGCAATAATAGCAGACGGAGAATAAAGGGAAGATATATTCTTGCGGCTTCCCAAAAAGGAAGAGACTTTTCCCATTCATTTGGTTCTGATGATGCTGAAGCAGTTCTCAGCTTGTTGAGTGAGGAGGCAGATAAGGATGCTGTTTGTAGCAAATGTAAGAATGCGTCTTCCTCAAAAAGAATGGAAGTTGAGAAGAAAAGAAAAAATGTGAGTGGAGAGAGACGTTTGAGTTCAAGTGAGAAAGTAGAGATGGAGAAAAAAGGAATTTTGAAGCGACATGAATCATCCACCATAAACTTGAGAAGAGAATATGGAAAGTCCAACAAAGAAAGGGAAGCCTTTGCAAAAAGTGAAAACCATAGGAAACGAAGAGATGCATCTAGTTGCTCATCTTATTACTCTCTCTCATCAGGAGATTTTGGGAGTGACCTGGAAGTTCAGGATGAGATTGGTTTGGAAGAGTCGTCACTGGAATATGAGAAGGATGAAGCAAATCGTCTGGAAGAACAAGTGAAGGAAGAATTCAACAGGCAAGAGGATGACTCAAAGAAGCTGCAGGCTGTTTCAAATAAGGAAAGAATTGCATTTGGTGTGGATATTGATTGGAACCTTAGGAACAAGTCTGAAAAGAAGCTGACTGAGGGTACCCTGCAAAACACAGAATCAACAAGGGAACAACAGGATTTGCATTGGAGAGAATATAAAACACATGAATCTGGCCATAAAAAATCATCTATTTCACAAAAGCGAGTCAAAAGTGAGGAAGATAAATCATCTTTTGTTGACAATTTGAATAAGAAAACAAATAAGTTACATATTCAAACAGTAAACAGAAGAAATCATCAATCTATAGATGTACAAGAGTCTGGTTGTGATGAAGCTGAGACAACTTTGTTATCACAAAAGGAATTCAGTGGCAGGGAAGGGAAGCCTGAGATATCAGAAACACAGTTGACGGAAACAACCGATGAACATAAAAGATTTGTTGGTTCAACTTCTACCACAGGAAGGGAAACTTTGAAATCGAAGAAGGCATTCAGTGGCAGGGAAGGGAACCTTGCAATATCAGAAACATTTTTACAAGAAACAAATGATAAACATAAAAAAATGGTTGGTTCTACTTCTACATCTGGAAAGGATGTGATAGATAGACGTTCCCAGAAATATACTGGAATTTTAAAAATTGAAGACACTGAAAGGACCTCAAATACTAGGATGAAGGACATGGGAGTGAAAAAAGTTTCAGTTTTGAGTTCTGTTCAGGGAGTGGAGGAGCAGCAACACCAAAAAGGAGAGATCATTATGCAGGTGAAGGGTAAAGAGAGAAGAGAAAAATCTGAACAATTTTCTGAAGCATCAAAGGCTCACGAGGTTAATGTTGACGATACATCTATCATAAAGTCTAGAACTAGATTAAAGAACAAGGAAGAGAAATTGAACATGGGCTCAGATGCCAGGGTTACATGGCTCAAATCAGATAAAAGGACAACTCAGAGTTTCCAACACAGTAAAGGATCTGAACTTGTCAGCACTTCATCAGAAGGTTTTGCCAGTGATGGAAAGCAATTTTCAAGTTCTCAAAAAGCCTATGAGAAAGTGAGATTAATTCCACAAAGTAAATCAACAACAGGTGTTATAATAAGAGAAAGTTCTAGCCAAACTGATGAAAGGATTGCAAATTTTGAATTGGCCAGAGAGGACCAAAGATTTAGCAACCTTTCAATTTCAGATGAAACTATCTCAAGAGAATCCAGCTCTCAGGGATCATTGAATTTGATTTCCAGGGCTGGAAAACATGTTATATCAGCATCAGGTGAAAAAAGGAGCTCTTCACCAATGTTGATCCCTTCCTCTTCCGAAATGGGTGGAGGCTCAGGCCGCTCAGCACATGTTGAACTGACTGCTGGAGTTGCAAGCCCTGAGATCTTCCTGGGAACTTCAGAAAGTGGCTCTTCTGCTTTGTATGACAATTCAGGAAGAAGTTCTGCTTTGCATCCAGATGCTCTTGGTTCAGCTGATCGTTTAGAGAAATCATCTAGACAGTTTGTTGATGAGTTTTCTGTGAGGGCCAGGCATGAAGTAATGACTTCAGAAGCACAAGAGATGGAAGTTGCAGGAACAAAGTTGACACTTGAAGTTGGTGGTGATCAGATCTACAGCTCGAGGCAACAAGGCATCCAAAATGATGCTCAGTCAAAGGAGAATGGTTCTAGTCGTTCCTCTGGGTTTCCTGGGACCATAGGACCTTCTGATGAGATGTGGAATGTCACAGAACCATCTATTGAGCAAGGTCTAGTAGCCAAAGAAACAGAGATCAACAAGGAATCTGGGAAAACAGTTGTTACTAGAACTGGGAGGTCCTTATGGGGTATGATTTCTGATATTGCTCGATTACGTTGGGGTTCACGTGCTGGTTCTTCCACTTCAGCTGGAAGATCAGCTGAGAGAAACTCACCAAACAAGTCTGATAGTGACACATGGTTTTCTGGGCAGGAGCATGAGGAAACCACTAAAACCAATGTCATAAAAGAAACAAGTGTACTACCACAAGCCATGACTGACAGTACCATACTGAAGGACAAAGGAAAACATCTTGAAGTTGGATTGTCATCCCGAAATACATTGGAAAGTGGATCAATGTCAGTAGGCGCCTCTTATACTTCTGGGGAGGAAAATGCTAGTTGGATTGAAGATAAAAAAGATTTGAAAGCCACTACTTCTGGCACACAAAACATGGAATTACCAATTTCAGTACCTTCCAGAGGGCCTTCTATTGCTGGAGAAATTGTAAGCATTGGGGGATCTGACATGTCTGGGGCTGAGTCAGTGGTTCCAATCAAGGAATCTGTTTCTCCTTTGCAGTCTGAATTGTCTGGCTCAGAGAGAAAGGATGGTGAGTTGAAGCAAAGGAAGTTTCAACGGAACAGGCAAGTCTTGAAAGATAGATTTGATGACTGGGAAGAAGCCTATCAACGGGAGTTTGAGCAGCGAAGAATAGATGAAATGTTCATGAAGGAAGCACTTTTGGAAGCCAAGAAGGCTGCTGATACATGGGAGGTCCCTGTTGGTGCTGTTCTTGTGCAGCATGGGAAAATTATTGCTCGAGGCTGCAACTTGTAAGTGTGATGATATTATTTCATTCTTTGTAATTGCCCTAGTTTTTAAATTTTAATTTATATCTAAATATTTGTTTCAGAGTAGAAGAGTTACGGGACTCCACTGCCCATGCAGAGATGATTTGTATACGAGAAGCTTCAAACCTTCTTCGAACATGGAGACTATCAGTAAGTTTTCCTTGTTGGAAATTTAAAGTTATTTTGATATTACACCCAAAGTTTATTGTTCATTGTTTTGATTCTCTTGTATAACTTTTAAGCTCATATAAATAATTTAACATGTGACAATATTCCACCACTTTTATGTTAAAGAATAGCAGCAGATCTAATATTTATTTTTGCAGTACAAAACAAGTTGCCATTGCAAATATATTTTTAAATTTAAATAAAATTTATAAATAAAAACAAATTAAATAGTACATGTTTTCATTATTAATAATAAATATTTTATTTTATAAATTAAGAATAAATTATAGAGATGAGATTTTTAAAATTCAGGACATGAGAGATCTATCAAAATTAAATATCATCATTCAACTGGGAAAGTTGAGGTTTTTTTTTTGTAGTTATGAATGCCTATGATTAAATATCACAAGACATGTAGTGCCCTTCGTCCTTCATGATCACTGATTAGACTATTATTGAGTATTGACCATTCTTAATTTACTTAAGAATAGTTAGTTGCTATGCAGCTTTCTTATGTGGACTCATTAATTCAAGAACAAGGTTTATTTACATACATGCAATGGTGGATAGCATTATCTAAACATCCAATGTAAAAGTATATTTTAGCAAAGATAGATTCATGTTTAAAGAAGGTGAAATTATTGAAAGAAAATAACATTAGGATCAGATTACTTTATAATCTGTCACTCCCCTGTACTCTTCTATCTAACGATTGATGATATTGAAAACCACCCTTGTTGTGGCAATTTTTTTTTATTAAAAAAGAAGAAATTCATTAAGAAAAATGAGAAATACAAGGATAGAAGAATAAGATATCCTCCATTAGAAAATCACAAAAGGAAAAAAATACAAGAACCAGCAAAATGGAGCTCAAGAAAATCAGTGGACAATGACAGGCCAATCTTTATTGAAGTCTGAAATGGCAACCCCCTTAAAAGAGAACCCCAAATTTGATTACTTTATAATCTATTGCTATTTAATTTAATGGATATTAAGAAATAATGTTACTAAGAATAATGCTCCTGTAAAAATAAAGAGAGAATTTGACTATAATGGCATGTTTAATCACCTAAAGCAATATTTGGTACCGGGGAGTGAGAATTGGAGTGAAATGAAAGTAAATGATTTTTGTATTTGGACTTACCTGTGGTCCTGCTGTCCTGGTAGACGAATCATTTCCTTCCTTTTCCATTCTTTCTTACCAAACATTGCTTGAAGGACCACTTAGCAATTTGGTCTTTCTTGAGAAATGGTATATCTATTAGTTCTGTTATTTGATGCAACTTGATAATTAGTTTGATGGTTCATTTGTTTAAGGACAAAATTTTCCCACTTTCAGGACACTACACTTTATGTAACGCTTGAGCCATGCCCAATGTGTGCCGGTGCTATCCTTCAGGCAAGAATACACACTGTTGTATGGGGTGCTCCCAATAAGCTTCTTGGAGCTGATGGTAGCTGGATTAGGTAAGCAGCCAACGTGCTTCTTTTATTTGCTTATCATTATGTACCTTGTTGTCTTTAGATGAATTGGTTGTGCCATAAAAAACTCTATTGAAAAAGAGGGATTGTGTGCGTGTATTAAAATATATTATTATGATAAGAAAAGGACCACAATGCCCTCAACCATAATGCATATCTAATATTTGGTATTTGACTATATGGTCACTGTTAATTGTTAATTTTTTCTTTCATGTCAAATTCCATATTTTTTTTATCAAGATATCATTAATAATCCTATGAAGTGTGGTTTTTACTTGGAGAAAATAGTATATACACTAACATGTCAAGATTTCTTTCAATTTGTTGATTTTGATGATAATTACCTTGAAAGTTATATCAAGGATAGAATTTTAATTGGTTAACAGTGTAAAAAGTTTTACAGACAGTGCATGTGTTATACTCTTTTACTTATGTTATACAGATGTCATTTTTGTATACAACCCCATCAACATCTTTTTAGTGAAATTTCCACCTAATTTACCTTTTTACAACCCCACGAACATCTTTTTACGTGTCCTCGTTTGGATTTTTTCTTGAAAGCTCTCCACATAAAAATGATGAAATGTTCTTGAAAGCTCAGTACATCAAATATTAATCTCTTTCTTGAACCTTTTTTTTGCAGGATTTTCCCTGATGGAGGAGAAAACGTATCAGAACAGAGAGATATGCCACCTGCACCAGTTCATCCATTCCATCCAAACATGAAAATAAGAAGAGGGATCTTAGCCACAGAGTGCGCTGATGCAATGCAACAGTTCTTTCAGCTAAGAAGGAAAAAGAAGAACGAGGTGCCAGCAAAGGACCCTTCTTGCCTACCTATTACTCACCACCACCCCTCCAAGTTTCTCAACAAGATACATGACGTCTTCCACTTAATGTTCTGTCTGTAAAAGAGAAGATTCACATATTTTTTCATGTTTTAAATGAGCTTCTAAATAACATGAATGATGGTCATTGTGAAAAGTACAATGTTCAATTTCTCTAGAGTATTCAATCAGTTAAGCTGTCATGGACAATAATTTCAGAAGTTGCCAACTTTAATTTCAAGTAATGACTTCAAACACTTAGGATGATGACTAGAATGTAAATGATAGAGTAAACCTTGCCTGTCATTGTTCCCTTTCATGTATTTGGAAAGGGTGATTGGGTGAGAATTTGAGATCACTTGCAAGAAACAGAAACCTAGAGTATGCACAACGATTGAACTACTGCTGATGAAACATCACAATCACAATGGTAAGTTGGTACCATCAAGTATTAACAGAAAGTGATAAAGACCTCGTACTTACATATAGGTATGTGTAGAATTAATAGTAGGTGAAATTATGCTCTCATTAGCATGAAACCTTTTTTTTTTATTAATTCCATCCTTGATTGCCTGATCCACCCAACCTTTTGTCTCGGCAAATGTGAAAAATGATTAAATAATTAAGTCTGCTTAAAACACAAGTTAGGTCATAACCATAATACAAAATAAGTTTAATGGTCAAAATAATTTTATACAGTTAATTATAATTATCAATTTATGATAAATCAATTTAATTTTTATAAAATTATCTTAAAAATCATACTAATTAAAGATCATGATTATCTTACACGGATGATACTTCATTATTAAACTCGTATGAATATTGGATGATTGAGTCCGTGATAAAAGTCTAAATGACCAGGACTTATGATTTCAAGGGTTCCCCCTTGTTGTAAAGGAAGCTACTTCTATTTGTCTATTTCCTTTTTTAACCTTACTTGTTAGATGATTAATATTTGAATGATGTCACAATCACATGAAGGCTACATACTTCCTTCCCCAGATAGTCCACACCATACGTTTCAACCTTGAGTTTCACATCAGTCCATATAAAAGAACCAAACTCTGCATTCTCAACCGGATCACACAACATTCAACATATATACAATGGCTGCAGTGTTCTGGGCTTTCGCTTTAGTAAGCCTCTGCTTCCAGCTACCTTCCAATGCTCAAGCACCTGCAACCGCGCCGGTGAAGCTGCCACCTACAACTACAACACCAGCTGCAACATCTCCATCTTCTGGCACGCCACCGGCGCTGCCACAACCACCTACAGTTGCAGCATCCCCTCCAACTACTTCCCAGCCACCTGCAGTTGTAGCTCCAAAACCTGCACCTGTGACACCACCAGCTCCCAAAGTTGCACCAGCTTCAAGCCCAAAAGCCACACCACCCCAAACTCCACCACCACAACCACCAAAAGTATCGCCTGTCGCGGCTCCCACATCGCCACCCCCGCTACCTCCACCACCCGTTGCCACGCCACCACCAAAGATAGCTCCAGCACCAGCCAAAACACCTCCTGCACCTGCACCAGCAAAGGCAACACCAGCACCTGCACCTGCACCTACAAAGCCAGCACCAACACCAGCTCCTGTTCCTCCACCACCAACACTGGCACCAACTCCAGTAGTAGAGGTACCAGCACCGGCGCCGTCGTCCCATAAACATAGAAGGCACAGACACAGACACAGAAGACATCAAGCACCAGCTCCAGCACCAACAGTTATTCGCAAAAGTCCCCCGGCACCACCCGATTCCACAGCAGAATCAGACACAACACCAGCACCATCACCAAGTCTGAATTTGGTAATATCTTTGTCTAATGAAATGCTATCTCTGGTGCTAATTATAAAAAAAAAGTGATAGTGTAGAATATGAATGTCAGTGACATTCTCTTTAACAATCTCTTTCATAAACTCATATTGTGATTTGTTGAAATTGATTGAAAATCACAAATCTGGATGGATCTCGTATCATTTAACATTGCTGATTTCCAATTAACTTCAATCAATCACATGAAACATGAAGAGTTTATGAGAGAGAGTGTTATGGCACTTCTCTAATGTAAAATACACTATCACTTGTTTATTATAAATAGGACTAGTATCAAATGACATTACAATTATATACAAATATGTCTCATCAGAGTATCACATTGTTTTGATCACCATTTTTTTTTTCTTTCTCATTTCACAGAATGCTGCACCATCAAAGCACCAGCAAGGGAGAAATATATGGGCAACAGCTGGACTTGCTATTGCTGTTTTACTGGCTGTCACAGGATACAGCTGCTAGCAGTCTCATGGTGACCATGGGGTGGGATTCACTTTAATGAGTTATTTGGTTTGCAAAATTATATAATCATTTAATGTGTATAGATCTGAATCATGAGAATATCTATACCTATGATTCTTTTCTTTATTTTTTTATTGTTGTGATCTTTGCTCAGAAATATTAATGGATATGAATTTTTGAATTATGGAAATAATCAGGTGATGTCAAACAAAATGTTTCTAAGATGAAACTCCAATTACTTGCAAAGAATAAGTATTTGCATAACACTAATTTTACTAAATATTTCTATAATATGTCCATCATCATCAATAAGGTTTCCAAAATGAAATACATACTCAGCAACACATGATTAAAAGGTAACCACAAAACTGGCCGCTAGATCATGAGCACAAGTTAACTTTTAATACAATTAGGCATGAATCCGCGCCATACTGTACTAAATTAGAAAATTAGTTATTATTAAAAAATATGTTGAAATATATTATTTTATCAATTGATTTAGGTTTAGAAGCTATTTATTTAAATTATGAAATGTAAACTCTATTACTAAAATGAATTTTTAAGTTTTTACGTTACATTGAAATAATATTTAATCTCTACGTATTATAATTAATTCAAATTCATGAATACTTTCTTTATAGATATTTTATATCTTTTAATAACATGAATGCCTAATTTAAAAAAAGAAATACTTTCATAAAAAATAATAACTCAAGAATTTATCCTTAATGTCAATTTGCTAAATGATTTTCTATTTGACTCATGCAACATTTTATCCAAAGAAAACTCACTTTATACCTTTTCCAAAGAAGTGTGAAAATGTTTAAAAACTGCATAACCCACATACAAACTCTAACCTTTACAAAAATTCATTTAGACAAATCATTAGTTATATGTGTAAAATAATTTTCTTACATGCTATCATCAAGTACATTATGTCAATTATTTTAATATAAAAAATGTTAGTATATGGATAATAAAAAACAATATTGATTTATAAAATTGATGATGTTAAAAGAAACATGTTAGAAGATTGTCTCACGATTAATGTAATTAAAAATGTGATTATATCTAAGTTATTCATTGAGGCATTGTAATTTCATAATAGAATTTACACTCAAATTTTAAGCTTTTATTCTCTTAACATTAAGAATAACGAATGGAAACATCTAAATTGCAAAGAAGAGACTTACAAGTGGGCAATAAAATGAAAATAAACATCATTACAATGCAAATTTTGTTGAAGAATATAATGCTACAAACCCCCCAAAATTCTAATGCAAATTCAACTCCAATTCCTATATAAGATTCTAACGTTTCAAAGTAATTTCCATCACCCTGTTTAATAGAATAATTATCTGATAACTCTTCATTTCTAATATAATTATTTGTTACTAGAGGACTAAAAAACTCTAAAATTAGGTGTTTGTAGGATTTTGTCCAAATTCTTGAATGATTGATTCAAAGAATTAAGGAAGAAAAAATCAAATATGCTTTGAGGAAGTAATTAATTATTTAAATTTGTATAATTAGTTGTTGTGTGTCTCCTACATTTAAAATATAATAATCACATATGAATAACTTAATCAAATACTTTGTCATTATCAAGAGAAGTTCTTTTTCTTAGCATTTGTGATTTTTCCAAGTGTTGGTATATATAAACAAAAAAAAAAGTATAAAAAAGAAAGTCAATAGGATTTGAAATAGAAAGGAATTGACTTATCTTTGATGCTAGGAGTGGAATTTATCATCTCTTACTTGACAATTGAAACAACATATGTTTCACATCCTTATGTGATTTTGTGATGTTTATCCAATGAGATAAAAAAAAAAAAAAAGAATTGGTATACATGATAAAATTGATTAAATTTTTGTTTTTAAGTAAAGTTTTATTTCTTACCGTAATAGGTTAACAAGTATTTTTTAAGAAAAATCATCAAGAAATATATTTTTCAACTGATAATGTATAAATGGAGGAATATGTTTATGAGAGATATGATTGAGAGGTGAGAGTTAGATAACGTGCATATTTTAGACTTTCAATATGCACTTATGTTTGCCAATAAAAAACTTAACAAAGTGTACATATTCATTTCTTATGTCTTTTTATACAAATAAAATTTGACAAAACAAAATGTGACAAAATTAAAAATTAAAAATTAAGATTGAGGTGAAATAAGCGAAGTGAAAGTGTAAAAAATTAAGTGTTAAAAGAAAAATGTATTAAACACGTAAAATCAACTATTCAAATAAAAAAGTAATACATTACAAAAATATAGGAAAAAAAACAGACAAAATTTTTCGTAGAATTAAAAATAAATTTTCCAATATTTACATGAACACGAAAAATATATATTATCCTATTAAAAACTACTCCCTCCGGACATAAATACGAGAAGAAAAAAAACTAATTCTTTTTCTTTAAGAAAAGTAGTTAAGGTCATTAAAGTAAACTATTCAATTACTAACTTATTATTCATATTTAATTGCTTGACAAAAAAAAAGGGTGATTAGAAATAAAATTCCAATTAAATGAATGATGAAAAGTTACTTAAAATTTTGCTTATATTCTAGGAAAATTTGAGAATCCAATTGAACACAAAGTTAGTTAAAATTTTGTCAAGTCATTCAAGTTAACTTTTATATTTTTTTAATAGATTTTGAGCTAATTTGATTGTTGGGTAAATGAATTTTTTTTTAGCTTGAGTTTTTTGAAACGTTAATCTGAGTAGTGTTTTTTAAAAACACTAGGTTCTAGTTTCTAACTTTTTACATTCATTCAATTTTTATTCTTAAAATATTTATTAAATTTTCTTGTTACCCTTTTAAAATAAAATAAGATTATATTATTTATTTGTTTTTACTATTCTTTCTACAATTTTTTAAAAATGATAATTGTAAGATTTCTTTTAATTTTGAATAATTTTACGTGTTAGGCAATTTATTTTAATTATTATGTTAATCAGCATAATGTAATGTTTATTTACTTTATTTTAAATTTTATTTAAAATTCTTTTATAAGATTAATAATAGATCACATAATATAAAAATATGTAATATGTGAAGTTAAAAAAGTAATAAAATTATTTTACCTTTAAATAAAAAATTATAAGAATTTAAAATTTATTAAAAATTAAAATTATAACACCTTAAAATATAATTTTATTCAAATTTTATAAAAAAAATATCATATAAATATGTTTATTTTTGTCACTGATGTTTTTTAATTATTTTAACATATAATTTACCGAACACTTATTATTTAAAAATATAAAAAGTTTCTAGCTATCAATTTTTAGTTAACTTTCCAAGTTTCAGCTAGTTTTACCAAATATATCCTAAGCCTTAATGTTAATAAACTAACAATTGAATCTTAATATAAAAACATTGTAAATCACCACAGCCTAATGATCCATGAAAAATTACCTCACTATTTTCTAATTGGTTCATGGTCTACATTTATTGTGCAAAATTATACTATTTTTTGTGTGGAGAAAATATTTTGAATTTCAAGTTACAGATGTGTGTGATTAGAAACTAAAACTCCTTATGAATGTTATCCTCAACTAAAAAGGTAGTCTATATGCAACTATAACCTCAAATCCATCAAATTTTAACCCCTTGTTTAATTTTAGCTTCCTAAAAAAAATCTGTTGAATCAAATTAACCTTTCTTAAGAGAATATTGTATCAAACACAAAAATCCCTATTGTTCTATATTTCTTATAAATTGCAATTGCAATCACCATTACGACCAGGAGTTGTTTAATGGTCGTTCCAACAAACTCGTGAAGAAATATGATACTAATACAACTTCATTCTCTGAAGCATTTGCCAAGGGTAGGATCAAAATAAGCAATACCAACCCCTCCAACAGGAAGGAATGGTCTGAATAATTGCAGAAAAGTCAATTAATCTTTAGCCAACTGAGTCTATAAGAAGTAGTGGGGTTGGATTTGAGAAATTAGGAAATTATGGATGAGTTTGAAAAATTAGGAATTTGAGAAATCTTAAAATAAAAATTTAATTATTTAAAAAAAATTAATTTAAATATGTGTCATGTCATTAAAATATACATATGACAATTAAGTATATGAATGACAAAATGGGTCAGTCCAACCCATTTAGACCCATCTTGTTTATGACCCACAAAAACAAGGCTAAACATTTCAGTTTGTCCTATCAAAAGGCATGTCAATTTTTTTTTTTTAAACTAACCTTGTAACTAAATTATAAAATTAAATAATAAATAAATTTATACAAAGGTTGAATAAGAAGCTTCTTAAACTTCTTATGCTTTTTAATTTCATACTAATTACAAGTATTAATATGATAAATTCATCATATTCATAAAATAAAACATCACAATAATAAATTTATCTAACTTCAATCAATCAAAACTAATGATTATTCAACTTTAAGTATTTAACAACACAAATTACAAAGTCTCCCATCATAACTGATGAATTTATCAAATATAAAATAACAAAATTTGATAGGTTAAGGCGGGGTGAGCTGAGAGATTATCCCGCCTTTGGCCATTGTACGACGGAACGCGATCCACTTTATCACCTCTAACTAAGTAATTAAAATATGATTGATATAATTAACAAAGCATGTGTCGAACATAACTAAAATCATAATGAGATAAAAGTCTATAACTAGTCTTTTAAAAATGTAGGGAGCAAGACCAGAAAATTATTTAAAAATGTAGGGAGCAAGATCAGAAAATTAAAAAAAGTTCAAGAATCAAAAATATACTCTACCCACGTACATACATACAGTAAAAAAATAAATAAATTAGTTTCTACGTAATTGAATTATATTTTAATTTTAATATATTGTATACTATTAAAAAGGAAAACAAATAATTTAATAAAATATTGTAAAGGTGTGAGTTTTTTTTTTTTATATAGAAAAATCAATTACTATTTAATGTATTATAGAAATCAACCAAATAAATCATAGATGTAAATAAATTTGAATTTCAAGAATGAAAGAATGAATCGGTAGAAATTATGTTTGTTTATGTTATCATTTTATTTTGTCTCTTTTAATATATGGTATGAAATTTTAATTAACTGTTCAAACATGAAATTTGTATATAATAACCTTTTTTTTAATAAAATATATTTTTCATCCTTGAATTTTTTTAGAATTATAATTTTACTCCCTACACTTTTTGGTTCCTCAACGTTCTTAAACACATTTTGTTCGTCTACTCCACCATTAAATTGAAGAACACGTAAAAAATAAATGAATTCAAATCTAAAACCACGCGAACTAGATCTGCAGCTAATCAATCATGAAAAGAAAACAATTTTCAAAACCAGATCCATAAATCTATAACCAAATATCATTATTTTCATCGCAACCATTGATGGTCATAGATTCACTACCCCGAGAAGAGGTTAATGGGGGACTATAATCAAGGTAAACCTTTCGTGCCAAGACCCCTATCATTTTAGCTGGAAGCCATCGAACCCTTTCTCTTTGATGAGTCGTACAATACCTTCAACAATCACGCCACTTGTGACCCTCGCCCTATACCAGAGTTTGAGCTTGAGTGTGTAGACGACGTAGGTGACAGAGTTTTCTGGTGTTGGGTTGAAATGTGTGCATATATTCATAACATGACTAAAAAATATTTTAAAAATTTGAAGGATAAAAAAACTAATTTTTAATTTAAAAAATTATATATTTAAAAGATTAAAAATAAATTATAAAATTAAATAATTCTCACTTCTTATAATGATTCACTCTCTTAATTTCATAATTTTTAATAAATTTTAATCAATTAAATAAAATATATTTAAAAATGTAAACATAACAATACATTTTTTTTAAAATCAGTTCTATTTTCACTCATCTCTTTCTCGGCTGTTCCCTGTTACCAAACATAGTATATAAGTCTCCAATGATTTTGACTTCCAAAAAAATCCCGACCTCAAATTTCTAAATGCTAAAAGCTCTTTTTTCTTTCTGTCATAAGGCTTTCAATTAAATTGGATTTAATCCTCACATTTAGTAACTAACGCTACTTCTCAGGAACTTTTTAATGATACTTAAAAGCTGAAATACATACTTAAAAGGTTAAATACTATCACTCGACACCTACACACAGCAATTCAATGCATTGTCAGTATCTGACGCACTCATTAGCCACCAACACTGTACTGGCTTCATTTTCCAAGAAAACAAATGATCATTTATTTATTTATCTTATTTATTTTATTTTATTTTATTTTTTATTTTTTAAAATTTTAAAAAATATTTAAAGTAATTTTATTAATATAAATTTAATATTTTTTTATTACTAATAATATTTGTAATATTATTCGTAATATTATTAACGATTTCATGCATTATAATAAGACTAATTTTCATGAACAAAAATTCGGGTTTATAAATATGATATGTATGAATAACTTTTTATGAACAATGAAAAATATGATTAAAAATGATGATAGATGAAGTTATACTTTCAGTATATCAAATTGTAAAAAAAAATTATATTACAATATTAATTTGACAAAAAAAAACTATTTTAAATATTTTTTTAAATATAAATAATTAAAATAAAAATTTTAAAAGATAAAGAACAAACTAAATAAGATAAAAGACCAAATAAATTATTTTACCAAAATAAATATAAAAAAATACTAGAACTAAGATGTTTCCGTTACTTTCTTGACGTATATAATATTAAGAATATGCAATAAAGCTTTTACATTATATGCATAAGATTAAACAGAGAGCACACTTACAAGTTACAAAATTGAACCACTTTGAGAAATTGATGTTTAATTGGTTGAAATAGCTAATTGCTTTTTTCTTCATCTACTTGTAGTCATTATAAAACAATTCAACACTTCAATCATAGGTATTCTTTTATGATTTTAATCAAACTATATAAAGTAAAGATTTTTATTGCATTGTCATCCAACTAGTAAATGATATTATGTTCTCATTAACATGAAACCTTTTTATTCCTCTTCCCCATCCTCCACCCGCTCAACCTTTTTATCTCATTAAACATCAAAATTAAGTCTACTTAAAACACAAGTTAGGCCATAACCATAATAATATGAACGTTGAATGTGTGAGGCTTTGATAAACGTCTACATGACTAGGACTTCTGATTTCCCCCATTGATGCAAGGGAAGCTTCATAGTACCTCTAATTTATTTTTTTCCATTGAAAACGTTCCTTGTTAGATGATTAATATTTAAATTATGTCTCAATCACTTGAAGCTACACTTTTCCTTCCACATATAGTCCACACCTAACGTTTCAACCTTGAGCTTCACCATAGCTCATATATATAAGAACCAAACTCTCCATTCTCAACTACATCATAGCATTCAACATACAATGGCTGCAATTTTCTGGGCTTTGGGTTTAGTAAGCCTTTGCTGCCAGCTAGCTACCAATGCTCAAGCACCAGTAATTGTGCCGGTAAAGTTGCCACCGACAACTTTGCCACCAAAACCACCAACTGCAACATCTCCATCGTCTTCTGGCACGCCACCGGCGGTAACACAACCGCCCACAGTGGTGGCATCCGCTCCCACCACCACTAGTACACCACCAACTACATCCCAGCCACCAGCAAATGTAGCACCAAAACCTGCTCCTGTTACACCACCAGCTCCCAAGGTTGCACCTGCTTCTAGCCCAAAAGCACCACCATCACAAATTCCACCACAACCACCAAAGCCCTCACCAGTCTCACCTCCCGCATCACCACCCCCGCTACCACCACCACCTGTTGCTACGCCGCCGCCATTACCCCCACCAAAGATAGCCCCAGCACCAGCCAAAACACCTCCAGCCCCTGCACCGGCAAAGGCAACACCGGCACCTGCTCCCACAAAGTCAGCACCAACACCATCACCAGTTCCTCCACCACCAACCACAGCACCAGCACCAGCACCGGTGATAGAGGCACCAGCACTAGCACCAATGATAGAGGTGCCAGCTCCAGCACCTGCACACCATAGGCATAGAAGGCACAGGCACAGACACAGAAGGCATCATGCACCAGCTCCAGCTCCAACAATTACTCACAAAAGTCCCCCGGCACCACCTGATTCCACAGCAGAATCAGACACAACACCAGCACCATCACCAAGTCTGAATTTGGTAATATCTTTTTCTAGTGAAATATCAACTTACAATTATATGCAAATATAAGCCAAATTTACCAATGTGTCATCACTCATCAGCATCACACTGTTTTGATCACATCTTTTTCTTTGCTCCTTTCACAGAATGCTGCACCATCAAACCACCAGCAAGGGAGAAATGTATGGACAACAGCCGGACTTGCTATTATCGTTTTGCTAGCTGTCACTGGCTACAGCTGCTAGCAATCTCATGATGACCATGGATTCGATTTAATAAGTTATTTGGTTTGCAAAATATAAAATCTCTTCAGGTGTATAGATCTGAATGATGAGAATCTACACCTATGATTCTTTCCAATTTTGTTGTTTTGATCTTTGCTCATAAATATTAATGGATCTGAATTTTTGAAAGATGGAAATAATAAAAAATGTCACACAAATTCTAGTTTTATAGGTTATTGCATCAAACTTGATCAGTTTCAGAGTCTATGTTTGTTTTCTCCCGAAAGTCATATTCCGTGATAAGTCCAAGATTGTCAACTAATTTGTGATGCCGTAGACATCCTGCACACTAGTAAGATGAAATTCAAATTACTTGCATAGAATAAGTGTTTGCATAATATTAACTTTACAAAATATGTCTATAAAAAATAAAGAAAAGAATGATTAAACGTTAAGGCCATCATCAATAAGTTTCCAAGAACAAAATCTTATTTAACAACACAAGTAAAAGATAACTACAAAACTGGCCCCAACACCATGAGCACAAATTAACTTTTAACACATTTGCATTCATGATCCAATGCATCAGCCATTCCATAAGTTATTGAAATCTCAGAATAAGCTGACATGCCACAATATCCAGTTACTTCCTTTATATGATTAGCACCAAACTCAATCCCATGAAAGGGTAGATGGCTGGGAATTTATTTTTCTTTTCTTGTAGGCAAAAATCGGTGCACCATTTTAAAGATATGGTGCACCTAAATTTGCTACATAAATATAAACATGGAGCCAATATGGCAAGTTGGCAGCTAAGTGAAATGTTGATGTGCCAACAAACATGGTCACAATTTAAAACACTATTCATTAATATATTTGGAGACAAAATCAAGAAAAGGATTACATGCAACAGTTTTTGTGATTAAACTAGACAGGGATAAGTTGGCATGGTCAATGCCGATAAAAAAATATCAAAATATACCCCTTATTTCATAACCAAAAAAGTCAAAATACTAGATTACATGCAAATGCCAAGAAAAGGAAGCTTTTGCTTGAGCAATCAGCTTACCATGTTATAAGCAACAAGCAACCATTAATAATTTTGTTATTGAAAACTACATATATATTGTAATGAAAATGAACTGCAAACTATGCATAACATAATTACATTTGATCACTCTCTCTCTCTCTTTGGGCATATATATTGAGAGAAGAGGTTTATTATGACATTGAGAAGATTGGACAAATGCCAACTATGAACAGAGCATTAAAAGAAAAACAGAGAATGTCAACACCTTTTAGACATTACTGTTGTTAAATATACAAATTCATCATACATGTTCACTAAGACAAAAGAAATAATAGATACCTGTACAAAAACAGCACCCCTTTCATAAGCTAACCGGTTTACAAGCCTCTCTGTTCTTTCACTGCACAAGTTACATGTAAACTGTACAAGCAAACTTCTCCTTGGAAGATTTAAGTCAATACTAGCACCCTGCAAATGCAAAGCATGAGCATAATTGCATATCAATATCAAAGAACTAAAGAAAAAACAAATATTTGAGAGGAAGATCTCTCTACCAACAAGAGAAAGATATGATCAAGACAGTAAGTCCATAACAACTTATCAGAAAACATGTTGCCTTCAGAATATCATAATGGAGGAAACAAAAAGGTCCTCTTGTTATTTTAGATGAACTACATAACAAAGTGAGGAAATGAATTGAGACACTCCAACACATACAACAAAAACAGCCAAGCCTTAGTAGTGAAAATATTTGAGGTTACAAAACAAAGTTAAAACAAGATAACATTTTTGTAATTATTATTGAAAACATAAATTACAAACAAAATATAACAACAAATAGTCAAAATATTAACCTCAAGAGTCAGAAAAAAACAGAAACTGGAAACCATACAAATAACTCATTTTTTTCTTTTTTTTAGTTTAACTTATATGCACCTTTAGTGTAAACCAATTTTAACATACATTCAATAAGAATTCATCCCATAGCTAGATTATAATCAATATATTAATGCAGTAAAGTGATTAAATGTTATTGGATATCTATGTAACAAAGTTTTATACTTACAATGCATATAAATTAAATTCTTTTTTAATTTATAATAATAAAGCTTAAATATGTTTTTAATCTCTCAAATTTTAGGGTTTGTTTTTCTTAATCCCCAACTTAAAATTTGCATTTGTTAGTCCTTCAAATTGGCAAAATGCTTTTTTCAGTCCCTCTTGCCTGCTACAAATTGTATCTAAACCACCAAAATTCAGTCAGGAGGGATTAAAAAAGCATCTCATAAATTTAAGAGACTACAAAATGCAAATTTTAATTTGAAAGACTAAAATGGACATTCAAGGTACCAAAAACATTAAAGAGTTTAATGGTGATGCACACAGTGTCATGCAATCATAAATTACTCAGGTCGCATGACTTTTAATATAATTTTATAAAAGTCAACCCAAGACTTAAGCCTATTTGGACACACAACTTGTGCTTATGGGAGAATAAAATATGAAGAAAAAATAAAATTATCTTAAAATTGTCTTCTCTAATAACCAATTAGGAGAAGCTCTATCATATACTCTACGTGAAACTTCTATAAATTAAGTATTAGAGAAGACAATTTTAGCTTATGGAGAAACTAATTTCATTTTTTATTCATATTTTCTTCTCCAAAATTTTTCTATGGAGTAGTGTCCAAACGTACCCTTCTTATATATAGACACATAAGGATTATGATCGCAGGACGGTGTAAACCATGAAACTCAACATTTAAACCATAATAACGATAACAAAAAAATAACAATAAATAATCCACTAACCGCTTCAGAAACAGGTGTTTCTGATTCCGGGGCATTCCCAGACTCATCACCGACCAACCCATGTACTCGAAACACCCGACGGTGAAGCCTCGGTGATTTTACCACGGCTTCGCCAGAAAACTTAGACCTGGAAGAAAAACGTTAGTATCCAAAATGGAAAATTTAAAACTAAGGAGTGAAAAGAGAGAAAAGGGGCTGTGAATGGAAACCTAACCAGGAGAGGCTAATGGAAGGAGGAGGGTTGAAGCAGAGAGGGTGACTAGGTTTAGGGGTTTTGTGGGAGAGAGGAGGAAGGAACAGAGGGGCACACACTGCATTTGCCGCCATTGTTGGTAAGCGAGAGAGACTGAGTGCGAAAAATAGGTTTTTTATTTTTAGTTTAAAGGCACACATAATTAAACTAGTTTTTTTTTTTTTTCTGGAGAGCTAGTTTTAATTTTTTTTTTTATCACATCAGCACCTTTTATTTATATTATTTTCAAAATAATGTTATAGAAGTTATAAATGAGATTGTGATAGTTGAACCACGTAAAATTAATTTATATTATGAATGCAAATACATTATTTTAAACTCTTTTTTTTTTATATAGTTTGTGAAAAATAGATGATGCTGCGTAGGATGAGAACTGATGGAAAAAAAAAGGTAATTTTTTTATGGTTTAACTTATATTTAATATTTTTTTCTTATTAGAAGAATTTAAAGATAATGCATTAATAATATAAAATAATTTTATACAATTAGACAATTATGACACAATTATGTATTTAAGTTAACTTAAATGTCACTATATTTTATGTTTTAGTTTTTATTTAATTTAATCCTTCAAAGTCTCATTTTCTATTATTTAATACTTTTAAACAAATTAAACAAAAAAAAAACTAAATCATAAAAGAGAAAAGTTACATTTATTGTAACTTAAATACATAATTTTTTTAAAAATAATTATTGGCATAACTGATTAGTCCCTTAATTAAAGGCCAGAGTTCGATTTTCGGTTCAAAAAGTCCTCTTTGGAACTCACTAACATGGTTTAAGAACTATCTTTCTAGATGAAAATTAACATGTTCTCTTATGTCATTCTCTAGAAAATGTTATTCCAAAAACATGTCAATATGTTTATAGAAAGGCGATTCCAGAAACATGATAGTAGACTTCTAGAGAGGTTATTTAGAAAGTATAAAAACAAATTGTGTATTCTTATTCTATGATTTCAGAATGGAGATGCGTTTTACATCTCTTCATCGTTGGTTTTTTCGTTTGCATCTTCTTCTCTACATAAAGTTGGCAACTCTGGTGGTGGGTGGTGTTATTTGCGTGGAGCAATGGTGGTTGGGTGGATAGGTGGGGCGGGGCACGGTAGTAGTGTTGGGTGGAGAGGTAGTTTGGTATGTTTAGATCTTTTGAAAGGTGCATAAAGCAAAACCCCAGTTAGTATTTATGGCTCTTGAAACTCAAGTACAAGAGCACAAATCCAGACGAAAACTTCTGAGGTTCAATTGAGAATAAGCCCATAAAAAGAAAAGAAAAGAAAAAGCATATTCTCGAAGAAGAGTGTTGGAAAATAAGGTGGTGTTTGGCTTTGGGACATATTTTCTATTTTTATTTTCTGAAAATAATTTTTATTTTCATATTTTAAATATTAATTTTTTTTTATAAAAATGAAAATGAAATCATTGAAGAATAAAAATGTTTATAAAAGTAAAAATATTGAAAACATTATATCTTTAATTTCAATTTACAGTCTTTTTTAGAAAATATTTTTGCTAAAAATATTTTTAAAAATTAAAATAAATACATTTTGAATATGATTTTTTATTTTTTATAACAATAAAAATAAACAAAACAGTAAAATCAAACGAGATCTATGTATAGCTTGGAATAAAGAAAAGAAAATGATATATGGTTGGATTGTTGTGTATAAAAATGCCTATACCTTTTTAGACAAATTTTCACACTTACATGCAACTCACTAAAACTACAATATTCTAACATTGGATTAAATCTAAAACTGCATGTGGCTTTCAAAGCTCAAGGTATATAAGATCCAAAAGTGTGAGATAAAAACTATTTGTAAAGTGTGTGTTAAGACCATGCATACGCTTCAACAAATTATATTATGAAATCAGCCATATCCAATTCACAAAAGTATTTATTTATAACAAGATGTTTAATTACCAAAAGGAACCTCTCTAATAAATATACTAAAATGTGATTATGAGTTCTCTTTTGGAATTTGATATTCTTCTCATAGAATACAACAAATATCTTAGTTCAAGTGGAACAATCGTTATGATTCTTTATCAATTTTGTAGTTTTAATTTTCCTAGTCCCACTCTCATTCAATTGTATCATAAAAGTTCGCAATATGTTCTTGAATTCTCTCTATCACAAGTCACTTCACCTATAAATGAACCTTGGTTGGAATAATAAAAATCTTTCAAGTGGTTGACAATATTGTTCTCATTATTAAAATTCAACTACATCCCTTTTTCCTTGTACTAAAACCCATTTTCTAGACATGCTCTCTTGTACAAGCTTCCTCTTTTCCGTAAACTACTTGATCAAGAAAATTTCTTTGGACAAATCAATTTCAAGTGGTTGACATGCACTTTGCTCCATCAATCTCCTAAAAAAACACTATCACATTTTTTTCTTAAAATAAAATGTGAAAATAAGATAGTTCAGTTGCTGAAGAGAGAAGAGAATGAGAAAGAGGTGGTGCTGTCGTATGTTCGACTTCTTTTACTAACAACAGGAAAAGAAAAGAAACCTAATTTATTTTTTCAAATTTTAGTTTTTCTTTTTTACTAATGAAGTATGATGTTTTAATTGATTACTAAAGAATACGAAAGCAAACTTGATGAAACTGTACGCATGGAGTTCTTCAATTTGATTGGTAGTTGATTTTTATTTTAACTAGTCTATGTGAGATTATGTACACGTAATTGATTAAACTATATATCAATTGTGAACTTTTTACTTCGTACGAAATAGTAGCATCTATGATGCTCATATATTGATTTTCTTAACTATTTACAAAGATACTCAGCACAGGGTGGGTTAACGGGATGATCTACCCAAAAAAGAGTTAAAAACTATGAAAATTAAGATTGTCAAAAAAAAAAAAAACTATGAAAATTAACAAAATATAAATTTTAAAGAAAATAATTTTCTAATTAAAAATATTGGGTCTTAAATATACTAAAATAAAAAATAAAACTAAAATTCTACATTTTTTAAATTACTTAATTAAAAAATATCACTTGACCAATAGACTAAGACAATAAAGGTAATTGGCGGAGCACGCCGTCAAAAACAATTAAGTTCTCCAATAAATTTTGTAATATAGAGCTAACTCAGGTCATTTTGTCAAAGATACAATTCATCAAACACCTTGCATTTAATTCAAAATAAGGGGGAGTTTGTGTGATTTTCAGAAATTAAAGTAACAAAACAACTTTCTAAACAATAAACGAAAACAGAATCAAAGAGATGCAACTCAAGAACCATACTTATGGACAAATAATTATAGTTTTAACAAGGATAAGTCAAATTCATACTCATGAAATTCCCAACAATAAGAAATTTAAGGCAATCACTTTACATTCATTCGGAAAAATCCAGATTACTATCGCATTTCTAGTTTTCCCAAATTCAAGCACGTATCGTATTAAATCATAATCAATCGATTGTAATTGACCCAAATTCAGATTCTAATTCCCTAATCTAATCATTATCATACATTAAACAAGGAAATTGAAAATTAGAATAAGGGGGAAAAGGATTTTCATGAGCAAAATTCAAAATTGAGAATAAAGGAACTCATATTTATCCACAAGCACATGATTCTTAGGTTGCAAAGGGGATTTAGCCCTCCATGAAGATCCTTATGGTGGCTGCACGAAATTTTTTAAGGAGAAAGGGAAAAGAAGAGAAGAGAAGGGAGAAGAGAGAAAAGAGAGCAAAGGTGTAATTTTTATTCAATGTAGTGTTGTGTTGTGTTGTGTAAATTGTTGTCTTGCAAAAGGGAAAATGCTTAAAACAAAAAGTCAAAACAGTGGTCCTCCTCACAAGGTCTGAACCAACTAAATAAAAACTACTTTGACCAATTACAATTACCAAATGGTCCCTAGTTACAAACTAAAATGCGGAATTATTACAAGTGCAGGACTGTAACATTGAATCCTAAATTTGACCCCTTAACGTCCGAGTTAGTCAATCCTTGTAAGACACAAAATTGTAGATCTCCTCCTTAGCTTTCAAAAAAGACAAGAATCATCAAAATCGGAGACCTGTGTCAAAAGTTATGGTCTGCACAAGGGACAGTGTCAAAAGCATTAATACAATGTGACAAATAGCAATATTTGTAATTTTTGATACTTGGGCCCAAAATGACCAAATCTCACAAAACTCAGATAAAATGGTCAAAATGAGGTATAAAACATGTTTAGACTATGCTAAATGCAACTCTAGACTATACTAAAATACACTATATCAGTAATACATAGTGTTTACAATGTCAAACAATTATAACTTCCATTTATAATAGATCAATTGACTTTTATAAAATTATTTTAAAAGTCATATAAATGGAGAATTGTGACTATTAAAAATGTAAAACTATATTACAATGTTAGTGTAGCCTAACTTGCTTGGCCATTACATACATTGTCCATGTGGATTAAGAAAGTGGGTTAAATTAATGAACTAATCTCACAAGCTAATCCCATTTTATCACTCATCTTTCCTCTTTAAGTCTTTATTGTTAAATAATCTTTAATGTCTTACAATATTTATGAGCATAGTATAATCTTATATATAGTCAAATTTATATATAAATATGTGAATTAGTTTATTCGACACGCACTATTAAGCTTTTTTGTCTTTTAGATTTGAGGTTCAAAGATTATGTATTCTCTTAGTTAAGTTAGTCAGACCAATCTAAGTATGTGTATCTTCTTGGATTGGTTTGGTCATATGAATTTGTGCATTTGTCTTATTGGATTGAGTCGAATGAGGTTCACTTCTTAAGTCATGTTAGACTCATTATAAAAAAAGCAAATATAAAAAATTTAGCCTAATAAGACAAAGAATTAGTGACACCATCACATCAAAATTAGCATAGTGAATCTTTTGAAGATAAAGTGGATTTTAGGCCCGATAGTATATAAAAACCTCATTCAAAGGATGAATTATGTTAGAATAATCTTAATATTCTACGGCAGGAAACATCGCACTAAACCTCCCATTAGTGTTATATTCAAATTATGATGTTAATTACTTATTTATTTATCCAGAAAAAGAAATTTTATGTAAGAAGTTTGAAGATGAGACAAGATTAGACACAAAGTAGTTAAGTATTATACTCCAATATCGCTATTTGGTAAGGATATATATCATAGAGATATGTCATCAAAGGATATATATATATATTTGAAATGTTCGTACATTTGGTATATATGAATTGTAGGGTTTGTAGCTGGTGACCTTTTCTTTTGTATTTCTAGTGGAATTTATACTTGCCTTTGTTGCTGCTATACTAGTACGTAGGAACCAAGTGTTGTAGTATTTTCTTGATTTGCTTCCTTTAAATGCTATATGATATGTCTAGAATGTGTATTGGTGAAAATGCCATTTTATTTGAATACGATCGAATATATGCACTTTGGATTAGACAAGAAAAAAGCACCGAGAAAATTGATCACATAATGTCTTTTCTTGCTGGTTGTACATGTTTGGGAGAAAAAAAAATAAAAATTTCTTCCTTTTTTTTTGGTGTAATAGGTTTTTAATCTTTTTAGTTTATTATTAATGCATGTTATTTGTTAGTCTAAGAAGGAACAATCATGTGCTTTGGAACAGCAAGAAGTAATGTTTAACGAACAATTCAAGAGTAATTAATTAATACTTCCTCCGTTCCAAAACAATCGTTTTTCTAACTTTTTACTTTTGTTTCAAAACAATAGTTTTTTTAACTATTTTTTTTTAATAATATCCGTAAATGTAAACAAGAAGATAAATAAATATTTGCATTGGAAAAAGACACATGTTATAGAAATTAGGGATGTAAATGAGACTAATCAGTCGAGTCAAGTATTAGAATAATAAATTTTGTTTTTGAAAAAAATAAGTGATTTAAACTTGACTTAATTATGTAATAGAGTTTAATGAAAAGCTTGAGTTTGGTTTTTTTTTTTTTTTTTAAATTAAAGTTTGAACTTGGCTTGTTTAACTCATTTATAACTTAATCATATTTTAATTTGTAAAAAAAATTAAAATCATTTTTTAACATTATCAATGTAATGCTTTAGTTATATGTATGAAATATATGAATATATATAAATTAGTTATTCACGATTTATGAAATACATAAGAACACACTAGAAATGGGGGTGTCTTATTGGATATATATTAGTTTAAATTAGTAAATATATCATTACAAGACAAAGCTTTGAAAACATTTTCAAAAGAGTACAGGCAAGATAAATATATGTAATCACAAGACAGCAAATGAGAACTTGTTTTTATACTAGTTCACTCAACTTGAGTTACGTCTAGTTCTTCTTTAACAACTGTTAAAGAATTCCACTATAATCAATTGATTACAAAACAAGTATTTTTCACTATCACTTCTAGCTACAAATATTATCTATGTCATTATTGGCTACAAGTATTCTAAATCACTTCTAGTTACAAGTATTCTAAATCACTTTTGGTTATCAGTATGAATCTCCCCTTAAGATTATATTCCCAAGTATTCTTTTATCACTAAGTCACTCTTAGCTTTCTATACAAATATGTATAAGATTCAAATAACTTTCAAAGAGAGGATAAGAACGAGTGTTGAATCTATGTGAGCTTGTAGATGATGGGTATTCTTTTTTTTTTCAGCTCGTGTCTCTCACTAGGTTTTTCTCAAAGTGTTTTGCTTACTATATAAATTGCTTTGAATGAGTTTGTTATTGTTCATCATCCTTCTCGTTGCATGGAAGCTTCCTTATATAGTAAGCTTCATGGATTTGAACATTGGAGAAGGCCTGTTTCCGTTGTCTCACAGAAGAGTGTTAAGGTAGCTTTGACTATGCTTGATGTGATAAGAGCAGGATTTGTTTCTGTCAAGTTGGCTTTTAGTTTAAGGTGTGCATCCCAATGCTAATTAGTCTTTTGGCTTTACGTACACACTTCACGTAATTTGAGACAAGCAAGCAATACGAGGAATAAAAGAAAGTAAGATCAATGAGTATCTCCCTTTTTTTCTATAACAACAATGTCTTTATTTGTGTAAGAAATTAATTATAAAACACATATTCCTTAGCACATATGACAAATCATATTCTGTTCCTACACAAATAATGTTTGGCTTAACAGACATAGCCTAGTCTTAATTAAGTATAATCTGTTTGTTTAATTCAAAATTTGAATTTTATTTGTTTAATTAAACAAACGAGTTTGATCATACATTTAATGAGTTAACTTTTAATGAGTCAACTTTGAGTAGTTTACCAATATCTTGGTTCATTTACATCCCTAATAAAAAAATAAAAATAAATTGGTGAACGATAGAACTGTATTTGTTATTGATGGACAGTTAGATAATTAATTATAAGAATTGTAGTCGAGAAATTAAGAATATTTTTTATCTAAATTAATTTATATTAAATTAAATGTTTCTCAATAAATGTGCATAATCTTAAAAGATCATTATTTTCAAACGGAGAGGGTAGTTGAGATTCGATAAAGGAGAAGAACATTTTGGATAGAAAAATTGACAATTTTAAGAAGGAGGTTTGCTTCTATTTGAGCCTTTAATTTGTTGTATATTTCAATGCTATACATATGAATTATAAAACATTTTTTATTGTTTTCAAAATTAAAATTAAGATAAAAGTGTTTTAAAATCAATCAAAACCCAACTCAACCATTTCACCTGAACACATTTTTTTTCTTCTAAATTCTGAATTTTAAAACTAAAATCTGGAAACTCACAAGCACTTCGAACGTGGCTTTAAGATGACTTTAATTTCTTATAAGCCGTGGCTTTAAGATGATTAGAATATCAATTGTGGTTAGAATGTACATGTCCATAATCAATAATGTAAGAAACCCAAGCTTTAATGATACAAAATTAAAATAGTATTCAATACATATATTGATCATAAAGTTAAATACTCACATTTCACATAAGAGTGAGGAATATCGAAAAACATAATTAATTAAGAGAAATGTGTAATTCAAGATGACCCAAGCATATAAAAATGCTATAAGAGATATGATAATAATTAAAGTGATATCATCTTATACATATATCTCCTAATCTCACTAACCAATACATCAAAATATTTGAGCACAAATTGGGGGATTCCGGTGAGAATGGTGTCGTGATTTGAGCACCATATATATATATATATATAATATTTTTGCAGAGAAAAAAAACAAAAACATCAAATGCCTACCTTACAATGACGCACATGAAACTGCCTCAAGCTCAACTTTCTTCTGGCCATAAACTCTTGAGGAAGTTTATAACATAGATATGTTAAGTAATCAGTGAAATGTTCGTAAAACACTCTCCAACATACTTTTTCTTTTTCTGATTTGTTAAAATTTAACTAAAATCATAAAATTTGGTTGATATTTAATGACTTTTTCTTTTAATTTTGTAATTTTTAATAAAAGTGTTAATGATATCGGCAACAATTCTCTCACCATCTTCCTCCAAGAAATTAAATCTAACTATCATATCTATAAGTGTGCAATTTTGTCTCTTAGCATCTCTATTACGCTGAAGAGTATCGGACTTAGTGTATTGAGCTTCAATTCCACATTCATCTACAAATCTAGCAATCAATCCAAGAGTGACTTATATTTAAAATGGAATGCTAAAATTATTCTCGCAAAACAATATCGGTAAAAAAAATTTCAAAATCATAAATTTTGATGAACTTCGTGTTATATTTAATGATTCGGTATTTTGAATTAATCATTTTTCAATAAATTTCAATGAATAACGAAAAGAGTACCTATAAGTGTCTTTGATGTATATAGGTTCATTTTAACATTTTATTTAAACGAGTTACTTATCAGTTATCATGCACGATTGTACTGCTATTTTTATTTTTGCCTCCACATTGTAAATTTGAGGGTGATTTTTTTCGATGAGGCCTGAGGGAGAGAATGATGTAGGAGTGTGGGACAAATATGGGCTAAAACGAGTTCAAGCTCTGAAAGAGGATGCCAAATAACAAGAACAACTCCATATAGGGTTCAAATTAAAATGAAAAAATCACTTAAAATATTACAAGATATATCAACATGACAACATTTTCGCCAATGACCCCGCCCAGTTTCTCGTATCAAAGACCTATGGATGTGAAGATTATTAATTTATTATTAGATGAAAATTTGATTTTTTTTTTCAATTTCTTAACCTTGAAATTGAATCAGTTTGTTTAAACTAATCTAATAAATAAACACTTATTTTAATAAAATAATTATTTATCTATTTTTTTAATGTGTTTGTCTAATTTGTTTTTACTTAAAATAAATAATTTTTTACTCATTTAAAAAATTCAAATTCTATACTAATTTATTTAAATTTATTTGATGAAATAAATATTTATTTTAATAAAATAAATAATTATCTATTTATGTAATATTTATCTAAACTATTTTTATTTATTTAAAAAATAAATCATATTTATTTATAAAATAATAATTTAATAATTACTTATTTTATAAATACGTATTTTAATTTTAAATCAACCTATATTATGTTCTTGAATCAACGAATTGAAACCCTTGTTTTGTCCCATCATATACGTTGCATCACATTATTAATCCCCACTTTGCACAATTATTAACCTCTTTTATTATTTTATAATTGTAGTAACATGTGACTAGCTAGGGTTTTTGACTTCTCAAAAGACTCCAAATTATTTTCACAAAATTCAGGTGATTTTTTTTTAGTAATTACCGTCATTATTTTCACAAAATTCGCTATACCCACTAAATAAATGGGTACTTAGTTACACTTAAAGAGAACCCCATGAATATTAATGTATGAGAAATGTTAAGGACAAATTGATCTCTAAGACTATAACTGACAACATTGCATAAATATTCATGTATGAGAAGTGTGAGGGACACATTGATCTCTAACACAAACTTTCTAATTTGGTTAAATTTTATTAAAAATTATAAATTTAAGAAAAAATATTAAATAAGATGTGATATCCTGGAAAAATTTTAAATCTCAACTAACAGGTTCCTAACATTTCTAATTAAATTTTAAAACATTGAATTTTTTTTAGGCTAAAAAACCAAATAACAACATATATATGGTGCCTCGAGTATAATTCAATTTACAACTTTCACCAGACCAAGTGTCTAATGAGTCAGTTTCTGTTGCTATCTAAAAGACACTTTTATGTAAAGCCAAAGTTTAAGTATGCCAAAGTTGTGAATGCAATCACCCTACAATTGCTCTTAGCTTTTCATGCATAAAGTTATTTTTATTTTAATAATTAATAGACGATCGATATGGAAGAGATAATGAAACATTGATTGAGTTTCAGTCAAAAAGATTATCGTGGACTGGTTTGGTGTCAACAATTAAGTACAAAGCAATTCCTCCGCAATATTCAAAAGATATGATGCTATAGAAAGGTTAATCAGCTACACGTTTGAGAAGATGATAGATATGACCCCAACTTGAAAGTTGAAACCAAATCATATAAATTAAAGGGTTAATTATGTTTTTATTTCTTAAATTTTTGGAATTTTATTTTTTAGTTTTTAAATATTTGTTTTGTTTCACATATCAAATTTTTTAAACTTTTTCCTAATATGATTTTTGGTCATAAACATTTGTTTAACTGTTCAAAATACTTAAACTTTTTTAAAAATTTGGTTTATAATCCTTAAAAAAAATTTGAACCTTATTTTTTTTTATTTAATAGATTTTCAGGAACTAAAAACTAAATTTTTAAAAAATTGAAGGATAAAAACCTTAACAAGAAATTTTTTTTAGGAAATTTCATTAGTAAAACAAAATTAGAAATCAAAATTCTTAATAGGAAAAGGTTTAGAGACTTTGACCAATTAAACAAAAATTTAGGGACTAAAAATAAAAAATATCCAAAAGTTTAAGAAATAAAAAATAGTTAATCCATCCATCCACACACATACATACATACACATACCTGTCCTAGAATATATATATATATATATATATTATATTATGATCAAGAGCAAAATGTATAAACGTGTGAAACATGCAATTTCAAATTTAGTTAGATAACATGTGACATAGTATGATCAAGTCCACGATGTTATAATTTGGAAGACGTGACCTAAATTAAAGGTGAGAAGATTTGAGAGAAAAAAAATGACGTGTTTAACATAGGAAAGTCGCATGGAAACGATTTATCATAATCAAGATTTTCTTTTATCATATACAAATTGATAAAGTAATTAAAAACCATGCAGGTCATGGCATTCTGCTCTTCATGAAGTAACATTTAATTTGCTTATATTTATTGGGAAGAAAATCTAATTCAAATATGATGATTTGGAGGCTGAGAGAGTTGAATCTACTGAAACATATAATTCTGATATTCTCAATAAAAAGTTCTTGATAGTGGACAACAACTTTACGATTGTGCCATTGGCAATACATTATTTGATTGAGCCCTTTAAAAATTGGCGTTACTTGCACCGCTTTATTACGTTAGGCTGTGTTCGGTAGAGTGGAGATAAATAAAGTTGATGAAAATAGTGAGAGATAATTTAAAAAAAAATTAGAAATAATATTAAATGTTAGGTTATTGGTTTTAAGAGAAATAGATAAGAAATAATAATGTAAAGATATTTGGTGTAACTAAATGAGAGAAGAGATAATTCTTCAGTTTATTTAAAATTATATTAAATGTTTATAAAATAAGTAATAATAATTAAATATTTTATAAATTAATAAGATTTATTTATTTAAATAAGTAAAAAATAACTTATTTTAAATACAAATAATTTAGATAAATATATTAAAAATATAAATAATTATTTATTTTATTAAAATAAATAATTATTTTACCAAATAAATTTTAATATTTTATTACTGAGTACAATATGACATTTCTATCTTTGTCATGGGTTCTCTCAAAGACCTAGGTCGTTAGAGCTCTGTGATAGCGTAGGTCATTCAAAAGAAAAAGTTAATAAAATGCTAAAAATGACTTTTAAAACATCTTAGAAAGATACAAAAATTATTTCACCAATGGAGAGAGTCAAATTTTATTATGGGACCCACACCAATTAATTTTATTTATCTTATTAATCTTTGGAATCAAATGTTTGTGCACGATTCCATTCTTGTATTTTTATTTTCGTGGCTCCTTCCAAGCAAATATGACATAAGTGGACACGCAGAAAATCCTCAAAAGAATCAGATTATTGGCTCCAATGAAAGAAAAAAAAATTATTTTTTTATAATTTAACTTCATAGTTAAGTTTCATATTTTTTTTTAAAGAACTTTTATAAATTAACTATTAAAAAAGATAATTTTAATTTATAAAAAATTAATTTTATTTTTCTACATGTTTTATTCTCCTAAAGTCCTTATAGAAAAATTTACCAATAAACTACCCTTAAAAGTATAATTATGTGCATTTTCTTCTAAAAAATTTGATTCTCCCTTACCCCAAGTAGAAAATGTGAAAAATCTCTCCATTTTCTTATTATTGTTAGACAATCCAAGAATGAATCTTCTTTCATTTCATAATTGTTGTGCGTTGTAACTTAAAGTAAAAAAGACAAAAAAGATATTATCGACCTATTTAAAATGTCTCATTATTATGATAAGAATCATGATCATATCATCCTAGAGCTTTGAGTCATGACTTGGAAGAGTGTTTGAGCATCTCTACTTCAGTTTCCTTCATTTCTTAACCATTGTAACCACTTTCTCTTCTTAATTACATGTTTCTAGCTAGTTTACCCATTGTTGAGAGGATTGGTGTACTAGGTTACTTTCATGCAATTATTTTTATATCTATTCAATGTCTTATTTGGTGTTATTACCCCTTCCTTTATTTATTGTTTGTTGTATGGTTAGGCCTACCATATTTGCATGTGTTTAAGCTTTAAATGTCATTAAAAATTGCTTTTCATCTAAGAACGGTAAATGGTATCTAATGCAGGTTATTTCTATATATAGGATAACATCTATTAGCCTTTTTAGACCTCTAATCTTGCATCAAGTTGGTTGACTATAAGTTTGCTAAGATATTAGGAGTTAAGTCAAGTAACTTATTGCTTTTTTGATTTGGAGTTTTTCTTTTGAGTTTTCGTTTTTAAGGTTAAGAAATTGAGGGTTTTCTTTACCATATTGGTTAGAATTTGCAAATCTGGTGAAATAGCTGTAAAATTGGTAGGTATAAAGTCCATGTGTTGAGAGTTGGAGATTACGAGATTGATTATGATTTTTTTTTAATTATTATTTCTTTGCAGTAGTTTCTATGATTAAAACTCCCCATAATAAAATAATAACAAATTTAGTGACACATTATCACGTTAAAATAGACAAAAATGATCAAAATGTTGGATGGAAAAAAAGAATGATAACAATAACATATCATAAAAAAATTTAGGAATCAAAATTATAAATCTCAAAATAATTAATGAAAAATAAAAAACATATTTTATCCGATAAAGAAAATTCAGAATTATTTAGTGACAAAAAAGTCATAAATCATATATATTATTACTAAATTAGAATAAATTAAATAAAAAATAAAAATAATACCCCTGATTATATAAAATTATTTTATACCGTTAATCAATTCTAACATTTTATTTACGTAAGTTAATTGATTGACATTTACGTGTATTATCATTAAACTCAACTAAATATGTATGTCTCCTTTTTTTTATTTTCTCCTCTTTTTTTTTTTTTTTTCCCGCATATATACGGTTCTTGCACTTATTAACTTAAGGAAAGTATTTTATAAAGACAAAACCATGTACAGCAAGTCCGATGATGATGATGTAAATCAATCAACAGACAGAATAAAATCTTGAGTTGGCCTTCTTAGAGCAAATTTGATACAAGATCTCATCGTGCCTAGCTAAAAAAGCATTAGCATATTAAAATAATTAGCTTAATTAGATATGTTCGGAATATAAATTTATGAAACATAATTAGGATCATCTCGTCCGATGTATTATTCGTTTTGTTGTTTAATGAATTTTACAATTTTGTTCTTAAAAGACATTTAGAAATATGATGATCTCACGATTCCTTATAAAAAAATGTATCGATAAATTAAGAGAGGAGATTATAAAGATGGTAGATAAACTCTCATTAACTTTAACTTAAGCGATGTAGGATTATTTAGCATCACCGGAACGATATATTTTGAAATGTACTTATGCTTTTACTTTGAAGGCTTGAAGCTTGAGCACTTACATTGCGAAAACATAGCATAGACAAATTGAATTGCGGCGTGTCCATGAAAAAATTCGTACGTGCACGGAACAATTACGATGCATGATCACGAATGCATTTTATGAGGATATAGATGGTTGCTTATATATTGTCACAACTACGTGTTAAATTTCCATGCTTATCGTGTCTTTATATATAACATGTGAGAATCAAAGTGGGAACATCCTAAATCTTAAAAAGGAAATGAGTTAGGATATGTTTGTATACCTGGCTCTAAAATAACTTTTTTAGGAAAAGAAAATATAAAAAAAAAATCAAATTCATTTTTCTAAATATTACAATTATTCTAAAAGTTTCATATCCAATATTTGTTAAAAGAAGATATAGGAAAGTGTTTCTACCATTAATTATTAAAAAAATAACTTTAACTTATAAAAAAGTTAATTTTTTTTAAAAAATACTTATAAAGTAATATGTTCAACCAGCGTACCTTATTGTTGTCACTCAAAGATGAGGCTATAGATTATCCATGTGTGCGAAATCAATGATATTGTGATCACGAGCAGCACACGAATAGGTTAATTGATTGGCATGAAGGGATTAGAGAAATTGAACTAACACTTTAAAGTATATATTAGATGGTTAAGATTAAAACACTCATTTAAAAATTAATATACAAACATCTATCTCATTTGATCTCTTTGCTTTTAGTTTAAAAAATTTATCAAATATTTAAAAGATTTATTTACCACGTCCTAAACTATCTAAGACTTGCATGCATAACTATGTCGTTTTCACCAACATGATCACCATCATCGTTTTTACCACCATCACCGTCAAAAGTTGTTATCATCGTTATGACCATCGTCACTACCATCAACATGGTCACCACCGTCAGCACCATCGTCACCACCATAATCATGGTTATCGGCAATGGTGGTGATGACAACAATAAAAACGATGATAATGATTGTGACAGTAACAACAAAGATGATGACCATGATTGTAACGATGACGAACATCCTAGTGATGGAAACAACTTTTCATAAAGATAATGATAAGTATTTGATATTTTAATATGTAATAAAATAAATATTTTAAATATTTAGTAAATCTTTAAAAGATTTCAATCTGATCTGTGAGGTATATGTTAAATTTTAAATTTAAGGGTGGAAATTCTCATTCATAATATAATATAATATATATATATATATATATATATATATATATATATATATATATATATATATAAATAAAGAAAGTTATCTAAATAGCCTTAATCTAAAAGGAGAGGGTGTAGTTATTGAAATTAATTAGAAAGAATGACAATATGATTTATATATTTCGCAGGAGAGCAAGGTATATATAACTTATTCCTTTAACTTGTTGTTTTAAATACACAAATCGATTACAAACTTGTTTGTGCCAATCAGATTAAACATAAGAAGAAGAAATTAAAGCTCCTTTAATTTTGATTTAGCTTTTTTGTAGTAGTGTACTCTCTTTCTCTCATATCAGTGTGTATTAATTGCAGGTGATATTAGGGTCTAACTTCATACAAATATGCACGTGTTAAGAGAATTTTCGTACTCTTATTAAAGTCTATAATATATATGATGAACTGAATATATTTTCCACTTTGTTTTTCGAGATTACGTTGTTGTTTCATTAACTGCATTGGAATTTTATGTCAAATTATCAATCAAGTCTGTGAGCTTCCTGTGTAAAAGAATATATATTTGTTGGCCAATAAAAGTTTGGTGGAAAGATAGTGGTTTTTCGTTTTTTTGTTTTTCAAAATATTTAAAAAAAAAAAAGTTTGAAAACTGAAAATAAATATTTGATGTTTTTAGCATTTTTACATTTATAAATATCTTCATCCTTCAATAATTTCGTTTTAACTCTTATAAACAAGTTTTTCATATTTAAATTGTGAAAATGAAAACTTTAAAAAAAAAATGAAATTCAAAAATAAAAAAATCTCATAAAACTAAACACAACATTAATCTGTGTCCTTCAAAACGACCTATAAAAACTCTAAAAAGTATTTTCTGAGTTGGTGCTTTGAATTGGCTTAGGAATACATGCCCTTAACAAGGAAGTGACACTTCTAGCTTAAGATATTGAATATTAAATATAAATAATATCTTAAGCAGAATAAATATAATTTTATATATATTGGGACAGTGCATGGAATCACAATTCCATTCAGCTACTACCTTTTGGTTTTTCTTATCCTACTTGAATGTTTGTTCATTCTGCATTTGTTACGTACACAGAATATTTGGTGATTACACACGATTGAGGTGTCTTAAGATGTTTCAATTAAAGTAGGAGAGAGATCACAGCAACAAAGAAGAGCAAAATCAATGGTAAAGAAAAAGCTACACCACCTTTATCTTTTTTAACACCACCCCTGTTTTATTTCACACCATTCGTTACTTCACATGTTAAAAGAGTCAGGCACAGGGACGGATCTAGGAATCTGGACAGGGAGGGGTTAGAATTTTTTTTACAAAAAATTGATAATAATTTTTTTTAAAAAAAATATTTAATATAAAATTTATTAAAAAAAATAAAAAATGAATATAAATTTTTACAATTTTTTTAAAAATTGAAAATAAAATCTACAATAATGTGATGTAAGAGTAAAATAGTAAAGTAAAATTTATAAGATTTAAAAAAATATAATGAAACTAAATATTTATTAGGTATAAAATTAAGATATCATCTACTAATTAAAAAAATTATTAATTTAAAAATTTATTTTTTTAAAAATTTATTTTTAATATTTATTTTATTTTTTATATATATATGAAAAAAAAAAAAGGGGAAGGGGGAGGGGGGGGGGCTGAAGCCCCTGCTTGCCCCCCCTAAAATCCGTCACTGGTTAGGCAGAGAGCATTTCATTTTATTAACACATGGACATTTTTTATTTGGTTTGTTTTGAATAATATTGTCATATCAAAGTATCAAGCAATGTTAATTATATGTCTGTTGTGCTGACCAAAACGTGAATATCATCAGTGTTTTATCATTCTTGAATGGTCTAGAATATCACAATGCACGTGCGGTCTAATCCAATTTATTTATATATAATGAGTTTCATTGTATTAATAATATACATATACACAAAATATTAATTAGTTAAATAATTTGAGAATGCATCATTGTATGTAATTTCGTGTAAACATTTTCTTTTACTCAATATTAAATTCTTTGAAGATTTAGTGAAGAATAAAATTATGCATAAATAAATGTGACTTTTTCTTTTCTTTTTTTGTGTCTAATGAAAGCGATGGAAATTAAATTTAAGTGGTCATGCATATTATTCAAACTCTCTAATACGTAGTAAGTTGAACTTAAACTCAAGCCCGTCTTTAACCTTAATATACATTCTAGTCCACCAGTTCGATTTGTTACCCAAATTTTTAAAAAAATCAATTTAGTTTCTAAATTATTTAAAATTCATTAATTTGATAATTTTTTTGTTAATTTTTTCTATTTACATCATCTCTTTTACTAAGTATATACCTCTCATGAGAAAAATGACCAAATTAAAGCATTTAAAATATTTAAGCATCAAATTGAAACTTTTTAAAATATAACTTATTATAATTTGAGGACTAAAATGTGTATTAAGAAAAAAAAAATAAGTATGATTTACATCTCATTAAATATAATTTTTATTTTTATTTCTTATAAAAAAAATTGATTAGTTTTAATCTTTATAATATCCATTCTCATTTGTTTTAGTCTGTATTGAAAATTAGGTAAAATAAAAAGAAAATATGGGTAGACCAGTGATAATGTAATACAATTTTTCTTTTATTTATATAACTTTTAAAATAATTTTATAAAAGTCATTTCACTTAACATATATGTATGTGCATGATTATACAAAACTGTAAAATTTATTACAATTTCAATACATGTTATCCTTATTCTCGTGAGTTAATTAATTAAAAGCAGTATTTTAAAGGTATGTAAAACCAAAAGTATTATATTTGTAGGAATGAAGAACATGTGGTTAAAGGCAAGTTCAGAGCACACACCTAACTAGTGCAGAAGTCAAAAGAGTTTTTCTTACATAGACTAAAATTAAAAGGCGGTGGTCATATTTGTAGGAAGCTTTAAAAAACTTAGTATATTTATACGAGAACAAGGATAGTACATTTATCATCTAATATTATCAGACAAACTTCATTTATGTAGATTAAATGACAAGCAAATAATAAATTCTATTAATGTAACATACATAACAAATTGATTTTATTTCATCCTTGAAAAGTTGAATCCATATAGGGTGGGTGAACTAATATTATGCAAAGTAGCATAGATTTTCGAAGTTGTGTATAGATAGATATACACGTACGGTAAAATTCTTATCTTTAAGCCAATCTTTAAAGTCTTTTGGTGGCACTATATAAAGTGTCAAAGTATATATAATTAAGATCCTTGATCATATATATATATATACCAAAATACGTGGCAACCATTTCTTATTGTCTCTATAATTATATATATAGTCCTGGATTTACTATTTTTTTAATACTAGTTTGGAGAAGACAAAGGAATTAGAATAAACTAATTAAATCCAAAATGCTAGATGCCCTAATAGTCATCTAAATGCTCAAAATCTTCAAAAGGTGATTCGGATTCTTTGTTAAGCACGAAATAAAATAATAAAAATAAAAAAAGTTTATTCTTCAACCTAGTATGCGACAGGAACAACTCTAATTTTTGGAGCCTCCTTGGTGTTTTACAATAATGCTTTTCCTAAACACAAGGAACATTCTGGCTCGTAAATATAAGCTTTACATAGTTTACCCTAATTTTATGCATAGTTTTTGGATGTGTTGACGGCGAAAATTCGTTATTAAGAATCCATTATATATCTTGATCTATAACGTGTATTGAAACAATAACCTATTCCCTTGAAATGGACACAATATTTTTATAAGGGCACGTTTGTTTCACATACTATTTTTAAAATCGTACTTTATATATTATATGTTGGACCAACCTGCATTAATTCCAAACCTTAAAACTGCTTCTGAGCTGAGTTGAGTCTAAAACAAATTATAATATTATACACTTGGTTTATTATTGAGTTAGATATGTAATCATATTTTGATGAAAAAACTTACATTACCTTCACCATTTGTTTTTAGCTTTCATCTTTTATAGAACCACGAGCTCATAAGAATCCTTTAGACCGTTTTGTTCTATCTATATATCTCTCAACTTTGGAATTGCTATGATTTTAATTATTTTTTTTATGGTTCTCAACACGCCAAGCGAGTCAAAATCTTTACAAGCACAAATGAATTAGTTATGAACTGGTACATACCACGTGCTCAATTAACGACTTTTCTAAGTTCAAGCAAAAACAAAATCTCTGTTTAGATTAAAGTTTACAAAATTAAGTTTGGATAAAAATATATTTTAAATTTAAGTTAAGTAAAAATAAGTTTAATGTAATATAATTTATGTTCGGATATTACTTTTTATTAAAATTATACTGATAAAATGAATTTTGTTTAAAAATCTAATAAAAAGTAGTGTTACTTTGTAATTTTGTAATTCTAAAGTAGATATATAAATTAAAAGTATTTTTCAAAAAACAGTATCAAATTATTGCTTCGGATTCAAATTAGGATTTGCTCCGAACGCAAGTTACAAAAATAATTTTAGAAACATTCAAAACAGCATAATAAACTGAATTTAAGACTCAAAATATATACTTTTAAGATATCTAAACGGGTATTCAAACACAACATTAGCTATCATTATCCATCAATGGACTTATAAAGAGATTAAATTAAATTAACCCGACATAAGGTAGCTAATATATAATCTAGTTATATTTCACGTTAAACGTCAACATCAACCATAGTCATTTATGCATTCTCTTTGGAATTAATTCAATGGTTTCTAACATCTGTAGGGGAATCCGAACCTCAGGGTAGGCATTAATTATTTGAACATGCACTAAGGGAAATATTATATATAACCCATTGTCATGTCACATGCAAAGAATACAGCATATACTTGCTATTAAACCCTCATGGTGGCAAATAATGTAGTGTTGTTGTGCAAATTTAAAGTCATGTATATATATATATAAGGTAGAACCTTTGTAGCATCTATGAAATGAGTATATGCCCAGGTACTGAAGCATCAACATGCATGTCTTGTCTGCATGATGGATAATGAAATGATAGCTACTTAACTTCATATCTTATCCACGTCAAATAAGAGACAACGTGGAAAATTTTGTATAAATTAACAACTAATTAGAAAATTTGATTGCATTCACATATGTAGATGTATAAGTACTTTTTTCTTTTTGTGAGGCCCACAGATATTCTCAGACAAAAGATGATTTTTCTGGATTTGGGTTAAACTTGTAGGTGGCAAACTCTGGTTTAAAGTATTTAACTCAATTATATGTCCATGATTCGAAGTCTACTAATTAAGTTACAACAATTTTATGTACAAATACTTTTAATTAAATCTGGATGAAATTTAAAATATAGATTAAAAAAATATAATTATGAAGTGCTTAATATATCACACTACAAGAAAATTATAAATTAGCAAGGAAAATTAACAAAGACAAATTTCATTGTTAATCACTCAGCTAATTAAATAATTATATTGGCTAGCAACTCACTCTTTTTTATTAAATAGGACGTTAGAGTAACACAATTTTATCATTTTTAATAGATTTTAATTTAATTAAATGAAAGTGTATGTTTAAACGAGTGTGTTTTTAGTATTTTTTTTTTCTCATTATCCTAGCATTTTTCTTTTAATATATAGGGAGCTCCCTCACAAACTTGTAAATTTAAATTATTTACTTTAGGATGACATTTATTTATTCTTTCTATAAATTAACACTATAAATACTTAATTAACATAGACTAATATTTAATTCTTATTTAATATTTTTCATTCACACATAAATGTTATCAAAATTATGAAGAATATATGTATATATAATTACTTAGAATAATTCAAGTTAATTTAAAGATTAAAAGAAGAAAAGCTAAGAACAGTGTAATTGATGCAATCACTCTTAATAAAATGGGCTCAAAATTATATTAATATATATATTTAAATGTGAATTAATTAATAGGATATTCCTCAGATAATTTTTTCTTTCTTGAGAGTTCTCGTTTATTTGAACCATAATCAGGAGAATCATATTCTAAGAATTTTCTACTATAACGCAATATATTCATGTTTGAATTCAGTCAGTACACCTAACCTAATACAGAAATTATTGTTTTGAGAAAAAAAAAAAACCTCACAGATACATAATGAAGGAAAAGGGTGCATAATTCAGTATATGGCATCCTATTCCAAATTACTCTGCACGATTTATTCACTAGGTGACGAAGTATAGGTCATGGAAGCATCGAATATTATATCTGTGACAATTCATTGAATTGCTGGAAGTCATAAATTAATATAATCTTCTCTCACACTTTGATTTATTTAGTAGATAATTCAAAAACGAATCTGAGTCGAAGAGATTTGTCAATATCAAGTTTACATGAAGATGTTGAAATAAATGGACTAAAATAGTTATTTAAGTTCACTTATGTCTGGTATAATTAATTTGGTCTTCCATGAAACCATGAATATTGTCTCCATTACCCAAATATTGTTTTAATAATGTGGTTTGGATTTATTTGGTCATAATAATTACTTAAAATACCTAATATGAAAAATCGTTTTAATTGTGTTTATCTTTAATCCATTTTAATTGTGACAGAAAATAGTAATGTCGAAGCCTCATGGGATAGAAATATCGAGGAATATGACTGATTACCTTTAGTGGGTTTTCTCCTCTCAATTACGTTTTTTCTATCTACAAGACTCGAACTCGAGATTTTACTTAAGAGGACCAAGTCTAGTAATCATTCAGATCAACGATTTATTAATTGAAACAGAGTATACAAGTGAAAACAATCCTTATCTTATCTTATGTTTGTAAAACCATCTTAATTGCGTTAATCAAGTCCACCTTAACCATTAGTGATGGATGCATTTGCAACGCTATGGGGGACAATAATTGTCCCCATAAGTATTTTTTTTTTAACTTAAAACGTCTTTAATGAAAATAAAATAAATTTTCCCCCATAAAGAAATAGTAGTTGCCCCATAAGTAATTATTTTTTTTCAAAATCAAGATAAAAAGTTATAAAAGTTAAAATAGAATAAATTGATATGTGCGTAAGGTAATTACAATTTATAAAAGCTTAAGTATTATGGTAAAAAATCATGAGATTATGTAGTAATTAAAAATTAAAAAAAAAATTCCTATGAAAATTTTATGAATTATTTTCTTGTTCCTGTTAAACAATTTTTTTGAATTCGTCACTATTAATTGTGTCGAGTAGCAATGGGTAAAGGGGTGTGTGTTGATCAAAGTCCCTTATCAAGTAGAGATTGTGCTATGATAGAGTATATAACTAAAAGATAATCCTCCCCTTATAAATCGATTTCTTATTATCGAGCAAGACTCAAACCTAAATTGTAACAAAAACATTGAAATTTTAACTAAGACAATTTATTTTAACTAAACCCTTGTGATATGGGAGCTTGTGATATGGGAGTTGATCACAAGCTAGGAAGAAAACTAGAGGATTTGGCCGACACTTGAATATTCAAGGTGTAGTTGATGTTTAGGAACCCAAAAATACTAAATTCAACTAAGTTTAAACCTAAACAAATAGAAGCTAAATACTAAAGTTTCACCTAAATACAAAGGTTTAGTATAGGTTTTAGATTTAAAAAGTGATTAGACAAATTTATAATGAATTTCATATGAATAGTTGAGATTTTAGATAAAAGAGAGAGTAAGAGAGGGAGGGAGAGAGATGATACTTATAAAAGAGAGAGTAAAAAATGATTGAAGAATTATAATGTAATAAATGATGGTAAAGAAAGATAAACAAAAAAATTATGTAAAAATTGTCGTATGAATTGTTATAATTGGAATAATAATTTTGTATTACTTATAAACTACCTTTCAAGGAATAATAATTGGAAGCCTATCTCCCTTTTCTCGAGGTGGATCTCCCCTCTTTCACCTTTTTTTTTTTTTTGCATACGATGTCTTGTTGTTTTGTAGGGATTTTAAGGAGTAGATGGAGGTTGTTTTTACTACATTGAATAATTTTGGTACAAAATCTGGTTTGAAAGATAATCTTGAAAAATCTATATTTGTGTGCTCTAAAAGTGTTGATAGCCCTAGAATCAATTCACTTTGTCTTATGAAGTCTATCTTAACATTTATTCCATGGATCATTTTTAGTTTCCTTAGGTTGTTTGTAAAAAAATTGATTAGTTATGCATGAATATGTTGTGGGCAAAAAATAGTTCATCTCATGGATGTCACGAAGGCACAACCCCATATTTAAGGAGATTTCACTAATGGACATTGAACACACTACACAAGTGAGTTTTGATACCATACCTTAACTTAAAATCTTAAGGCTCAAGTTTATGATTCTTTTTATCCACTTATATAGTGCTCAACCTTTCTATTTCTACCTAATGTGGGACTTTTTTCATACTTGTACTAAAAAATTTTCCTCTCATGTGAGTCTCTTCCACATGGTAACTAGCTTCCCCTCAAGCAGAAGTCGTTATCATTTCACGAGTATTCAAAGATGGTCTTTAGAGTCAATATACTCTAGTACCTTGCACTGCCGTGGTCCATCTAACTTGTCTAAGCCGTCACTTGGTTGAACCATCGACTCTAATACCACTTGTTAGGTGATTGAGGGGGTTAACTTTGGGTTGAGTAGGCTATACAAGTGAGTTTTAACTAGGGATGGCAAAACGGGCCTTGGCCTGTTGGACCGGCCCACCAACCTACATAAAATGGTGAGGTGGGATGGTGGTGTTAGCCTGTCGGCCTACCTAGAGTAAGTAATTAGTTTTTTTTTTTTTATGTTTTTTTAGGGATGAGTAGGTAGTTAGTTAATTTTTCTAATTTTGTTATGTTTGCAATTGTCAAGGTTTTGGTTATTTGTCTTCAAATATTTGTTTTTATAAACTAGTTAGCTAATTAAGCTTCTTAATTCTTATAAACTTTAGAATAATATTTTTTTTGTGTTAAATAAACATTCAAGACAAAATCATCGTCCACCTACATTCATGTCTTGTAGATTACATTTTCACAAATTATAGAGTTGAAATTAAACTACATTCACTTATATGGTGTACTCGAGGCCCATTGGTGAAATCTCCCCAAAGATAACCCCCTCAGATGCATAACAATTGGTATGAAAGCTTGGTTTGACTTGGATCGGCTCAGACGAGTTAGATGGATGGATGGATCCAAATATGAACATGGGGATCCCTTGCAATGAAAAGTTTTCTTGGCAGTAGGTCTATACATGGAGGCCAGGCAATGTGTCCCGTGGTCGTGGAACGATGGAGCACAGCAGTGCAAGGTATTAAAGCATGCAACTTTAAAGGTCATCATTGAATACTCGTGGCTTTCGTTTGAGGGGGAGCTATCATGTGAAAGAAACTCACACTTGAGGGGGAGATTATTGAGTACAAGTGTGAAGGTAAAGTCCCACATCAGATAGGAATGGGGATTTGAGCACCATATAAGTGAGGAAAAAGACCCATAAACCTAAGCCTTATGATTTTGGGTTAAAGTGTGGTGTCAAGTTCAAGAAAACATTTATGTAGTAATTTTGTTTATATAATTTTTTTCTTTTTTACTTTTTTTTCAAAGACTAGCGGGCCAGTGCCTCTAGCCCGTTCTGGCCACGGACGGGCTAGCTAGCCCCGACCCATTTTCGGTGTGCTAGAGGCGAGCCAAGCCTAAACGAGTTGAGCCATACTGTTTTGTCATCCCTAATTTTGACACCACACCTTAACCTAAAACCTTAAGACTTAGGTTTATGGGTATTTTTCTCACTTATATAGTACTCAACCTTTCCATTCCTACCCAAAGTGTGACTTCTTTCACATTTGTAATCAACAAATGTTAAAAGCTTTATTTTGCATATTCTAAGACCTCCTTACATGCACCTTGCTTTGACTATTACTTGTCGATAACTAATCTATGTTGGGGAATCTGTCTAGTCACTTTTAGTGGTATTCTTCCCTCTTAATCACTTTTTTTTTGCATCCACAAGGCTTGAATCTCATACCTTACTTAAGAGGCTTGAGTTCATTACCACTTAAACTAACGACTTGTTGATAAAACTACTTAATGTCTTTCATTAACAATTTGAACATAAGAAATTGATTTTTACAAAGAATTAAGCCCCTATGAAACATTCAGTAGGAGATAAGTTTTTACGCACCCGAAAATTATGATTTCTTGAAAAGTCGATTCTTGAAAATTATAATTTCTTAAAAAAATATATTTGTTAGTCATAGTAGAAATTTCTTGTGAATTAAAGTCTCTCATGCTTGGTTACAATAAAAATTTTCTAAGTATATAATTTTTTTTTACAAATATACCTTTTATCAAAATAATTCAATTAAATAACATTTTTACTATAATTTTATTACATATATGACACTTAACTAATTTAGTTATAAGATTTAAATAAAATTATATATAAAAAAAATCATTTGCAAAAGAAAATTGAACAAAACTAATTTTTAAAAATATTTTTTTACTAATATAAATTATTTGATTTAATTATGACGTTTTAATTGGTTGAAATAATAATATGTCTTACTACATATTAGATGTTGTATTATAATAGATTCATATATTTATCCTGTTAAACAAAGATAGTAAATTAGTTGCGGATCTATGTTTTAAATAAAATAAAGAATTTTTACAAATTTTAAAATTAATATTTTTTTTCAAAAATAAAAGAAAGATACAATAAGTAAATAAGTGCAACGTTCAAGAATACACAAAAGCTTTAGGATATAAATGAACTGGACGAAGATATTTTATATTTGAAAAAAGCATAATTTTAGATTTTTCAAAAATTAAAATCATCTCTTTAATCGAAAAAAAGTTAGATTCTCATCTTCTTTAGTTTCGTTGAAACTTAAGGATTTATGAAAACTGGGTGAAAAACATTTACAAAAACATTATTTTCTAAAATGTTATTTTTTAAAATAGATAAAAACATAAAAAAAACATTTTTTTTAGTATATGATTTTCAAAAATCCAAAATCTTTTTTCTCTATCAAACTGGTGTTTGTTTTTACAACTGAATCAGACCGGTTAATTTAACTGATTGAATGGAAAACTAGTATCTTGATAGATCAAAATAACCTTTAAACTGTTCTTTGATTGAACTGATAATGAACCAGTAAAAATGATAAAAACCAATAAAATCAATCAGAATCCATGATTTGATTTGTTTCCATGGTTTATAATTTTATTTATTTTAAAAAAGTAAAAAAAAAATTATTTTGTAAAGTTGAAATTAAATGTAAATTATAAATATTATAATGTATCATATCTAGTTTCACCTACTACATAATACTTTTAAGTAAAATTTATTTTTTAATATTATAAATATATACATATCATATTATTTAATATATTATATTAAAAAAATAAAAAATATTATTTTATCAAAATAGAATCTTGAACCAGTATCTTTATCGGCTAATAGCCGATCCTATTTTAAACTTAGTGATTAAACGGTGAAAAGTTGAATCAATTCACTCACATTTTCATCATTCAATTAAATTCATTAGTAGAAGTTTTTTTTTGTGATTAATTAATAAGCAGAAGATAAATTACGTTCCACTGACCAAACTTATCAATGCACTTCTTAATTAGAAGCCGACTTAATTTTTGAAATCTAGCAATAAATATGGGACCCACATCCTTAATTACTGAGCAAAACAATTACGATACACTCTTACTTGAAATGGACTGTACAATAGAGTTAGCTTTAATTTCTACCATATTTATTTAAATTGCAACCTAATTAAGATTTCTTCAAGGAAAATAAAACATATATCACCTGATCTAACTATTCGTTATGTAAATATCTTTAGTCACTTTGTTTTTTTTTTTTTTTAAAATAAATCTTTAATTACTTACTTACTTTGTTTATATAAGCATATTGTTACTATACCAAAAACAAGTTTATAATAATTAATATTGTCTAATTACGAGATACAAATAAAAAATCAACATTAACTTTTTTTTTTTAAAATATCATTTGAATAATTGGTACTTATACAAATATATACAAAGCCCATTCAAATTTAAGCTTGCTGGGAGAGATGATGTTTAACTTTAATTACACTATTGTTTTTTTATTTTATTTTTTGGACAGAATTTAATTAGACTATTGTAATGATCGACAGTGACAATTTTAATTGAGACAGTAATATCTTTTATTTCTGGTACATTGAGACAGAAATATCTACAACACGCTATAATGAACTCTTCTCATGGAGACATAAATATAGACTCAATTTTAATTGAGACAAAAATATTTTCTTCTTTTTTGTGAATAGGCAACATGATATAATTATTTATTTTTAAAAGAGAACGGTACAGCATAATATAACTAACCCTTTTCATGGATTTTTTTTTTTCCATATATACAATATTTGAATCCAAAACTTTAATTAAAGATAAATAAATATGTAATACTAAAAATCATCCACTAATTGGTGGAAGTAAAGTTTAATTCATGAGATATAAAGTGAGTTGTACGGTAAAAAAAAGTGAAAGAAGAATGAGATTTCACTGATATTTTAACAAAAAAATAACATAAAAAAAAATTAATTTCATGATATGCACATGTCAAAAGAGATAGATTCTTGGATGATGTTAGAGAGATAAATTAGTGCACAAGAAAAATAGAAACGTTGTATTTAATTTACATACTCGATGCTTCAGAAACATAAATTGAATTCTCAATCTTTCGAGCAAAATGGAAAAAAAATAAAATCCAAGTTTTATATTAAAAAAAATAAATCATAGATCTTCCATAAACCACAATCTTGCTATAACTATCATAGATGACTAAACTGTTCACGTTTTTTTTTTGTTTGGTGAAAAAAACTTTTCACGTTTGATGCAATTATATATATATAAAACTCGAACTCAAAGTTACTTGTTAATTAAACTGAATAAACCAAACATATTTATACTTTATTCACTCAAACATATTTATATTTTATGCTGTACAAAAAAAATTAACTACCATATCTAGTTTTGAGCCAATTGTAAACGCATCCTCTAAAATTTTATCAAATTACATATAATTCTCTGGAAAAAATATAAGATATATGTGCAATTACTCTATATTTCTTGAAAAGTCGCCAATTTACTTCTAAAAAAAAATTGTCACTGTTTACTAGACATGCTTTTGTGGTTGGCACACGCTGTTGAAACACAGGTCAAGATCAAAAGGCCCTATGGTAGGGTCAAATGCATGCAATTTTGTGTAAAAAAAACGTTGTATATGGTAACACGATAATGTAAATAATGATGCAGAAGAGAGAAATTAATATTGAATGAAAAAACAAACAAGAAACAACACAGTGGAGTGGTGGGTTGGTTGGGTAGAGGAGGCTCTGCAGGGGCGCACCAATCGTTATATGCTATCCTAATCAGACCATCATTTTCATACCCTGTCATTGCCGCCACACGCCCCCTCAAACCCTAAGATTTCGTGGCTAATAACTTTTTCTTTTTCTTTTCCTACGTGGAAAATTAGTACTTCTTTCTCTTACATATTATTTAATTGTCTTTGGTACTTGTGTGGTAATAGATTAGGTATTTTTAAATAACATTTCAATGTTGGAGTTTTGTAATAAAAGATTAGACACTTAACGAAGATTAATCATTATTAAATTTAATAAATATTTTATATCGATAATATAGTTAAAAAAAATTATACTTATTACTTTTCTCATATATGTAAAAATTAACTATATATTTAACGAAATAATATATATAAAGTCTTGTTGTTTTTTTTTTGTATATAAGAAAATTGATTTATTTAATAAAAGAATTTGTGTTTAATTTTTAGATTAATAACAATCACATACTATAAATGATATTAATTTATAATATAGTAGATTTGCATCCGTATTCTCTAAACTATTAAAAAAAAATCATTTAATAACTTTTCCTTCTTAATTAACTTAGCCATGCAAATTGATCAACATGTATTAACTAGCCAATGGCTTAATTATAAGCAAGAGTAAAAGTCAATTAATTAGAGCCTATTAGAGTGTTTTAATTTGGGTTACTATTTTTGTTCTAGCACGCAAATTCCGTACTTTGTTAGACTAGCTCCTCTATCATTAATTAGAAACTATCACTTTTTCTTGAATTTTTCAACTAATGTGCTATTGAAGCTATGATTCCCAATATTTTAGTTTATACAAATTTAAGTGACATGGTACAAAGTTCTGTTCACATGTCAAAGATGAGAAAGAATATTTATTGTAGAGTGGTACATAATGCTTTTGAGTTGTTTTATTTTGCCTTAACTGTGTATGTTACACGGATTGTTTACCAATCAAATTCATCCTTAATCCAAATAAAGCTAATACACGAGAGTGCATGAGTGTTACCAATCAAATTCATCATTAGAAACCTACTTTACACTATTTTTGCAAAGTGTTAAATAATATTGATATTATTCTTTTTAAATGGACTAATAATAAGTTTAGAAATAATTTTATTTTTTTTCTATGTGCAAATGTCTTTTCATGCACAAGAGGGCCCCCAAATAAAAGAAAAAAGAAAAAAGAAAGTCTCAAAATAGCGTATCTTTGAGACACCCATCTTAGGGGCGTTGTCAATTCTCCACAATTATAATGGTGATTTTGTAATCCATGTCTAGGAAGAAAACTGAAAAGATGACACCTTTGTTTGTTTGCTTCATGATAAATTATCACATAATTCAATACTAGTGCACGTAATTAACTTTTTTAAATTATAAGAAAGTGTTAGTAAAATTTGATTTTGTGTTATATGGAAATTGTCCAAGATTATGATAGTTCAATTTCTCATGTTGGGGAGAGCCAAGCTATATTTGAATTAAACTTTGGAAAATACTTTTTTGCGAATTTTAATGCAAAATTATGAAACTAAGGTATTAAATAAAGAAGAGAAATATGATGTACTAATAATATAATATTGTAATCTAATCAAAACTCTTGCAATTTTTTTTTATAAAGTTATTCACTTTTAAAAAATTATCTTAAAATTTATAGTAATTACAAATTCAGTACATTATTATTAAGTTAGATAATATTAATTTTATATCAATTAAAGATAGTTTAATACTTTTTCTATTTATAAATAAGTATCTCTTTCACATGCTTATTGAAACTTTATTCATTTTGATTTTTCTAATGGAATCCTAATCCTCTTTCTTCTTCTCATTTTGCATGTCTTTTGTTTATGTTAACACATTAAATTCTAAAAAAAGATGGAAAAATTGATATTTTAGAATAAAAATGCTTTTGATATCTCTCAACTTGTTTTGATTAGTGAAGGAATTAAAAGCTAATATCTCTCAACTTCAAACCAGATATGCACTGAAACGGGGTAATGGTTACAAATTAATTTTTGCTTTTCATGGAAGGTCACATCATCTTCCACAACAAGTTGGCTAGTTAGTGGGCTTAGAACCAAGGAATAGAACACCGAAGCAGCTCCTTCACTCAGCCAGCCACTATTGTTATTAGCAAGGTACTACTATGCCAAATAATGTTACCACCCTTATTAGATCTCATCACACTATTATATGCTACTTATCCTAAGTACATTGGACATGAAGTATGGAGAGGAATTATTCCATACCAAAACCGCGTTTTAAAGTGAGCATTATCTACTCTTTCCCATGTACAAAGATTCCAACATGTTTGTTTTTTTTTATTTTATGGAAAAAATGTTAATTTGCTGGTTTTAGTTAAAAATATTAATGGAAGAGATTCAAACTTGTAACTTATTCTTCTTTTATATTTTTATTTTTATTTTTACTTTTTTCTCAATCACTCGATCAATTTTTTTTTTTTAATCACTCGATCAATCTTATATCTTTCGACCAACCTTGTATCTTTGTAGATTCTAATATGTAACTATAGACCTCTAATAATTTTATTAAAGAATGAAAGATTTGCCACTATAGTGCACAAATACGTGTTGGATATATAAAATTTCACTATAATACTTTATATTCTTCATCTTGGCACGGAAATAGGGAAGCAAGAGGTGGTTATGTTCTCTTATGGTTTATTGTGGTACAAAATTGACCTGTCATTGGCAACTCATCAATCAAGGTCCCTAGAACTGAATTTCCAAATTAAAATTGAAGAAATTGAAATTGTGATGAGTGTAACTTTTTAGGTTTAGACGTGAGCAATGGACTCAACTTTACAATGAAACAAAACAAAAGGGGTTGTTGCTTAATGAAAGTGGAGAGAGGTTGCGAGAAAGAAAGAAAAGAAAAAAAAAAAAAAAAAAAAAAAGAAGAAGAAGCTTTTAGTTATCCTGAATTAGTGGAAATCAGGCTGGGCTAATTAGAGTGCACCTTTGTGTGCTAGCAAATAATTTAGCCAATATATGTTTTGCTTTTCAACTATTGAACAGTTTCTTAACTTAACTTATAGGACACCATCACATTAAATACAAATCTATATAAAAAAAAAAATCAAAAAGAGTTTAATAGAGATGTACCTATATGAATGTGAGGGTAAAATTATTTTAGAATATCATAATTTTTCTCATTCAGAAATGGTCTTGATTGCTTGCTTGTTTGTTTATTTATTAATACCAATTAACATTGACAACAACAACAACTCTTGTGCTCAAAATGATTTTTGCTATTGAATTATTGTGGCAAAACTTTATGAAATGAAAAAGCATGGTCTCTCATGATCCTCTCATGTGTATTCTGAATAGTCCAATTTGTCCCTCCTCACTACTACTACTACTCAGACAGAACCACTTTAAATTCCCACCCTTTTCAAAATCCTCATGAAGACCATGTTGGCCGAGTAAGAAGTGATATCGAAAACCAATGGTGGTGTTTGGTTACTTTTCCGGCAAACACACACACACACACAGCCATTTTTTTTATTATTTACATGCCAAAAAATCCTCAAGTGGAGAAGCATAGGATCTAAGTATATTATAGAATGTGCTCAAGAGCATCAGTACCACAACATCAATCAAAAAACTACCTTTTCCAACCCCATATATAATGTCATTTTGGGCTTCCATTAAGCACTCACAACATAGCAATTACAACAACACACACTTCTTCTACTTCTTCTTCTTCTCTCTAAGGTTTCTTCAAAGAACAAACCAAGAAGATGGTGAAGTTCTCAAAGCAATTTGAGGGGCAACTCATTCCAGAATGGAAAGAGGCCTTTGTTGATTACTGGCAACTCAAAAGGGACCTCAAGAAAGTCCATCTTTTTAATAACAACAATAACACACCAAACAAACACCAAACTAGTAGTAGTAGTAGTAGTAGTAGTAGTAGTTCTCTACCTAAGTACATCTTTTCATCACTAAGAAACTACTCTCTATTTGGCCACCAACAACATAGAGAGCATGGACCAATTCAAGTAACTAATCTACCCTTTCTTTTGAGACAGACTACCTCTGTTCCTTATTATAAGTAACAAGTTACCTCGTATTTTACATTATAAGTTTCTTATAATAAGGATCGGAGAGGTAGTAATAAGGAACAAACTTTGTCCAATACTCATGAATTTATTTTTGTTTTGGTTTTAATTTTTCAGGTCCACAGGAAACTTGCTTCATCATCCTCTGATGGGGACATGTATGAGACAGAGTTGCTCGAGCAATTTTCTGAGACTGATGCCACTAAAGAGTTTTTTGCATGTCTAGACCAGCAACTAAACAAGGTCAACAAGTTCTATAGAGCAAAGGAGAAAGAGTTCATGGATAGAGGAGATTCCTTGAAAAAACAAATGGACATTCTCATTTTGCTCAAATCAACATTCAAGGAGCAACAGAACAGAGCAGGCTCTTCCCATGGCTCCAAGGAAGATCAATCTATCTCATGCACATTCTCTAATGGTACATAACCATTAACCAACTTGTCTTTTATTTATTTATTTGGATATGTCATAAATTCAATGTCATTAGTTTGAATATTATTTATTCACAATTTTATTGCATTCCAATTATTTTCTTACAATTAGCATATTCGATAACATGTTGCCCCTGAAGGAGTGTTTCTTGTGAGCACACATATCATAAGTTAATCATCTAACTTTTATCACATGGTTAAGAAAAATGTTAATTATTACAAAACGGCTTTAGTTAAAATCACACAAACCGTGTTTTTTCCTCATTTTATATTTTTAATCAATATTTATTTAGAAAAAGAATCATCGTTTCATGTTACACGATGACTGCATGATTAAACAACGTATTGTTTGCTTGCTAGTGCTGCTGCTATTTCGTATGAGGAACATGTGCACTGATTGTACAAAAGTAATATCAAATGATGATATTCACCTTTTAATATTAATATTGATTAAAAATTAGAAAAAATATAAAATGAGATTAGACCAAAAAAGAAAAAACCATAGTTGATGTAAGTTTGATGGAAATCTTTTCTTTGTAACAAATACCATTTTTCTTGATTTCCTTATTATAGTCAAATAAGGAAGAAGAAAAAATATGGCAGGTTATAACACAAAAGATAATATTATCATAAAACAATTAGTTAAGCATTTTTTTTTATCATTATGTGTTATCTCAAACTCTGTTTTCACTGCAAAAACAGAGGAAGACTCTGTTAGAAGCAGAGCACAACAAGAAGAAATGCTGGACACAACTAGCACAGAGGATTTGGAGAAAAATGAAGCACCATTTTCAGATTCCCCTCGTGCAGATGAACTTTCCAAGTCCATGCAGATCAAAAGAGAAGAGGGTAAACTGAGAACACTTTCTGGCCGTGTAATCAACTGCCAAGGGAAGAATCTGAGGATAAACATTCCCTTGACGACGCCGTCGCGAACCTTCTCAGCCATAAGCTACCTTCTCAGAGAAGATTTGCTCAATCAGTCTTCAAGGAAATGTGGTCCAGAAGGTGTCAACAGCATTCACCTAAACAAAACTAATCTTCACCATGCTGAAAAGATGATCAAAGGAGGTTTCATTGAACTCTACAAAGGACTAGGATACCTCAAAGTTTATAGGTAAAAATTCAGTCACAAATTTCTATTGTCACTTGTAAGGCGTATTTGGATACAATACAAGAAATGTTTTCGAATTTTGAGTTTTTTTCTATAGGAAATATAAAGTTTTTTCCAATAAAAATCTTTCAAAAACACTTATAATTTTGTATCAAACTCGTTAAACTGTTTGTTTGATAAACTTAACTAATATATAGGATTTAAAGTGTCAAAATCTTATGTTTTTTTTCCTCCACTGTATTAATTTTCAGGAACTTGAACATGCTTGCATTTATAAAGATTCTGAAGAAGTTTGATAAGGTAAGTGGATTATTAGAGGCTTCAAACTTGATGTTTAACACAGTTTTTTTTTTTTTTTTTTTTTAATTATGTGTATTAACAAATGAAACAAAACATTTCTATGTGGTTTTCAGGTCACTGAAAAACAAATTCTTCCCATCTATCTCAAAGTGGTTGAGAGTTCCTATTTCAATAGCTCAGACAAGGTAAAAAATAACTTAGGCACACACAATTACAAATTAAAATTGTTGGTATACAAAAATATCTAAAGTTCCATCATGTCAAACTTTGATGAAATATGTGTGATACCCTATCATAATGAGTTTAAGGTAATGTACTTTTTACAATGCTAACAATCACAACTCTCTATTGATTGTTGTGATTGTCTTACAATATAAATCTAATTTACCCTAAATCCTAGTTTATAGTGTCAGTGCTAACTACCTTTAAACTCTATTACCATATCAAATCATGTCAAGAGTCTGGCCACAAGTTATTATGCTTGCACCTGAATGATGATCACCGACAATCCCAAGTGGCCAATAATCCTATGATTCATGTGTGCACCACTAGATGAACTTGTGTCATGCAAAATAAAAATTTAGATATGGTTGTCTGTCACTTGCACAAGAGTGTTTCTTTTTCTTTAACTTTGTCAACAAGATTTTCTTTGTTTGCTTATTAGTCTGAGAAATGACAGGTGATGAAGTTGGCAGAAGAAGTTGAGGAACTGTTCATCAAAATTTTTGCTGAGGACAACAGAAGAAAGGCCATGAAATACCTTAGACCTAGCCAACGCAAAGAATCACATGCTGTAACTTTCTTCATTGGTGAGTTGCTTTTTAGCCAAGTATTTGGTCTTGTTCTGTTGAGAAGTGCTAGCAATAGTCTTTTTTCTCATTTATTAAACTACAATATCAAGAGAAATGAATCATTAAATAAGTTGTGAGAGGTATACATTTTTATGATTTCTAATAGATTTCAATCAATAAAATGCATTGTGCTCCTAACATTTCTCTTTTTCTCTTTTTAGTTTGTCATTCACTTGTCAATCATTTTGGTAGAGAGATCTTTTGGCTTGTTTGCTTTGTGACCATTAGTATCTAAAGAAAACCATAACATGGGGAACCTTTTAAGGCACTAGGCTAAAAGGAATGGCAGGAACTGGTCCACTCTTTGGTGGAAGGGAAGTACAGGTTCCATGCTAATGTAAGGACAATGTAATAGTTTTACAATGTCGGATAATCACAACCTTACATTTATATGACTTTTAAAATAATTTATTACAAATCAATTGACTTATCATAAATAAAGAATTGTGATAACTTAATAATATAAAATTAATTTATATCAGTGCACTACCTTTAAACTCTATATTTAAACCATATATTTACCTTTTGAAGAAAGAACCTCCAAAAAGGCCATCTCAACCTATAAGGGAAAGCATCACAGTGATTCTTTGGCAATGGTGCCTATGTGGGTTTCACTAACAAGATGACACCTCCCTTTAGTGCAATTATTGTACACAATCATGATAACATCTGTTTCATTTCCTTGTTTGTGCAAACCTAAACCTATTGATCCTACTTTGCTTGCAATCTAAAATCATGAATAAATAGTCAAGTTTGAAACTCCTTATTCATAATAATGTAAATTTTGATTTGATCGTATAAAACTATCTTACATTGTTAGTGCATCATTCTTGTTCTCAGTATAGAAAGTTTCTTCTTCTAAGTTCTAACATAACTGATTATCTTTCAAATAAAATCAGGACTATTTACTGGAGGCTTCTTTGCACTTCTTGCGGGATATGCAATAATGGCTCATGTGACTGGTTTGTATAGACCACATCAAAATTCAGTGTACATGGAAACTGTCTACCCTGTGCTTAGGTAAATAAACCTGATTTTCTTAGCTAAACATTTCATTCAAATGTGCATAGTATTTTGTTTTCACATCAATAACTTGTGTTATGTTTTTGCAGCATGTTCAGCCTTGTGTTCCTACATTTCTTTCTTTATGGTTGCAACACTCTTGCATGGAGAAAAACTCGCATAAATTACAGCTTCATTTTTGAGCAAACCCCTACCAAGGAACTCAAGTATAGAGATATATTCTTGATTTGCACAATGGCAATGAGTGCTGTGGTTGGTGTAATGTTCCTTCATTTGACTCTACTGACAAAAGGATATTCTTATGCCAAAGTTCAAGACATTCCTGGACTTCTTCTTCTGGTAAATACTTTTACTATACATTATTGATAGATCAGATGAAATAATTTTACACTGCCGGACTTATGATAAATAAGATGAGTTTTATACAATTATTTTAAAAATTATCTAAATGATGAGTTGTAATTGTTTTACAATATAAAACTATTTTACAATGTTAGTATATCATCGTTAAACTCTTATTACATTCACTTTTGCAAAAAATATTGGAACTAGTCTAATGTCTAACGCTTAGTTTGGCTTAGCTGAAAATTTAACATTGTTACTACATGTGCAGGGTTTCTTATTAATACTAGTATGCCCCTTCAACATTATATACCGGTCAAGCCGTTACCGTTTCCTTTGTGTCATAAGGAACATCATTTTGTCACCCCTTTACAAGGTAGTGTTTCCCACTATCATCATTTTGTAGCATCATGTCATCAGGCACAAAACACAGTACCACTAATTGTTCAAAAAGTTGAAAAGAAACTTAATAGAACAAATTGAGCAGAAACAATTATTGATGTTATAGGTTTAAGAAGTACTTAGTGCTTGTTTTATTAAAATAAATATTTATTTCATCAAATAAATTTAAATAACTTGACTCAATAATCTCAGTGGCTTCTGTCGTGTCTTTTTTAGGTTGTCATGCTGGATTTTTTCATGGCCGATCAACTTTGTAGTCAGGTAGTAAATCCTTTCTTATTATCAAATAATAACTTATTCTAAGGGGGAAAATAATATTTATTTAATAATTGTATCTTTGTTTTACAGGTGCCAATGCTCAGGAACCTTGAGTACGTGGCATGTTACTATGTAACTGGTAGCTACAAAACTCAGGACTATGGATATTGCATGAGGACAAAGCACTATAGAGATCTAGCTTATGCAGTGTCATTTCTACCCTATTATTGGAGGGCCATGCAGGTAAAAATATTGAGTAATTAAATTACACTTATACTCCCTGAGACTTAGTCAAATTTATCGTAATACTCTCTTAAATACATTACAATGACACCTCCTGATACTCAAGAAACACATTATACCGTGTAATCCTTAAGGGGGTTGCTTAACGGTTAAAAAAGCAAGGAGGTCATGTGTAATCTTGAGAAATTTCAGGGGTGTTAGCTTAATGTATTAGTTAATAACTCTACTAATCACAATTATTAGTTAATAATCGAAACTAATGCCTCCTAATTGATTACGCAGTGTGCTAGGAGATGGTTTGATGAAGGGCAAACGAGCCACCTTGTGAATCTAGGCAAATATGTATCAGCAATGTTAGCAGCAGGTGCCAAAGTGGCATATGAGAAAGATGGGAGTGTAGGGTGGCTTTGTGTTCTTGTGATCATGTCAAGTGCAGCAACTATGTACCAATTGTACTGGGACTTTGTAAAAGACTGGGGTTTGCTTCAAATGAATTCCAAGAATCCATGGCTAAGGAATGAATTAATGCTTCGGAGAAAAGCCATTTACTACTTGTCAATGGTACATACAGCCCCCCCCTCATAATAAAGAAGACACACTAACACATTAATCTATTGGAATTTAACAGTGATAGACTGATAAATATACTATTTTTCAATTACAATCTATTTTATAGATTTTGACAAACATATTATAATTATAATTAAAAAATTGTGATTGACTGACGGTATAAAAATTTAAAGTGTATTTTTTCTTTTCTCATCTTAGTATTAGGTGTTCATGACAATAAAATGGCACAAAGTGGAGAATAAACATATTCTTCAAAAGAAATGCTGATAAGGCCATTACACAAAATTAAAGTGAGATTCCAAGTCTAGTTCAAAAAAGGACAAAATATAACAACAGAGGATTATATTTCGCCTAATAATGCTAAAAGCACCACACATTGTTGAAGCAATTTTTTTTATTATTATTTCTTTTAAGATTTATTACAAATATATATGGGGCCCTCCACTTTTAGACCTTGACCATGGAAAACTTTGGCAATTTATTATGCAGGGATTAAACCTTATTCTGAGGCTTGCTTGGTTGCAAACTGTCCTTCATTCAAGTTTTGAAAACGTTGACTATCGAGTAACAAGCTTATTTTTAGCATCTCTTGAAGTTATTAGAAGAGGGCTATGGAATTTCTTCAGGTAAATGATTAACATGCAATTTATTAATGTTTTTACACTTTCTACTGATAAAAAATTATACCGTGGTTATGACTTTTATCAAAGTCAATAAAATTATTATCATATGTAATAATTTACTATTAGATAACCATATAAGTTGTCACTTCAGATATGATTGACATTTTATTTTCAATTGTGATGTATCATACCAGAATAATATTTGTTTTAATCAATGATGTTGAGTTTACATACAAATATATAACAAATAATATATTTTAATGGTGCAGATTGGAGAATGAGCATCTAAATAATGCTGGCAAGTTTAGAGCAGTGAAGATAGTACCACTTCCCTTTCATGAAGTGGATGAAGAAGACTAAGACTAATAATAAAAAGGCAATTTGGGTGATGATTTATTCGAGGGTAGAGGATGCTTCTTCAAGGAGAGAAGATTTATTGTTGTCTTTTAAGTCAAGTTAATGTATTATTGATCAACTTGATTATTTCATTTTGGTTCATGATCATTCTCGATCAATTCCATGCATACACAATTTTTCATTAACATGAAATAGAAAAATTAATTAAAAATTAAAGGTGCTTTTCCCACTGGTGTTTGTCATGCACTTTCAGATCCCTTGTTATCCCACAACATTATTATGTAAAATTTGCAACAGTTAAAGAGAGGGAAAAAAGCATACTTTTTAATTTCTCCAATCAAATTGTTGAGGTCTAACATGCTTTGGGAATATGGCGAATTATTCCTTCAAATGACTTGGCCAGTCCTCTTTTTCTTAGTTTTTGTGATTAGGTTAAGTAATATATTCCCTTGCTAGGTTTATCTTAAGCTCTTATTAAAATATTCAACATGAAAAGCAATGATATACTGTGAGACAATATAACTTTCTGAGAGAAAAAGCTTTGTAAATATTCATGCATTAAAAAAATGAGTTTAAAGTATAAATATAGATAAATTTTTTAAAATAATTATTATAAAAGGTTCAAATATGTTTGAAGTTACTTATAAATTGATAAATTTTGTTTTAGGGGGCGGATAACAAAAAAATTGATCACTAATATATTTAAAATATTTGTTTTAATTAAGTCTTTGGTATTTTATTTTAGCCCTAGATAAATTAGTAAATTTTATTTTGAGTTGCTAATAAATTTTGTTGATTTTGTTTTAGTTCATTTGAAAAAAATATTTGATAGAGGATATATATAAATATCATGGATCAAAATAAAATTTATTAATTTATCATGGATTAAAATAAAATATCAAAGAATTTTTCTATATATCAAGGATCCAAAGCAAAAACAGTATTTATTAGGGGCTAAAACAAAATTTATAGATTCATTATAGAACTAAAATATATTTTAGCTAAATAAAAAAGAATGACTTTAAAGTATAAATGTGTTCGACTTAAATTCTAAAGACTACATACGATTGAAGTGTTGAATTGTTTATTAATGACTACAAGTAGATGAAGACAGACAGAACAATACAATTAGCTTTTTCAAGCAATTAAGCATCAATTTCTTAAAGTGGTTCATACAAGAGGCATTGCACCGAGACAATTACCAACCTTAGGAGACACAATGACAACTATTTAAGATCCAAGATAGAATGCATTGCTCTTTACCTCGTACAATTGATCTGAAAATAATTTCAGTAAGACTGAAAAATAATAATAATAATAATTATCCGATGTAGCAGTTCATTTTGTTACAAATTAATAACATTTCAAATTTTCAATGTTGTCATTTTGGCTTCAGTCAAGTCATCCACAGTTATCATGGAATGAAACCACCATAGTTATCATGCGGTGAAGGGCTGCTCCATTCTGTACTTTTTTAATAAGTGGATTTTGAATTAAATGAGTCCAATCTAGATTGATAGATAAAAGTAACGAGAATGGATATTCTTATTTATTGAATTAAATTAGAGAATAAAGTAATCTTTTAAAAATTAACATGCACATATTTCATTTAGTCTCTATCCATCTAAAATAATAATAATAATAAAATATTCTTCCCCTCTCTACTATATCCAAGATTAAAATATCTTAAACCCTATCTTCTAAACCTTAAACAGACATGATTTTATCTCTGGTGACAAGAGTGTTTTCTCAATATAAGAAAATTTTCTCATTTCATTTTCATTTTTTGTAAGTATGATGATTATTATTTTTTTTTTCTACTCATGAATATGCTTTGCTTTGAATTAACATGTAATTACATTTGTTGTTTAATTTCTCATTTTTGCAATTCTTTATTTTATAAGAATATGAACGGAGACAATTGCTACATAAGAAGAATTGAAAAAATGAGAATTTACATGAGTTCTTTATCACACTCTAAAATCCATGTCTACAGAATATTTAATTCTTCTAATGCAACAATTGTTTTCATGTTCATGTTCCTAGAAAATAAAAAAATTGAAAAAATGAGAAATTAAACCATAAATATAATTACATGTTAACCCAAGATGAAGCATATTTAGCAATAAAAGAAAAACAAATAATCAGCATACTTATAAAAACAAAAACAAAGATGAAATGAGAAAATTTTATTGTATTCATGAAACACCCTTATCACAGTAGATAAAACAGTGTTTGTTTGTTTAAGGTTTGGGGTGTGGTGTTTAAGTTGTAAGGTTTAAGATTACTACGAAACATTTTATAAGAGGGAGAATGAAATAGTGTTTGTTTGTTTAAGATTTAGGGTGTAGGTTTAAGTTGTAAGTTTTAAGGCTATTATGAAAAAATGTTTATAATAGGAAAAGTGAAAAGATATTTTTATTTTTTTAATGTTGAGTGCAATAAAGTGGGAAAGGAGAAGATTTTTTTTTATTTTTTATTTTGGATGCTGAGAGATTAAATAAAGTGGATATATGTATATATATATTTTTAGTAAAAAATAATAAAAATAATTAATAATTAATAATATTTTATTATTATTATTATTATATTAATAATCTTTTAAATAATATATGTTGATATATAATCTAACTTATTTGCAAAAAAAAAAAAAAACTTAAATTACAAATAGATATTACAAATATTTTATAATTTTAATTTCATTAATTATTATTTAGACTAATTATATTTTGTGATTATTACTTTTTTTATCTATATATTATAATTTTTATAAAATTTAATGAATTTGTTTAATTTTTTTTAAGTGTAAAATTATTATTGTTAACGTATTTAAGATAAAAAAAAAAGTTTAAAATTATAAATACATGTATTTTTTTCCTTTATCATTTGAAATAAAAGATTTGTTTATCTTTTAAAATTAAGATTATGATGTAGATTTATCAATTAAGTGAAGTAATCTCTATATTCACTTCACTCGTTTGAGGGGGCAGGCCTTGGGGACCCTTAAAGGATAATACTCCAAGAGAGTTGTTTCAGTTGCAGATAATTAAGAAAATTGACTTCACAGAAATTATAAAAATAAAAAAATCATCAAGTCTAGCTAGCTTAATTTAGATAATTCTGTCAACAGTCATCTCTAAATAGATAGAATCAAATCTCCAACTCATTTGTCCTTTTATCTTATTTGATATTATCTTTTACATGTTTGAAAATTAGTTATTATCTTTGGGAGTTAGTTTCTCAAATCCTTATCAGATGTTGCATCCATTATCCATGTATATATTATGTACATATTCAATGTAATCAATACGGTACACATTCTATTTTCTCATTTCTTTCTTTCTTTCTTGGTATCCATTGGGGTTCAGAAAATGATGATTCAGGACTTGAGAAAATTCCAGGCAACAGTTTAGGAACATTTTTGCTATTAAACAGCTTCAATCCCGATGTTGTGGCATATACTGGAAAGACCCCACACCCTTTTATCCTCACTTCTTCATGGAAGAAGTCCTCTAATTCAAATTTAAATGTTATGTTGCTGAATTCATCACACACTTCACTTATTCCGTCAAATCAACAAATGTCAACATATGAAAACAATACGTGATCTGAAATTAAATTTACAGGGTATTCTATCAACATCGATTCTGATAGGAACTATTTTCCATCTTTATAGATATTAATGGAAATTTAACAATTGTTCACTTTCATCATATTCGACACCTTTCCAATCATTATCACCCAAAACTTCATCCCAAATAGCATCATCTGAAACATCTAATTCTCGTTCATTATAAAACATAATGTAACAAATGAAACCCAACAAGCAGATTTGGGAAGATCAGGAATAGTAAGTGAATTCTAGGCTGTATGAAACCCAGACTTGTTGGTGATATGATCAATTGGGAAGATGAAATAATCATCAACATCATGAAACTTGGGATTATTAAGATATTGTTGATGTAAGTAGGGTATGTGACTCTGACACATGTGTTCCAACACTAGCCCTTGTGTGATGACTGTATTAAGAGATATGCAATTAAAGGTGCTGACCTCTTTCACCGATGATGGAAGTTTCGGCAAAGAGATGAGTTTCAAGCAATTGTTTAAAGCAAGCTCTCTCATGGACAATGGAAGTTTCGGTAGAGACACAAGTTTTCGACAATCATTTAAAAGAAGCTTTGTCAAGTTCGATGGAAGCTCAGGCAAAGTGCTTGATTAGAAATTATTGGCAAGTGCACCAAATCTAAGTATCGTTTTTCATAGAGACTAGAGTAATATAAATAATCAAGAATTTCTACTATTTTAAATTATAATCAAAGGAACTGAAAGCAGTAAAAACATGAACCAGTTGTGTGTAATAGGGGCTGATGTTCTCAACTAAGAACAGAATTGAAAATGCTTTTTGTAATGCAAAAATAAACTAGTAACAACAACAATAATAGGCAGCAGCAGTAATAGTTATAACAGATTATAAAATGATGCTGTAAGGGGATTTGAATTTCACCAAAGCTAACACTCTTGTGGCATGAACGTTCTGCATAAATTCCTTCTATATTTATCAGTTAAAATCATCCAACAAAACTATCATCTGTGTTGATTCCTTGCATTCAAAAAAATTAAATTTCTTTCCTAAGGCTCTCACCTCTTAACAAAAAAACTAGCAGTACAAATAATGATTATGTGATTCAAACAAATCAAGTTTTGATCTCTCGCACCCCCGGTTTATTCTTTCACGTGACTATTAATAAACCAAGTTTCAATTCCTCGCATCCCTGGTTTATTGGACATCTATTTTCAGATCAAGAAAATAATCCCCGTTTTCCAACCAATGTTACTATCTTAAAATCATGTTATGAGTGATCAGTTTACAATAAGCATTAAGTAAGGAAAAAGATGCTAACCCAAAATATAGAAAGTGGAATTCATGTATTAAAAATATTAAAGATACAAATAGAGTGTAGTAGTGGTTACATTCATCCCCTTACAGGAATGAAGAGCTTAGCTACTTTGTTCCATGGACAACAGCAGTTCAAGTTCTAAGGATAGAGAATGGAGAGTGTGGATAATGATGGATGGATCTTCTTATCTAATGTTACAATGGGGTTTTTTTAATCCTAAAATTATATAGGAAAACCCTTCTACTCAGCTCAATACAATAGTTCTTTGTCCCATCAGCCTCCAAAAGTAGAGAAAAAATATTTGCAGCAGCAAACTTCTTTTCACAGCAGAAAAATGTACTATTCCATTGTTAGTCGATTTTGGCTCTAAGCCAAATTTGTAGTTTAAATTTTGGCTTCAAGCCAAAATCGCAGTTGACTTATGAATAGATGTTGACTCTTTGCTCACTCTTGGGGTAGTGCACTCAGATTCCTTGTTTCTCTCTTTTATCATCATTATCCTGCAAAAAAGGTGAAAAATGGTGAAAGAAAACCAAAAGCTCACTCAAGCTGTCCATCAAAGGAAAATTTGATGAAATGATAGCAATCATGAGGTAAACAACCCTTTATTTAGTCCAAAGAATAGAAAACAAGCTTATATTTTACTTATAAAATAGGTAAACTAGCAATTTATCAAACTCCCCCAAACTTAGAGATTTTCTCGTCCTCAAGCAAAAAAGGAAAATAGAACACAAACACATTGATTTTTAAAACAAACAAATAAAACATTAAATAAAGAATATGGGTTGAGATCATTCACATTCTAACATATCCAAAACATGAGACCTCCATATCCAGAATCCCACAAGATTTAATCAATGCCTTAACTTGTAGTTGTGGTGTTCTTCTATGGAAATCATAACAAGGCTGCAAATAACACACTTTTTAAAGGAACAAGCATGACAGTCATTTGTTGACAAAATCAAAGAATGTTGAATCCTCACAATTGAGTGTTTCTCTCAATCACACAAATCACACACATTGAAAACTCCACACTTTAAATTTGCTTTTCTTCTCAAATGTCATACAAGTTATGTAAACATACAAAGATCACAAGGACTTTCATTGGCTTGTAATGGGGCTGGGCTTCGAAAGAATTTTGGTTTTTCTACATAATAAAAAAAACACCAGGAGATATATAGAGAGCAATTATTCATGACTCACCCAACTTCATCTCATTCTCTTGACAAATTTACAGAAATTCCCAAAACTCTTACTTTACCCAACTCTGTTAGCTCAAATGCCACATGCATTAATCCAAGTATCACACTTTAATTTGCCTTTTTTTTTTTTTTTTTTTGAAGTTACATTGCTGAAGACATGTATTGTGTGATACCTTGGTTTATTCTAAAAGTGGCTCACAATAGATCTCAATTCATTCCTAGAAGCATTCCCCCACTTTTACTTGAAACCCTTTATGTATAATTGCTCTCCTATCCCTAAGGTGTGGAAAGTAAATTGTTTTTCTTTTGGGCTATAGGTATCAAGAAAGAAATAAATTCTAATCAAGCCCAAAGGAGTTTGCAAGTGATAAGATGATGGGTTAGCTTTTTGGTTTAGTAGCTCACAATAAAAAAAACAAAATTGCCTGATCATTTCTAAACAAGTATGCTAATTGAATACACAGAGAATAAAGCAAAACCAAGTGTAATGTCCCAATGGTGGCATTCAAGATTTTAATCAAAGAAACACAATCTCACTTAGTATATCACTCAATGCATTCAGAAATTTGTAGCAAATTCATGCCAACACATTGCTTAATTAAAAAGTGTAGATTGCATCCAAGTTATGAAAGCTATATGTACAACCACATGTATTTCATCAAGACAATGGTTCCCAAATTGAAGAGCATGGTAGGGAGCATGCAAGGATACTGTTACAATGAGATTTTTCTCAACCCATATTAACACAACTACCAAAATAATGCAAAGTTAATTGGGCTACAATTACCACTATTCACTAATTGAAATTAAAAACAAACAATCAACCAAACAAAAATAACTAAGAGGATGAATTAAGGTCAGAACATGCTTCCCTTGAAGGTTTGCCAATAACCCCCACACACTTTGTGTTAATATATATATTATTTTGTAATTTAAATTTTTCAAGGAAGTTATTTCCTTAACGGCTATTTGGAGAAGTTATTTTTCTTAACGGCTATATATTTTTGCCTATATATACTTCTTTTGGGCATGAGATATGGGACACGGAAAAAAGCAATTATTATAAACTATTGTTATATTTTCTAAACAAGAGAAAGAGCATTGGTGTTCAGAAGGTTCGGGGATCCTATCGTTGCATTCGATCGGTCCAACGGGTTGTCGTATCTTGGGAGAGGAGCGCAGAAAATACAAAACCTCCATTGCAGTGGGGGCGTTTTCTCTCTAAGGATAGCGCCTAGCGTGCTTCAACCCAGGCTACTCTTAAAACTCTTCCTCTATATTTATTGTCTCTTTGTGCTTATTGAATGTTTTATTAAAGTATTCTCTTATGATTTTTATTCAATCACATAATGTGAAATTGGTTTGTTACTGTGTTCCTTGATTTTCTCTGTCTAGTGTAATTCTAATTGCTAATTATTCCAACAATCTTAGAGAGAAAACTCTTTTCTTCTTCTTCTAATTTTTGAAAGTCACTAGATTTTGTTTTCACAGTAACGTGTTTTCTAAGATGTCTACTTTGGATATGATTAAGTCCCTTTCAAGTAAGCTTGAAAAATTTACGGGTGAGAACTTTTTCTGTTGGCAACAACAAATGAGGTTCTGGCTTACTGAATTGGATTTGTTTTTTTGTAGATTCTGCCTTGATATGGTGAATGCTATGCTTGTTAGTTCTGGTGTGCCTAAGACTATGTGGGGTGAAGCTTTATTATCTGCTTGTTATATTTTGAATAGAATTCCTTATAAAAATTATACAAAAACCCCATATGAGTTATGGAGAAATAGAGAACCAAATCTGAAATATCTGAAAGTGTGGGGGTGTCTTGCAAAGGTTAATGTTCCTATTAATAAGAAAAGGAAAATAGGACCAAAAACTGTTGATTGTATTTTTGTTGGTTATTCTTTGCATAGTATTACTTATAGATTTTTGGTTATTAATTCTGAAGTGTCTGGTATTTCTAATAATACAATAATGGAATCTAGAGATGCTAGTTTCTTTGAAAACATTTTTCCTTTGAAAAATAAATTGTCTAAACCTATCTATGCTATTTCTAATTCAGATGTACCCTCTAGTAACAATGCTATGAAGGTTGTTGAACCTGAGCCTAGAAGAAGTAATAGAATTAAAAAGGCTAAGACATTTGGTCCTGAGTTTTGTTCTTTTTTGGTTGAAGATGATCCCAAAACTTATAGTGAGGCCATGAGGTCTATTGATGCATCTTTTTGGAAAGAAGCTATTATTGATGAAATGAATTCTCTTAATTCGAATAAAACTTGGTTTTTAACTGATCTTCCCCATGGTTGTAAAAGTATAGGATGTAAGTGGATTTTTTGAAAGAAACTAAGAACTGATGGTTCTATAGATAAATTTAAGGCAAGACTTGTTGTGATTGGTTGTAGGCAAGTAGAAGGTGTAGATTTCTTTGATACATATTCTCCTGTTTCTAAAGTTACCATTATTAGAGTTTTAATAGTACTTGCTTGTGTTTTTAATTTGGAAATTCACCAAATGAATATAAAAACTGCTTTTCTTAATGGGGATTTAGAAGAAGAAATCTACATGAGCCAACCTGAAGGTTTTGTTGAACCGGGTAAAGAAAAAAAAAAAAAAGGTTTGCAAACTTGTTAAATCTTTATATGGTTTGAAACAAGCTCCTAAATAATGGCATGATAAGTTTGATCAAGTTATTCTTTCATATGGTTTTCATATCAATAATAGTGACAAGTGTGTGTATGTGAAACAATTTGATGATGGTGGATGTGTCATTTTATGCTTATATGTGGATGATATATTAATTTTTGGTAGTAGTTTGCATGTTATAAAAGATGTAAAATCTTTCTTGTCTAGTAATTTTGACATAAAGGACCTCGGTCCTATAGATGTGATGTTGGGCATTAAACTAATTAAGAAAGATGATGGCTTCATTCTAACTCAATCACATTATGTTGAAAAAATTATTGAAAAAATTTAATTATTTTGATGTGAAGCCTGTTTCATCACCTTATGATTCTTCTATCAAGTTAAAGAAAAATTTGGGTAACGGTGTGTCTTCTCATAAATATTCTCAAATTATTGGTTCTTTATTGCATTTAACAAATTTTTCTAGACCTGACATTGCCTATGCAGTTGGTAGGTTGGGAAGGTATACTCATAATCCTGATCATTCTCATTGGACTGCATTAGAAAGGGTATTTAGGTATCTAAAAGGAACCATTGATTATGGCATTCATTATTCACGTTTTCCTACTGTTATTGAAGGGTTTTGTGATGCAAATTGGATTTCTGATTCTGACGAAACAAAGTCAACTAGTGGTTATGTGTTCACTATTGCAGGAGGTGCAATAGCATGGAAATCTGCTAAACAAACTATTATTTCTCGTTCCACTATGGAAGCAGAAATAATTGCTTTAGATACTACATCTAATGAGGCAGAGTTTCTTAAAAATTTGCTATATAATTTGCCATTATTAAATAAACCTTTACCTCCTATTTCAATGTAGTGTGATAGCCAGGTTGCTATAGCCAAGGTTACAAGCAAAAATTTCAACGAAAAAAGGAGACACCTTAGAGTGAGACATAAAACTATAAGAAATTTGATATCTAACGGTGTTATTTCACTTGACTTTGTCAGGTCAAAAAGTAATCTTGCGGATTCGCTTACAAAAGGGTTGACGCGTCAACAAGTAAGTACTTGAGTCGTCGAGGGGGAATTGGACTAAAACCCATAAACTAGTTGCAACAATGGACACCCAACTCTAGATTAATGGCGATCCCACAAATAGAGTTCAATGGGTAACAACGAAGTTGTTGTTAACTAAAGTACACCAATTTGTTTAAAAATTTTGTTCAATTCCTATGGCAAGGTGTACTCTAAATTGTGGCAATAATGAGGTTGAGGTATATATATAATTGTGTTTTCAAAATACCTCTTAATAAACCCAATGACAATTTTGTAGGGGTGTGGGTCACAAACCACCCTTTGAGGGTTCACCTAGTGAGTGTGATGGTGGGGCTGCCATTATGAGATGTGGGTTAATCTCTAATTGACACTCATGAAACAAGATACTTGCGCAAGGCCGTAACGCACAACCACTGACTAGAACCTGGATGAACACTTACATTGTACGTATCATGAAATAAAGTCCAGTCAAAGGAGGTGTGGCTCAAGATAATCTAGTCTCCATACTTTCTCAGATGGAAGTTCATATTTACTAGGTATGAGGCTCAAACCCGGAAGGTTCCTTGTACTGAAATACAATGTAGCATGCTCTTTCTTTTGTGTGTATATATATATATATATATATATATATATATATAATTTATATTTTTTTCTTCACATTGTTTTCACAAATATTTAAAAAAAATTTTAAATTATGTGGGGGAATGTTAATATATATATTATTTTGTAATTTAAATTTTTCAAGGAAGTTATTTCCTTAAGGCTATTTCAAAGAAGCTATTTTCTTAACGGCTATTTAAGGAAGTTATTTCCTTAATGGCTATTTGGAGAAGTTATTTTTCTTAACGGCTATATATTTTTGCCTATATATACTTCTTTTGGGCATGAGATATGGGACACGGAAAAAAGCAATTATTATAAACTATTGTTATATTTTCTAAACAAGAGAAAGAGCATTGGTGTTCAGAAGGTTTGGGGATCCTATCGTTGCATTCGATCGGTCCAACGGGTTGTCGTATCTTGGGAGAGGAGCGCAGAAAATACAAAACCTCCATTGCAATGGGGGCGTTTTCTCTCTAAGGATAGCGCCTAGCGTGCTTCAACCCAGGCTACTTTTAAAACTCTTCCTCTATATTTATTGTCTCTTTGTGCTTATTGAATGTTTTATTAAAGCATTCTCTTATGATTTTTATTCAATCACATAATGTGAAATTGGTTTGTTACTGTGTTCCTTGATTTCTTCTGTCTAGTGTAATTCTATTTGCTAATTTTTCCAACACTTTGCTCCCAAGCTGTCATTGGTAATCTTTCTCTTCAGAACCACCATCTTCTTGGTTCTAAAAATTGCTGTCATCTTCTCCTATATTGCCTACCCCTCCTGAAGGACCAGGACTGTCCCTAGGCCAATCTACCAAAGTCAAGAAGGCGTCAAGAGCAGTCCAATGAAATGGAGGCGTACCGGGTGCTGGGTGTAAGTAGTGGTACATGTCCCAGTTTTGGCGTAGTTGGCCCAAATGGATAGAACAAAGCTGTCGAGAGAGTAGTTGAATGGTGCCCATCAGTTGGGTAACATTGGACAAATGATCAAGCCTTGGAGGCTGGCTAGCAAGGTGCGAGACTTCTGCAGCATTCGTGCAATGCTGGCGAATGTAGGCTTCAGTGAGCGGTGGATTGAAAAGGTTAGGCGTGTTATGGGTAGGCGATGGTTGAGGGGTGGATTGAAAAGGTGGTCGTGGGGGTATATGAGGTTGGAAGTGAGGAGGGGGTGGTGTAGGATCATGACTAGTTGACTCATTGTCTGAGATATCTTGTACTACTTCATTCTCAGCCACGGAAGGAGGGGCTCTCGAAGTAGCACCAAGCCATGTGACTTGCCGCTTCTTCTCGCCCGGGCCTTGCATGCCACGCTTTTCCTTCGAAAGGGCATGCTGCATCATAAAAAAAACGTGAGCCACAATTGAAAAGAACCATGTGGAAAGAAAATCAGAACCAAAAAAGATAGTGCACAATGACAAATACACAAAAACAAGATTAAAAGTAAACCCATTATTCCCAATTGTTTTGTGGTCCCCAAAAGAGCAAAAGTGGGGGTCATGGTGAATGGGTACGAAAGTACCATCCATAACAAATGGAAAAAGGTGGGGCTGACCCTAAGAAACACCAAAGGGGAAGAACGAAAAGGGAAGCTTAGACGAAAATGGAGTTTAGAGGAGGAAGGGGGAAAGAAGCTCTGGTAGGCGTTGCGATAGGGGTAGTAGGATGCAGTGTCGGCGTGATGGAGAACAAGTTGGGTGATGAGAATGGCGGTGATGGAGATAGAGACCATGATGAGAAAAGAGATAAGATTGAAAATGTGATAAATGAGAACTGAAAAGACAAGTAGGTATAATGAAAAGGCAGAAGGTCAATGACAGTTATCAGAGGGATAGGAACTGAAAAGGTGAAAAGAAACAGGGGTATAGGAAACTAAAAAGTGAGGATTAATTAAAATTAAAAAGGGTGGGAGAGAGAAGGAATGAGATTAATATAAAGAAATGTGATGAAAGTGGGGGCTGAAAAATGACAAAAAGATTAGAAAACGTGGGGATCAGTTGTGCTGGATTGTGCCTCATTGTTAGAGATTTGAGAATCTTGTAAGACCCCGATCTCTTGATCATGTCCAGCCTTGGTACTGCTATTAAACAGCTTCAATCCCGATGTTGTGGCATATACTGGAAAGACCCCACACCCTTTTATCCTTGGTTCTCTTTCTTCAAGCCTCCAGTCCTTTAATTCAAATTTAAATGTTATGTCGCTGAATTCATCACGCACTTCACTTATTCCGTCAATCGACAAATGTCATGATATGAAAACAATACGTGATCTGAAATTAAATTTATAGGGCATCCTATTATCATCAATTTCCATCTGATCCGTTTTCCATCTTGATAGATATTAATGGAAACATATAATGCTAGTTTATGATCATATTCGACACGTTTCCAATCATTATCACCAAAAACTTCATCCCAAATAGCATCATCATCTGAAACATCTAATTCTTGTTCATTATAAAAAATAATGTAACAAATGAAACCCAACAAGTCAAATTTGGGAAGATCAGGAATAGTTAGGGAATTCTCGGCTGTATGAAACCCAGACTTGTTGGTGATATGATCAATTGGGAAGATGAAATAATCATCAACATCATGAAACTTGGGATTATTAAGACTCTGACACATGTGTTCCAACACTAGCCCTTGTGTGATGACTGTATTAAGAGATATGCAATTAAAGGTGCTGACCCATTTCACCGATGATGGAAGTTTCGGCAAAGAGATGAGATTCAAGCAATTGTTTAAAGCAAGCACTCGCATGGACAATGGAAGTTTCGGTAGAGACTCGAGTTCCTGACAATCATTTAAAAGAAGCGCCGTCAAGCCCGATGGAAGCTTAGGCAAAGACACGAGTTTCTTGCAATTATTTAAAGGAAGCTCTCTCAGCAATGGTGGTAGCTTCAGCAGAGACTCAAGTTCACAACAACCATCTAGAGAAATCTCTATCAAGGACAATGGAAGCTCTGGGAGAGACTCAAGTTTCAAACAATCACCTAAATAAAGTTCCTCTAGTGATAATGGAAGCTGCGGTAGAGACACGAGTTCCCTGCATTTACGTAAATAAAGATTTTTCAGGGATAGTGGAAGCTCTGGTAGATGCTGGAGTTTCTTACATCCGTATAAATTAAGATGTTCCAGGGATCGTGGAAGCTCTGGTAGATGCTCGAGTTCCTCATATTTTTTTAAATGAAGCTCTATCAGGATGGTGGAAGCTCTGACAGAGACACAACTTTTTGACATTCCTTTTCTTGAAACACTCCTAGCATTGAAAGGTTTTTCATGTTTTCAGGCAATCTCTCAATATTAGTACCACTTAGCTTTAACACTTCTAAAGACAGTAAGTGGCCAGTTGATAGTGACAATGAAGATATAGAGGTTTCAGTTAAGTCCAATACTTTTATTGCATCTGATCTCACCGAAAATTTCTTGAGCTGCATACATGCCTTGAGTATCAGTTCTTGGAGAGAATGAACATTGCTTTCAAGGCTTTTAATCTTCTTATAGAACGTCAAATTCAAATATGTAAGCTTGGGAAGAGATAACATAGATGGATGTAGCTGGTGCAACTCAAAACAACAACGAAGAGAAACTTTTTCAAGTTTTTCTGCCTTCGATAAGTCTGGGATATTTTTTGGCCATTTCGGGCTGTACAGTGTTAATTTACACTCTGCATTTTGTATCATAGCTTGTAGCATTTACCTTGTATAGCTTGAATTCTTTCTTTGTAGGATTATATTTATAGCATAGCTTCATATTATAGAAATCAGTTCCTTCATTCCTTTACGGTAATTCTTTTATTGCACTTCTCATCTTGGAAATCCCTGCATTACTCCTTTGTGATTTACTTCATTTCTATTTTCTTCATTTTGTGTGGAAATAATTGAGAAATGAATTGTGTGAAATGCTACTCACTTGTTGTGATGGAATTTTGGATTTAGGGAGTGGGACTCGGAAAATTCATTGATATAATGAGTAGGGGAATTAATTCTTGAATAAAACAACAGAGAGAGGTTTGTTATGAATACTGTGTCAATCTTTTCTGAGACTCCAGGCAATGCATAAAAGCAGAACGTTACAAAGAGAGGTTGTAACAACCTTTTCCCATAAGTATAATGTCATGCCACATCAACTAATTTCTAATATTGAAAATAAAAGAGAGAAAATTGAAAACAACTCTATTCTGAGAATTAAAATAAAGCAACATTACAACAATTATAAATTGCTGTAACAATACCCTCCTCTTCAATTGCAGCTTTGTCCTCAAGGGTGAAACTCAGGAAACTGTTTGAGCAGATCATAGTAGAATTCCCAGGTAACTAGCCTGTTGTTCGGGGGGTAAATTCTTCCAATTAATCAACACCTTTGTAGCAGCAATGCACCCTCGTTTCACCATTTTTCTGTGCAGAATAGCCTATGGTTCACCTTTAGTGTGAGCAAGTGGAAATGGATGTGGTAAAGGATTTATAGAACAAGATTGAGGTTAATGCATAATTGTTGACCTCTAAAGCTCTCACCTTTTCAATCCTTCTGGTACTGCAAGCAACACTGATTGTTTCAATTCTTGATGGTTTCTCCCTTCATATTCTTTCTGACTGATCATTGCTGAATACACTTCTTTGATCAGAATCACCTTTTCTTCAATAAGGACCTCCTCCACTTGCTTGTTTCTGAAGTTAAAGTAGTAAACAAAATAAGATATTACTTAAATTTGAAATTGTTTTGATTTTATTTAGAATATTTTCCTTAAGATTTGTTTATCTTTTAAAATTAAGATTATGATGTAGGTTTATCAATTAAGTGAAGTAATCTCTATATTCATTTCACTCGTTTGAGGTGGCAGGCCTTGGGGACCCTTAAAGGATAATACTTAAGAGAGTTGTTTCAGTTGCAGATGATTACAAAAATTGACTTCACAAAAATTATAAAAATAAAAATAAATAAAGAAATCATCAAGTCTAGATAACTCTGTCAACAGTCATCTCTAAATAGATAGAATCAAATCTCCAACTCATTTGTCCTTTTATCTTATTTGATCTTACCTTTTACATATTTGAAAATTAGTTATTATCTTAGGGAGTTAGTTTCTCAAATCCTTATCAATTGTTGCATCCAATATCCATGTATATATTATGTACATATTCAATGGAATCAATACGTACACATTCGATTTTCTCATTTCTTTCTTTATTGGTATCCATTGGGGTTCAGAAAATGATGATTCTGGACTTGAGAAAATTCCAGGCAACAGTTTAGAAACATTTCTATAGTTCTTTGATAGTGATATCCTTGTCATCAAACGTTTTTGTAAAGAATATTGATGAGGGTGTTATTAACAAATAACTACAAGACATGTATAGTTCATGTGGAACAGCAAGAAGCTTTTTTGTAAGTAAATTATCAACATCAATACACAAATGCAGGTTTACTTAGACAAGGAATGAAGCAGATTATCATTCATTTGGAAACAACGGATTAAAGCTTTGGAGAAGGCTGGAGACAAAGGTTCTATTGTCAAGGTAAATTAAGTTTCAATATTTTGTTTTTATCTATGTTGATGCAGTTTTCACTTTGCATAATATGTGTAGTTTTTATGTTAACAAAATGACTCAAATTATTGTTATTGATGGAAAAGGACTTACTTATGCTATTGGTGATGGAGCTAATGAAGTGGGAATGCTTGTGTTTTGTTCTTTAATTCGTTTTTGTGGTTGGAATCAGTGGAATGCAGGTAATCTGCAAATTGATAAACTATTTGTGTTTTATTCTTTAATTCGTTTTTGTCTCCTTTTTATTTACACAACTTTTTTAATTCCTTTTGTTATGTTTCCTCTAAGGCGGTTATGCCTAGTAATATTGCAATTTCACAGTTTGATTAATTGGAAAGATTATACTTGTTGTTTGTGCATGGATCGACATTGGTGTTACCTCTCAACATTCTATAAATAGGCCATAAAAAGACATAATTTGAAACATACCTTTGGTATATATATTAACTTTCATTCTTCTTCTGACAGATATGCTATTTCTTCTACAAAAGGATAAGACAAATGATCCCAAACATCATCTGGCTGTGAAGTTGAACAGATGAATACAAATGTATACCTATTTTTTGGGATCTACAGTGTTAATTTATACTCTGCTTTTTGTGTCATAGATTGTAGCTGTCAGTTACCTTATATAGCATAGCTTCAAATTATAGTAATCAATTCCTTCATTCCTTTTCAGTAATTCTTTTATTGCAATTATCAACTTGGAAATCCCTGCCTACTCCTTTATGATTTTCTTCATTTCTGTTTTCTTCATTTTGTGGAAATAATTGAGAAATGAATTATGTGAAATGCTACTCACTTTTGTATCAATAGTTTTATAGAAGCCTCAAACTAGAATTATAGTTTTTGGTTGGTGACTAAATTTGAACAGTCTCAACTGTGGCTTGAACTATTTTAATTTTTACTATAGTTTACTTATCATTAGAATTGTTGGTTGATAAATCAGAATCATATAGAGCAAATCTCTTGAAACAAATTTATTGAGAATCTGCCACAAGAGGCTGTGGAGGTTTTTTAGCAAAAAGAAAAGAAAGATAACTATTGAATTAAAAAGCGATTTGAATGGTGAAGATATGTTTCATGCATGATACAAAAATGTTAAAATTTTGAAAATGGTTAAATGTCAGAGAGCAAGCAATCACTTTCATTATTAAACTTGGATATAATATGATACATTGGGTGTTGAATTGCCGATATATTGTGACACTAGTGTTGGATAAAATCAGGGAAAAGAAAACAAAAGTAGTGTACTGAGGAAAAGGTGACAGAGTCTTCTCTCATAGTGATTATGTGAAACTTCAGGTGAGTTGGGCCAATCAATGCTTCAATACACGTCAGCAAGATTCGAATCCACATCCTTGTGATATGAGTCCAATCCTTACCAACTGTATCATCAAAGAAAACCAATATACAAGTTAACTGAAAGAAAATTATTCTGGAAATAGAGTTAGAAAATGATTCTAGAAGAAAATATGATAGGAGTCCAGTCCTTACCAACAAGAAATTGCAGGTTTGGTCCATAAACACGTATGGTGAAGAGAAGATGACCTGTTTTCACTCTACTTGACTTTGATCGATAATCACTATTAATCAAAATAAAATGCATAAAGAAATTAGATATGCAAAATTAATTATGCTTCAACAATGATTATATGCATAATATTCTATGTAGTAAGAAAAATTGTAAATTGAAAATGAAAATGCAGTGAAAGGCATCAGTCCAATTCTCTTTAATACAAAATACTTTTTAATCCCAAACAACATCACTTCCTGCAACCTTGGCAACTTCTGTTTGAGATCTTTTACCATATATTTCTTCACAAACCTAAAGGGTATATTTGAGAGTATGGTTTTAAGGAAGATAACTATAGAATTTTTAAATAAATTAAAGGGCTATCTCATATATAGTATGATATTTTGTCTAACTTTAAGTTTTAATGTCAATCTTTTTAATAACTAATACTAGTATAAAAGAAATGTGCTCGAAACTTGTAACTTTTTACACCCTCATAATGTATAAAACTCTTCAAATAAAATAAAAATCATATTTAATTCCAACGGAAACAGCACACAAACACAAAATCATCCTGAAAATGATGAAAGCCATTAGCAACATAAATGACTGCACTTTTCATCTAAAGTTTGAGTCATGAATCAATTACCATCACAACTTGATAGCATCAAGATTATTATTTATGGTGAAATTCTCAGCCTTTTGAATGCGGGAAGAAGTTGTTGTTCCCAGCCATCTTCATTTTCATCATTTGAGCATTCAACTTCAGTTGTGCTGGCTTGTGCCTCATTATTAGAGATTTGAGAATCTTGTAAGACCCCGATCTCTTGATCATGTCCAGCCTTGGTACTGCTATTAAACAGCTTCAATCCCGATGTTGTGGCATATACTGGAAAGACCCCCCACCCTTTTATCCTCACTTCTTCAGGGTAGTGCTCTAATTCAAATTTAAATGTTATGTTGCTGAATTGATCACACACTTCACTTATTCCGTCAAATCGGCAAATGTCAAGATATGAAAACAATACGTGATCTAAAATTAAATTTACAGGGTAATCTATTCCTATCGCTTCCCCGCTGATCAATTTGCCATCTTGATAGATATCAATGAAAACATGTAATTGTTGTTCATAATTATCATCCCATTCGTGACGTTTCCAATCATTATCACCCAAAACTTCATCCCAAATAGCATCATCTGAAACATCTAATTCTCGTTCTTCATAAAAAATAATGTAACAAATGAAACCCAACAAGTAAGATTTGGGAAGATCAGGAATAGTTAGTGAATTCTCAGCTGTATGAAACCCAGACTTTTTGGTGATATGATCAATTGGGAAGATGAAATAATCAACATCATGAAACTTGGGATTATCAAGATATTGTTGATGTAAGTAGGGTATGCGAATCTGACACATGTGTTTCAACACTAGCCCTTTTGTGATGACTGTATCAAGAGAAATGCAGTTAATGGTGCTAACCTCGCCCACCGATGATGGAAGTGTCGGCAAAGAGATGAGTCTCAAGCAATTGTTTAAAGCAAGCTCTCTCATGGACAATGGAAGTTTCGGTAGAGACACGAGTTTCCAACAATCATTTAAACGAAGCACCTTCAAGCCCGATGGAAGCTCAGGCAAAGACATGAGTTTCTTGCAATTATTTAAAGAAAGCTCTGTCAGCAATGGTGGTAGCTTCGGCAGAGACTCGAGTTCACAACAACCATCTAGAGAAATCTCTATCAAGGACAATGGAAGCTCTGGGAGAGACTCAAGTTTCAAACAATCACCTAAATCAAGTTCCTTTAGTGATGATGGAAGCTGCGGTAGAGACACGAGTTTCCGACAATCATTTAAACAAAGCACCTTCAAGCCCGATGGAAGCTCAGGCAAAGACATGAGTTTCATGCAATTATTTAAAGGAAGCCCTGTCAGCAATGGTGGTAGCTTCGGCAGAGACTCGAGTTCACAACAACCATCTAGAGAAATCACTATCAAGGACAATGGAAGCTCTGGGAGAGACTCAAGTTTCAAACAATCACCTAAATAAAGCTCCTCTAGTGATGATGGAAGCTCAGGCAAAGACATGAGTTTCATGCAATTATTTAAAGGAAGCCCTGTCAGCAATGGTGGTAGCTTCGGCAGAGACTCGAGTTCACAACAACCATCTAGAGAAATCCATATCAAGGACAATGGAAGCTCTGGCAAAGACTTGAGTTCACAACATCCACTTAAATCAAGCATTATCAGGGATGATGGAAGCTCTGGTAGATGCTCGAGTTCCTTACATCCGTATAAATTAAGATGTTCCAGGGATCGTGGAAGCTCTGGTAGATGCTTGAGTTTGTCATGGTTTTTTAAATGAAGCACTATCAGGGATGGTGGAAGCTCTGACAGAGACATGACTTTTTGACATTCCTTTTCTTGAAACACTCCTAGCATTGAAAGGTTTTTCATGTTTTCAGGCAATCTCTCAATATTAGTACCACTTAGCTTTAACACTTCTAAAGACAGTAAGTGACCAGTTGATAGTGACAATGAAGATATAGAGGTTTCAGTTAAGTCCAATACTTTTATTGCATCTGATCTCACCGAAAATTTCTTGAGCTGCGTACATTCCTTGAGTAACAGTTCTTGGAGAGAATGAACATTGCTTTCAAGGCTTTCAATCTTCTTACACCACGTCAAATCCAAATATGTAAGTTTGGGAAGAGATAACATAGATGGATGTAGCTGGTGCAACTCATAACAACAACTAAGAGAAACTTTTTCAAGTTTTTCTGCCTTCGATAAATCTGGGATCTCCACCAGCTTTTTGGAGTATGAAAGGTCAATTGACTTTAAATGTATAAGATTCTGCAACAAGAAAGATGCAACACATTGTTTAGAAATTTATAAATTCATAAATGTGAACCTTAACTAAAAGAAAAAACTCGAGCAAAATGTACTATGCATAGCGGCACTCATACCTGAACTCCGTCCCAAAGCTTTTCAGCATAGCTAAATTGAATGTGAAGCTCTACAAGTTGTTCTGCACAACAAAAGTTAGGTGGCCAAGACTTGAGAGAACATTCATCCCAGTGAATGTATCTCAAATTTTTGGATAATGACGTAAGACCATCCTGGAGGTACACATTGAATTTGTTACTCATCCAGATCTCCTCCTTATAGATTTTAAGAAATCTACAGTTAGGCATATTTGCAAGGAAACTAGAGCTCAAATATAGATTATCCGTTAATTTACTCAAATCTAAAATTATGCCTTCCACATCTTTAGTTCCCTGACAAACAAAGAATAGAATAATAATTAGCAAAGATTATCATCCTACCTACATTAAAAACAAAAGGATACATATTATTAAATAGAAAGAATTGCACTGCTACTTACCTTGTTATATTTCAATACATCAAACACTTCCTCATGTTTCCACAATCGACTTCGATTTTCAGGGCACTTTTCACATTCTTTATGAACAATTTCCCGACCCATTTCCTGTATTAAGTCGTGCATTTCTATTTTGTTGGCATTTGAAATTGTTATGAGAGCTTTTCCTAAAAGGACTTCTATCCCAGATACAGGATACAAACCAAAAGCTTTTAGTATTTCTGTTACCTTATCTTTGTTTTCTCCTTTGAAAAAACATGCAATGTCTAAAAATATATGCTTTTCACAGTCACCCAAGTCATCATAACTTGACTTTAATAAATCATGAATTTTCCTATTGGGAAACTTTTCAAGTTTCTTCAATTCACATTCCCATGCTTCTTTACTTCTATCACGAAGACTTCTACCCAGAACCGTTAAAGCCAAAGGAACACCTCCGCAATAGGAAATTACTCTTCCTAATATATCTTCATACCCCTGTTTTGGTTGTTTTTTTCCAAAAACAGTCAAACAGAAAAGCTCAAGAGAGTGATCAAAGTTCAATTTGTCAACTTGATATTTTTTATTAGCTGTGCTAACTACTTGGTTATCTCTAGTTGTAACAATGATTTTACTTCCTGCTCCCAAAAATTGATATTCCTCAATTAGATATTCAAATTGGTCCGAGGTAGACACATCATCCAGAACAATGAAAACCTTTTTATGTTGAAGCCGCCTTTGTATTTCAGAATGATCAAACCCATTGTTTTTATTCCCTAACAACTTTGAAAAAAGTTTATCACGTAAATCTTCAAGGTTGCTTGATCTCTCCCTTACATTTGCAAGAAAGCAATGGCCTTCAAACTGATGAGACAATTTGTGATATAAAGCACGAGCAAGGGTGGTCTTACCAATGCCACCCATGCCCCATATTCCAAGGGTTGTTATAACTTCATTTGATCCACTTTTTAGAAATGATTCAATCTCTTCATAACTTTCTTCAATCCCAACCAGGTTTTTAAGCTGGTATGGGTATGTACCAGCCAATTTTTTCGAAACATCTTGAACAATGTTCTTAATGACTTCGGCCTCAGTTCTAGCGTATGAGAAGGGAAAAAAAGAAATAATTGATGTGTTATAAATATGACAAATTCAAAATAAAAGAAAAACAAAAACTTAACGTATTATTATACACATTTTACAATCAATATGATAGTCATGGATGAACCCAGACTCATCGGATGACAACGGCAGTAGCGAAAAATAAATTTTGTCCAACAAAATATATAACCTTAATTACATTTTGGATCCCTAAAAATTACTTTTTTTAATTTGAATTTCTAAATTTTTTTATTAATAAATTTTAATTTTTGTTTTCAGGTTAAATGATGTCACGTTGATGAGGACTTAAAGCAAAAAAAATAAATTATTAGGGATCCATAACAAAAAAAAATAAAAATTAAGGACTTGAATTAAAAAATAAGTATTTTTTAGGAAAAAAAACTTATTTAAGTCTTAATTTTATTAAAAATATTTATAATTTATTATTTTTAAATATTAATTACATTAATAATTTATAAAAAAAAATAAAATATATTTTTTGCATTCACCAAAATCATCTATGATTATTAAATTCATACTAAATTTTCTAATTTTTTTTTTATCATATATACTAAGCAACAACCATTCAAATATTCATCTTTCTTGTTAGGAATGGTACTTTGGTTACTCAAACATCAAATATAAAATATGAAATATTATAAATACCTTATTTCCGTGCTATGCCTTTTAGCATTTGTCTCCTGTGGCTCGTGTTGTTTACGACAACTGTAATTGTAACAAATTCTAGTTAGTCTTAATAACACTTGTAATTGTAACAACAAAGCCAGCCCGAGAAAATAAAAATTAATTATATAATAACTAAAATTTAATAAAAATATTTACATATTATGATGATGGCCAGATAAATTGGCTGCTTTCGTGAGAGCAGCTTTCCATTCGGTGAACATGTGATGTCCCTCATGTTTATCAAGGTCTTCCTTGTATCTCCCAGTCTGATGCCTTACATCGGATGGATCTATGTTGTAAAACACCGGTATCACAATTTGTTTCTTTTCTTTGTTGAGTTTCATAATCTTGTTGAGTTCATCCAGGCACCACCTTGAGGAAGCATAGTTCTCTGAGAAGATGACAATAGATATCTGAGAATCTTCTATGGCTTTGAAGAGGGCCGGTGAGATTTCATCTCCCTTTTCGAGCCGGTTGTCTATGAACGTGTCGATTCCTGCGTGATCCAAAGCTTTATGTAGATGGCTTGTGAAGTTCAAGCGCGTGTCTTCACCTCGAAAGCTCAGAAAAACATAATATTTTTTAGCAGAAGAAGGGTCAGAGGAAGACGCAATATCTCCTATATTCCTTTGCCGCTCGTCCATTGTGAAGTCCTAGCTTGTGCTGCACCTGGAAATTTAATTATAATTAAATCTGTGTAATATATTATATATGAGTGTGAATAACTAACTACACCGGTTCATTTTCAATTTGATAAAATTAAGAAAAGAGATCATACGAAAAGTAAAAAAGTTTAGAACACAGAAGAAAAGAAAAGAAAAAAATAGAGAGAAAAGAGAAGATATAGCAGTTACACAGAAAGAAGCAAGAGATTATGGGTGGGATGATACTCAGTTACTCAGAACTATGAGGGCTTTCTTTCTCTCTATCTCTCTCTCGTATAAGAAGATGAACAAGTGATTTAAAATTTAAATTTATTTAAAATTTAACATATAATTGTATAAGAGAATGTCATGTGATAAAACTATCACAAGAGAGAATGACGTGTGACAAATTTATCAACTTAGAATTGTATAGTTAATAGATTTCCAAATGATAAAAAAAAGAAAGTAAAAAGACTAGGCTGTGATGTGAATGTGAACAAGTTAAAGCAATGCAACCTAGTTTTCAATTAATTTATTGGATATTTGTAGGGATGGCAATATGAACCCAGACCCTACGGGCACCCGCAAAAATACCCATACGCGGGTAGGGTAATAACCCGCATATTTGGGGATGGGGATGGGGATGGAGCGGGTATTTACCCGCAAAATCTCACGGGGATGGGTGCGGGTACGGGGTACTGTAGTACCCACCCCGCCCCGCCCCGCATGTATATACATATTAATTAATATATTATAATTTTATTATTTAAATTATTCAATTAAAATTATTTAATTATCTATTTATTATTTTAATTATTCTTTTTATATGTTAATTTTGATATTCTATTATGATTTAATTTTTATTTGTATTAGTAGTTCAAAACAATATAGAAACTATGGAAATAAGCATTTGCAAAATATGGAGAAATTAATTCGGAGGATGATGAAGTTAAAATATTATATCTATTTGTGTTTTATTTTTAATATATAATTATAAACTAATTAGTTTTAAAAATATATTAGTTTTTCCTGTTTAATTAGAGTTTTTGTTGAGATTTATGTTGAATGATTATTTTTGTAATGTTATTTATTTATATAAATCAATATTCATTTGATTTTAATATTATATAAGGGTGTATTGGATTAGGATTTTAAAAGACTTTTTTGGCATAAAAAAGTCTTGAAGATTTTTAAGATTTTGTAGGAAACTAAAAAATGTTAAAAATTTTTTAAGAAGACCATTGTGATTAGGATTTTATAATTTGGACTTAGAATATAGGATTTGAAAGGATTTCACATATTTATAAGATAAGATTTGAAAGATTGTATGAATTTCTAGAAAAAATAAATATATATTCAAAACTAGTAAACACAAGCCAACAAGAATGTGCTTGAAAATATTATTGAACACAGACTAATCATAAATTATCATAAGTTGAACCATCTCACCTACTAATAATGTACATTAACTCAAAATCAAAGTTACAAACTATTAATGCATTTTGAGATATATTTTTCACAAATTTTCATAAAGTAATAGTGAAAAATAATAATAAAATATTAGTAAAAAATATAAAATGTTTCATTTAACTCAAAATCAATAATGTCATCAAAATATAAATCAAATAATTCAACAAAAAATACATGATGATCAAAACATTAATCATTTGCCTAACTTGAAGAATATCCAAAGTTGTCTATGTTTTATAGCATCCCAAACATTGCTTTTGTTTCCTATGTTAAATTGTATATTTTTTCAAAATTGATTGCAATAGTTTAGAAAAGTTTTTTAAAAATTTAACTTGATTGTTTGTTCTAAGTTAAAACTTCCTCTAGACTCAGATCTACTTCTCTTATGAAAATTTTCATTTCATTAAGAATTTATGAACTTAAAATGAATGAGACAGTGGACTACATTGTAGGCTTGTAAATTGATTCATAGTGATTTTGAGGTATGAACACATTACTATTAGAATCATATGAAAAGCCTCACTTTGAAACAAAAAAAATATGTGGGTGACAGATTATGTTGCCTCCAAAGCAAAGAGAATGAAATAAATAAAAAAGTTTATGATGAAAAAGAAAAGTCTCTTATAGTTGAATGTGATTGTTTGTTGTGTTTGGTATTTATATAATCAACTAAAAAGTCTATAAAATCTTTATAATTTTAAATAATAGATGACTTTTTTTTTTTGCGTTATTCAAAATCTCAATCGAATACCACAAGATTTCGTTGCCATCTGAAAAAAATCTTGATAATCTTGATTGAGTACCATCAAATTACTTTTTATCATTTTACAATCTTGATTGAATACCCAAGACATTTTTACAAAAAAAAAAAAGTCATTCAAATCTTAAACAATCCTAATCCAATACATCCCCTAAGTTTTTTTTTTTTTTTTTTTATAATTTTTAATTTTATATATATGAAAAGTGCGGGTCGTGGGTGCGGGTATGGGTACATAGATACCCAGAGGGTATGGGGATGGGGATTAAAATTGTTACCCGCACGGGTATGGGACCGGGGACAGGTACTTTTTTCAAACACGGGTATGGGGACGGGTACTATAGTACCCTACCCATACCCTACCCATTCTCATCCCTAGATATTTGCAACGACCTTGACTTGTTCATCATTATTTGGCGCATTCATTTAATTTGATTAGTAGGTATCATTCTCATTTCCAGGGACGGAGCCAACCCCATTAGATAGGGGTCAAATTTATATTCATATATATACAAAATTTATTTATATATATTGATGATAAAATAATTTTATTAAAATATTATATATATATATATATATATATTTATTTATTTATTTTAAAAGTTTCAAGAATATTACAAATATTATTCATTAGTTTTATATATTATAGAGATTTTCTTTTATCAATTTATAATAAATAATGACATCTTCATTTATCCTATTTTTTTAGAAAAATATTCTATTAATGATGTTTTTAAAATCTATTTAATATATAATGAATTATGTTTTTTTTTAAGGGAAGAATGAACTGGGTTAGTTATAGAAAGATATTAGCCAATAATTAATAAAAAAAAATTATATATTTTCAAATTACTAGAAATTAAAGAGTAATATTGTGTTGTGACTATACAATAATCACACAATAAAAACAAATTTGATTGATTATAAGGTAATACTAATTTGTTTATTGTAAGGTTTAAATATGAAGTGTTTAAATTTATGCACACTCTAATCATTGAACATGTTAATAAAGACTTGTGAATATATTTATTTATAGCATTTAAAATAGATTATAAGAAAAAATATTAAAAATAAAATATATTCAATATTTTATCTAAAAAGAAAAAAATATACAATTATTTCCATAGTAATTATAATAAAAAAAATATTTATCTAAAGAAAAAAGATATTATTATCTTTAAAAAAATATCATAAAAGGAGATAAAATATATTGTAAATGAAAAAAATAACATCTAAATATATTTAATTTGTTACAAATTAAAAAAAAAAACTCAAATATTAAGATATATATATAAAAAAAATCCAAGGGGCCGTGGCCCCGGTCACCAAGTGGCTCCGTACCTGCTCATTGTATGTATGTAGACTTTTATGCCACAAGTTTGATTTTTTATTTTTTTTTGCTTAATAAGTAATTTAGTTCCTAAGTGATATATATATTAAAAAGTTTAATTTGGTTCTCTAATTTTTAAATAGTTCAAATTGATTCCTAAATTCTTTAAAATATGTGAATGCGATATTTTTTTATCTACGGTTTGTTGTTTTATTAATTACATTTATATCCTTTTAGGAATTACATTCCCTTTTTTTTATATTTTTAATGAAAATTAATTAATTAACCTTGTTGTTTTAAAACAATACTTTTCTTTCATCTAGCATAACATTCCCTCTATCTTTATTATTTATTTCAAGATTAAAGATATCTTCATGATATATCTAGAGCCAAACATAATCAAAACTTCTGGCTTCCAACAACAAAAGAAGAAGAAAAAAATCTTGTGTCTAACTAATAATGATAAAGTCAAACTCACAGGGAAGAAAGGCACCCTAAACTCCAACAAAAAATAAAAAGACAAAGATGGATTGGTCCCCTAATAGTGTGTTGTTTGTTACTCACATATAACCAACAACAATGAGAAGTAATTGCAGGTAGGTTTATACTGTACTAATTGTTCAGAAACTAATTACTCCGTAATTAGCTTGGTAATGTGAATTGTGAAGTGGTATTATTGATGATTTCGGGGTCTTAGAATTTGGAATTTCGATATGTAGTAGCACTTCAATGATTATAACTAGGGGCTTGCAAAAATTCAAACAACACATAAAGTAATTGGTAATAATTAACTTGGGATAACTTAGTTGAATTTTGAAGTTATAAATATAAATAATAACTCTTGAATTTAATTGTTTGGTGTAAGTTGGTGGTTAACTTGCTTATAAAAATAAAACCGGTGCGGGTATCCTTAATTACCCTGAAAACAACAAGAGTCCATCATTATTGATATAGGCATCTAACTTGGCTCTAGGAGTCGGTGTTTCCTACTTTCCTATATCAATCATAACAAGAATGTGCAGCCTACCCATTTTGACCCAGAATAATTATTCGGAAATTCTTTTCATTCTATTCTATGATAACAAAGCTGCATTACACTCAGATGATCTTTGTTAAGATAAATTGTTTTTTATTTTTATCAATATTATAATTCACATAGATTTGAATATTTTATACAAAACTAAACATTTCGATTTCAATGTTAAGATTGTTATAATACTTAAGTTAATTTTGTGAATCCTAAAAAAAATATTAAAAACTAGTATAACATTCCATCCGGCTTCAACTCTCGTTTCATACTCTCAATTATAATTGATATTTTTCCTAACACCAATTTTTTCAAATCTTCCATTAACAATCTCATCACTTCTTTCTATAAAGCATTACACATTATACACATTCTCCACTCATTTAACTCAAAAAAGTGACACCATCTTCTTTTCTAATCCAAATGGCAACAACGAACAAACAAAATAGATAACCTAATGCACACACAACAACAGCAAATAAAATTGGTGTATTTAGTAATAAAGAGAGTGTAAATAACAAAATTTATATGGTGATATTTAGTAATAGAAGAAGTTAACTAGACTCTTGATGTACCATATGAAAAATAATTAAATTGATATATTATAAATAATTTAGGAACCAAATTAAACTTTTTTAAAATTTGGATATCAAATTAAATAGTTATTAAGTGTTGTTATTATCGATCATAAACGTTCATCATTATTTATTTAATTTGTAAGTTAGCAAGAATATGAACCTTGAAATTGAAATTTGAACTGTTTTATCTGATGATCAGTAATCACTGGGTTTACAAACACAGGTGCGACACAAAACAATTTCAACAAAATTGCTACCAATATTTTAATTTTGAGCAGAAAATATTACAAAATGCTTTCAATTAACTAAGGTTTTTGAAATCAGAAATATATTTGAGATTAGCACCCCTACAATGCTCTAATTAACACAACACCTTTAATTAATTGGGAAAAACTATGTAACTTGAAAATATTTATTTCACCTCAACACAAAGACAAGAAAAAATATTTTTGTGATTTTTCAATTATTATTCTTGTATTTTATTAAGAATTTTAATGGTTTTTATTTTATTTTAGATAAGAGAAATTTAAAATTTAAAAAATTGTTTTATATCTTACAGAAGGAAAAGTTTAAAAATTCAAAAGAGGCATTTTTTAAAAGATTAATTAATTTTTAAAATTAGAAAGTACTTCTTAATATTACATGATGTTCGAGTTAAAAAATGACTGATAGTTTGGGTGGGTTGGGGGAAGCAGGCTTCGGCTCCCTCGCTCTGTGTGTGTGTGATTGAGATTTAAAAACTGCATTATTAGGTTAAATTAGATGGTAAGGATTACGGTAAGGATTAATGCAATCATTTAGAAATTAACATACATCTATTTTATTTTGATTTGATTTATATCATTTCCCTCTTTATTGCATCCAAAATTTTAAAAAAAAATTATCAAATATTTAAAAGAATTATTTTATTACATCCTAAAATATTAAAGATCACTGTCACTAAGAAAGGGTTGCCCCACTACCATAACTATCGCCACCACCATGATCATCATCGCTATCATTATGGTCATCGTCCTTGTTGTTATCGTTAGGGTCATCGTTACCATCTTCAACATGGTTACTACCGCGATTCTTGTCACTACCAAAGCCATTGTCACCGCCACCATCATGGTTGTTGTCGCCACCACCACCCAGCGGTGGTGGTGGCGACAATAATGGAGACGACAACCATGATGATGACAGTGATGGTGCCCTGATGACAATGATTTAAGAGCTTTTTTGGGCATAAAAGATAATTTAACAACTGATATATATATATAATCCATCTTGATTTAGTAGATTTTTATAACACAATTAGTACAATTTTTTTTTTCATACAAAAATCTACTTGACAACAAAGACTTAATAAATAGGAAATGGATTGGAAGAAAAAAAAAATGATTTTAGACTTATGAACATAAAAGTCTAGGTACGACGAAGAACACTTTATAAATAAATTAAATGAATAATGATGGAGCTCAACAAGTCGTTGGTGTGGTTAGAATTCATTTAAGGCTTCTATGGCTTTTAATGTTTTCTAACCACTACCTTTTGTTTATTAACAATGTATCATATCTTCTGTGTGTATAGCTTTATATATGTATATTTTCTTTTTGCTTAAAAAAAAAAAAAAAGTCAAGGTCGTTGCAATTCGCAAGTAACATGATCAAACATCGATGAAAGCTAATTAATTTAAGAAATTAAAAAAACTTGGTTGCATTACTTTGACATGTTCACATTCAATGGTCAATCACATTCTCTTATAAAAAAAAATGATTTTAGACTTGTGGACATAAAAACATAATTTCCCACCTTTTTCCTTGTTTTTATTTCTTTACATACATCTCATGAGTTTTGCCAACAAAGTTAGTTAAAAATAATTAAAAATAACATAAAAATTAATGTAAAAACTCATGAAAAAACGGTTTCTAAAAAACTAATTTATTTCTAATGTGTCAAAATAGGTTTAAAAAGAAAAAAAAAACATTTGAATTTGAAAAAAAAACAAAATAAATTGATTTAAAATTTAAATTTATTTAAGATTTAACATATAATTGTATAAGAGAATGTCATGTGATAAAACTATCACAAGAGAATGACGCGTGACAAATTTATCAACTTAGAATTGTATAGTTAATAGATTTCCAAATGATAAAAAAAGAAAGTAAAAAGAAAGTCTTTGTTTCTTCAGTGAAAAAAAAAATGCTTAATGTGATTTTTAATCCATTATGTTTCATATTTTTTTGCATTTTTGTATATAATATTTTAAAAGTTTTATTTTGTTACTTTAAATTATGTTTTAATCATATTTTGATACATTATATTTTAAAAGTTTCATTATAGTACTTTAAACTATGTTTTAATAATATTTTGGTACATAGTGACGGTTTTTAGTAATCATTAATTTAAATTAATTATTTTCAAATTTTAAACTTTGTTGGTGTTAATTTTTTTAAGGAAGATTTTCAAATGTACTAAAATGAAACTTTTAAAACATAATAAATTAAAATATGACTAAAACATAATTTAAAATATCAAAATGAAGCTTTTAAAATATTATGTACCAAAATATAAAAAATGTGAAATATAATCAACTAAAAGTTACATTAATAAAAAAAAAAAAGTAACATTTGTTTTGTTTACCCGTATAAGTTGGGAACCTATTTGCCCTGCTTACACGGATTCGAAAAATAAACAAATATTTCCACACTTGTGACATAAAATAAAAGTCTACCTTAAATGAAAATTACACGTTTAATGACAAAAAAGAGAAAAATGCACCTACGTTGTATATGTTAATACCGTGTCACTTTCATTGTCGGTTGGGATAAAAAAATATGTATTATAAAGACTTAAAATATAATAAATATTTTATAAAGATCTAAAATAAAAAATAAATATTTTATATTTATCCAAAATTTATATAAACTTCAATAGTATTTAATTGTAAATTCAAGAAAGTTTTTACTACTACGCAAAACTAACGAACGATTTGACAATTGTAAGCTTACGTTTTTAAAATATATGTTGGATCAATTTAAAATACAAAATCATAAATACTTTGTATAAAATTAACTTTTTATTTGTTGACCATTCTAAGTTGGGAACTTGGTTTGTCACTATTTTCACAAATTATAAAATAAATAAATAAATATTTTAAGACCTGTAACATAAAAGTCTACATAAATTCTAAATATCTAGTTACACGGATTCAAAAATAAACAAATATTTTAAGACTTGTGACATAAAAGTCTACATAAAATGAAAATGACGCGTTAATAAAAATAAAAATAATAATCAAATAAGTGTTTTAAATAATGAGTGGAGGGCAACAAGTCAAGATCGTTGCAAATTGCAAGTAACGTTATCAAACATGCAAAACTAAAAAATGTAAGAAATTAAGAAAACTAGGTTGCATTGCTTAACATGTTCACATTAACCGCCCACATGCATTGCGTAATAAATAAGATTATAGTTTTATGAATTAACTAACCAGCAAAAACAAAACCACTTGTCTTGATGTTTTGAGGTTATTTATATTATCCTTTTTATATGCCACCATAACCATAAGTATATATGTATAAATTAATAAAAGAGCAATTAACTCGATCGATCTTGAACATTATAAATGATAGATAGATTAAAAAAATATAAAAAATAGGACAATTAAAAAATAAACTGAGGTAGTATATTATATCTTTTTTTTTTGAGGGAACGTATACTTATATCTTACTCTCTCCAAATAAATATTTTTATATTAGTCATTAGTAAACTAAAAGGTCTAGAGTTCAAGTTTCGAATCTGACAAATGTTAGAAGGAGAATACTTACAATTAAGGACGGAGCCAGCAATGTAGTGTGCAGGGGCCAAAAAAATTTCCATACAATGAAAATTATTTATAATTTTTGTTATTAGAAAATCATCTATAATTAAATTAAATTTACACTTATATTTTGTTAACTATTTTGTTTTAGAAATATATTTTTTTACAGTAATTAGATAAATATTTTTCTAAACAAAAATTACTATAATAAACATAACTAAAGAAGAATATGCAAATTGTATATGTTATTCTTTTTAAGATTTTTTTTCCTTTTTTCCTTGTAATAGAAAATATATTTATACATAAAATAACAAATGTAATTATTTTGAAGACAATAAAAAGAAAAAGAAAATATTTATTGAGAATAAAACATGTTAAAGACATAATTAATATTTATTATCTACCAAATCATATCTTATTAAATAAAAAGAATTATAATTTTTTAATTTTAAGCCAAATGAAAAATAATATTGTATTAAAATCAACCAATTTCAAAACAAAGACATGCAAAGAGGAAAATAAATCACCACATTACAAAAGCTGCTATTGCATCCTAATGAGACAATTGTGCAGTAATTAGAAAAACTTCAAAGAAATGTGTATGATAATATTTTTGTTCACACATATTATTTTTTACATACAATGTTTAGTGAGTATATATACATATAAAAGTTTTATAATTTATGAAAAAGTGAATAATACTCAACTATTTGTGTTGTGTCATGTCGAGATCAATAGCTAGGGACCATAATTTTTCCAAGCCAGCTAATAATTTTCTCATTTGTTGATCTCAGACCATGAATAGGACATGATATTATCACGAAGAATTGATTGTCAATATGATAATATAGAATAAATTGCACAAATCACTTATAAGGATGTTTCATGGAAATTCCCTTTATATTCTTTCATGGAAAATTCTTCTATCTTTATCTTTGTAGGCAATCCTTGAACTTTTTCAGGAATTTGTTAGAAATTTCCTCTATCCTTACCCTTGAACTTACAAGAAATTTCCTCTTTTGAAAGCTAAAGAATGAGCTTGCGTGGAAGTGTCATAGGAAATTTTCTCTATCTAATTGAGTCGAATGTAAATATTTAAAAGTGTCATTTCATTTTTTTGTGTGTTTAATTAATTATGCATATGAAATTAAAGTAATGGACCATTAGTTAAAACAAGTATAGGAATAATCATTTAGCTTTGTTGTACTTTATAATTTAGCTTTCTTACTTTCTCTTCCTAAAATTTTTTCAGGAAAAGTTTATCCAAACAAATTCTTACTTGACAAGGCCTAACATACTCTTCATAGCTAACTTGAGGGTGGATGATTTTCCAAGCCATGTAAGGAGTGTTATGACTATATTTCTAACTAATGTGGGAGATCTTATCAAGTAACATGGATGGAAAAACTCAACTTTATAATGGTGTTTGAAATTGGGGATTTCATACTATACATGATTGCAATTGTTTGTTGTGTTCCTAATTCAAATATTGTTTATGACTAATGTTCTTTGAAATCCAAGTAATACAGAATGTATCCGATATACACTAACTAATTTTGTTTATCAGATGTACAAACTTCTCAATGTTTTTGAATTCAATAGTTCAAGAAAGTAGCGAATGTCAGTGATAGTGAAAGATGAAGAAGAAGGGAGAATTTTCCCATTTATGTAGTGTTGTTATGTTTGAGAGGCTTACCAAGGATGGTTCAGAGTTTAAAGAGAAAACCTTGGAAAATGTGCATGAATATATTGTTGATGCATGACATTGTTCATGGATTCTTCCATTTAACAAAGAATGATCCAATAAACTTTCAAAAGATAAACAAATACAAGAGTTCGATTGAAAGAAAATCACAATGAAAAAAGAGTTAGAAGATGATCCTATAAAGCTTTCGTAGAAGCATTATTCAATATCTTTATCTAAATGCTTTTTTTTTTTTTAATTTAATTTTGTGATTTCAGTTGTTCTTTATCTAAATGCTTTTTTTTTTAATTTAATTTTGTGATTTCAGTTGTTTCATATGTACGTGGTTCAACTCAGTTGTTATTATAACATAGAATTAGACTTTTAATTTCTGTTATTCAATTATTCTGTTATGACATCCTTTTAGGGAAAGCCATGCCATGCCGTATTTCAAATTTCCCATGAATCTTAATTTTCTGTTATATTGGAAGAAATGAGTAGGGATGGCAATGGGTAGGGTATGGGTAGGGTACTATAGTACCCGTCCCCATACCCGTGTTTGAAAAAAGTACCCGTCCCCGGCCCCATACCCGTGCGGGTAACAATTTCAATCCCCATCCCCATACCCTCTGGGTACCTATATATCCATACCCGCACCCGCGACCCGCACTTTTCATATATATAAAATTAAAAATTATATAAAAAAAAAAACAAAAACTTAGGAGATGTATTGGATTAGGATTGTTTAAGATTTGAATAATTTTTTTTTTTTTTTTTTAAAAATGTCTTGGGTATTCAATCAAGATTGTTAAATGATAAAAAATAATCTAATAGTATTCAATCAAGATTATCAAGATTTTTTTTTTTCAAAGGGCAACGAAATCTTGTGGTATTCAATTGGGATTTTGAATAACGCAAAAAAAAAAAAATCATCTGTTATTCAAAATTATAAAGATTTTATGAATTTTTTTTAATTGGATTTTGGTAGATTTTATAGACTTTTTAGTTGATCATATAAATACCAAACCCTACAAACAATCACATTCAACTATGAGAGACTTTTCTTTTTCTTTCTCATCTCAAACTTTTTTATTTATTTCATTATTTTTGCTTTGAAGGCAGTGACATAATCTCTCACCCACACATTTTTTTTTTTCAAGATGAGACTTTTCATATGATTTTAATAGTAATGTGTTCATACATCAAAATCACTATGAATCAATTTACAAGCCTACAATGTAGTCCACTGTCTCATTCATTTTAAGTTCATAAATTTTTAATGAAATGAAAATTTTCATAAAAGAAATAGATCTGAGTCTAGAAGAAGTTTTAACTCGGGATAAACAATCAAGTTAAAGTTTTAAAAGACCTTTCTAAACTATTGCAATCAATTTTGAAAAAATATACAATTTAACGTAGGAAACAAAGAGCAATGTTTGGGATGTTATAAAACATAGACAACTTTGGATATTCTTCAAGTTAAGCAGATGATTAATGTTTTGATCATCATATATTTTTTGTTGAATTATTTGATTTATATTTTGATGACATTATTGATTTTATGAGTTAAATGAAACATTTTATATTTTTTACTAATATTTTGTTATTATTTTTCACTATTACTTTATGAAAATTTGTGAAAAATATATCTCAAAATGAGTTCATGTACATTAGGTGAGATGATTCAGTTTATGATAATTTATGATTAGTGATCTTGTTGCACCGGGCAATAAACATGCATGAACCATTTCACGAAGTATGTGTCCGGATAATCTAAAGTCTCGATAATTAGCTCGCGGTCTTCCGATCGAAAAACAACGTCGATGAAGACGTATAGGTGCACTATTACGCGGTAGTGATTCTAATTTTCCATGCATTTCCCATTTATCACTTAACGACGGAACTTTGCTTATTTCTTTTTTTGAGGATCGGCGAATCAAATTATATTTCTGTTCCAATTTTTGTCTCTTCTTCTCCCTCTGAATCACACTTTTCCTTGCCATAATGGTTCATTTCCTATGTTCAATAATATTTCCAAGCACACTCTTGTTGGTTTGTGTTTAATAGTTTTGAATTTTTTTTTTTTAGAAATCCATAAAATCTTTTCAAATCTTATCTTATAAATATGTGAAATCCTATATTCTAAATCCATTAAATCCAAATTATAAAATCCTAATCACAAAAGTCATCTTAAAAAAATCTTAACAGTTTTTAGTTTCTACAAAATCTTAAAAATCTTTAAGATTTTTTTATGCCAAAAAAGTATTTTAAAATCCTAATCCAATACACCCTTATATAATATTAAAATCAAACGAATATTGATTTATATAAATAAATAACATTACAAAAATAATCATTCAACATAAATTTAAACAAAAACTCTAATTAAACAGGAAAAACTAATATATTTTTAAAACTAATTAGTTTATAATTATATATTAAAAATAAAACATAAATAGATATAATATTTTAACTTCATCATCCGAATTAATTTCTCCATATTTTGTAAATGCTTATTTCCATAGTTTTTATATTGCTTTAAACTACTAATACAAATAAAAATTAAATCATAATAGAATATCAAAATTAACATATAAAAAGAATAATTAAAATAATAAATAGATAATTGAATAATTTAAATAATAAAATTATAATATATTAATTAATATGTATATACATAAGGTGCGGGGGCGGGGCGGGGTGGGTACTACAGTACCCGTACCCGCACCCATCCCCATGAGATTTTGCGGGTAAATACCCGCCCCATCCCCATCCCCAAATATGCGGGTTATTACCCTACCCGTGTATGGGTATTTTGCGGGTGCCCGTAGGGTCTGGGTCCATATTGCCATCCCTAGAAATGAGGTGTAAATAAAGTAAAAGAATGAAGCAAAGAAATAGAAAATGGCTTTATTGAGAGTTAATCATACTGCTTATACAAACAATTTATATTTGATTCAGATCAGCATAATGGAATAATTATATTTCATATTTTTTTAAGCCTGCAACCTATGTTGAATAAAAATTGAATAAATAAGTTTTGAAACAAAAAATGTTAACCAATTAGTGTTGTTCAATGAAAGTTGTTGCAAATGGCATGCAATGTTATTAGACAAACGTGAGTGTCAGCAGTAACAAAAAACATCAATAATGGAATCGATTTATCAATTCATAATTCTTTTTGACTGCAAATACAGAAATAATTTAGATATTAATAATAAAGAAACTTGATCATCAAGTAGTTCAGCTAGCTTAATTTAGATAACTCTGTCATCTCTAATTAGAATGAATCAAATCTCCAATTCACAAAATATACACTGTAGGTTCTTCTTATTCTTAGTACATTATATTTTTCAATAACCAGCAAAAACTATAAAAGTTTTGTCAAGTCTTTTATTGTACGTCCTTAATTTCCAAACTCCTAAGTGTTTCTATGTATGATTCTATTGATCTTCTTCATTAGCTTTCTTTCTCCAAGTTACAGTGTATTATCCCTGGAACATTTTCAATGGTTCTAAATATTTTTAGGGACATCAATGGTCAAACAAAAAAACAGACAGTTGATCAAGATTTAATGATAAACAAATTGGATTGCCGAGATTTGTCATTGAACATTTGTAAACCAAGTTACTTTTCCCATTTATACCTTTAAAAATGCGTAGTAAAAAACTGAGAAAAGAGAAATAATTAAACAAAATCCATTTTAAAAAGACTGAAGATAATTAAAGTTAGAACAAAAATAAAGCTATATATCAAAATTAATCTTCCGCGATAACTTACATGACATGATCATATATATTAGTTTGTAAGTTTTCACGAATTTATTTATGCTACCATCCTAGAAACCTCAACGAGTCAGTCTCTTATACCTATTCTAAGTTTGTAAATTTTTTGCTACACTTCTTGCTTCTTTGCAGTGTGTGACACAATTATCCCTTAATTACAACAATATCACAATCCTTCCATTGTCTATCAGTGCATGTCTCTCCTTCAGAAGTCTTTCATTGAATGAATGCAAGGAGCTTCGAGAAATCAGAGGCCTGCCACCTGCCACAAAACATAGTTTATCTTTCTGCTATCAATTGCACATTGTTGACTCGTCAGTCTAAGGAAATGTTATTGAATCAGGTATTTTATCTTTGTTTTGAATTTTTTTATCATATTCTTTTAGCAAAATTAAAGATAAAAAACAACTCAATTTTCATGGTCATAACTTACATTTTTTTAATTAAACTTGATTGACAGACACTACTCATCTGGGGGCACATATTTCCTATTTCCAGGATCAAATATCCCAAGTTGGTTTAATCAATGTATAGCAGAGGATCAAATGGTAGAAAACTAACATTGTGTTTCTGTGCATAATTTTGTTATCCATGCTTTGTTGATTAGTTTCCTTTATTTGGAACAAGCCAAGTCTCACCATGAGAGTTCTGTCAGTTTCCTCTGTTTCTGTTTAATTTTTTTCTACTGTTTTAGTTAAATGAATGGTAGTTTTTAATAACTGAATTGCTCATTTTGGATGTTTTGTATGGTATGACTATGAGCCACATTAGCTGAAAAACTTGGACTTGTCTTGTAGTTCCTTTACATTTGACAATCAACTTATCATGCTATGTATTGTTGCTACCTATCATGAAATTTATTTGGGTTTCAATAGTATTAAGCTGCAGGCTAAAATTCATAAAATGTAAACCAATTAGTGTTTTTCAGTCAATTTTGTTGCAAATTGCATGTAATGTTATTAAACAAACGAGAGTGAAGTGGCAGAAGAAACAGAAAGCATCAATAATGGAACTGGTTTGTTGAACAGCCAACCTGCTTTAGGTGCATGCATTGTAAAAGCATCAATTTTGACCTCTAATTCTAAAGCTCTCACCTGTTCAATCCTCCTGGTACTGCGAGCAACACTAATTAATTGTTTCAACTCTTTATGATTTATGTCTTCATAGTCTAATGGTTTGATGATTTATGTCTTCAGAATCACAGTTTTCTTTAATAATGGCCTCCTCCACTTGCTTGTTCCTTAAGATAAGTAGTAAACCAAATAAGACATTATTTAAATTTGAATTTATTATTACTTTATTTTATTAGGATTTCTTTATCTTTTAAAATTAAGATTATGATGTAGGTTTATCAATTAAAATAAGTACAAGATCTGTTCAGTTCATGAGGCACAGCAAGAAACTTAGACAAGGAATGAAGCAGATTATCATTCATTTGGAAACTACAGAAATTAAAGCATTGGAGAACAAGGCTGGAGACAAAGGTTCTATTGTAAGGTAAAATTTCAATCTTTTGTTTTTATCTACGATGATGCAGATTTCACTTTGCATTTTATGTGTAGTTTGCATGTTAACAAAATGGCTCTAATCATTGTTATTGATGGAAAAGGACTTACTTATGCTATTGGAAAGATTATACTTCTTGTTTGTGCATGGATCGACATTGGTGTTACCTATCAACATTCTATGAATAGGCCATAAAAGACATAATTTGAAACATACCTTTGGTATTTATATTAACTTGTTCATTCATTCTTCTTCCGCAGATATGCTATTTCTTCTACAAAAGGATAAGACAAATGATCCCAAACGTCATTTGGCTGTGAAGTTGAGCAGATGAATACAAATGTATACCTATTTTTTGGCCATTTGGGGATCTACAGTGTTCATTTATACTCTGCTTTTTGTGTCATAGATTGTAGCCATCAGTTACCTTATATAGCATAGCTTCAAATTATAGTAATCAGTTCCTTCATTCCTTTTCAGTAATTCTTTTATTGCAGTTATCAACTTGGAAATCCCTGCCTACTCCTTTATGATTTTCTTCATTTTGTGGAAATAATTGAGAAATGAATTATGTGAAAGGCTACTCACTTTTGTGTCACTAGTTTTATAAAAGCCTCAAACTAGAATTATAGTTTTTTGTTGGTGACTAAATTTGAACAGTCTCAACTGTGGCTTAAACTATTTTAATTTTTACTATAGTTTACTTATCATTAGAATTATTGGTTGATGAATCAGAATCATATAGAGCAAATCTCTTGAAACAAATTTATTGAGAATCTACCACAAGAGGCTGTGGAGGTTTTTTTAGCAAAAAGAAAAGAAAGATAACTATTGAATTAAAAAGCAATTTGAATGGTGAAGATATGTTACATGCATGATACAAAAATGTTAAAATTTTGAAAATGTTTAAATGTCAAACATTATCATCAGAGCAAGCAATCACTTTCATTATTAAACTTGGATATAACATGATACATTGGGTGTTGAATTGCCGATTTATTGTGACACTAGTGTTGGATAAAATCAGGGAAAAGAAAGCAAAAGTAGTGTACTGAGGAAAAGGTGACAGGGTCTTCTCTCTTAATGATTACGTGAAACTGTAGGTGAGTTGGGTCAATCAATGCTTCAATACACGTCAACAAGATTCAAATCCACATCCTTGTGATAAGAGTCCAATCCTTACCAATTGAATCAATCTTTGTTATTTAAGAAAATCAATATGAGTTAAATGAAAGAAAATTACTCAGATTAAAGGAGTTAGAAAATGATTCTAGAAAATGAAATTTAGTTTTTTAAAAAAATACCAATCAAAGTATTGTTTTAACTAGAGTATTGTAGAGCGACAATATCTGTCCTACATGTAACTCCCAAACTAATTTCAAAGGCTATTTAAAAAAAATAAAAAATTAATATTTTTTTCTCAAAATAAAAATGTTAGATGAAACAATTCAATCCAAAGGATTCCAAAGGATTGGTGCAACATGTAACATTTCATTTTCTTCTACTAGTGAGAACAATTCACTAAGAAACCTCGTATTTAATTTTTTCTGTGTAAAAAATTTTCAAATCAATAACAACCATCTACCACGAACGAGATTAATTGTGCAGTGGTGGCGACAATAACAACAGGACGACGACCATGATAGTGGCGGTCACAATGACTCTGGTGGTGGCAAGAATCGCGGTGGTAATCATGTTGGTGGTGGTGATGATGACCTTGATGGCAACAATAAGGACGGTGACTATAATGGTAACGGTGATGATCATGCTGGTGGCGGTAGTCATGGTAATGGGATTGGGACAACTCTTGGTGACAGTGATGATAAAATTTTAATACTTTGGAATGTGATAAAATAATTCTTTTGGATATGTGATAATTTTTTTTTAATTTTGGATACAATAAAGAGACAAATGATATAAATCAAAATAAAATAAATGTATGTTAATTTTTAAATGACTGCGTTAATCTTTACTGGATGAGAATGTCTGTTTTCATTTTCATATAAAAACACAATTCTCACATAAATCGCCCCAATAAAATCGGTTTCAATCGGTTTGGTTTTTAACCAAACTAGTGAAATGATTCTAGAAATTGGTCTGAAATCAAATTGATTTTGAATCAATTTTAAATTAATTTTTTTAATTAAATTATTTTAAAAAGATAATAATTATTTTTTTATTTAAAATAGTTTGATCTGATTTATTTTTTTTTGCGCACCCCTAATTTTATCTATATGTTATTACATAGGTAAAATTAACGGTAAAAAAATGGAAATTCTTAAATTTTAAATTTTAATTATTATGAAATCAATTTTATCTTTAATTTTTTAAATGATAAAATTAATAGTAATTTTATTTTTTTTATATATAAATATTATATGAAGATTATATTAATTTTAGTCATTATATAGTTTTTTTTTTATATTTTTCTAAACTATAAAATTACAATGTTATCTTTTTTTTTTTTTCATGCGTATCAAATTTTAATCATTATAGAATCAATTTTTAACTACCTTTTTAAATTATAGATTCAATAGTAATTTTATTTTATTTTTTAAATAAATCTTATCTAGATATTATATTTGATTAATTTTGTTATTATATATAATTATCTTTTTCTTGAGTTAAAACTTTAATTATCAAATTTTATTTATCTTGTAAGAGTTATTTTTGTTTTTCAAATTGTATATCGACACAAGACATCATAGTCACGAGTTAATATCTTCGACAAAAGACAAAAGTTAAAAGACATAATCATATCAAATAAAGGTATTTCTAATTTTTATATTTTAAATTTGACAATATATTACACTTTTTTTTTTGTAACAATGTTATTGATACAAAGAAGATAATTAATATATTATATTCTTAAGCTAAAATTACAATTGTCAATAGTCATAGACAATTTTCATGACATGCAAGAAAGATGTTCTGCATTTTGATAAATTATTAATATAATTAACATTTTAAATCAATTTATGTATATTTTGTATACAATTGACTATATATTCTTTTTTGTTAGATAATTTTTTTTTTATAATTGGTCCCTCTTGTCCTCCAAGTCTGGGTCCGTCCCTACTTGTGCTTGAAGCTAAGGGCGGACCTAGAATTTGAGCACAAGGGAGGCCAATTATCAAATGAAAAATTTATTTAATAAAAAAAAATAGTCAATTATATATAAAATATTTTTAAATTGATCTAAAGATGAATTACGTTAATAACCTATCAAAATACTGAATATTTTTTTTTATATGTTACAAAAATAGTCTATAATTAAATAAGGAATGTCTTTGGTAAAAATAATATTTTCTCAAGAAAAAAATAATTATATATAATAAAAATTTTTATTAAATATAATATTTAGATAATATTTATTTACAAAATAAAATAAATTACTATTGATTTTATAACGAAAAAAGTAAATTAAAAATTGATTATATAATAACTAAAATTTGATGAATTATAGTATTAAAAAAATGATAACATTGCTATTGATTTTATAGTTTATAAAATAAATTTTAAAAGATAAAAACAATTATATAATAATTAAAGTTAATAAAATATTACCATCACATAAGATTTCTGAAAAAAAATTATTATGAATTTTATCAATTAAAAAAATTAAAGATGAAACTGATTGTACAATAATTAAAATTTAATATTTAAATAAGATTTTCTAGAGAATAAATATTGGTATTGATTTGATAATCAAGAAATAAAAACAAATGATCTGATATTAATAATTAAATAATACAAAAATAATATTTATATAAGATTTTTTTTTTAAATTAAAAAATAACAAATATTATATCGTAGAATATTTAAAAAGAAACATAAGTGGTAAGTGGTAAGTTATCACGAAAAATTTGAAAATTAAAAAAAAAAAATTGTTAAATGTACCTAAAATTTGTTAAATACACTCCTAAAATTATTAAATGCTTCCCAAATTACTAAATGTACCCCCTATAAAAAAATAAAAAAAATCAGGGGGACCATGACCCCCCCCAAGCCCAACTTGGGTCTGCCTCTGCATGAAGCCGTGCTTCTCGTCCGAAGAAGTGTTGATTATGCATGGCCTAGTACTCAAGATCGTGCATACTTTAAGAAAGCATAGATCCTTTTGCATTCTCTCATGCTGGAGTTCGTGCTTTTCATTCTAGACGTTATTGATTATGCATGATATAATGCTTGAGACCGTGCATTCTCCAAGTAAAACCAAATTTGCATTTTGAAGCTATTTTTCCACTTGTCTTAACTATCCTCCACCAATTCAACATACATTTGAATAAAACAATTCATTTATGGTGTGCAAAATGAATAAAATAGTACAAGAAATCCCTTAAAAATAAAGATAAAAAATGGGTTTAGCACCTTGGTTGAGGCCTTCAAGCCCTTGGGAATTGAAGACTACAACTCCATCTTTTGGATTGCACAACCTTTTGGACCAGCAATCTTGGACCAAGTTGAGGCCAAGCTAGGCTTGAAGCCTGAGAAAATGGAAGCTACTAAACACGTGCTCAGCGAGTATGGTAACATGTCAAGTGCATGTGTGTTGTTCATCTTGGACCATATGAGGAAGAAGTCAATAGAGAATGGACTTGGCACCACTGGTGAAGGGCTTGATTCGGGTGTGCTATTTGGTTTTGGCCCTGGACTCACTGTTGAGACTGTTGTGCTCCGCAGTGTCACTGTCCAGCTCGGTTGATTAAACAAAGTGGGTGAATATTGTATATTTCCTGTTACTGTCTTCGATTCCTATAGATCATAAAATCATATATTGTGAAAGATCACAAGTCTTTTATTTTTCTCCCTTATGTCTTGCAGGTTCTGTTTGAAAAATGTATTCTTTCTCATATCCTTCTGTTCGTATACCAGTAAATAAGAACATGTCATATGTTATTAATGCAATTAAGTTTAACACATAATTGATTGATCAATATATACAGTTGCAAAGTGTTCTGGTATGACAAAATGTCTCGCATCACTTAAGAGTTGAGGCCAAACATCCTCCCCTTACCCCACCCTTTCAAGGACAAAACCGTGAAAGCTCATACCAATGCCAAAGCAGACAATAACTCGAATGGGTGATTCTATCGTTGTGTATTGCATGAGGCATCTTACTGTGATAAAAAATTGTGCAGAAGGATTCGATTAGTATTGAGTAAGCATAGTAGCTAAGAAAATGCACTGAATTTCTACCTTGATTACTTGAATTAAATCTTGGTGGACACAACTAAGGACAAAAATATATATAAAAAAATAATAAATGTTCCATATCATTTACCAGGGTATAGATTCGAAGGTTAGAAATTTAAAATTAGTAGAATTATTTTCTGAGATGTATGGATTCGTCCTTGTCATTGACTAATTAAATAATGGTTAAATTAGCATTTGGAGTTACTTTCTGGATTGAGAAGTTAGATTAGTTGCTATTCTTTTAATTAAAAGTAAAGTCAGATTCTATTAGTGCATGAATTACACCATTATTTTGCAATTTTAAAAACTCTACTTAGTGGCAAATCCTTCTTGCATGTTATCAAAGGTCATAGTTGAATACAAATATGAAGGTGAAGTCCCACGTTAAGTAGGAATGAGAAAGTTGAACACTTTATAAGTGAGGGAAAGACCCATAAACCTGAGTTTTAAGATTTTGGATTAAAGTGTGATGTCAAATTCACATTATGTAGTGTGCTTGAGTCCATTGGTTAAATTTTCCCAAAGTCTCAACCCCTCATATGCGCAACAGTTACAAGTGGCAATATGATTATATTTTGTTGTATCAAAGTTTATGATTTTCTGTAGTGAGAATGAGGGAGAGTATTATTTAATGGATCAAGTTCTTTTCAGTCAATTGTATTGTTTGGTTTCATTTTAAATGCTACTATTTTTCCTTGAATTGATGCCCAGGATTTTGTAATGCTAGTAGAGTCATTTTGCCTGAGTTCATCAGTTCAAAATGTTTTTAGTCCCTCAACTTTTTCGAATTTTCATTTTTAGTCCTTAAACAAAATATTGACTGGTATTGATCTCTAATGTAATCAAGAACCTATTTTAATCATCTCATGTTCTCACAAGTAAACTTTGTTTATTTTAGAGTAGCCTTGTAAGAAGTTACATGCAGATGGCTAGTAAGCAACAGAAGCAAGAGGAAAAGTACTAGTATCAAATTTTGTGGAAGAGCTAGCCCTACATGATAGCATGCTTACAAACTCTTCACAAGATTCAAACAACTATTTTTCTTATTCATCATTCTACTGAGAGATGTCTTCTTATTTAGTGCTGCTTGCCTGAAACCATAAAAGATTGTTTTGATGAATAGCACATATTGAATTAAACAGAGTTTGATAATGTCCAGATATTCATGAATACACAATATGAACTTAATTTGGATACGCACGGAGTATAAAGACTTAATTGACGGCAGAGATCTGGAACAAAAGTTTTAATATATCAGGGACTAAGAGCAAAATTTGAGTATTTATCAAGAAACTAAAAGTTATTCAAACCATTAATTAAATAGTACCTAAAATACTACTTTTCAATAGTTATCACAAAAGATCATTTTTTCAATGTTAAAACTTTTATACAATCTGTGCATTCTAAACAATTTTATACAATATTGTAGTGTTTACACAATAATCACATGCCTTTGTGTATTGAAGAAAAATTTAAATTGATATATACCTTCTCCTTCTGTTTAGGCCGAGACCTTTTCTGAGTTTTCTTTGGAGCTGGCTTGGAAGAAGCAGCAACTTTTGGAGTGCTACTGCTACCACCAGATTTTGCAGGTTCTTTCTTAGCCTTCCCTGATGGTGGTGGCTGAGATTCAACAGGTTTCTCAGCTTTGAGTGATGCCATTTTACAATTATCTTCTAATAAAAAGTGTACTCTTAGATTGCCAAAAAGTGTTGTTACAATTATCCAGTTGAGTGCAAGAGACATCCATTTATAGATGAAATTTCAGAATAACATGGCTTCACATGTTTTCAATGCTATTCCATCAAATTGCCAGCAACCAAAACCTTCTTGGGGAATAATGGAATAAACTGAACCGGAGGCCTATAATGATATGCTGTAGCATCTGATGCTCTTTACCAACCTAAGGCAATTTTATCAGATATTATTGGATTTTGATATATTCTACAATCTACAATATTGTTGTTGATGCCATTAAGGAATGCATACCATGTGGTGTCCAGATGAAGGCTCTTTGAACACTGATATTAATTGTTAATGGAAAAACATGAAATGGACCAAAATGTATCAAACTTAAATATCAAAATAAAACTTTTAAAACATTATGAATTAAAATGCAAAAATGTGAAACTTAATGAACCAGAAGTGACATTAAGCCTTTTAATTATTGTCACAACTAGACCATTTTCGAATATGGCTTAAAGCTATTGGCTTCCCATCTCACTTTAAGTAAAAACAAGAGAAAATATTCAAGCATGTTGCTTGATTAGAAATTGTTGGCAAGTGCACCAAGTCGTATCAAGTAGTAAAATGGACAAGTCCAAGTATCATTTTTCACAGGGACTAGAGCAACATAAATAACCAAGTATTTCTACTATTTTAAACTATAAATAAAGGAACAGAAAGCAGTAAAAACATGAACCAGTTGTGTGAAATAGAGGCTGATGTTCTCAACCAAGAGCAGGATTAAAAATGTTATTTGTAATGCAGAATTAAACCAGTAACAGCAACAGTAATAAGCGGCAGTAGTAGCAATAATAGTAATAACAGATTATAAAATGATGCTGTAAGGGGGTTTAAATTTCACCAAAGCTAACACTCTTGTGGCATGAACGTTCTGTATAAATTCCTTCTATATTTATTAGTCAAAATCAGCCAACTACTCTATTCTTTGTGTCGATCCCTCGCATTCAAAAAAATTAAGTTTCTTTCCTAAGGCTCTCACCTCTTAACAAAGAAACCAGTAGTAACAACAGTGGCTATGTGATTCGAACAAACCAAGTTTCGATCCCTCGCACCCCCGGTTTATTCTCTCACGTGATTACCAATAAACCAAGTTTCGATTCCTCGCACCCCCGGTCTATTGGACATCTGTTTTCAGTTCAAGAAAATAATCCCCGTTTTCCAACCAAGGTTAATATCCTAAAATCATGCTATAAGTCAGCAAGCATTAAGCAAGGAAAAAGATGCTAACCCAAAATATAGAAAGTGGAATTCATGCATTAAAAATATCAAAGATATAAATAGAGTGTAGCAGTGGTTACATTCATCCCCTTACAGCAATGAAGAGCTTAGCTGCTCTGTTCCATGGACAGCAACAACTTAGGTTCTGAGGATAGAGAATGGGGAGTAGAAGTACAATGGTAGATGATTTCTAATGTTACAATGGGGTTTCTTTTTTTAATCCTAAAATTACATAGGAAAACGTTTATACTCAGCCCAATGCAACAGTGCTCTATCCCATCATCCTCAAAAAGTAGAGAAAAATTAATCTACAGCAGTAGACTTCTTTTCAGAGCAGAAAAAGTCACTATTTCATTGTTAGTCGATTTTGGCTCCGAGCCAAATTCGTAGTTCAATTTTAGCTTCAAGCCAAAATCGTATTTGACTTTTAAACAACCGTTGACCCTCTGCTCACTCTTGGCAGTACACTCACAGATTCCTCGATTCTCTCTTTTATCATCATTATCCTGCAAAAAAGGTGAAAAGGGGTAAAAGAAAATCAGAAGCTCACTCAAGCTGTCCATCAAAGGAAGATTTGATGAAATGACAGCAATCATGAGGTAAACAACTCTCTATTTAGTCTAAAGGATAGAAAACAGACCCATATTTTACTTATAAAATAAGTAAATTAGCAGTTTATCACATGTCTTTGTCTAAGAACAAATAAATTAGAGGCAATTTCAAAGTGTCCAAGAAGGAAGAGGAGGTTCTTAGCTACATAAGGATTCCCAGAGTAACTTGTCAATCTGTTATATTAAAATCTCAAATTTCTAATGGCAGAAAAAAAATTAAAATACTTACAAAGACACTCCAATGCTTAAATTAACGAAATATGGTTTGCATATATGAGTTAATATGAGTGAGATTGATGATCATACCTGAGGAATGGAACACCCATAGGTCATAGATGGAATGGTATGGTGCCAAAATAACAAAAGTAGTATCCTTAGGACATAAGGAGAGTGGATAAATTGTTCTTTCGTGAAGATAGAACTTCAACCAGCATGCAACTAGCATAATAGTACAGAGCAAGAAAAATATCTTGCTTATAAATAGATTAATAGTGTGTTTGGAATTGTTGGAGATCTCATATCAATTAGAAATATGACTAATTAAGTGTATATAAGTGAGGGGCAACCCTCACCTTACAAGCCTATTTTATATGGTTGAGTTAAATCCAAATCCACTTTCTAGGAGGAATCATTGTCTAGACGTAATAAACCGTGTCATTTTATCAAAATAATGCAGAAGCTATAGCCATGTTTGTATTAGCTTTTCAAACCATGGTTCCCACTTTCCAATGCACATCCACTTGAAAGTTACTGAGTGAAGCTTTAAACTAAAAGTCCATCCACGTTCATTTTGAAGTGTATACAAACATGCACTATATATGTTAGCTTAAAAGAAAAACGTGGAAAATCAAGTCACCAACTTACAACAAAACACGATATAACTAGACTGCATAATTTTTTATACATACACTGTTTATTGTCTTAAGGTACAGTTCATACAACCAGCTCTAGGACTAACTGGCAGTAGATAAATTTTACAGTATGAAATAGATCTCATAAGCTTAGTCAGACCAATTGATTTGTGATTATGGAGGCCTGAAGGGGTTTAAATCATTAGTAGTTTAACAAATATATGGTGTGTGTTTATCCGTGGATTTCCTTAACAGCTTCAAGTTTCTAGGATGTATGGTTCCTTTGATGTAGCAGGGTCAGAGACATAAAATATTTATTTTTTCCTTGACAATATAAAATATACAATACCCTTTAGTTCAATGCACTTAAACTAATTGTTTTCATCAAATCATTTCCACATAGCCACGATCAGAAGCCTGCTCCAATTTAAATTCAATAAAAAAGATGTACACAAGTGGGAAATAACAAAAAGGAAGATTGTTGTTTTTGGAGTTTGTGAGAGCAGAGAAAAACTAATGTACAAGGAAGCATAAATTATTTTATTGAAACAGCTCTATATAAAGACTACAGAGAACAAAGCATAATTGATACATCTCTTATTTATAGGCATAATAGCAGAATTTTGAATTTAAAAAAAAGAATCATAACTCCTAATATTTGAAGTGTAAACAGCAACAAATTAAACTCCTCAAAACTAGGAAAGATGCACTCCACATGCAGCTGTTATGGGCACATTTGTAACAAAGATAACAAATGTTACATAGTATGAACTATGAACTAGTACTCTTTGCCCTTCTTTTGAGGGAGGGAGATTTTAGTACAGGTCTGATAGTTAAACAAAGACAAAAAATGAAAGATTCAAGAGATTCTCATTACTAATGTTTTAATTTCCAACATCATACTTTCTTGAAGATCCAATGTGATTTTTTTATGCCATCATGGACATTTTATAAATACCTAAATTAAATACTGATGAAGTATATGTGATTTTTCTCCTTAGTTACAAATCATTATGCTCATCATCAATAAGACCACAATATTACAGTTTTAGAGGTTTCAGCAATCACATTGCTGCTGTAATTTTTTTGCAGTTTCAAAAATCACAATGCAATTGGGCAACTACAACTTTTCTTTTTTATCTGTAGGAATCAAAGACGGTACCAAGAGATTTACAACACTCATGCACCTTGCTCAACCAATTGAGCTAGATCCATTGGTTGTTGTTAGGTTTACATATACAACATATATAGAGGAAGTGTTGCTAAAAGATTGGAGAAATAGGAGAATTTAATATGTATAACATATATTTGATAAGATAAAACTTCTACTCTACATCATTTTTATGCAAGGTTATTATTTGCTGGTTGAGATTAGGATGGATGATGTTGAGGAGGAACCTTCTATAAAGTCACTTGTTACATGTAACTTTTCTTCATTCTTAGTTTTCCTATATATAATTCCTTGTTTTCTGTTTGAATGAACTATCGGATCTTAAAGCTTCAGATGATCTTTATTTATTTCATTTACATATGTTTCATTTAAAACTACTCTAAAATAATGCATGAAAAATGTGGACTATGTAGTTATACAAATTTCAATCGCTCCATTTCAATCAATTAACACGAGGATTTAAATGTGTTGTATTTGAAATTACTGTAAAAAGTTACATGAAAACCATGGACTGTAGCTACATAAATCTAAATTGCTTCAATCATTTCATGTCAATTAATCACATTTAAATATGTTGCATTCGAAATTACAGTGGAAGTTATTACATGAAAAAATATGGACTACAGTCTACAACTACACAAATTTCAATTGCATCATTTCATATCAATAATTAATGACAAGGATTTAAGATATTCCCCTTGTGGCCAGAATCAAATTACACTTCTACTGAGACCAATGATCAAAACAACAAAGATGTAAATTAATATTGATCCCGAATCCCTGATAATTCGGGTTTAAGGATCCCAGATATCTCGGGAGTGATGGTTTACTAGGTCTCCTACACTAGGCATGATCTAGCTACAAGAACAGATATCATGGCCCTGAATCCTTGAACTACTATGAAGTAAGTCTCTAGTAGTCAATGATACAGCCCCATCCTCAAAGCCAAGTAAGCCACAACTCTGTATCCAATCAACATTACAGCCAACACAACCACATCACCCCACAAACTATCAAACCCTAGACACTTTATGGCAGGAAAATCCCTTATCTTACAATGCAACCCTTGTCCACACTCATAGACCTCATTCACTGAGTACTGCACTCCTACAAGAAGCTTATAGCAATAGTGACTAAAAGAGATATACTTCAACCAAGCTATAAAGAGAGGAATTTTCTGAATGTAGTAACCACCAGCCAAAAGGAACACCAACATGGTCACTGAAGCCAAGGTTGTGGCTTGTTTCACATCCATTAGTATGGCACCAAGTGCAAGGCCTATTCCTTGAGAGACAAGCACATTAAAAAGCATGATCAAGAGGGTCAACACAAATGTTACCAAAGATGGCTTGAGACCCCCCATCCAATAAGAGATGGTTACAAAGATGGTGGGAAGCACAAGCTCCATTGGTAAGTCCCCTACCATCCTGGCTACATAGTAGGAGGAGAGATGGTACATGGCTGATGATCTTTCTTTCTTCAGCATCGGCCGGTCCAACGGAAAAGCAAAGATGGCATTGAAGAGAGGGAAGAACCCCCAGAAGATGGAGAAGAAGAATAGCAGGCCTACCTGTTACAAGGATATAAACATTGTTATGAATACTAGTATACTAGAAGGGAAAGTGTTTTTGGTATAGACCAAAGGTATCTTCCACTCGAAGCAATCTTGTTAACTTCTTGGTTTAATTATTAATTTGGTCCCTGTATTTCTCCACACTTTACGGTTTTTTTAACTAAAATTGCAGTCCGGGTGAGCTCAAAAGCCAAATTAAACATTCCAGTTATGTTGACACCCCTAAAAGAACTTCATCGTATCACTTTACGGTTTTGACTTTAGATGTAAACATTATAAGTTTTAGTCCTTGAAGTGAGCATATTTATTGTGTTTTAGTCTCTACCGTTAACACTGTTACTAACATGAGTGATGGTAGGAGTTATAAGATTGATTTGATGGTAAAAGGAGAAAAGAGTGGAAATAGGTCATGGGTTCAAATCCTTTTGCTAACAAAACTAACCATTAACATTTGTCAAAAAAATTCTATGCCACTAGAAAATTTTTGTAGCAGTGTCACAGCAGCTGGAGTCATGGGAGTTAGAAGACAGCTAATGTCAAGGATCAAAATCTTTTAAATTGCTTGTGTAGTGTAAGGACTAAAACATGCAATTTTTATGTACAATGTCAACACAGTAAAGAATAAGGTCTAAATTAATAATTAAACCAAGTGAACTGTTGAGTGTAACTGAATACATAACCCAAACAAATTGTTTAGAGTCTGTTTGAATACAAGGTTAGAAATATTTTTTACTATATTTCTAGTACAGAAGTTCTCAAAAGCATTTCTAGTTTATATCCAAAGAGAATGTTGATTTTGATCCATTGTCCTACTTAATATCCATTTATTTTTGAATTTTCACAAAAACAAAAGAACTTTAAAAAAAAACACAAAGCAAAAGAAAACAAAACATAGGTTGAAGATACCTGGTCTTGTATGTGTGAGGGATCAGAATGCCACCACAGAAGTCCTGAGAGAATTGAGACAGACAAGACTTGGAAAATCCTTAAGCCAGAATAAGATTCATGCCTTCTTTCCTTTAAACCCCTCTTAAGCAGAACCATGAATTGCTCCCACCAGCTAGTGGTCCATTGGTTCTCAGAACCTACCAAAACACATGCATTCATTATTACTCAAAATTAAAGAGCAATATCAAGAGAAAACCAGAAAAATATTCACTTACTTCTAGGTGTTCCTGAAGTTAAAAATGCTAGTTCTCTATGATTCTGATGAATCTCTTGCTTGAGAAGAGGGTATAAGTTTTTCTTATAGGATGAAACTAGGAACTGTTTGATTGAAGCTTGATCCTCATGGTGATCTATTTGCTCATCCTGTTTGACATCAGCAACTATGCCTACAAACCCACAAAATGTAAAGAATTATTAGAAGGTTCATTAATTTGTATGTCTCTCTAGCTAGCTAGAAGTTCAATCCATCTAAGCATAATCATGAAAATCATGACTGAGTATACTTCCAATGTCACAGTTTTTATGGAAATTCAACTTAGAATTTAATGGTGATGTACAGATACTAGATACTGTAAATAATTGTATGACTTTTAAAATATTTTGATAAAAGTTAATTAATTTATCATAAATAAAAAATTATAATTGTCTGTATGTTATACCGTATAAGTGGATCATCTTTAAACTCTTCAGCTAGCTTAATTGTTGTAAGAGATAAGAATTACATAAGCCTTTTAATTTTTCATAGGATAGCTAATCTCACAGACACAGTGCATAAGGATCATCCATGATAAAATTAAAGGCTGTGTTTAAATGCATGCACAACATTAAAGACTGATATTTAGTCTGCCAAAAGAGCTTTACGTTTAGAAATAAAAATAGAAGTGGTTGGAAAAGGTATGAAGAGGGGAAAAGCATGGTATTCAAAGAAATAAGAGTCATTAAACAATATCTCAGTTCAATAATCTATAATTTTAAATAATTCAACAAGAGTCTCTCTCTATGAGATCTATAAGATAAATTTTATATGCAAATATCATTTTCCTAAAACATAAAGATAAATACCAAACACTTACACTAAAAATAAATAAAATAGTTGCAACCAGAGTAACAAGCAATTATGATTGAAAAGGGGAAAAGGAAAGAAAAATATGAAATACTTATTATAGCATATCACATAAAGAAACCTGTTCTATCTAAACGTGGGGTTAAGATTTCAGGGCAAAAAATAGGAAGTAAAAGCCCAAATCAATTCGAAATACATACGTATCCCTTATAAAACTTTATGAGGTCATGGGAATTGGACCATATTGACCACCTTTAACATTTATAACATAAAGTTTTCCCGTGTGTTGATCCACGTTTACACGAAAGATACTCACATGTTGTGAAACTTACCAAAGAGGGATTATGGTATAGTCTAATCAATTCACTGCTTCTAATGATCCATTAGCAATTGCCACCTTGAAAACAAGGTTCATTGGGTAAGAAACTCCAAGCCTTTTGCACCAGCATTATTTAATTGTGAAAATGAACCCTTACCTAATAACGACAAGTGTAAACCACTCTCTTTTTGAATGTATCAATCATGGTGTCAATTAGCTAATGGGTCAATTTTTCCATTGAGACATGAACATGCACAATGCCACTAAAACAAAATCCTAAACTTCCTAGTTCCACTTCCTCCCATGTCACTTTCACAAAATCAAACATTTGAGAATTTTTAAAATTTGGTCAAATCACTTACCATTAGCAAGGTCAAGAAGAAAATCAGCCGGGTTCACGAAATTAAAAGCAGGTACAAACCCAATAGTCTCAAGATAACCCATAACTCGACCTGTTTGTCCAGTATAAATCGGGTAGCCGTCTGACAACAACATCACCTTATCAAACATCCAATACAACCGGCTCGAAGGCTGGTGAATGGTGGTCACCACGGTCCGACCAACTTGGGCGAGGCTCTGGAGCATCGCCACGATGCGTTGGGCCGTGGTGGAGTCCAACCCAGACGTCGGCTCATCGAGCAACAACAAATTAGGGTTCACCAACATCTCTTGTCCGATACTAACCCGTTTTCGCTCCCCACCCGAAATCCCTCGAAACAAGGCGGTCCCACCACCGATAGGACTGTTCCGACACCGAGACAACCCTAATTCCACAATGATCATTTCAGCTTGCTCTATTTTTTCTTCCCTAGTCAAACTCTTGGGAAGTTTCAACATGGCAGCATAAGTTAGAGTCTCAAGAACAGTGAGGTGAGAATACAACACATCATCTTGGGACACAAACCCTATGTTACGCTTCATGGAGGTTGAGAAAGGGTGGCCGTTGTACGTGATGGCGCCAGAGAGTTTTCCGACTAGACGGCCAGCGAGGGCGGTGAGTAAGGTGGTCTTGCCGCTCCCTGAGGGACCCAACATTGCCATTACCTCGCCGGGCCCCACCATCCCCGTCACACCATTCAGCACTGTCCTTGTGTGCTTTGGCTTTTGAGAAGATACACAACCATTCTTGTCCCTTCCAAAGGTTATGCTGTAGGAAACATCCTCAAACTAGCATGCAAAAATATTACAACGTTAGAGAAACTAAAATAAGTAAATAACACATTAACTGACTAACTAAAACATCACATGATTAATTAATTACCTATTGATTAATATCTACCTATTGTTATTATTAGTATAAAAAACTTTACCCTAGTAGGTATGATTTTTAAAGTATTTATTTAGTATAAAACTTACTATACGTGTAAATTTGAAATTTACAGTAAAAAAAAATAATCTTTACATTATTAGAGTATATACTATTTACTCTTATTTACAAAAAAAATAAAATAATAAAGTGATCATTTTTAGAAATAAAGTGTTCACATGCCATTTGATTTAGTTTATTTAAAAGAAATAATAATTTCTTTATTTTAGCAGCTCAAGATGAAAAAATATTTTTTTTTCAGACTTTGTGTTGAATATTGATAATGAAAAAATAAGTACACCAAAAAAGAGAAGATAATAAAGGTGGTGATGAAAAAGAAATATATATATTTGTTGTGTGATGAGAAATTGATGAGTACTTTGAGGGTAACGGGGCGCAAGGATTGGTGAAGAATAGAAAATCTGGGTGCTGAAGAAGGAGCTGCTAGTGCTGTGTGGTGCTGATGAGAATCATTGTTGTGTGTGTCATTATTGCTAGTGAGAGTGGGCTTGAGGTCGTTGGCAGTGGCGGCGGCGGTACTCGGAGGTTCAGCGTGGACGGAGCTGTTTTCAGGGCGGTTGGCGATGGCCGGAATGTTTGGTGTGATGGAGGTTTCTTGCTGAGGGGGCATCATTGGAGATTTGGTGCTGTGGTTGAAAGTTTTGAGAGAAAATTTTGAGAATATGATTATTTGATGTGTGTGTGTGTGAAGAAAAGATGAAGAGAGGTTAAGAAGAAATCACATGAGGGGAAGGGGTGAGTGAAGGTGAGTTGTATAATAAAGTGAGGAAGCTAAGGCACAAGAAGCACACAAAGGAGGGAAGGAAGGATAACAATATATATAGTGTTAGGAAAGGGACAGCAACCACTACTCATACTACTGTGCTTGTGTGTTACTGGGAAATGAGAAAAGATAAAGAAGTGTAGACATATACAATAAAGGTTTGTTTGGTAAACTTCTTTAAAAAAAAGGTTATAGGAGAGAAAAAAATGAAATTAACTTCTTTTATAATTAATCTGTAGAAGTTTCATATTTTTTAAAATAAGTTGAATGAGAGAACTTCTACAAATAAGATATTAGAGAAATTGATTTTAATTTATGAGAAATATTTCTTAAATTATTTTTTATTGTCTAGATTACATCTAGGTCATTTGAGTCGAGTAGAACTATTATGTACAGCAAAACTTTTCTTTTAAGTATTTGACAAAGTTGGATACTTAAGACTTGAGTTTATCAAGACTTTTGATTAAGTTAGATAACATTATCTCAATTAATTCATCATTCAATGGTTATATAATAAGTGATACGATAAGATAATGAAAAAGAAAATTAAAACATGGAGCATATATAATAGTATAATAGGTAAAGGTTTGGCAACATAAAAAGAAATTAAGAAAATGAGAGTTTTCATACTAATTTTTGAGTAAATTCTGGTGTGATGTGTGGATTTTTTTGTTCAAATTTTGGTTCTTGGAAAATAAAAAGACTTAATATTCACATTAGTTACTATATAAGCTATAATTAATTAAATTATAATTAATTTTACGTTTTTGTTCTCAAATTTTAAATTTTTTTAAGTTGATCTCTAAATTATTTAAATTACGTTTATTTGATAAAAATTGAATTATTAATTATAATTTGGAGAGTAAAATAAGTATTATTAAGCAAAATAAAAATATTTATTAATTAATTTTAAAGATTAAATTGATCAACACTTTTACTTTTAAAAGACAAATTGTGTCTATCAAAAAGTAATATGAATAGTAATAAATAAATAAAAAAGTAATATGAATGTTTCTCACATCAAAATGATATTTAACTTATTGATATTTAAATTAGAGGGAAAAGTTATTAATGGGAGTTTCAAAAATATATATTTATATCCTGAGGTATGCATATTTTGGAAAGGAAAGATAAAGATTAAAAAAAAGTGTGATAAACATGATCGATAGCTGGTTCAATAAAAAAGGAAGAAGTAAAAAAAATATACATGATGAATGTAAAAATAAAATAAAAAAACGTGATCATTTTTTCTCTCTTTTTTTCTCATTTAAAATATTATTTATTTTAAAAAAATATTAAACATAATAATAACTTTTTTTTTAATAAAAGAGCTGGCAAATTCTTTTGTTTTTTGTTTTACGTCTATCAAGGATTCGGATTCGAGAAGAAGAAGACGAAGAAGAAAAACCTAAGTATTCGGAATGACAACCAAAGAATTAAGAAACATTGATTTAGTTTTGAAAAGTATAAAAGTTAATATACTTTTTTACATCTAATGTTTCTTCTTTTTTTTACTGCATTTACACCTAATCTTTAAGTGTGTTAAAGTACACACTAATAACTTTTATTTCCTTTAACTAGTTTATAAGTTTGACCAAAGATTCACCCAAAAAAAAAGTTTGACCAAAGTATATATAATGGAACAATTGTCTCATTACATACATAGTACAGGAAATCAAATTTACTAAAAATAACATTTTTAATACTTTTTAATCATAAATAAATTTATCAATATGATTATTAAATCATTAGATAGATACTATCAAGGTGATATAAATTTATATAATTTACAAAGTTAATATATGATTAAATAATTTTTTTCTTTGGAAAATAATTATTATTTAGTTATTTTTAAAGAATTTAATTAATGTGTTGCTAGTGTAAAAAACTAAAAATACATATAGTATATTATTATTTAATCATAGATTATTACGTGTGATCAAATTATTAAATCATGTAATAATTATTTTAAAATTCATAGCTTAGATAAATTATAATTAATTAATAATATAAAAAATTTATGCTGACAATTTTTTAATACTAGAGTCTATTTTTAATAATATGTCATGCATTAAAATGAAGTAAACCAATAAAGTATCAATAGATTTCATAATCGGAGAAAATTTTATAAGTTACGTTTATTTTGTAAGAATTTAATTTTTAGCAATTGATCTAATTAACTATAGCAAGAAAATCATTAAAAATAGATTTTTTTTTATTGAGTTTGATATATGATATTATTTGATTCTATTATAAGATATATGTACAGTTTGTTTAAAATTATAGTTGGTTTAAAATAAGTGATTATTTTATAAGTAAATAAGATTTATTTCTTTAAATAAATAAAAAATAAATTATTTTAAGTAGAAGAAATTCAGACAAACATATTAAAAATACTAAAAATACAGATAATTACTTATTTTAATAAAATAAGTGATTATTTCACCAAATAAAATAAAATGGATGATAAAAAAAAATGAATGATAAAAGAAAAAGTGAATGCAGGAGAAAGAAAAATAAATCACAAGTTCAAATTTACTTTATCTGGTGTATATGGGTCTTAAATCATTTTGTAAGATAAATCTATTAAAATTGTTTTTCATTTATCATCAAATGCATGACAATTAAATTCTTAAAAAAAAAGTCAAATATCAGTTAAGTTTTCAATAAATATTCAAATTTTATTTTAGATTTTTGATAAAAAAAAAAATAATTATTTTAAATTTCTATGACAAATTATAATATTTCAAACATGTGTAATTAATTAAGTGATAATTTGATATAATCTCATGAGATATTTTCAACACAATCATATACGACATAAAAAAAAAAAAAAACATCAAAAGCATACTTATCGTAAAAAAGTTATTTAAGAAAAAAAAAAATGACTATCGCATCAAACGTTAGCAACGTGTAGGGAAGTGCTTTGTTAGATTCCTGTGATCTTTTTTGCTGTAAAAGAAGTGATTGGAGATATTTTAAATTTGACTTAAATAAGGCAGTGAAAGTAAGTAATAAAATAAAAGCATAAGGGACCCAACTCCGATTTCATCATATCCACTAGTACTTAAAGGATGCCAGAATAAATATATATATTTTTTTCACGAAAACGATTATTGTAATAGTTGAATGATGAAAAAAGTGTTGGTTAATAGTAAAAGTTAGTAAAGTTGCTAGCATTTTTGCATCCATGACTTATCAGATGCTTTTGCTAGCTTAGACTTTTGGATTTATTTTTTTTTACTTATTGTCCTTCGTATAAGAATAGCATTAGATTTTTTATTATTATTATTTAATAAATTTGAGTTCTCAACTTCTCATACTACCTAAGAGACAAAATAATGTTTTTATGTAAATTCTTTTTTAAAAAGGAATATTTTTTTTTTTACTGCATGAGAGGAAGATTAGTAAAATATGAATTACATTCCTTTTCATTTCTTCCTTCCATTTTTGTTTTAATAAATTATTAAATTAATACTTTTTACAGTAATTATTAAATTTCCTTCAAAAAATATACAGTAATTATTAAATTAATATTTAAAATCATAATTATTAGTCATTTATGCAAAGGTAGTTTTAACTCTTAAAGTTAATTAGCCACGGTAAGTGTACATCTTACAGTTGCTAATTAATTTTAAGAGTTAAACCTTGATGTTGAATTCACAAAATTGATGTAAAAGTTAATACAATTTGTTTTAGCTGCATCTTTTTGACACACAACCAAACAAGTTCTAAATCATTTTAGTCTTAAGGATTTGTAAGTTTGGTCTATAATTTTTATAACTATATATCAATTGTTTTATTCTTTGACTTTAAATTTTATTGATCAGTTTAATCTATATTTTTTTTTTGTTAATCAAAATCAAAATGATGTATAATGTAAGAAACCATTAGGGATCAAATTGATTGATTTCATAATACTAAACAATGACTTGACTTGTGTTAATTTTAGGAACTAAATTAATTAACTATTTTCAAAATCAAAATTGAACTAAATTACTTTTGTCATAATAAAAATGACTAAATTGACTAATTATCATTATGATTTCAAAAACTAATTCGATGTACCTTCAAAAACAAAAACAAAACTAATTTTGTATCACAATCACTCATGTAGATCAACTTTGTGTACCACAGTAATCCTATTTATTTCAAACAAAATTGTCTCTAGTAAAAAAAACCTAGAGTCTTAAAACAATAACACCTACCAGTTCATCTAAAAAAAACAATAACACCTACCCTTATTTATATATGAAACTTGCCGGGATATATTTAGTTAAAAATATTATTACATTCTCCTTAATCAATTTTTCAATAACTTTCAAATTTCCATATTTATATTTTCTTAAATATGAAAAATAATAAGCATACAGGTCACTTTTTTGTTTTCATGTGAATGAAAGAAAGATATAGATAGAATGAAGAAAAAAAAATCTAAAGAAGGAGAAAGTGGCATATGTAATAAATGATATGTTAGGTGAAAAAGATAAAGATAAGGAAAAGAAAATTAGGGAAGTTTTTTGTACAAGTGATTTGACATTTATGCTCTTTAACTAAGAAATGAGTTTCGATCCTCAGTTTAGGATTAATGAAGTCGCGAACTAAGGATATAATTTTACTTTCAAATGGGTTAACTTAGTGAGATGAAGATTAATTAGGTGTCAAATAAAAACTTCATATACCTCCTGATTATAGTTAAAAATAAATAAATAAATATAAGAGATGAAGAAAAACAAAAAAGTAGGCATCATTATTTTATAATAAGTTACCAATATAATATTGATCTAATCTTTAATTATCATAAAGGGGTGTGGAGGTGAAATAAATTTGAATAAATTAAACATGGTAAATCTAATAAAAAAAAACACTTTGTGCAATCCTAATCTCTTCTTAAAGAATTCATTTATCCTCAAAAACTAATTTTGTTGTGGTAAAAACTATTTTTGAGGAATTTAAATAAGTTTAACGTTTAAAATAAGTAACGTTGTTTATATGTCATGCAACATTTTTGAAATACATTATATATAAAAATGATTATAAATTGTAGCTTAAAATAATTTTTCATTTTAATTATAATTTATAATTGAATGATATTATAAAACTTAGCACATCACCAATAAACTTTTGATAAGTAATGTATGCACGAATTTTGAGAAATATCCAATCGTTCATCTAAAAGAAAGAGTAAGAATATTTTTTTTAATCTTTATTTCATATTGTTCACCTATCATCCAAACACACTAAAAATATATTTTGATAACTATTATTTTTATTGTACATTAAATTTTAAGATAAAATTCAACGTCTCAACAGAAAATAAACACGAAAAGAAATATGAAGTTTCTTTTATAAAATGTCTCTTGTCACAAAAGTGTTTTTTGCATGAAAAGCGAAACATGCACTAATATACATATCAAAAAGTAATTTTACTTCAATATTTAACTTTTTTTTTAAATCAATGATGCAAAATGCCAAAAAACGTACCATAATAAACACTATTTTGCCTGTGCCTAACTTTAGCCCCTTTTTACAGTGTATTCTCTCCTTTAGAGTTGTCTGCTGCTCGACAAAGGAAAGAAAAGCCCAACAAAGAGCCTTTATTATGTGTCATGTACCTATTCATCCACACAGCTAGTGCCTCTAAATGGTGGTGTCCTCTTTCCCATAAAAGGCATTGGTTTGGTTGCATCCGTCGACTCACTTTTTTTTTCAGGGTGTGTTTTTCTTTTCATCAAACATAATGGGTGTCTCTTAATTCGTTGCATTGAAAGTTAATAAAAAAATTGAACGTGGGACTTCATGTTAAATGAATCACTCCCACTCCTATAAATACTGTAAAGTCTTATAACAATACAATGCTTCTACCGAAAATAAAAATATTTAGATATTTTGTGAAAATCATATCTATCTATTATCATTCATTCATTGAAGGGGTAAATTAACATTTCAATGTCTGAAAATGTAAATAAATTATTGATAATTTTATTTTATTTTTTTTAAATAAATAATTTAATTTTATTTATGAATATATAAAAAGTGTGAAACAATAACAATTTAATGATAAATTAATTTTTCAATTTTATAACAGAAATTGATTTTTAAACATTATAACTTATTAACAAAATAGTCTTGCAAAACTTAACCGTAAGACTAATTATAATTTTTTGTTCTTTCCGAACTAAATTATCACTGATTTACATATTCAAAAACAAAAATGATCATTTATCCTTTATTGAATATAATCTTGCATTGTAAAAATAAAATAAAAAATATTTAAAACTTGAACTTAAAATTACTAATTAAAAAGTATATTAACTTCACTTCAATTGATTTACACATTCAGGATGAATAATCGGATATGTTTAGTTTAAGAAGGAAAAAGGTGAAAACAAGAGAAAAGAAAAAATAATAATTAAAAAGTAATCTTATTTTCCTTTTTATACTAATATAAATCTAATTCTCTTCACCTCTATTCTGTTCAAAATAAGACAGAACAATTATATTTAGGTAGAACCCATATATATAAATTCTTTTGTTCCAATTCGTAGTGCATACCCTTCTAAACAGAGGATCAAGGATTGTGAAATATGTGCCATTTTTTATCCTCCTTCCTCAATCCTTCCCTTGCTTTTCTACAAAATCATATAAAACCATAAACTTAGCATAATGTTCATTGTTAATTTTTTTTTTTTTTATCGTGTATGTATAATATAAATTTGACAATTTACTCGAATACCATGGCTCTAATTTATGATAAAGAAAATTGTGTTTAATTGAATAAAGAAATTAAAAAAAAAAAAGACATGGGTGGAGTGGAACGAATAAAATATGTTTATAAAAATGTGGATATATTCTCCCTAGCTATTCGCAATATTCTATTATACAGTTGTTGATTAAAGAGAGGCTTAAAGCATGATTTGAAGTATGATATAATATTCTAAACACTTTCCAACAAATATTCAGCATGATCAGATTTTGACTTCACGTGTCAAAATGCCATAATTTTGTTGTTAAATTAAAAAAGAGTAAAATATTATATATGGAGTATGAGACAATGAGAGGAGTACTCCACTTAAAATATAATAAGTATATTATTATTTTTGTCGTACTAGTGAAATAAATTATTGTTAATTTAATCTATATAATATATATAGTATTAATGTTATTTTTGTTAAAAGATTAATTAAGTCCTTCACTATTAAATCTGTCATCAATTTAACTTTTTGATTATGTAAAATATCATAAGAATTATTATTTTATTCTCTAAAATTGAAGTCTTTTACATTCGTGTCATGAAGCCCCGAATAGGGTTTTAGACTGTAGATGGAATAATCCTCCGAATTTTGTTTTGGAGTCCTTATGCTATTATTATTCTATTTTTTTTTATTTTTTGTAATTTGTCTTTTCTTTCTTGACTATACCAAAAAGAATTCTTTTACATTGATTTTTGTCATTCTTACAAACAAAAGTTACTTGATTATATGTTACACTATCCAAAATTAAAATACTACTACTAATAATAACAATAAAACTTTCAAATAAAAATGATAACACTTATATTTTTAAAAGAAAAAATATCATAATAAATAAATTAAATTAGATAATAATTTGTATAGTTAAGTGCATTTTTATTATATTTCATACTTCATCAGAATTTTGAAATTTTCTTCAAACCACAGTTATTATTTTTTCTTTCTATTCTCTATTGACAAATGAAATAATAAAGGGAATGAAACTTCATTGATTAAAAATGTTAAGAATGATCGAAGAGAAGGGATTGAGAGGAAGGTGTTCCAAATATATCAAAGAAAGGGGAAAGTGATACGAGAAGAGAGAGAAAAAATGAAACTTTTTAGTGTTTTTTTTTTTTTTTAAGAAGATCACTCATTTCATAATTTTTTTAAACCAAACACGTTTAACTATAAAATTCTTAAGTGATAAGCCATAAAAAAGTATATGCATCACCTTCTTAGTATATGGTCGATCACATATATTTGCATATATAATCTTTACATTTCTATCATTTTGGTCTATATTCAATTCATTCATGTGTTCTTTTAGAGTCGTTCATTATCTATGCATCATCTCTTTTGCACCAACAATAATTGCATGCCTTCATCAACACTCGGGATGTTATACATTGCTCATATAGAAGAGGAACCAATGCCAATGGCTCCATTCTAGTGCACCCGCTTTAGCAAGTCGGAGATTCCGTTGATGATGGTTTCACCGATGTTCAAGAAGTAGTCATGGAGTGCTAGGGCAACACTGATCTATTTCCATACTAGACATCGCTCGATCTGTTGCCATAGCCACGTTGCATGATTTGTAATTGTAGTCTGTGTTGCACGTGAAGTTGGAGAGTTAGAGTTTATTTGAGTAAATGTCTTTAAAATGACTTTTAAAATAAAAAAAATATTAAAAAAATGAAATAAATTTCTACATAAGTTAAAATTGATTTTTTAAGTAGTTAATCACATATTTTAAGAGAATTTTATGAGAATTTTTTTTATAAATTATCTATTAAAAAAGTCAATTTTAAAAAATTAATTTAATTTAATTTTATATTTTTCTCTTTTATAGGTCATTTTAGAATAATATATTTAAATAGGCTCGTATAATATGATGCAAATGGATCTTTGAGAGGCTAAGTGGGCCTTTCTAGTGGGGAGCATGGTGGATACTGATGGTGTGGCAAAATAAGAGAAGCAATTAGTGCATCGGAGGGGCAGTGAGTGCATATGAAAAATAATTTTTAAAAAAAGCAGGTAAACCATCCTAAATAATGAATATTTAATATTTAATTAGTATATTTAAGCCATGTGTCTCACTTCCTCATCCTAGCTTGTATTTTTTTTTTTTTTTTGGCATGGTCAATATGAGAGGTATCATGGAAGCCTAAGAGTCGAGGCTCAAAATGCATTCATAGCTATCACACCCCATTTTAAGATTCTCTAATAGAAATAGTTTTACCTTTAACATAGTTTAAATAATAATGAAATGTGTATGTGATTCGCTGTCGCGCACGAATCAAACCGAGTGATTTTAAAAATATAGTTACGATAACGACAACTTGAGTATCGTTTTCAAGGATTTTTGTATTATTATTAATCAATGCAATAACGATTAATGGGAGGTTTCGATTACGATTTCAAGAAAAAGGGATTAAAATAAATTATGATTATCGAATAAGCTAAAGCGAATCAACCTACTATATCGACTTCCAATTTATCATTGATCCCTATAAATTCCAATTCCCTAAACGAGTCTGATCCTATTCGACTATAATAACCACTGACAAGTGTAATAGAAATTATACGGCGTATGTTCTTGAATTTCGGATTAAGCAAACGGATTAAAAACTATTGCGAATTAAGCAAACGCAATCTGAACAAACGCGATAATGCAAAAGCTACGTTAATGCGAAATTGATTCAAGATCAAATAACCAATCAAATTTAAGAATTATATCCTATAACAACAATCAAATTAAGCAAATAATTGAGATTATTGGAATAAATCAAAGGAAACAGATTGATATGGAATCCGATTACAGTAGATCGATTCTTCGGAAGTTAGTTCTCCATTACGATTGTTCAAAACCTTCAAAATAATTTCGTGAACAATGAATGAGTGAATAGTGCCGGCCCTAGAGTTTTAATAGAATAAGAGTTTCACTAACAATCCGAACTGGGTCGGAAAATACAAACCAAACCCATAAAATTGACCCAAAACAAATTATTTCCTAAGGTCTGCAGCTTCAACGAATTATTCAAGCCTTCTACAATCCGAATCAGCTTATGACTTCAACATGAAAGTTGTAGCTCTTTCTCTTAGCTTTCCAACGAATATTAGAACGCCTCAATCCGATTCTTGTAGCTCCAATTATAAATTTTTCATTGAAAGCTGCTAATGCTGAAAATAAAATACGAAAATTAAATAAAGTTAGAAACAAACTTAAATATGAAAACACACTAAAATAATGAAACTAATGAAATAAACTAAGAAAATATTTAAAAATAATAATAAAAGAATGTGCATGAAGATGCACATTTTTCTTTTTCATCTCTCTTTTTTTTATATATATTGTAGGGTACACTAGTATGTTGTTATATTCGTTCGTTTAATAATTAAACACGATTGGTATACATATATATATATATATATATATATGATGTGCAATGCAACACTTAACAATTCCCACCAAGAAAAAGAATAGAATGACACCAACTTTAACACGTTTAATTTGGCTGATAAATAATGTGATGACAAAGTTTCGTTTCGTTTCAAATCTACCCATCTATTTTTCCAAACTGCATATTATTCGTGTGTTCTAGCGAGCTCATCTGATTCTGACGTTGATCGAAAATCACCTTTATTAATATATTGAAAGGTATCAGAAAATGAAGCACACATTACAAGCGAGAGAAATTAATATATAATCATTGTGATCGAAGGTGAGGTTAAGAAAAATCCTTGTTTAAAATTATAAATTAAATTTTAAAAAAAAAGTGATAATGACGCTATGGATGACGTTACAGTCAAGGATAACATGCTTTAAAAAGTAGAAAGTTGCGTTTTAGTAGCATGATATATTTTTTTTTTCTGTGTCTTGGCTAAAGATCATTAAGTACCTTTTTTCTTTCTTTATATTTAGGCTATAAAACATTAAAGAACTTTCATGGTTAAGCGCTACTTGATAAAGTACACTATAACTTGTTTCATATTGTATCATTCTAGACTTAGACTCTTAAGGATTAAATATACGATGAGACTCAAAAGAATGTATATATAAATGAGAGTTAAACCTAACATCATATATCATACTTACATAGTTAAATGCTTTTAAGACAGATTTCCAAATCTTAGTTACCAGTTAGCGACTAGAACACATATAAATAGAAAACAGGGGTAGTAATAAGTAATAACTAAATAGGTTGATATTTAAAAGGAATTTTGTTTTGGGTGAATTGTTATTCATATACATACACAACAACAACGGGACCTAACACATGATGTGAAAGCTAGCCACATATAATTAAGATTTTTTTTTTTTTTTGCATGCATGGAAAGAACAAAAAACAAGTATAATTAGATGTTGATCACATCAAAATCAAAAGAAAATAGTTACCGTCAACATTGTACAAAAATGGAATTCTAATGGTCATTCCCCATCTACTCCAAACGAATAGAGTTTTATCTAATTACCAGACAACACTTTTTTTGTGTGACAATTAGACAACACTTTTTGCTAAAGGAGTTGACTCCTTGAGTAGTCGACTTCAAAAATAAAATATATACTAAAAATAATTAATTAAAAATTAATAGTTTAAATTATAAAATTTAAAGTTTTTTTTTGTTTAAACTTAATTTTATCGCAGTTCTTTATATTATTAACTTTTTTTTTTTTATCAACAATTATATATGCATGTATTTTATGCTTTAACTTCTTCCTTATCTCTTAATCATTGGATAGATATATATATTTTTCTAAATAATTCTAAATATATTTCTAACTTATTTGAAGATAACAACCAAAGTATTGAAAGCTTTAAAGATTACAGATAAAATATTACATTATTTACTATGTCATATTTAACATCCTTTTCATAAATTAAATATTAAAAAGAATTGTAAAATGATCGTATAATTATATTACTCTTCAATATTGATCATGAAAGTGCTACAAATAAAACAAGTTTTCAAAGGCGTGCACGGAATTGTAAACCATTGAGCAACAGATGTGGGGAACACCTAAAAAATGCACGACCAGATACATTAAAAGGGGCTTTTAACATTAAGTTTGTTGCAATAATATTAGTTGTTCTTAATAACCTCTCATGTTCATTCATTCACCACTTATATATATATTTTGATGAATTAATTCAGCCTCAATGGGACGTTACTTAATTTAGTAATCATCTTAATTATTTTCTTAGGAAACTTCATTTCAATGATTTTATTAATTAGCTTCTATTTTTATTTAAATTTTAAATATTTATTAATTGAAAAATATATAGCACTGAATAAATATTTTTTTTTTTCTGAAATTGTAAACCAAAACAATTTTAGGAAAAGAGACATCCCAACTAAGTTGGTATCTCTCGATCTTATCTAATTCTAGGCCAACTGTGTATATACATAGTTCACACTATATATATTTCATTTTTTTTCTTTTTTTTGTGTGATCAATTAAGCTGGTATATATTCCTTCCATTTTGGCTTCTCTAAGCGTTTACTTATTGCTATCCTTTTAGATTCTTTGCATTTGGAGATAATAGAAATTATATAGGGGAAGTCAAAAGTTCCTTTTCCTCATATAATGGATGAATGAAAAAGTAAGATAAGCTTGACAATTTTATTTTTTTAAGGAAATAAGCATGACAAACTTACTTATTTATTAGTATTCATTAATAAAAAAAATAATGATAAATTAACGATAAGTTGATATAATGATTAGACACACACGTTCACACATGATAAAAATTATTTAGTTAGTATACAAAAATTCTTCTAGTCAACGTAGTCACATTATTGACAAAAACTAACTTAATTTCTTCATATTTGTCAAGCTTATTTCAATAAACCTCATACTCAACTCAAGCTTATGGATAAATTCTACGTCATATGATAAATAAATAAAATACTTAATTATAAGTTCTTTATTCAAGTACACCATATTATAAAACAAGATATAATGTTGTTAGATTCTGTCTAGTTAATTAGATCATACTATAAGTGAAGTTCATTTTCATGTTCTTCAACTTTAATATTGGTAGCATTCATAGTAAAGGGATTAGGCTAACGTGATGTTTTGGAAGTCCATTCGTTCATAATAACTCTGATCTTTTAGTGGTTCAGAAATTTTCAAGTAAATGTTGCAGAATTTTTGGGAAAGCATCTTGATTTTTAAAATCAAAAGGAACATGTGAAGGGACTCAAGACTTGATAAGATTTTACGATATGTTGAGTTGTAAAGAAGAATTAGAATGACATTTTGAAAAGCTATTAGAAAAGTCAAGAAGTACTGTCATTAACAACTAATTTGAGGACGAGTAAAACTTTTTTTTTTTCAATTGTAAGTCTATGATTTGAAGTTCATCAAGACAAATCATTCCCAGGTATATGAGAAGTTGAGATAAAAAAAAACGGTATTAGTTCTTTTTTTATTTCATAACTAATAATAAATATTTTTTTATTGATGAGTCTAAAGTGTATAAGCTTTAACTACTTTATCATTGGGTCGAGTCATTCTTGACATATGATGCTGCTCATGTAACACCATACAATATTTCTTGTGTTTGCAATTAAACTTATGAGTGTTCATTCATTATTAATTTTCTCTTTGATTTTGATGTTGATGATATTCTACTTGTTGTCGATGATAATGCTTCCTTACATGCTGTGAAGACCTTTATGTCTAAACATGTACTTGTCATTTATCAATTTTGTCATTGGAATGTTGGTAGATATAAAAGTAATCCTATAATAAATTAGGTTTAAATATGTTTGCAGTAATTTAAATGTAATTTTTTTTAATCATGCAAGTACAATAAATGTTATTTTTAATTTTTTTTTATCATAAAGTTAAACAGTAATGATAAAAAATCATTATAAATTATAAAATTTATATATTTTATTTAGTAATTTTAACCGAATGATTAAAAATAATATTTATTACATTCGAAGGATTAAAAAAAATAAAGTTTAATTTCAAGAAAAAAAATAAACATAAAAAAATAAAAACATATTTAAACCAATAATTAGACTTCACAGAAGTTACTTAGCTACGTATTTTAAGTCAACAAAAATTTAATACTTACAAACAAAAGGTTAAAATATTCCAAACCAATGCGTTAAGTTATTTTTAAGCACTCGGGCAGATTGTAACTTGCTTTTTGCACTTCTTTGATGAAATAGATAGTTTTTTTAGTTGATTTCTTCTATTTCTTTGCTCTTTGAACATTTTTTATTTTATTTTTAGACAAAGCTCTTTCTATTAAATGAATGGGATCATTCTATTAAATGAAATCAAACACATCAAAGCATTTATCTTGATCATAATGCACAGACGCTCTTAGTGTATGTTTGCTTATCATCTTTCTTTCCAAATTGCTTTCGACTCTAGCTAACAAAAAAAACAAACAAACAATTAATCACCTACATTTATCAATAAAAAAAACATTGCTTTTGTCATTTCATATCACAGAGATTATAGGCAAACATATTATTCGTAACAACTTATTTTCAGTTTATAAGTTATTTTAAGTTAAAATTAAAAATAAAAATTTAAAAAATAAATAAAAACTTATTCGTTAATATTTATTTATTTATATATTTTTAACTTAAAATTAAAATATAATTAGATGAAAAAATTTTAGGTTCGACCTCCCTCGTTAACAAAAATTAATAAATTAGTCAATAATAATATTGACACCTCTTGTGCTACTTTATTTATATATATATATATATATATATATATATATGTTTTAAAAAAAACTAATATTTAATATTTTTCGATAAAAAATATTAATTATTTTGTATAATGAAAAAATATATTTATAAAATAAAATAAAATATAGTAGAAAAAAATTATTTATATAAAAATATTTTAAAGATAATAAAACTTTTGTATAAATAAAACCCGTTTAATAATAATGTGACATTCAATAATGTTTTAAATAGTTGATTAATAATTTTATTAATTGAAATATTATTTTTTATTTTATTAAAATTAATAATATTTTTTCTTTATAATGAAACAGGTTAAATAAAAATATAAAAGATAATTTTTTTTATAACCAGAATAATTCACGTTACTTAATGAGAAAAAATATTCTAAAATTTGTTATATATATATATATATATTTTGTAATTTGGCCGGAATTCAAATAGAAAGGATGAAAATAAATTCTGTATAAGTAATTTATTATAAAACTCATTATTTTTATTTTTTTTCATATAAAAATAAATAACTTTTATTTTAAATTTTTATATTAATTAATGTTTAATTCAACTTTTATTTAAAAGTATTTATAAGCTAAATATTAGCATGTCATTAAATTAACAAGTTTCAGGAAACCAAGAGTAAATATTGTTGTTATCACTTAGTAACTTAAAGGTTCATAGCAATGGACAAACATATCCAAGGAAAATATAGAATCAGATATCTGCATGCATGTATGTACCTGACGAAACTTTTTAATGATTTTTTCCATCCAAGTCTTAATTAGGGCTCGAGGGAAAAAAATAAATTAAGAAATCTGTTTAAAAGGCTTTTTAGTTTTTTATTTTTAAAAATAATTTTTTAGAATAATTTTTAAAAAGATAAAATTTATTTGATATTTAAAAATTATTAAAAAAATAAATTTAGAAGATATGAGATTTTTGTGTGAAAAAAATATGAAACTTATTTAAGAGATAAAATAAAAAATATGAGACTTGTGTGTAAAATTATTAAAAATATATATATAAAATTCTATGAAAAGAAAAAATAAAATATGTAGGATTCTAAGAGAAAATAAAAAAAAATTATTTTGATTTTTTAATTTTAAAAACTAAAATAAAAAATAATTTTTAAATATTGACTAACCTAACAATTTTTATAATTTTATAATTTTAAAAAACCTGAAAACTAAACTTACCATCATATATATAATTAGTGAAAAAAAGAAAGGTAGTGACATTAAGCCCCAATAGCCGAGAGACACATAAAAGATAATAACAAATTGTCCACTCCTTTTACATATAAAAAAATCGTAGTTCACAAGAAACCTTATTAAAGGGTGCAAATCTATTTGCTAAAACTTTGTGACTTATTAGTTGTTGTTATACTAAAGTGAAGCACCCACTACTACTTATCGATCTCATATGCTTTGGTTTTACATTATTGAGTATATATCTCCTTTAAATTCTTATTTTTTCATGCTTAATTTGTTTAATAATTTCAAATTAGATATTTATTTTATTTTAAATAGATTTAGGGCATGTTTGGACATAGTTTTAAAAAAACTTTTAGAGAATAAAATATGAAAATAAAAATAAAAATAATTTATATAAAATTTAAAATTATATTTTTCAAGTTATATATATAACTTCTTCTAATACATTAGAAGTACGGTCTATGTGACAAATTATAATCATTTATGACATGTCAATAACTACTGAGGATTATTCCCTAAAACAAAAATTACTGACGATTATTTTGTGGTTATGATTATTTAGATAGAATTGGTGGAAGGGATGAAATTGAACTCATTTTTAAAAATATAGAATCTAATTTAATCTTTTTAAAAATAAAATGAATATAATAAATAAATTAAGAGACAAAAAAGTGATTTAATCTTTTTTTTTTTTTTTTTTTATCATTTATCAGATTTATACGGGAATGGATCACATGTAATGAAAATTTAACCGCAGAGAATAAAGTGTTAATATTTTATCACATATATTTTTTGTTTCATTTTTATTAATATTTTATTTGTTCAAAATAAAATAAATATATGGTGAGATGAATTACTGTTCTTCTTGCACTCAAAATCTCACCCAAGTTCGTTGCGGTTTCAGAAAATTTACTCAGTGGGACAAAAAAAAATAGTGCATAATATTATTTTAATATTTATATATATATATATATATATATATATATATAAATTAATTAATAATTTTTTAACAAAAAAAAATAAAGATATGTTAATTTAATAATTATATATATATATATGTTAATTAAAAAATCTAATAATATATTATTTATTTATTATTGATTATATATTAATAAATCTAATAGGGTCAGGATCAATTAACACCAATGTGTCAAATAAAATGATTATTTTTAATAAAAATAAAATTATTAATCTCAACTGTTAGATTAAAATTATTTAAAATTTGAATTAAAACCTCATTTAACCATAAAATATCTAAAAGATTTACTAAATATTTAAAAGATTTAATTTATCATGTTTTAAAATGTATTAAATCTTGTTATCACCACCGTCATGACAATCAACCACCTCATGAGTGCCTCTATGACCACTGTTATCATTATCAACATGGTCGTCATTATTGTTGCTGCCACCATCGTCAGTGACAACAACGATGACGACGACCATGTTGGTGGCAACGACGATGGTCATGAATACATTCATGGTGACTGTCATGGTGGTAGTTGCGGTGAAAGACATGATAGTGGTGTTGGTAACCATAACATGGTGGTGACAATTATGATAATGATAATAAATTTCAAATATTTAAAATATGATAAATTAAATATTTTGATTATTTTTTGGTGCAATAGGGGGCTTATGAGCCCTAGAAAATATTATTATTAAAAAACTTGAAAAAACCCATAAGTTACATCATCCACGCCATGTTTGCTTTTCAGCTAACATATCTCCACATGTATCTTCTTTCGTAAGCCATAAATTCATTAGATTTGTTGCTTAACGCGTGCCTTCCATTAACTCAATTACATGCTTTTAATCAGATTCAACACGCACCTTTTTAAATCCTTTATCCCATACAATTTTGATGTTCATAGCAATAACCCATACTTCTACATGCACGATCGAGCATGTTCCTAGATTATGCGCAAATGTCCATAATACGACTCCATTTTGATCTTGTAAAACACCTCCACACGCTGCTTCGCCACTCACATTGATAGCTCCATCACAGTTGAGTTTATACTGTCCTTGCCCTAGAGGCTCCCACACTACTTTTCCCGTTCTTGAAGGGTTGTTATTGTTATCATAGATTGTGCGCTTGAGCTCGGACACGTACAAGGTGTTTATTACCATTCGTCTAGATCTGACCACAATACTTAAGACTGACGTCGAGAAAAAAGAGAAGATTATATCATTCCGGTTCCTCCACAAGTAATATAGAGTTACCCCAAAATGAGCATGCCATTCAAAAAAATAATATACAAATTAATAAATAGATATGATTGATTATATGACTTGTCATTAATTATTATTACTTAAAAGCAAATTATACTTTGTATATTGTTATAAGTATTCAATTATCTATTTATATAAATAACTATTAATATTAATTATTATTATTATTATTATTATATTTTAAACATATTCATATATTATATATAATTGTTATAAAATTTAATTATTTTTAGTAATTATTTTTAACTTGTAATTTTTTTTCTTTTCTTGGTTGTGAGATATTCTTAAATCATGTTTAGTTGATATTATGATTGTAAAATAAAAAATACTTTCCTAACTTAAATAAATTTTTTTTAACATAAATTATAATATATAAAAAATTTAGTAATATTTCATAAAAAAAAATTAACAATAATATTTTCAAATAAATTAAGATATGTGTTTATATTTTGTATCATTTAAAATAAAAATCATTTTAATTTTATGTTTCAAATTATTTTCTTAAAAATTATTATTTATTAAGTAATAAATATTTATTTTACTAAAATTAAGTGTTTATTTTATCATATAAATTTAAATAAACTGATCCATTATATACAACAACTTAGATGTTATTATAACTAACAAAGATACTCAGGCTTATTATTGTAAAATAATTTTACAATATCATTCCATCACAATTCTATATTTATAATAAATTAATAAATTTTTATAAAATTATCTTAAAAATCAGGTAAATCAAAGGAGTGTAATTAAACGACCCTATAAAACTCTTAAAAAAAAAAAATATCCACCCTTAGCTTTGCCATGAACTAGCACCTGTTTGGTCGAAAGTCTTCCCTGCCACACATGCATGCACCCGTACGTGACAAATCCTGAGAGCATTTCGAAACCAATTCTGTGTCAGCATTCTTGAAATGCCACTTAATAATCTCATTATACTGTATTTGTATTTGTTTCATGTATAATTAAGTTCTTTCAATTCTTTTCGTGCATAATGTTTGTGATCAGTTGGAGCCTATTCAACCTTTTATCAAAGCCGAATTAAGTCAGGTTTAGAACATTATTAATTAATTGTAAAAGATGAGTTACTTCTATCAGTTTACAAACATTTTAAAGTAAAACTAAATGTAAGATACAAGATCATCTGCATCTCATCTTTGTGTACGTGAGTGACTAAGCTGATGAGTGCATGTAAACTAGATAATACATTTTAACAAAAATAATAAACTTAAAAAAACTAAACGTTCTTGTTTATTACGTATATTATTTTTTTTTCTTAATTCTAAGATATTTATATTTAGTTTTATTGAATAATTTCTTGATTTATGTCCAAAAACACATATCAACGAAATCAAAGTCTTCTGTAATAATAATAAAAAAAAAAGAATCCAAAGTCTGAAATTTCTTTTGCAACTTTTTGCTTAAATTTGTGCCAAACATATATTTTCTGAATCACAAAATAGGTGTGGTTCAATGTTGTTTTATACCATAAAAAAGATTAAGAAACAAATAAAAAATGATGATTTTATAAAACTAATCATAAAACTAATATTACATTAAAAATTAAAATAATATTTATTAAAAATATTAATAAAAAAATTATTATTATTACGTTGAAAAGTCAACTACAACACTTATTTTAATATATAAGAAATATCTAACATGAGAATATATAATAAACATGTTAGGGAGTACAAATAGATTCTCGATATGTATCATCAATACAAGAGAAAATTATTAATTACCAACACGTATACTACTATTGCACATGATAGTCAAAATCAATCAATCAATCTCCTTTGAATTTTGATAATTTCTATATTATTAGTAGATTTTAGCATAGTTAATGCTTTATGTATTTGACATGTGGAGGACTAAGCTCGGATAGGTCCAATTTAATTCATGTAGTAGCTTTGATTATACTAGTATTAAAAGGGACCGTCCAACACTTTTCATTTCACATGTTTTCAACTATAGAGAATAGCTAAATAAATTTAGTTAACTAGTTGTTGTGGTTGACTTGTCCTCGTGAGTTGAGTTGCAATGCTTAATATAATGGTAAAATTGGAGGGTTGGCCCCAACCCACCAATCTAATTATGTAAGTAAAAAAAACCGAGAGATGAATGTAAATATCAGACCTAATGTGTTCATATGTTCTCATAATGATCAATTTATGGGAGAGTTTTTATGTTTACTGTGTATAAAAACTTTTTTATCGAACTAATCCAAGAATAAAATAACTTAAATCCTTGTTTTAAGTCCCGAATAAAAAAGTCTACATATAAGTAAACAAAGACCTATTATATATTTATCTATTTTAATATAAATATTTTATAAAAAAAATACTTTAAGTCTCATTTTGGGTCAACTTTATTTCAAACTAACATTACAAACGAGATTAATCTTTGATCTAATGAATCAGAGATATTGATATACCAACAAAATTTTATGTAGCTTGTATATAAAAGATATTTAATTAATGCATTGACTAGGCTTAGATATTACTAATAGTGTTAGATTTTCGATTGTTGACTTGATCATAATTAATAATTTTTTTTGGGGTTACATCATTGATCATGAATTATTATTAATAGCTTCCAAAAGGAATGATATAAAGCACTAAGTAGCTAGCTAGAGAGATGCATGTCGAATAATTAGTGATAGAAATAACCTACTATTGCAATAAGTGATTCTGCTAGGTGTATGGACGAAAGCATTCGAGTTGCTATGACATAAAGCCCCCACTTTGACTTATTAGGTTAATTAAAGTGATCAAATTAGTTAATTTAAATAAAAATTTAAGTTAATTTTGGGAATTGAAATTACACTTTTTTAATTTTTAAATACTAAAATAATTATTAAGTTAATGGTTTGATTCATAACTATTACAAAACATTTTTATATATAAATCTTTCACATAAATATCATATATTTATGACTTAAATAAGTTTTGATAATAGATATTCTTATCCTTTGGATTAATAACGCAATCATACATCTACTATATTTGATTTATCTCTTTTTCCTCTTTATTGCATCTAAAATTAAAAATAAAAAAGATTTATCAAATATTCAAAAAAATTATTTTATCACATCCTAAAATATTAAAGAATTATTATTACCGTCACCAAGAGTTGTCTCCATCATCATAATCATTGTCACCACCATCATCATCACCGTTATCATCATGGTCACCATCCTTATTGTTACCGTCAGGATCACCATCACCACCATCAACATGGTTACCATTGCCATTCTTGCCACCACCAAAACCACCATCATTGTCACCATCATGATTGTCGTCCTCGTTATTGCCGCCGCTACCACCGACGGTGGTGGCGGCGGCAATAACAAGGACGAAAACTATGATGGTGGCCATGATGGTGACCCCTGACGGCGGTGATTATGTTGGTGGCAATGACCTTGATGACAACAACGTGGACAATGATCATGATGGTAGCAATGATGGTAGTGGTGGTGGTGGCGGTGGTCATGGTAATGGGGGCAATTCTTGATGGTGGTGATGATGAGTGTTTGATAGTTTAGGATGTGATAAAATAATTCTTTTGAATATTTGGTAATTATTTTTTTAAAATTTTGTATGTAGTGAAAAAGGGAAGCAGAGATATCAAGGACTACGTTAATTTTTAAAAGATTATGTTAATCCTTACCGTATATATATATATATAAGTGGCGACTTATATGAAAACTACGTTTTTATGTGAGAATGATAACACGCATTCTCAACGATTGGATTAAAGTTGAGAACATGCATTCACACGTCAATTTTTGTAAAATCATGTTTCTTTCATTTTTTTTTTTGTTAAATCATATTTCTCACATTTCTACTTAACAATGTTTTGCAAGTTTGTCATTTACTAGAAAGTATGATTTAGCACACTTGCTACAGTGTGATGAAACTCTAAAATCCATATTGTGTATACAGAATCGTTTAATTTTTCTAATGCATCAATTTTCTCCATATTCATATTATTAGAAAATAAAAAATTGAAAAAATTAAACAACAAATATAATTACATGTTAACCTAGAACGAAGCATATTCATAAGTAGAAGAACGAAAAAAATAATAATCAACATACTTATAAAAACAAAGATGAAAGGAGAAAATTTTCTTGTATTGAGGAAACACCATTTTCATAAGAGGTGAAACAATGTTTGCTTTTTTTTTTTTTTTTTTAAATTTTGGGTGCAATAAAGAAGGAAAAGAAAAAGTTTTTATTTTATTTTTAATTTTAGATGCAAAGAGATTAAATGAAGTAGGTGTATATTAATTTTTTTAAAAGACTGTGTTAATCTTTATCGTATAATTTAATCCAACAGATGAGAACGTGTGTTCTCATTCTCACATAAAAATGCAGTTGTCATACGAGTCGTCCCATATATATATATATATATATATATATATATATATATATTATCAAATATATATAACTTCAGTATTTTGAATATTTAAAAGAATTATTTTGAATATTTTAGGATGTTGAAATACCGAAATTATTTAAATTATTATTTCTTTATTTTTTAACATCTATTATTAATTGTAATTTTTTTTATACATTTCACTTTTTATTTTATAAATCACTCATTTATTTTACTTTTATTCAAATTATTAAATTCTGATTAAAAATATAAAAAATGATAATAAATAAAATTTATGTGAAATATTTATATATATAAATACCATTAACTTAATAACTATTTTAACATTTGAAAATTAAAGAGATATTAATTCTAAATGTTAACTTTACCCAAATTTATAGCTGATATTAAGCCTTATTCTTACATACCATCTTCATCTTAAGTAGTTAATCATAGCACACAATATCAATCAAGAAAGGATTGGATATTTTGTGGATATTTCAAGTTGCGTTCTCTTTCTTCAAATTCTTTACTCATGTTATATGAAAAAAAAAAAAACACAATTTAAAAATAACACTCTTTAAGACATTAGGAATCAAAATGTAAAAAATAATTAAAAATAACATTAAACCTAATATGAACCTTAAAGAAACTATATGCTACTGCACAATTTTGTCTGCAACATTAAATACATAAAAATGAATAAGGTCTAAAATAAATTTTGAGAGAAATTTTTATATTTTAAATAAGAGATTTTTTTAAAAAAGAAATAAGAGTTATATGTCACTATATTGGGCCTTTTTGCCTATCTATGTAACTTTTTTTTTTTGTCAAAATATACAATTCATATTGATCAGCCTCATTGTTCCCCTGCAAATGTAAGAGATTTTTTTTTTCAAATGAGTTCATTGCTGAAATAGTTATCCCTATGATTAAAGATAACACTCCTTCAATTGTGAAAAAGGATATGCACATTGCATCAAGATTTTGGATAAACCAAGTGGAGGATGAAGACTCAGCTGTGGATGAAATAGACTCTGAGCAGACTATTTTCTAGCCAGTTATTTCTAAATCAGTAAAAAAGAAGTTGAAGAAAAAGCAAAATTTGCAGAGGACTTACTACCTTCATGGTGATAAAGGCCATAATGATCAATGAATGCGCTGTATTGGAATGCATTGGGCCTAGTCAATGCTAATATTAGGTGTGTTTTATACTAATTGTGTCATATTCATAAACCAAATATACTAATGTTGGCTGAACCAATGGTGTTACTTGATAAAATGCCTAAATCTTTTCTTTCTAAATTTCAGTTGAAGCTCTTGATAGTTAACTCTCGATCCTCTCTTATCCATAATATTTTTGGTGTTATTGTAGAGATGTTTTATCCCTATCTATAGTTGCAATTGGTGATCAATTTGTTGCATTTTCAATTACTATCGCTAATCAACTCTTGTTTGTTGCTACAATTTATGGTGCCACTAGTTATATTAAGAGGAGACTTCTTTAGTAGGAACTTTCTTAGTTGTAAGCGAATTTCCCTGGCCCTTGTTCTTCATTGGTGATTTTAATGCCATTTTGGAGTTCATGAAAAATGGGGTAGTCTCCTTCCTTCCTCTGCCTCTTGTAATGAATTTTTGAACTAGACAAATTATAATAATCTTATTTATTTACCTTTTAGGGGTCATAATTTCACTTGGTCTAATGGGAGAATTGGATCTCAACATATTGCTCTTAGACTTGATAGAGCTATTTGCAATGTTGATTTTTTGAATTATTGTGATGTTGTCACTTGCATTATTCTTCTTAAAAGCAGGTTGGACCATCATCCATTGTTATTGAAGGTGAAGAAGGGCTCGACTAGACCTCTAGATTCCTTTAAATTCCTTTCTATGTGGTTGAAGCATGAAGATTGTAGGAGACTAGTAAGTGAGGCTTGGAGTACTCCAATCTCGGGTTGCCCTATGTATGTGCTGAAACAAAAGTTAAAAAATACCAAGGCTACTTTTAAGGTGTGGAACAAAGTGGTTTTTGGTAGTATTCAATTAAAGATCCAGCAATGCTCTAATAATTTGGCTACAATCCAAGGTGAAATTGATCCTCAAGGTTCAGATTCAATATTGCTACAATAAGAAACTGTTGCCTAGTTCAATCTGCAGCAAGCTCTAACTTTTGAAGAGGCTTTTTGGAAGGAGAAATCTTAGATTAAGTGGCATTTACAGGAGATAGAAACACGACTTTTTTTCATCAATTGGCAAAGCATATAAACTCCACGAGGCAACTCACATCCTTGAAAGTCACCGATGAATTTCTCACTTGCCCATTTGTGATTAAAGCTCAAGTGCTCCAATATTTTGAGAACATATATGGATCTGGTAATCATTGTCTTTTGAATGCCCTTGTTTCTTTTGTCATTCCTTCCTTAGTGACTATGGAAGATAATGCTATGTTGACTAATGTTCCTCTTCACTCTGAAGTGAAGCAAGTGGTTTTTGCTTTTAGCAACTTGGGTGCTCCAAGTCCTCATGGTTTTGGAGACAATTTTTATCATGCATTCTGGGACATCATTGGTTCGGATGTTCATGCTGCCATATTGCAATTCTTCACTCAAAGTTGGCTTCTCTCGAGTCTAAACTTAAATATTGTGGTGTTTATTCCTAAAATTCCTTATGCTAATAGTCTTGATAATATTCGACCCATCGTGATGGGAAATTTTCAATTTAAAATTATTACCAAGGTGATTGTTGATAGATTGGTATCCATTGCTAACAAGATTATTTCCCCATAACAAAGGGGCTTTATTCTTGGCCACCAAATCCTTGACTGCATTACCACTACTTTGGAAGCGATTAATGTTCTCAACACTAAGTGCTCAAATGCTAATGTGGCCATTAAATTTAACATCCGAAAAACCTTTGATACTCTACGTGCTTCACCACTTTGGTTTTAATTCCACCTTTTGTCATTGGATTCATATTACTTTGCATTCGGCTAGACTATTTTTCTTGGCGAATGAAGATTCAATTGGATACATTGGTCGTAAACGAGGGGTAAGGCAACAAGGAGATCCCCTTTCTCCTGTACTCTTCTGTTTGGCGGAAGATGCTTTAAGTCACGGGATATCTCATCTCATGGCTAATGATTATTTGCAACCTCTTATGGGAACAAATGGTTGTACTCTTCCCTCATGTTTTTTATGCAGATGATGTTATGATCTTTTATGATGGTGTACCTCAGGGTCTCTCGAATCTTCAGTTGTTGTTCAAGTTCTATGGAAAAGCCTCGGGTCAATGGACCAACCTAATGAAATGTCGTTATTATACTAACATTCTACCTCCCTCCCTACATGGTACAATTAAGACTGTGTTAGGTTTTGGCTCTAGATCTCTACCATTTACTTATTTGGGAGTGCCAATCTTTGTAAGTAAACCATGTATTAGCTAAAATTTTTAGCTTGAGCTAAATGTTTGGCTACAACAGAATTTTCTAGCTGGGCTAAATTTTAATAACAATTGGATTTGTATAAATCTAGCTAGAGCCATGATTTCTAACTTAAGCTATATTTTTGGCTTAAGGCTAAATTTTCTAGCTAAAGCTAAATTAAGTCAAAATGTCTTATTTTACCTTAATCGTTTTCTCAACAATTTTATGATCAATCCAAAGTATATATATATATAGTTGTTTTATGTATTATAATGGAGAAGTACAATTTTCTATTAATGTTATGAAATTCATCATTCATAAGGATTGTTGGTGTAATTATTATGAGGATTTGTGGTGTTAAATGTCTCACCATGCTCATAGAATTGCTAGATGGGGTTTTTTATGTGTGAAAGTATATGAATGGTGAATTTATAACATGGTGAACTTGTGGTAGTAAAGTTTATAAAGGTTTGCATACTTGAAGTGTATTATGTAGTTGGTTATGCATACACATGTATACATCATGCCTAGATGGCAGTGCATATGGGTAGGCACGTAAGTTGAGAGTGCCAAGTGGGCTCTCAACCTAGTGCTGGGGGTTTTCGTGGTGACTAACGAGAATGGACCTATAGAATAGACAAGTGGGCGAATCCCTATAGATGTATGGTCATGCAAACCTTACAAAGGTAAGCTGATACCAACACTTGTCTATATTCGATAAAACCATAAATCATCCACAAGGTAACTTAAGGGACTCCCCGAATGGTCAGAGAGTGAGACCATGGTAGGGGATGAGGCCTATAGGGACCACCCAAAAGTTGTAAAAACCTCCATGGAGTCGAGTCGGCATGGCATACATGATATAATTACAAATTGAGATTGAAATATGAATTGAGACTGAAATGTGAATTGAAAACTAAATTGTGAGTTGAGGCAATTTTGTTTAATGAAGTTACAAGACTTATGATCATTAATTTATTCAATTCTCTGTTAAACTAAATCTATCCTTAGTTTAAATCTTCATATAATTATGTCTATTTTATATAAATAAGCTTACCCTTGTGCTTTGTGTTTGTATTTGTGTTGTCTGATTGTGATGATCGTGTGGTTGGTACGAGAGCAAATAGTAATGCAGTTGTAGGTTCTCAAGCATCTCACGAGTGAAGTGGATTTAGATGATACATGTGAGACAAGATCCCACTTTTGTTGTACTATTATGTATATGTATATAATAAGGAACTAGCTCAAGACATGTGTGTAATTACTGATGTTGTTGTGGATGCCTTCTAATAGGGGACCATTTTGGTACTGTATGAACTTATGTATCTATGTTTTGTAAAATCACTCTTAAAACCTTTATGTTATGATGATGTATATTATATGAAGGCTCGTACATATTTACATGAGTGTGTGTTAAATAAACTAGAAATATATATAGGCATTTTCATATGCAGTTATAAAATAATAATAAAAAAAGTATAATATATAAGTAACGAAGTTAGGTCGTTACAGTCTACATCACTTTGAGGTCCCTCTCCACCCTCCTATGTAGCCTAGAATCATCCAAGTTGATTGGCATCCTCCACTTGCTAGATTCATCAAATGTAACACAGATGGTGCAGCTCGTGGTCACCCTGGTCATGCTACTGCTGGGGGAATATTTCAGGATCCTTTTGGTCTCTTCCGGGGAGACTTTTCTGTTTATATAGGCATACAAACCTCTCTCTATGTTGAAATCTTTGCAGTTATTTATGCGATTGAGTAGGCAACTCGACTTGGTTGAATGCATCTCTAGATTGAATGTGATTCTCAGTTGGTTATCAAGGTTTTTTCTCATCCGATGGTTATTCCTTGGCAACTTAGGGCTCGCTGGAACCGTGCTTTCTTTTCATCTAACAATATGCATATAGTTTCTTTACACATTTTTAGAGAGGATAATTAATGTGCAGATAGTCTAGCTAATTTTGGTATAAATGAGTGTGTAGAGTTTACGTGATGGTCTAGCTTACCTAATTTTCTTTCTGTTAGCTATGCTCGTAATTGTTATGAGTTGTCTAACTTTCATTTTTGTTGGTGATTCTTTGGTTTGATCTAGTCCGTCTATTTCTTTGTATTCGTTTTGTTTATTTAATAATATACAGTTTGGTCTTGATGATAGGGTGATTTAAGAGGTGCTAACATAGTTGTGATATCTTTTGTGTCTCTTGAGATTAAAAAAAATATTATATAACTTTTTTACTTATAAAAATTAATAACAAATAGTATTTTATTAATAGGACTAAAATCTGAACTTTAATAATTTTACTCTTGAATCGCAACCTGCACATAATTCTTTGATGATAGATCATAGATAGTAGTTATTAATGCAACAATATAAGCTATTTTATTTTCTTTCTAATTTTTCAATCTCTTAGGTCTGTAGTTTAGACAATTAAAAAGAAAAAATTTAAAGCAAGAAGACAGGAGGAAACATATAATACATCATAATAACGTCACCCCAAAAGTAATAATAATGTCACCAAACTATGTGGGTTGAATGGTAAAAGAAAAAATGGGAAGGATTTATATTTTTAGCGCGTTAAATTTTTAAAATACTTTTTTTAGTTTCCTGTTATATATAAAATTAAAATAATTGTTATAAATTGTTCATTCAAATCGTAAAAAGTTAGATAAGTGAAATTAATAAATAAATAAATTTTTAAAATACTTTTTTTAGTTTCCTGTTATATATTATGAATTTAAGAGATTAAAAATTACACATTTTAATTTGAGAAAATAAAAAATAATGAATGGTAAATTTGAAGGATTAAAAATACAATTATGATTTTTTTAAAGTTAATGGACAAACTCTGACCCCATACCACTGCTGTTATTGTCCTATTAAAGTGAATGGATTAATTCTTTGAAGCCTTCAAGGTGGACATAGCCTGGCCCAGATTATACACTATAATTTTCATAATATTTCAGCAACTTGCGTACGGTAGTACTCTCATAAAATTCAAAATTAGCATGGCCATGTTGAAAGATGTATCTATGAGAGAAGATTCCTCTCAAGTTGAAGATTTTCCAAAATATCTTCTTCTCCATAAAAGTAATATTAATTATACCATGATGCCCTTGCAAAACTAGGAGAAACCCAGATGCAAAATCTTCTTTCAAAGCTTCTTCAGTGGAATAATTGTAGTTTGGGAAAGCACCCTGTGTTGTGTTGCACTCTGAAATGTGTAGCCTTGTAGGCAGGGACGGATCCAGGAATTTAGGTAGGGAGGGACTAGAATTTTTTTTACAAAAAATTGACAATAAAATTTTTTTAAAAAAATATTTAATATAAAATTTATTAAAAAAATAGAAAATGGATATAAAATTTGATAATTTTTTTAAAAATTGAAAATAAAATCTACAATCATGTGATGTAAGAGTAAAATAGTAAAATAAAATTTATAAGATTTTAAAAAATTGTAAATAAAAAGTGTCAAATTAATTTATTAAAAGTAAAACTTACCAAAAATAAATAAAAATATAATGAAACCAAATATTTATTAGGTATAAAATTAAGATATCATCTACTAATAATTATTAACTTAAAAATTTATTTTTTTAATAATTTTTTATTAATATTTATTTTATTTTTTATATATATATAAAAAAAAAAAAAAAGAGGGAAGGGGGAAGGGGGGCTGAAGCCCCCTGCTTCCCCCCCCCCCCTAAATCCGTCACTGCTTGTAGGGTACATGAACTCATAGCTAGTGGGTTTGGTCATTATTAGTTTAGATTTGTTTTGAGGCATTTTGTTTGGTGCACAAGTTGGATACAACTTTGGTCTTGTGTGTTATAAACAATGTTGTGAAAATTGGCTTGGTGGCTTGAATTTTGTATTTTTACAAGATTTTAGGTAGTGGTAATCCGACCTTTTCTGGAAACCGGTTCGATTCACCGGATTGAAGCAAAGTCTGTCGAGTTTCATCAATTTGATACGGACTGATTGTGTAAACGACTCAATATTTATTACCGGTTTGACCGTCTAGTCTAAACTGATTTTTATAACTATAATTATAAATATTCTTTGTTGTTTTCAGAAAAAAAATATACATATAACAATTTTTTAGCATGTTTTATATATTCATTGATGTACTATTACACTTGTATTTTCGTTAAATATAACAACATAAAAATATATAAATAAAAGCTTATATATAAGTCCTTAATTAGAGACGTGTTTGGTTGAATGTTAGAAAATCTTAATACACGTCAATCCTTAAATAAGTGTTTTTAGTTTTTACAAACATAAACATTTTGACATAAATTTAGACTAAAATGTGAAATTTTGATGCATTTCCAAACGCAAGCTTGAATGATTTCTTCACACACTCATAATTTTTTCATAAGTCATGATAAGATAAGATGAGTATGATTATTCACCTAGGTACCTATACTATACTTGTCCATATTTAAGTACCCTTTCTTTTCTTGTCCGATTTACTAACTACCTCTGTTCTTGCCCTAGCACTACACAATGTGTGGTAGTGGAAGGCAGGTCAATTAAAGGTAGCTTTATGAAAAAGTTGAACTCTCATTCACTCGAGGCTAGTTTGTCCATTTAGGATGAATCAATTATGAAATACATGTTTGATTCAAAGTTAAAAAGTTAAAAATATTAAAGCATGTTAGATAAATCCAACTAATAAAAACAAAAATAAGGTTATGATTAGTTAATAAAAATATTTTTGTTTTAAACATATTTTTCTACTGAAAATTAAAGGTATGCTTGATTTAAAGTTAAAAATATTCTACACACATTTTAAAGTAAATTCAGCATATGAAAATAAAAACAAGAATCCTGAACTTTTACAAAATTAATTTTCCCTCCAACATAATTTTTCACCGGAAACCAAACATGCACCAAGAGATGTAAAGGAATTGAAAGTCTAGGGTAGCCGAGCAAGGTGTGAACTTGCCAAACCGAGCACATATCAACTCCATAATAGGTCTTAAGTTGGTAATTGTACTAAGGTATGTATGTTGGTGTTTTTGAAAACAATGTGACCCCAACAAGTGTCATGTGTCAACTCTCACAAATGTGTTAAAGGCTAAAGGCTGACAGCATAGGCTCACAATGCAATGGTTCCTTTGATGATCTAGGTCCATTGAATGGACTATATTTCCTTCAATTCAAGGGCTTTCTTTCCTGTATTGGAAATTATTCCTGTACATTTTAATGTACTGATCAATAATACATATTATTCTATTCCATTTTCGAAAGAAAAAAAGAATATATTATTATATTTATATCTACTATTCTTCTTCATATGCTGCATTCAATAGGAGAAAAAGTGGCATCTAGCTTGTGTATATAATTCATGAGTTAGGCCGGTTGGCAGCATAAAATAAATTAGAATTTCTAGCACACAAAATCTTTATTGGGGATAATGGAAATCAGAATCCAATAGAAAATACAAATAATAATGGAGAAAAATTAAGTGACTTCACTCATGACCTGATGAAAACAAAAAAGTGTTATTACAATTCCATGCATGAGTCACTCTTCCATTGATATTATAGAGATAGAGGTGGTTCTTAGAGCACCTTTTAACCGTTGAATTGGGTAGCTTTTTCACTCTCAGTGGCAAACTCTACAAAACAGAGTAAAGAATATAGGAGTTTCCTTTTTTTTCTTGGCCTAAATATATTTTATTTTAGTTCACTTTATATATATATATATATATATTCTAATTTTGGGTTTGGAAACTAATAATTTTTTTTTCAGTTAACTCTTGATATATAATTTATTTATTTTTTTACTCTCTGTTGTCAATTAAATTATGACATATTGATTAAATATTTAAAAAAATGATTATGACTATTTATAAACCAATAATATTCGACTAAATATTGTTTGATCAATTAAAAAAAAAAATTCTAACGACAAGAACTACAACAAAACTTTTCCAGTATTAAGAAGCAACCAAAGAGAACAAATTTATTAAGAAGCAAATTCAAAATTAGATATATATTAAATAACTAAAACATATTTAATATTAAAGCCTTTTTTCTTTCAACTAAAATTGCTTCTGTAGAGTAAGAGTAATAATTGTTTTGTTTGATATGTTTTTAGTTTTTTAAATTTGAAAAAAATGTTCTTTTTAATTTTTATAATTTGAGAAAAAAAATGTTTTAGTCCCTCATAGAGTGAATATTTTGAAAAGAAAAAAAATGCAATATAGAGTGTTTGAGTATTAGAATGCAAAATCATAATAGGTTGTCATTTAAACTACTTGTAATTTATTAGTTATATTAGTGAAATGTGAGTGATGTATACTCCTAACTTATTCTCCTACAAATCTTTCTACAAGTTTTTTTTTATAGTAAATATTGAATAAAAAATAAATTAATTAATATCTTGAAAATATTAAAGTGAATCATTACATAGATAAAATGGTGATAAGAGAATTTGGATAGGATGAAGTAGGAGGATTTAATCTTATTGTGAAACATTTAACAGTATTAGGTGCATAGCGACTAAAGCAAGTTTTTTTTTAAAAAAAAAATTATAGGACTGAAAAAATAATTTTAAATTTGGAGGAGGCAAACAAATTTATCTCAAATTTGAGAAAGTGAAAACATATTTTAAGGCTTATTGTTTTGATGTAAAACTTAGGAGAGAGTATAGTGCCTAATCTATAGACAAAGTCGTTGAATTCAAAGAATGCTTATAGAAATATATTTATATTCAAAAAGGGATAAGTTATTTCAATAGTAATCTTGAGTTACTTCAAAAGAGTTACTATACGAGTTTATTATTCATTTTCTGAAAATTTTACTATCTTAATAATAATAAGTAAATAAAAGTCCATATATTTGAAGATATTGAATAGTGAAATAAGTAACTAAAAATCGTTGAACAGTTACTATTTTAGAGTTATTTTTTTTTGGAATAACTGTTATTTCTCATGAGACCAAATTGGAATAACTGTCTCATGAAGAATAAAAGTTATTCAAAAAAGATAATTCCAAGATAGTAACTCCTCATCTTTACTATTCAATATTTTGAAATATAACAGCTTTTAATTACTTATTATTAAGATAGTAAAATATAAAGGAGGAATAACTTTTATTCCTCATGATACACTCGACTACTAATACTAATAGCTCTATTTCAAATATTTCACCAACCCTAGGAATTACTATCTTAGAGTTATCTTTTTGGAATAAATAGGTGGTGAGTCTTTCTATTTCACCAACCCTAGAGATTGATTCCAAGAGTAATAATAGGTTACACTTTCACATGAATGTCACTTTTTTTTTTTTAAAAAGTTGAGGTAAGTAATAAATGGCATTATTAAAAAAGTTGCACTTAATTTGAAAAATAGGCTGGACACCACTATATGGCAGTGTGATTGCTTGAGGCAAGTTTCAATTATATCACACACTTGCATTGCAGGCTAGCTACTTGATTGAACCTCACTACTTTGAAATGCAGCAGGCATGGTATCTGCTTTAAACAACATATGGCATATTCTAGGTTTTTATTTTCTTGTTTTTTTGGAAAGGAAGCTACTAGGTAGTGCAATGAAATCTAGCTTGGAGACAGGTATGTAAAATTGGTAATAATCAGATTCCATTTCTAACAGAACACTAATATGAAGTAAGAAATTGGAACTCAAGAAAGCTACAACCCAAAAAGGAACCAGCATGCCTTCATATTAAATAACATTTTTTAAAATAAATAAAAAATACACCACACAAAAAGCAAGTACATGTATAAAAAAAAAGGTTGGCATGTCTATCGTCTCGGAATCGAGTGATAGCCGGTTCACGAGAGATCTGACATGGAAATAGAGCAATTTCCGACGAGTTTCCGACCAGTTGAAATGAAATATATGAATCAAATACACACTTGAATGAGAGGGATGTAAAGATTTTGTAAGTATGAAACTGTACAGTTGATGAGATAATTTAAAGAGAATAGTTGATATCAATCAAATGTATCTATTTTCGATAACTCTATCACTTAAAAATTTCGTAGTTAAGTGTGCTTAAATTAGAACAATTATGGGATGGGATGAGTGACTTTCTAAGAAGTTTTTAAAATCAAACAAGGTTCACAAGTAATTATCAATCATTTTTTAAAAATTAAGAAAAAAATATGGTTTGATTGGTCATTTTGTAAAATTGTTCTTAAATCTTACTTTTTAAAAATTTGAAAGATGTTATATATAGTAGTCTTTTTAAAAAAAAATTAGTAAAATTTAAAAACGCAAGGAGAATTATTTTCATTAATGACAATTCTGTAATATTTGTAAGCTCTTCAACAAGCTAAAATTTATTTTGACAAACAAACAAGTTTTCTATTTTATGGATTTAGAAACAAATTTAAAATATAAATTTAACAAATAATTAACCTATTTCCTATAATTTTTTTATAATGTAAATATCAATATACTTCATATAAAGTACCTATCATTTTCATTTTGATTAAATTAAAAAGTATTCATATAAAGTTTTTAACTCCACAAGTTAAATGCCAATGTTATTTCATGAAAAAATGTATCTTCCTAACTGATTATTAGCTAAAATGTAATTTTGTTCCTTACAAGTTATTGGCTAAAAATAGAACCCATTAAATAAATAAAAAATGAGACTTACATAAACTTTCACTCAATAAAAGAGTGTTAGTATATGCTAGCAAATCTCTTGTAGGATACAAATGTGTTATTTATGATCTTTCTATGTATACGAATACGAGGGAGATAGGGCTCAACACTTTTTGATAATCATTATCATAAAATTATATGTAAAAAGTAGAACCATTTGTTTTTGTTTACAATTATACCATGTCATCTAACTTCAAATTTTAACTTAACTTACGCTGCTTAATTCTTAATTATAAACTGCTGTCAAAAACAAAATTCCTAATTATAAAATTTTTCAACAATAATTCTCCAATCAATTTTATAGATCTTCAAGAGAGGGCTTTTACGCTACCATCTCAAGGATTTTGCTTCTTATAACTCTCACTTTGCTTTAGTATCTCTCAAAAGATTTCAAAGAATTTTTTATACCATTATTTTTGGATAGCAAGAAATAAATAGGAATTTGCTTTGTGCACCTTTCACTTTGGTGTGTGTGGACAAAATTGTCCTCAACCCTAACACCCCTTTCCCTTTGCTTTTGCACCACCACCCCTTCCCCTTCCCCTTCCCCTTCCCCTTGATTTTGCACCACCACCCCCTTCCTCTCACCCTCGCCTTCATTGCACTCACCCTCATATCCCTCACTTTTGTGTGCTCTCATCTCTAGGTCGCCACCCCTTTCTCCTTTCGCTCACCCTTTGCCAACCTCACAGAGTTTCGATTTAAATCTTGACTCACTCTTAAATTTGGGGAGGGAGAAGAGGAGGTACATCTGGTGTGGTGTGTTTGTGATCTGAATGGAAAAAGGAACAAAAGCATAAGGGTATACTAGAGAACCAATTTCAAAATATGATTTTTAAATTATTCTAAAATAGACTTTTTAGAACACCTTTATACTTTCAGAATAATTGTTATGGAACAATATATACCTATACCTCATATTTCTTATTCCAGAATAGCTATTCCAAAAATGTATAAATACTCTAAAAAATCTATTCTAGAATAATTATTTCGAAATATGAAAATCATATTTCAGAATAAGTATTCTTTGTTTGTTTGAGCAAAATGGGATGTGCAGGAGAAAATCCCACATAAATATTGCAAAAGTCCCTTTTCAGCCCAAAACTACCATTTGGTAAGAATCAAAATCCATACAATTTCAAGTCCATCCCATCTAAATTTTACGTTTATTAAGAGAAGCTTCAAACTTGTGTAGTTTTTTAATTTGTAGGAATTTAAATTATGTACTAAAAAGGTTTACAACTCAAATCATGCCCACTACTCAATTATCTGAACTAAATTTTTTGATAAACTTTTGGAGTATGTACACATCACAATTGCTGCTACCATTATTGTGCAAATGACACTGTTTATTCTATTTTTCCCTGTCAAAGAAGCCCGATGAAAAGGGAAGAACAAAAAACGAAAAGTTTGGATTAGAAATGAAATAGAGAGGAAATAAATGAGAATAAATGAAATAGGAAAAATAGAAATATAAAATAAATAAAATGAAAAATATATATTGTTTTTGAATAGATAAAAATGAAGAGGAAAAGTGAAAAAAAAATCCACTTGTTTGTTTAGAATTTAGATGAGAAGAGTGAAAATAAATAAATTATGTACAAATGTTTTAATAGTAATTGAAAAATAACGTTTACTCAATCACTTTTCCTTAACATTAACTATTTTTAATTTTTAATATTGTTATGTTATAAAATATTATTCATTTTTTAACAAATTAAAACACAAAAAAAAGAAAACCACAAATCCTCTTACTTTATGGTGGGGCCTCTGATTTTTGCAATTTCTCCATCCTACTTCTACTACTAACCAAATACATGAAAACCTTAATTTAGGTCTCTTAATTATGAATAATACAATTATATGAGTTACATAACTAAAAATTAAATACAATATCAAATTATTAGTTATTATATACTAATTAAAGAAACATTACAGTCTTGCGTAATGATTTTTTTTTGTCATTTATAGAAATTAATAATTACATAGTATTTATTAATTTTTTATAACCGTCTCTTAATTTCAGTCTGTTGCTTAGGCTTAATTATGAATTAATATAATTATGATAATTGACATAATTACTAATAAAAATGTAATATCAAATTATTAGCTACTCTAAGAAATATTTCTAAAGTCAAAGCTACACTTTTTAACAAATTATTTTTATAGTGAAATTTTCAATTCAAAATGGAAATATACATCTTAAATTGGTATATTTTTGTATTATTTCATCTAAAATGAACATATTACTTTCAAAAACTAATAAAGAGTGTATAAATATATTTATTACATATTTATTCAAAATTTAAAAGTTGAAATGAGAAGCTGAAATTTAATAGGAAACAAATAATAATGCTACTCTACAAAATATTCAAAGCAAGCTCCAAAAAATAACAATATTAAATCAAAGTTACATCATATACAATACAACAGTAATATATAATGAGTAGAAATTTAAACTCATCATGAAGTAAATAAAGGAAAAGAGTGATGTTTAAAATAAAAAAAAAAACAAGCTTAATATTTTGAAAAAAAAAAACCAATCTTTTTTTTTTAAATATGGAAACAAAGTGTAATGACTTAAAAATTTGATAAGAGTGAAAATTTTTAAAATGTTATAAAACTGAATTTTTTTTTAAAAAAATGTGAAAAATATTAGAGTAATATCATGAGAATATTTAAAAAAAAAAAAAGCGAAAATTTTAAAACATGAAAAAAACAATAATGTCTTGAAAACTAAGTAATGTTTGAAAAACAAGAGTAATGTTTTCTATATAAAAAAAACCTAAGTATTTAAGGTTTTATTTATGGTTTGATTTATGAAATCCTAAGTAATTAGTGTTTTGATTTATGAAACTTAAATATTTATGGTTTCATTTATGAAATCATAAATATTTATAGTTTTTATTTAGGGTTTCATTTATGAGACCCTAAATATGTAAGGTTTCACTTAGAAAATTCTAAATATTTATGGTAAAATTTATAATTTCATTTATGGCATCCTAAATATTTAAATTTTGAGTTTATAGTTTATGAATGAAATCTTAAATATTTAAGGTTTCATTAATGCTTTTAGATTTTTTTAGGGTTTCAAAAATGAAAACATAATTATTTAAGGAATTTATTTATGGTTTCATTTTTCAAACCCTAAGTATTTAAGGTTTCATTTATGATACAGATATTTAGAGTTTTATTTATGAAACCCTACATATATAGGGTATAATTTTAGGTTTCATTAATGAAACCATAAATATTTAAATTTTTTTTATTGAAACCATATATATTTAGGTTTTAATTTATGGTGAAATTTAAGGTTTCATTAATAAAACCATAAATATTTAAATTTTTTTATTGAAACCATATATATCTAGGTTTTAATTTATGGTGAAATTTAAGGTTTCATTAATAAAACCATAAATATTTAAATTTTTTTTATTGAAACCATATATATTTAGGTTTTAATTTATGGTGAAATTTAAGGTTTCATTAATGAGATCCAAAATAAATAAGATTTTATTTATGAAACCTTAAATATTTAGGGTTTCAAATTATTTTTGCAATTATAAAACCCCAAATATTTAGGGTTTCAATTTAAGATTTTATTTATGAAATCCTAAATATTTGTGGTGAAATTTAGGGTTTTATTTATGAAACCCTTATTTAGGGTTTCATTTATCACACCTTAAATATTTAAGGTTTCACTTATAAAACCCTAAATATTTAGTGTGAAATTTAGGATTTCATTTATGTAATCTTAAATATTTATATTTTGAGTTTATGGTTATATTTATGAAACTTTAAATATTTATGGTTTCATTAAAGGTTTTGGATCTGGAGTTTTTGCTTAGGATTTCATAAATGAAAACATAATTATTTAAGGTTTTGATATATGGTTTCACTTAGCGAATCCTAAGTATTTAGGGTTTCATTTATGAAACTTCAATTATTTAGGGTTTTATTTATAAAACCCTAAATATATAAGGTGTCATCTAAGGATTTAATACTGAAATCTTAAATATTTAAAGTTTTATTATTGAAATCCTAAATATTTAGGTTTAAATTTAGGATTTCATTAATGAAACTCTGAATAAATAATATTTCATTTATGAAACCATAAATATTTAGGGGTCTGATTTATTGTTTCAATTATGATACCCTAATTATTTAGGGTTTCAATTTAAGGTTTTATTTAAGGATTGAAAAGTTCATTTAGTTTTTGGTATTTTCATATTGCTTCATCTCATTTATGTTCCTTAGATTAATCTATTTTCTTTTAAGCCTAAACATGAATGGATGTTAGCTTTATATTGCTTGTTTTAGATTAAGTCTTACATGTTTAAATGTTCTTAATAGGATGCTTGCAAAAACATTGTAGAAAACTTAAATATTTATGATGAAATTTAGGGTTTCATTTATATAACTCTAAATATTGAAGGTTTCAATTACAAAATCCTAAATAATTAGGTTTTTAATTCAAGGTTTTATTTATGACACTCTAAATATGTGGGATTTTAATTTAGGTTGAAATATAGGGTTTCCATTTACAGTTTTATTTATCATACCTTAAATATTAAAGGTTTCTCTTATAAAATCCTAAATATTTATGGTGAAATTTAAGGTTTCATTTATGAAATTATAAATATTTAGATTTTGAGTTTATCAAACCCTAAATACTTAGGGTTTTATTAATGATTTTAGATTTTTTAAGGTTTCAATTTAGGGGTTCACAAATGAAAACATAATTATTTAGGTTTTTAATTTAAGGTTTCATTTATGAAACCCTATGTTTTTATGGTTTTATTGATGAAACCTCAAATATTTAGGTTTTAATTTGGGAGAATGAAACCCTAAATAAATAAGATTTCTTTTATGAAACCCTAAATATTTAGTGTTTATATTTTTTATTTCAATAATGAAATCCTAAATATTTAGGGTTTCAATTTAATGTTTTATTCATTAAACCCTAAATATTTATGATGAAATTTATGATTTTAGTTATATAATTTTAAATATTTAAGATTTCATTTATTAAATTTTAAATAAGTAGGTTTTTAATTTAGAGTTTTATTTATGAAACTCTAAATATGTAGGATTTCAATTTACGTTGAAATTTAGGGTTTTAATTTATGATATAATTTATAAAATTCTAAATATTTTTGGGGAAATTTAAGGTTTTATAAATGAAATATAATTATTTAGAGTTTTGACTTAGGATTTCATTTATAAAACTATAAATATTAAAGGTAAAATTTAGGATTTTATTTATGAAATCCTAAATAATTAGGTTTTGAAATTAGAGTGTCATTAATGGTTTCAATTTAGGGTTTTGATTTATGGTTTCATTTATGAAACCTTAAATATTTAAGATTTCAATCTAGGGGTTCATTAATAAAACCCTCAATAATTAGGGTTTAATTTAAGGTTTTATTAACAAAATCCTAAATATTTAAAGTTTTATTGTTGAAACCCTAAATGATTAGGTTTCAACTTAAGGTGAAATTTAAGGTTTTATTAATGAAATTCTAAATAAATAAGATTTTATTTATGAAATATTAACGTTTAATTTATTAATGAAACCCTAAATTAAAACCTTAATATTTAGGATTTCAATTATAAAAATTTAAATATTTAAGGTTTCATTAATTAAATCCTATATATTTAGGCTTTCATAAATAAAACCCTAAATATTTAGGGTTTGATAAATGAAATCATAAATAAAAAATTTAAATAATTATGTTTTCTTTTATGAAATCCTAAAAAACTCTAGAAGAATTAATGAAATCTTAAATATACAGGGTTTCATAAAGAAAATCATAAACTCAAAATCTAAATATTTATAATGTCATAAATGGAACTTAAATTTCATCATAAATATTTAAGATTTTATAAGTGTAACCTTCAATACTTAAGGTTTGATAAATGAAACCTTAAATGGAAACACTAAATATTTAGGGTTTTATAAATAAAACTTAAAATTGAAATCATATATGTTTAGGGTTTCATAATTGAAACAATAGATCAAAACGCTAAATATTTAAGATTTTGTTGATGAAATCTTAAATATTTAGGATTTCATTTATCAGACCTTGAATATTCAAGATTTCACTTATAAAATCCTAGATATTTATGGTAAAATTTAAGGTTTCATTTATGTAATCCTAAATATTTATATTTTGAATTTGTGGTTTTATGTATGAAGCCCTAAATATTTAGGATTTCATTAATGATTATGTGTGAAACCTTAAATTATAAAACATAAAACCTTAAATCATAAACCATGAAACCTTATATTATAAAACATGAAATCATAACCCATGCAACACGAAAATGTAAAATCTTACAGCATAAATCATAAACCATAAACCCTAAAATCCTAAATATGAATTCATAAACTCTTAAACCAAAACCTCTAGATACAAACACTTAACCATGAAAAATCCATAAACCTTAAGAGTAATATTTTAAAAAGTGAAAGAATTGGATAAAAAAAATGAAAATATCAAAATTTTAAAAATATGAAAAACCTAGAGTAATAATAACTTGGAAATTAGATATTTCTTTTAATATTTTTATTTATTTTTAAATTTTCAAGACATTACTCTATTTCATATTTTTTAATTTTTAATTTTTTTTTCAAATTTTCAACATATTATTATTATTTTTTTCATTTTTTTCAAATTTTCATTTATTCTAATTTTCAATATATTAATCAAGATAAACAAAAGAGAAAGACACTGAGACATTACATAACACATAGGCAAATTTACTAATGTATTAAAAATCACTAAACTGATGTGTTAGTATGTATGACTTCACTTATTATAATTTATATTATATAGATAGATAAACAGACTTAAATATGTTTGAAGTCCTTAATATATACTTCAATTTTGTGTTTACTCCTTAATAAATTTTCCTTTTCCAATCGGTCCAGCTATATACAAAAATTTGTTTTTAGTCTCTATCATAAGTTAAATGATGATGTGTCTATTAAATATTTCAAAATAATAATTTGTGGTTGTTTGTAAATCGCTAGTATCTGACTAAAAACCGTCATAATTAATTAAAAAAATAATTTGTGATGGTTTCAATTATTTAATTGACAATAAGTACCTACAACAAAACTTTTCAAATATTAGGGAGCAACCCATGAAGAAAATTTTTATTAGGGAGAAAACACAAAATTGGGATATGTATATTAAGCACCTAAACCATATTTAAGCCATTATAATATCAATGACCAAAGATAGATTAAAACTGTTAAATGCAGAAACTAGGATAAATAAAGTTTGAAAGATGTTTGAATGTTTTTAAGAGTAAAGGCTGTAGTAGGTGGATAGGCTCACTAGTACATATAGCCCAAAATCATGCTAAAGAACAATTTGATGGATGCAGAATCATTATTCAAGTAGCTGACCTGATGAGAAGGATAAAGATCATAGACATAGGTTTTAGAGAGAGAGAGGGTAACATATTAATTGTAAGAGATACATAAAATGTACATGATGAGTGATTATGGTCTTTTTTATACTAACTATTGAACACTAACAAGTAAACTAACATAACAAACTAACAAAATTGAACTCTCATAAGAAGTAATGGAATATGCTGCAGATGAGAAATTCAATCACCTGCAGAAATGAAATTAGGAATGCCTGCAATCTGCTTTCTTAACTCTTAATTAATAAATGGCCTTGGAGCAATTTACATTTACTTACATTATGTGATTGTCCACACAAATTCACATTTATAGACTCAAATTTAAAAAAAGAAAAAGAAAATAAGAAGAGTGAGTCAACAGTCATCCAGTCAGAAGAGAATTAAATGCAAGGAAAACAACGTTTCATCATATTTTCAAACTATATTCATCTTGTCTATGTATAAAGCAGAACATTTGACTAAGGCTTTTGGCTACATTTATCTTTCAGTTCATTAGCATATACCTAATCCTAAAAACGGTCAGAAAATAACATGGGAAAGTGGAAGGCACCACATAAATGAGTGAAAAATTGTGTTGTGTATAGTTGTTGAGAACTTAACCAGTGTTCCTCATTCCAGCAGCAATACCATTTATGGTGATAAGCAATGCATCTCTGGCTTTAAGGTTGTCATCATCACATCTTAGCCTCTTGAGTATCTCTACTTGCAACATATTCATGGGGTTCAGAAGGGGAAGCCTACCCTCAATCAGCTTCCTCAAGCTCCTATTATTCTCCTGAGGCTTCTCATGGCCGCTAACCGCAAGAACAAACTTGCTCGTTGTGACGAGCTCGTTCCTCAGTTGCTTTCCAAGCTCTTGTCTCTTTTGTGAGACAAGAACTTCATCATAGTGCTTGGCAATAGGGATATCAGCTTTTCCCAAAACCATCTCAATTAGGTCTATTGTGCTTTGAAAGAAAGGCCAGTCTTTGTACATTGCCTTTAGCTCATCAGTTTGTCCTTTCTCACAAGCACCTTTCAAGCCTGCTCCAACTCCAAGCCAGGCTGGAAGTACAAACCTGGTTTGAGTCCATGCAAACACCCAAGGAATGGCACGGAGGTGACCAATTCCTGTTGTGCTCTTCCGCCTTGTCGGGCGGCTGCCTATGTTGAGGAAGCCGAGCTCTGACTGAGGTGTGGCTTCATGGAAGTAGGACAGGAATTCTGGATTCTCATACACTATGTTTCGGTAACACTGGCAGCTGATCTTCGAAATGTCTTCCATGAGATTGCGCCACTTTTCTTCGCGTGGCGGTTGAGGTGGACGAAGGGTGGCGAGTAGCACGGCTGTTGTGTATATTTCAAGCTGTCTAACGGCTGTCTGTGGCAAGCCAAACTTGGCCTGCACCATCTCTCCTTGCTCGGTTGACCGAAGGGTTCCCTACAATGTATCATGTAAAGCATTAGCATCATTGGTTTTGGAACATTACTTGTACAAGGAGTCCTAGCGAAACTTTCTTTGAGACTCTCTTTGTCATTGGTTGAAATTTATTAGAAATCACAAATTTTGGTAGGTTCCACAGTTAAATCAGAAGAAAGAAACATTAAAAAATATGTGAAACACACCAAAATTTGCAATTTCCAATAAATTCCAATTAATGATAAAGAATCTCCAACAGAGTCTCAGAAAGAGTCTCCCTAGCATTTCTCTTGCTTGTAATTTTGCTTTCAAATGTCAATGCAAATAGATAGCAACTAAACAAACTGTAGACTAAATGGAAACATGATCTAAAATATAGTTCATAGTTAAACAACTTATAACTTGACTTTCAAGTGATAATAAATTTCATATGCTCAAGAATTGTTTGGTTTAAATAATATTCAACCTTGACAATTTCTTGGTCTGTGACTATCAAAAAGTGAACAACTTTTAACAACATGAACAAGAGACTAAGAATGAATAACAAGTTCCTATGTTACTTTACATCACCTCTCTATGACAATGAGAAAGGAGCATATTGAGTCAAATAAAACTCATGAGTGTAATACTAATATTGGATTCTAGCATGTGTCAAAAAATAACCAAACTATGAAGTCATAATTTCTTGACAACAAAAGTTCTTAAAAAGGAAAATAGGATTAAGATGCAAAACTCACCATGACAGAGCCAGGTGGTTGAGATTGAATAGCCATATATGTTGGGCCACCACCGCGGCCAATACTCCCTCCACGGCCATGGAAGAGAGTAACCTTAATGCCATACTCATTGCATGCAGCCACAACATCCTCCTGAGCTTTGTAAAGTTCCCAAGCAGCAGTGAAGCGCCCGGCATCTTTACCAGAATCAGAATACCCAACCATAACCTGCACACAGAAATTTATAACACCACTACATGAATTCACATCACAGCTACAATCATGCAACATAAACGAAATGAAAAGGTAGCTAAAAAAGTACCTCTTGGTGCCCATTATGGTTTTTAATGATGTGTTGGCGGTACCAATCTATTGACAAAAGCTTTCTGATGACTGAACCAGCTCCTCTCAGGTCCTTCACAGTTTCAAATAGAGGAACCACCCGCAGCCTATGTTGGACACATGTGTCGTTAAAATTCAAACACCCTTGACAATTTACAAGTATACAACTTTTCATCTAAAGACCCTTGTTAGATAAGTATAAAGATAGCATAGCTAAGTTTCATGTGAGTAATGTAAACCAAGGTTTTAAATTGAATTTTCCAAGATGGGCTATTCATTTCAGCTTAAAACCAATTGATATTAAGTGAAGTTACCCAACAAATATATAAACTGCACCCAAAGAGTTGAGGTAGGCAATGTTGGACTTCCCAACATTTTTTAAAAGTTAAAATCTATAATAAACATTTCATTTCATTTCCATACTTACGATCCACCAAGACATGCTCTTCCTAACTCCCCACAAAAAGCAAGTCGTGCATCCTTCTGCAAAAGCTCCACTGCAAGGACATCACTTGCCTGATAATCAGATGAAAACAAAAAATGCCAAAGAAAAGATATTAGACAGCTAAATTTATCACAACTGATGCAAATAATATAGAAAAAAAGAAGGTAAAAGGCACTGTTTGAAGGGAGTTTGGCATCTAAATTGACATTGCACAAAGTGTTTCAATAATTCAATTATACATTTGTTTTAGGGATAATTTGTAAGAACAATAGTATTCAATCATACATTTGATGCCATAGAGATCACATAGGCACCCAATGATTCACTCCCTAGCTCGGCAGCAGTTCGGAACGTATCCAAGACTTCTCTAACATCTGGAGAAACCTACAAAGAATAGATTAAGAAGAAGCCAATCAAAAACAGAAACTCAGGAGCATAGAATGGAGAAAGAATCAAATTCTAAATATTCTGTCAAAAACTAATATTTTAATTTGGACTGAGAAGGGAACAATTAAAAGGATGTGACATGGAAGCAAGAACACTGAAATATGCAAGCTATGTTATCCCATTTGTTCCTCTTAACTAGAACTTGAGTGATGGATCAGAATCAGTCAAACTTTCTGAAACTTTTTTGTGGATATTCAGTGATGGACTCATTCTGATCCATCACTCAAATTCTAGTTAAGAGGAACAAATGGGATACATAAGTTGTTAAAGGACAAAACAAAAACAAAAAAAATCTTTCTGAGGGATGAAAACTAAAGAATTTTTTGTTATAAGGACTAAAATAAAAAATTGCTAATTTTAGAGACTAAAAACATATTTAAGCCAGTATTAACTTCTTTCCTTTTCTAAAAATAAAAAGTTTTATCATCCTGCTAGATATAGAGTTTGTAAAAATTCTAATTTTATAACCATCTCAATTCTCACCTCTATACTGGGAGGAACCAGTGGTCTCTTCCCTTTCAACTCTCTAGTTAAGAAGTCCAGTTTCTTTTCTTCATCCCATTCACTGTATGTACCCATACCTAGATATGTTGTAATTGCATCAATTGTTTCAGCATGTCTGCCAGATTCCTGTAACACTGCTAGTTTCAGGCATCAACTGATTATCAAAACAATAATGACCAAGAAACATAGAACATCAAACATACCTGACGTAAGTCAAGCTTCATTAACACCATGCCAAAGGTAGCAACTCTTCGAATCAGATCAGCAAGTCGACCATCAGCTAGCACCCCAGATCCACATGATTGCTGGAGAAATGTAGAAGATCTAAATAATACTTCTACACAGAGAAATGCTAAGAACACACTCTCTAACACACTCTTTTAGACACGCTCTCTCTAATTGATTAAAGGGTAGGAAAGGAATAGTACCAAAGATTCATAACAAAGGAGCAAAGGTTCCAAAAGCTGATTTGTTGTTTCATAATAATCCATAGGATCATGTTCACATGGACCATCCTCGATAAGAAGCTCCAACCGTCTACGAGTTCTCATAAGCTAAACATGTGGAACAAAAGATGCATGAAGCTACTATCTTACACTAGTTGATACAAATCCTCCACAGACAATATTCAAATCAAAACTGGAAAAATATATTTTTCATACTATGAATATACTAACATATATATGGTTCTATCTATACAATCATCTTTATTGTGAAAGCCTTGGAACAAAGCAAATAGGCTTGATCTCAAGATTAGTATATTTAACAGTCTTTGACCAAAAAGCAATATGATTTTCATCATATCCAGGAGGATAGCTCCTAATAATGCATAAAAATTAATGATCCATGTGTCTGCTATTTGTCATTCTACATAAAGACATTTGGCAATAGAATTTCAAATACATAATGTCAAGACTCAAGTTCAAAATTCCTTCACTCTTTATCTAGAAAGAATACAGAAAATTATCAATATATGCTGAAATCAATCTCGGAGAGCTTCATTTGCCACATTTTCTGCAAATAATATAATTTCTTAATGGTTCTGCTGACATAATTTCATAACCACCTGTCTTTTTCCCTAAGGGAAAAATCAAGCCAACAACATAAATAAAGATAAAGATAAAATACAATGGTTTTAGATTGTCCATTTACTAGGAGAATGTTTTGGACTCTATATCTTTCGAAATTATTTGCCGTGCAACTTCACTTCTAAATCAAAATGTAGTTTTAGTTTCTACTGAACCAAACAAATAAAAAGAAGTTAAGCAATATCATTTATTTCATTTGCAAACTACAGTTTAAGCAGAAACACATAGTATATGCCTGCCAGGTTATAAAGCTAATAACTCCTAAGAAACAAGCAACATAGTTTTGTACAAAATACAACAGCAGAAACTGAATACATATGTCCATGTAACCAATTTTGAAGTATTGCTGAAGTAAATCAGAAGTAATACCTTATCTTTTATACTTCCAAGGACAACTCTATAAGGAGAATTTCCAGGAAGCTGAGGGACCTTTGGATCCAAAAGTCTCTGAAAACTGGACCTTCCTACTTGGGATTCTGCAAACAGTTTCCTCTGAGCAGCAAGTTGATTAGAGTTGAAAGAAGGAGAGCGTGTCATTGAAGCTAATGAAGAACTGGATTTTGGTGAAATTGGTATCGACAAACGGACATTTGGACTGCCACCATTTTTCTCAGTTGAACTCGAAGTCTCACCACCCTATCAGTGAATATATGAATATATGTACACATGCATTATCTAGGATTCAATGGAAAATTCAGAAATCTACTGAATTGATCTACCTTGTGATTGTGCTTGTGATCAGCTCCTTGCATGTGTCTGGGATACTCAGTTCCAACATTTTCTACATGATGAAAAAAAACATTAAAAAAAAAAAAGGGGCTTCATACTGACAGATAATAAGTTAATACTACCCCTGGTCCTATTTATAAGCAACAATGACTACTTTTTGAGTAAAATGTCTTTTATACCCTTACTTTATTGTTAATTTTAGGTTTAATGTCACTTTTAAATCCATTAAGTTTTATCTTTTTTTCATTTTGGTACATAATGTTTTAAAAGTTTCAATTTAGTACTTTAATATATGTTTTAGGCATATCTTGATACATTTTGCTGAAAACATTTGAAAATTAATAGAGTTAGTTTGATGTGTCCGTTATTCGGTGTAACACGGCCGTGGTAACTATCCACATGGCCATGTTGAACCTGATTCCTTATAACATGGCTGTGCTGAACTTTTAGATACTTTATTTGAGTAAATATTAATGGCTGTAACAGCAAGAAAAAGAAGAAATTAAACTACAACAAATAGAGAAATGTTATTAAACAAAAATCAGTAGCAAAGCGATGCTTTTACATTCTCATACCTTACTCAATGTATGGTGATTAACACTTCAACTCAACACAACCATTATTCAGAACTAGCTTGCTAGTAATCTATTCACTCATCTGCAAGTCAAGCTATAGCCTAACAGTAAAGGGTACAAAAAAATTAAAATCTGAATTAACTTCACAACATGCATGGCACCAAGCTATAGCACTAGCTGCATATAGTTTTATGCATGGTTGCACATTCTTCAAAACACCTTGAAAAAAAAAAAACCAATATACTAAGAAGTAAAAAACCATTTGGACCAGGAGTGCATAATTCCCCTTTGATGGAGTTTAGGCCTTCCATTTCATGGCTGCTGTTAGCTAAAAGAGACCTCTAGAGTAAGGAAACCTCTGTTGCAGACTCTTCACACCATGTTGAGCAAGGCATGCAGTATTGTACTACCACTTTACAACAATATCTTCTTGCTTAAGTGAAGGATGAGCATGTGAATTCTCACATAGGTGAAGGTGAAGAAGAAAACATGGAAGATGTTGAGAGAGTATATAGAAGACATTATTGAACTTTAGCAAAACAAAATGGTTAACAAAATGGAGCAAGAGAGAGGAAGTTAACACGGCCATGTTATAAGAAATCAGGATCAACACGGCCATATTGATAGTTACCATGACCGTATTACACCTAATATCGGACACATCAAACTAACTCTGTTAACTTTCAAACGTTTTCAGCAAAATGTATCAAAATATATCTAAAACACATGTTAAAGTAACAAATTGAAACTTTTAAAACATTATGTACCAAAATGAAAAAAATGTAAAACTTAATGAACCAAAAGTGACATTAAGCCTTAATTTTATCTACTATACACTCATTCTATTTAAATTAAAGGGCTTTATGGAATAACTGAATGTAATCATTACTTTCCTTGGTATTGATGATTTGACCAGAGGTAGTAACATATTTAATTTGGTCAAGAATTTATATATGTTAGCATATGTATCAAAATTGCACTTTATTTCTCATGCATGACAAGTTATTTTAAGGATTGGAAGGATTCCAATTCATTTATTCATGCAATCAGCAAGGGGCATCCATCATTCCCTAATTAAAGATTATTAGAGTCAGAAACCACATATGACATATAAATATTTTGTGTGGCTCTAGAAGAAAAGAAACATGCCATTAGAAAACATGATATGCAAACGAAAAACCAGACAGCCATTTTGTGCAAATTTATGCATACCAGCACAAGAGGGTAAATGAGCTCCAGCTGGAAGTTTAGTTGGAAGTGATGAAGCTTGTTGAATATTATTTCTCAATTGACTTCTACTCGTAGATTCATTCCAAGGTTCATGCTTATCCTCCTCATTGTTATATTCTGAAGAGAAGAAGTGATCATCAACTCATAAGTGGATTGAAATGAAAGAGTATCAAACATATCTTTGATGTTTATAACAGTAACAACCCATAATCTAGAAGAACAGTTAATAAAGAAGCATCTTCAGCTAAACATGTAAAGACATTGAAAGTGCATAAATAGAACAATAAATAGATGAGCATTCCACTTGTACTGCATCATCAAATATCATATCATACCTATGTTACAACTTACAATATGATTCATAACAGAGTTTAAAATATTTTCTGCAAACAATTGGTGTGATGGAAGAGAAGTTGTCATTTTAAAAAGAAGATTTTGTTGCCTCAATATATGAAATCTTGAGGAAAATTCCCCAATGCATGAAAGACACAAGAATAAACACATATGTTGGAAATCAGGTTATGATATCCAAATTTAATGTAATAAGGCAACAGAATAAGTGATTTAAAGGAAACAATATCTCCTCTAATTATGTGTAATCAATGCTCATATGCTATATAAGATGTCATCCATGAGGTCTCTAGACACACAGTTTATTGTCTACTTTTCTATAAAGTTGTCTATTCTAGTTATTTAACATTTTTTTTTTTCAGAGGACCCACTGTCCCCGACTAAATATTTTTCGCAAACACCCTTTCTTTTTGATTTGCAACCCTTCTTGCTGTCACTATCACCAGCATTTCTTTCTGACCACCGCCACCGTGCCGGAAAATTTTTTTGGCGACCTCCCCCAACAATTGCCACCACCAGCAGAATCGTGCTGGCCACCTCTGTCCAACACCGTTAACGGCGTCTCCATCGGAGTCTAGACGCGCCCACACACGCATCATCTTTACGCGCCAAACACCTTTTTTTCAGGTGTGCGTGACAGTGCGTGGGGCTTCATTCCCGATGGCAAATTGAACACCGTCGTCGTCCCTCCTAAGCAATCCTACCCCTCTTGTGCCACCTTCATCTGACGAGATTATTTTTTTTTTCTCTCCCTCTAGGGTTTTATTCTATGGTACTGTTTCTAGCATTTTTCCTTTGCATCATGTTTGTTGCAACGCCTATGATGTATGAGGACTTTCTCCAATGGTATGAAAGTCGTTAGAACTCTGGTGTCATTGCTTCGATAGCACAATTTGGTAATTCTTTTGCCTGTCTCTCACAATCTCCTTTTATGGGCCATTAGGTGCTTGACTCTAGTACATCTAATCACATATCTGTTTTATTTGTACCTGATTGTCCCTTTAACCTTCTGTCTATTCACCACTTAACCCAATCCCATGATTGTTTGATCACATTCACTAAAGATACTCTTGTCTTGAAAGACTAGAGTACGAGACAGATGATTGACATTGGATGTGAGTCTCATGGTCTTTATTACCTATTTTCCCCATCACAAGCATATTCTACTGCTACATCTCCCCTTACCATTCATGCTCAATTGGGTCATCCTGGCCTTCCAATTCTTCAAAAGTTGGTTCCTAGTTTGTCCAAACTGTCTACTTTAGATAGTGAGTCGTGTCAGTTAAGAAAACATACACGTCAGTTTTCCTAATCATATGAATAAACGGGCTGCATCTCCTTTTGCTTTCATCCATTCAAATGTTTGGGGTCCGTCTCAAGTCATAACCTCTTTTGGTTTTAAATATTTTGTTACATCCATTGATGATTTTAATTGTTGCACATGGTTGTTTTTAATGAAAAATCGGTCTGAAGTATTTTCTCTATTTGAAAATTTTTATAATGAAATTCAAACTCAGTTTGGTGTTCTTATCCGAACTCTTCATAGTGACAATACTCGTAAATACTTGTCCAACCAGTTTCAACAGTTTATAGCATCTAAAGGTATCTTTCACCAAACGTCTTGTGCTTATACGCCTTAGCAAAATGGGGTTGCCAAACGCAAAAATCGGCATCTTGTTGAAACTACTCGAACACTTCTCATTCACGGCAATGTCCCTTCTCACTTTTGGAGCGATGCTGTTCTCACAGCTTATTATCTTATCAATCGTATGTCATCATCTGTCCTCAATAGTCAAACTCCATACTCTATTTTGTTTCCCCATACACCTATTCATCTTGTGTCTCCCCGTGTCTTTGGTTCCACATGTTTTGTTTATAACCTTTCACGAGGACTTGACAAAGTATCAGCTCAGTCCATCAAGTGTGTTTTCCTTGGCTACCATAAGTCCCAAAAAGGGTATAAATGTTTTTCTCCTACCCTTAAACATTATTTCATCTTTACTGATGTATCTTTCTTTGAGTCTGTGCCCTACTTTGCATCTGCTTCCACTTCCGCTTCCTTTGACTACATGCATTCTCTTTCCCCAGAGAGTCCTTCTCTTGCTCATCTTCCCATTGCTTTAGAGGAAGACCCACTTGAGCATCCTCTCCAACAAAAATCTTTTCAGACATATCACAGACGACCACGGCCTCCCGTGGTACATGTGCCTACCCCTGCAGTTGAGATTGAGACTATGATCGACCAATCCTCAGCTCCAATATCTTTCCCGAATTCAGGTCCTCCGTCTGACCCTAACCTACCCATTACTCTTAGAAAAGGTACATGTCCAACTCGTAACCCATCCCCTCACTATGTTACATTGAGTTATCACCGTCTTTCTCCCTTACTTTATACTTTCCTTTCGTCTTTGTCTTCTCTGTTTATTCCTAACTCTCTGGGTGAAGCATTATCCCACCTAGATTGGCGACAGGCAATGATTGACAAGATGTGTGCTCTCTAGAGTAGTGGTACCTGGGATCTAGTTCCTCTCCTTCCTAGGAAGTCCCCCGTCAAGTGTCGGTGGTTGTACTCCCTTAAAGTTAGACCTAATGGCAAGATTGATAGGTTCAAAGCCCGTTTAGTGGCAAAAGGCTACACTCAGGTGTTCGGACAAGACTATACTAACGCATTTTCTCCTGTGGCAAAGATGGCATCTATCCAACTATTACTTTCTGCTGTAGCCATTCGCCATTGGCCCCTTTTCCAGCTTGATATTAAAAATGTTTTTCTACACGGAGATCTTGAGGAAGAAGTCTACATGGAGCAACCACCTTGCTTTGTTTCTCAAGGGGAATCATCTACCATGGTTTGCCGACTTCGGAGATCCCTATATGGACTCAAACAGTCTTCGAGAGCATGGTTTGGCAGATTTCGTATTGTTGTACAACAGTTTGGCTTGATTCGCAGTGAAGCTGACCATTCAGTCTTTTATCGTCATTCACCAAAGGGATGTATCTACCTCGTTGTATATGTGGATGACATTGTTATCACTAGAGGAGATGAGCATGGCATAGCCCAACTAAAGCAATACCTCTCTCACCAGTTCCAAACTAAGGACCTTGGAAAACTTCAATATTTCTTAGGTATTGAAGTGGCCCAATCCAAAGATAGTGTCGTGATCTCTCAAAGGAAGTATGCTCTTGACATCCTTGAGGAAATTGGCCTAATGAATGCTAAGCCAATGGACACTCCTATGAACCCAAGTGTCAAACTACTACCTAACCAGGGGGTTCCTTTCGCAGATCTAGGGAGATATCGAAGGTTAGTTGGGAAACTAAATTACCTTACCTGTCACTCGTCCTAACATTGCTTTTGCAGTTAGTATGGTGAGCTAGTTCTTGAATTCTCCTTGTCAAGATCATTGGGAAGCGGTTATACGGATTTTAAAATACATCAAAGGTGCTCCAAGAAAAGGACTTGTTTATAATGACAAAGGACATGTCCAAATTGTTGGATACTCAAAATGCAGATTGGGCTGGTTCTCCTAGTGACAGGCGATCTACTTCAAGATACTGTGTAATGATTGGTGAAAACCTTATATCCTGGAAGAGCAAGAAGCAAAGTGTGGTGGCAAGGTCTAGTGCTTTGAAGCAGAATATAGAGCAATAGCTGTAACAACTTGTGAACTTGTCTAGTTAAAGCAACTTATTAAAGAGCTCAAGTTTGAAGAGGATGCCAAAATGACTCTAATTTGTGATAATCAAGCAGCTCTACATATTGCATCTAACCCCGTATTTCATGAAAGGACCAAACACATTGAAGTGGACTGTCATTTTGTTAGAGAAAAGATTGAATTAGGAGATATCATCACTAGATTTGCTAACTCTGTGATTAGCAAGCAGATGTGTTCACCAAAGCCTTGAGAGGTCCACAAGTTAATTATATATGTAACAAGCGGTGTATGCTCCAGCTTAAGGGGGAATGTTGGAAATCAGGTTATGATATCCACATTTAATGTAATAAGGCAACAGAATAAGTGATTTAGAGGAAACAATATCTCCTCTAATTATGTGTAATCAATGCTCATATGCTATATAAGATGCCATCGGTGAGGTCTTTAGACACACGGTTTATTGCCTAATTCTCTATGATATTTTCTATTCTGGTTATTTAACAACATAGAGCATAATCTCATCATTCATTTAAAAATTGACATAATTGCCTATAGTTAGGATTTAAAAAAGACAAACAAATTGGCAAGATTTAAAAATTAAAAAGGACAAACCAAGACAAACTATATTGTCTTTTAATTGTTTCAATTTGCCTATGCACATGAACCCGTGTTACTTCATGACAAACCATATCCAGCAGTCACATAATATAAAACAAAGATGACTGCTATGCCCATTAGCATTTGGAAGATTTCACCATAGAAATAACTAAACAGACAAACCTTCTAGTATTTCCTGTGCCAGTCTTGATAGCTGATCACTGCACCGATTCATGGATAGCTCAAATTTCAGGCCATCCACTTCCCGAATGTAGAGGTCAATTGTCATCCATCTTGACAGAAGTGAAACATCTTTTGTGACCTGAAGAATAAAGGAAAACCAATTACACAATCAAGTTTGAATTAAAGAGTCAAGTTTACAGGATCAAATCAAAATCAAAATATGTTCTACAAGAAAATCCCACTCCTAGATTAGAAAGAACAGCTCTGGTAATTTATTGATAATGTTTGAATTACAGGCAACAAACTTCAGTAACAACGACAACGACAATTAAGCTTTATCCCACACTTGATGGACTAAAAACACAGATCAATTACTATCAGAAACCAAATTTTCTATAAAAAACCACTGTATTTCATGTCTAAAGAATAATAACAATAGTGATGTTAGCTACATGGATCACACAATGTTATTGAGTTCTGTTAAGAACAAAATTCTCAAGGTGTTCATGTCTAAAAAGAATTCAACATAATTTTACATTGGCTATCAACTGCCTAAAACAGCCCACCTCATTTATCCTAGCTTGAGACTAAATAAAATTTGACTAATGTTGAAAATCAGAATTAATATTCTGATTTTATTCATAATTATAGTTTATAGGCAACAATATCTCATTTAGAGGAAACAATATATTGTGTAATAAATGCAAATAAGCCTATATAAACTATGCTCCGTGGTGTATTCAGACACACGGTTTAACTGCCTATTTCTCTATAATGTTGTCTGTTCTAGTTATTTAACATGGTATCTAGAGCCAGGTTGGGTAGTACCTAAAACCGTTTTTTTTCGGAGGACCCACTGTCTTCCGACGCAATTTTGTTGGATTTTCGTATTGCTTTGTAACCCTGCTGCTGCTGTCTCTATTTTTTTCTGAAACCCTTCGCCGACCGCCGTGCCGAAAAATTTCCCGGCAACATACTCCGACGAATTTCACTACCATCAGAATCGCGCCGGCCCCCGCTATCCTCCGCCGTTGACCGAATCTCCACCAGCACTCAGACGCGCCCACACGCGCGTCATCTGTACGTGCCAAACACCATTTTCTGGTGTGCGTCTCCGGCGCGTGACGGCGCGTGGAGATCCCTTCCCGGCGGCGACTTGAACGCCGGCGTCGTCTCTCCTGTGCGAACCTACCCCTCCCTGTGCCATCTTCATCATGCCTAGGCCAGAACCCCCTCTACTTTCGAACGTTACCCCTGCTACGGAGAAGTTGGATGGTTCAAACTACTCCACATGGGCTTCCGACATTCTCCTTTGGATTAGTGGTCAGGGATACAAAGATCACCTTACAACCACTATTGATTCTTGGTGGCTGCTGATCGTCCTAAGTGGGAGAAAATTGATGCGCAGTTATGTAGCGTCATCAAGTCTACTCTTCATCCTTCTATCAAACCGATTTTTCGACCACATGCCACGTGCGAATCGGTTTGATTAGAAGCTCGAGCCCTTTACACTAATGATGCTCAACGCCTCTATGGAGTTTGCCAAGAACTAATGACCCTCGTTGCTCCTCGCAAATTTGATGGCCCAATGTCTGCCTACCTTGGAAGAGTTCATGCTGCCCTCCATGATTTCAATGAACTTTTTCCTCCTGCTGCCACCAAACCTGAAGAAGCTAAGAAGGAACTTGCAAACCGCAGTACCTTCTTTATGTCCTTTGCCCTTTATGGCTTGCCTCCGGAGTATTCTGCCACTCGTGACCAGATTTGGGGTCCCCTATAGTGCCCACTATGACTAGTGCTTCTTCTGCCCTTCTTCGAGTCCCACCTAAGCAGACCAATATCTCATCTTCTGCTTCAGGGGTGACTCTTCTGCCTTTGCCTCCCGCAGTAGCCGTCCTCGGCATGGAAATTCCAAATCAAAGAATAAGTATACGTGCACTCATTGTCATAAGGATGGTCACGCTGTTGATCGTTGCTGGCAAATAATTGGTAGGCCCCCTCATGCAGCTAATGTGACCAATTCCTCACCAGCCACCACTTCTTCAACCACCGATCAGCCCCCCACCCACCCCTGCGATGTATGAGGATTTTCTCCAATGGTTTGGAAGTCGTCGAACTCGGGTACCACTGCTTTTCGGTAGCACAACTGCAATTCTTTTGCTTGTCTCTCACAATCTCCTTCTATGGGCCCTTGGGTGCTTGACTCTGGTGCCTCCGATCACATCTCTGGTAATCGCTCTCTTTTCTCTTCTATTTCTACCTCTGGTTTTCTACCTATTATTACCTCTGCCAATGGTTCCCAAACACAATCACAAGGAATTGGCACCACCCATCCCCTACCCACTTTAACTGTCAAGTCTGTTTTATTTGTACCCGATTGTCCCTTTAACCTTCTGTCTGCCTATTCACCGTTTGACCCAATCACATGATTGTTTGATCACATTCACTAAGGATACTGTTATCTTGCAAGACCGGAGTACGGGAAAGATGATTGGCACTGAATGTGAGTCTCATGGTCTGTACTACCTCTCTACCCCATCACCAGCATGTTCTGCCGCATCCTCTCCCCTTACCATCCATGCTCAGTTGGGTCATCCCAGCCTTCCAATCCTTCAAAAGTTGGTTCCTAGTTTGTCCAAATTGTCTGTTTTAAATTGTGAGTCGTGTCAGTTAGGAAAACACACGCGTCAATTTTTTCCTGACCGTATGAATAAACGAGCTGCGTCCCCCTTTGCTTTAATCCATTCTGATGTTTGGGGTCCATCTCGGGTCCTTACCTCTTCTGGCTTTAAATATTTTGTTACATTCATTGATGATTTTAGTCGTTGCACATGGTTATTCTTAATGAAAAATAGATCTGAATTATTTTCCCTATTTGAAAAATTCTATAATGAAATTCAAACTCAATTCAGTGTTCCTATTCGAACCCTTCGTAGTGACAATGCCCGTGAATACTTATCCAACCCATTCCAACAGTTTATGGCATCGAAAGGTATCCTTCACCAAACTTCTTGTGCTCATACGCCTCAGCAAAATGGGGTTGCCGAACATAAAAATCGGCACCTTGTTGAAACCACTAGGACCCTTCTCCTTCATGGCAATGTCCCTTCTCACTTTTGGGGCGATGCTGTTCTTACAGCTTGTTATCTTATCAATCGTATGCCATCCTCTGTTCTTGAAGGCCAAACCCCTTACTCAGTTTTGTTTCCCCATACACCACTTCATCCCGTGTCTCCCCGTGTCTTTGGTTCCACATGTTTTGTTCATAACCTTTCGCCGGGGCTTGACAAATTATCAGCTCGGTCTATCAAGTGTGTTTTCCTTGGCTACCATCGATCCCAGAAAGGGTATAGATGTTTTTCCCCTACCCTTAAACGTTATTTCATCTCTGCTGATGTGTCTTTCTTTGAGTCTATGCCCTACTTTGAGTCTGCTTCCGCTCCTTTTGACTCTTATCATTCTCTCCCACTGGAAAGTCCTTCTCTTGCTCCTCATCCCATTGTCTTAGAAGAACAATCACCGGTACATTCTCTCCAACCACAACCTATTCAGACATATCATAGACGACCACGGCCCCCAGTCGCTCAAGTGCCTATCCCTATAGTTGAGGCTACAGTTGAGGATGCGACCATGATCGACCCACCTCCAACTCCAATCTCTTTCCCGGATCCAGGTCCTTCGTCTGACCCTGGCCTACCCATTGCTCTTAGAAAAGGTACACGTACAACCCGTAACCCATCCCCTCACTATGTTACGTTGAGTTATCACCGTCTTTCTCCCTTACTTTATACTTGTCTTTCGTCTTTGTCTTCTGTGTCTATTCCTAACTCTCCAGGTGAAGCTTTATCCCACCCAGAATGGAGACAGGCAATGATTGACGAGATGTGTGCCCTACAAAGCAGTGGTACTTGGGATTTGGTGCCTCTTCCTCTTGGGAAGTCCGTCGTCGGGTGTCGGTGGTTGTACTCCCTTAAAGTTGGACCCACTGGCAAGATTGATTGATTCAAAGCCCGATTAGTGGCAAAGGGCTACACTCAGGTGTTTGGCCAGGATTATACTGACACATTCTCCCCTGTGGCAAAAATGACATCTGTCCGGCTATTACTTTCTGCTGCAGCCATTCGCCACTGGCCCCTTTTCCAACTTGATATAAAAAATGCTTTTCTACATGGAGATCTTGAGGAAGAAGTCTACATGGAGCAACCACCTTGCTTTGTTGCTCAGGGGGAATCATCTACCATGGTTTGTCGACTTCGGAGATCCCTCTATGGACTCAAACAGTCTCCGAGAGCATGGTTTGGCAGATTTTGTACTGTTGTACAACAGTTTGGCTTGATTTGCAGTGAAGCTGACCATTCGGTCTTTTATCGCCATTCACCACAGGGATGTATCTACCTCGTTGTGTATGTGGATGACATTGTTATCACTGGAGGTGATGAGCATGGCATAGCCCAACTAAAGCAATACCTCTCTCACCAATTCCAAACTAAGGACCTTGGAAAACTTCGATATTTCTTAGGTATTGAAGTGGCCCAATCCAAGGATGGTGTGGTGATCTCTCAAAGGAAGTATGCTCTTGACATCCTTGAGGAAATTGGCCTAATGAATGCTAAGCCAATGGACACTCCTATGGACCCCAGTGTCAAACTGCTACCTAACCAGGGGGTTCCTTTTGCAGACCCAGGAAGATATCGAAGGTTAGTTGGGAAACTAAATTACCTTACTGTCACTCGTCCTGACATTGCTTTCGCTGTTAGTGTGGTGAGTCAGTTCTTGAATTCTTCGTGTCAAGATCATTGGGAGGCAGTTATGCGGATTTTCAAATACATCAAAGGTGCTCCTAGAAAAGGACTTGTCTATAATGACAAAGGACATGTCCAAATTGTTGGATATTCAGATGCAGATTGGGCTGGTTCTCCTAGTGACAGACGATCTACTTCAGGATATTGTATAATGATTGGTGGAAACCTTATATCCTGGAAGAGCAAGAAGCAAAGTGTAGTAGCAAGGTCTAGTGCTGAAGCAGAATATAGAGCTATGGCTGTAGCAACTTGTGAACTTGTCTGGTTAAAGCAACTTATTAAAGAGCTCAAATTTGAAGAGGATGCCAAAATGACTCTGATTTGTGATAATCAGGCAGCTCTACATATTGCATCTAACCCAGTGTTTCATGAAAGGACCAAACACATTGAAGTGGACTGTCATTTTGTTAGAGAGAAGATTGAATCAGGAGATATCATCACTAGATTTGTTAACTCTAGTGATCAGCTAGCAGATGTGTTCACCAAAGCTTTGAGGGGTCCACGGGTTAACTATATATGTAACAAGCTTGGTGCATATGATTTATATGCTCCAGCTTGAGGGGGAATGTTGAAAATCAGAATTAATATTCTGATTTTATTCATAATTATAGTTTATAGGCAACAATATCTCATTTAGAGGAAACAATATATTGTGTAATAAATGCAAATAAGCCTATATAAACTATGCTCCGTGGTGTATTCAGACACACGGTTTACTGCCTATTTCTCTATAATGTTGTCTGTTCTAGTTATTTAACAACTAAAAAGTACAACATTGGCAAAGTTCCAAGAAAATAATTCAAAGAATCATGTGGTTACAGTTTCAACTACACAAAAATTATTCCAAGACTATATAATGATATTACAGTTTCAACTATGTTTCCACTACTAGAAAACTTCTCACCTGTTGAAAAAGACTCGTGTAGGTGTAGTTATTTGAGAAAATGAAATTACATAGTAAAAGTACAGGCAGAATGAATGGATATTTGAAAACTCTACCTTTGCTGTCACATTTGGGTTTCCATCTCTATCACCTCCCATCCAAGATCCAAACTTTATTGGAGTGCAAGTCAATGGAAGTGCTTTTCCTGTGTGCTGCAAGGAAGGGTAAATTGCACTCAAAACCTTAAAGGGAAAGAATGTACAAGTTAACTGACATAAATTAAAGATGACAAACCTTCTTCAAAGCGCTGCTAACTCGACGTAAATAATGAGGTACAGCTTTCCAGAGTGACTGCTCCACAATATTCAATCCTGGGAGAATTGAAAAATAAATAAAGCAATCTTCCAGTTCTTTTTTTCTAACAGTGAACCAAATCATGCAAGAGCTAACATATAAACTGTTAAGAATTGTCTCTCCTAAAAGATTAAGCTATTATGTGTCCATTGTAGGAGCCTTTTTGGGATAACAAGGACAAAACTCTTGAACACTTGGTCAAAAAGTCCATAGAGCATTGTTAAGGAACAACTTGAAAAACTAAAGCTAAGAGGTAAAGTGTTAGTGCATGTTTGGCTTAGTGTTTGGAACAAGAAGCAAACTTGAGTTTGTGTTGATACTATTGAAAGTAGCTTTTGCTTTGGATCCAAAGTTTTATAGTGAGTTTTACTCTTAACTTGTTTTTATATTACAAACATCCACACATAAATCACATCAATGTAAAATCAATTTCAGTCAAAATTAATTTTGTCAATGCTCATCCAAAGACGCACTTAATAAAAGGTTTTATATCTAAGTTATATACCCAAGCAGCTTACCAGCCCTAGCTTCATCAACTGGTGTGGGTTTTGAACGCCTAAGCTCATCTGTCTGCCATATTGAAGTTATCTCCCTCACCTACCAAAGCCAATATGATTGATGAGAATAGAATAAAGTGTGCTAGAAAAAGGAACTCCACTACCCATTTCACATTTAAAGATATAATCTACCACCTTGAAACACTAGTGGATTTTTACTTTTGGGGTACGAAACTGGTGGTTAAGTAGAATAGAAATAGTTCAGGAATGGTAGTATGGTACCAGATCTTCAATCACCATCTCTCGATCTTCATGGCTAAGATCAGGTCGATCATTATAATCCAAAAGATGCTTCATGAAGGTGAAAAAGTAATTAGAGACAAAACACTTGCATAATATTTGAGAGATTATATCATAAAGTTAAAGGCTCAAGCCTCCAGTAATTTAATTTATTCAGAAAAGAGAATAACTCACAGCAATTTTAAGATGTTTGTATTGCAAGGTACGACGATTAATTTGAGTAGGATGAGCTGTGAGAACAATCTCAACCTCCTGTGGCAACATAAATGAAATTGGATTTTGAATGACAATAGCAATTAGAACCGAATTCTGCTAAAATCACTGCCAATAAGCACATAATGTTTCACTAAATTGATAACAAAATACTGTCAAGAAAGAAAATAATTGAATACTTTAATCTCAGCTTGCAGAGTGCATCAACAGTGAAAGATCATTTACTTATCTTCATCTATACACATCTCAGACTATGCAGATTAACAAGAAATGAGGAACAAAATAACAGACCTGCTTGCACACTGTGTTATAAAGCTCATCTTGAGAAACCCCATCTTGCAACAGATGGTTAAAGATGTCATCACAAGATTTTGCAGCAAGAACCATATTTCCGCCTTTACGAACTCTGCACAAACATAACTTGTTCAAGACTATCTCACGGGGATAATCATGGATTAAAGAAGTATAATATTCTCTCAATGTTGTTATTAGTCTAAGGTTCAGCTTATTTTGGAGAGATTTTGAGTTTTTTGCAGAGATCAGACAAATAAAGACAAGAAAAATTATCAACAAATGGAATAATAAGAGAACAATAGTTGGAGACCAGAATGAGTACCTATGGTGGGTTTCAGCTATACCCATCAGAGTAAGATGATGGCTAAAGGCACGAGCAAGGGGCAAAGCTTCTTCCAGTGTCATCTTGGATAATTCTGAAGCCAATTGCTTCTCTAGCATCTCAGCCATGTCCTCTATTCCTGCTTGTCTCATATTACAAGCACTCTAAAGACCAAAATAAAATGTTAAGGAAATTTCAATTCCTAGATTGTTAGCAAACGTAAAGATTGTTACACTGTTAACCAATTAGAAACGAAGTAACTACTATAAAAGTCAATTTATCAATTACAGGACTACATTGCTACATTTCTTGTTAGCATTGTTGTTTGTTAGGAAAAAGTGTAAACCACCATTTTAGTCCTTGTAAGCTAAAACTAAGGAAATTCCAAATAAGTCACTCTGAAAATACAATGTCAATCACACTGATAGTAAGTTGTTAAGTGATAATATTAACATATGTTTAGCGATCAAAATGATAGTAAGTTGTTAAGTTCAGGAATCAAGTGAAACAATTAGAAATTTCAGAGATTTATTAGGAATTTCTTTAGTTTCAGATGTTAATGTCACGATGCATTACACTTTCATGACCACAATGATGATAAACTTTAACTGCGCAAAGCAATTAAATTTCCAAACTGGACATGGAACATTGAAGATTTCATTCATAACTTGAGGAACCCCAAAACTACCTGAACAAAGCAATTAAATTGCCACCATAAAAGGGTTTTTTTTTTCTTTTAAGAACCATAAAATGTTTAGTACAGTCAATATTTGAGTCTTTGCTTAAAACAAGAACCTCACATGCAGCATCATGAAACACTAAATGCATTATGCATGTCATGGTTCAACCTTCTATTTACTTTCTCCACACCCAGTGTCCTAATTAAGAAAACAATGATAAAATCACAAACAAAACAAAAAAAGGCGAACCCCATCAGCCATCACCATAAATTCACAAAATCAACGTTAAAATCATTACCAAACAGAATCCCCAAAGAACACAAACACCATCACTGAAAAGCCACTAAATCAACGTCTAAAACATTAACAACATTGTTCTTTTCCTCTTCGTTTTCTCAGCAACCAAGCAGAATCCCCCAGAAAACCGTGATCAAATGACAAAAAAAAAAATTATAACCCCATCCACTTAAAACCACAGAAAATCAACGTTAAAACCAGTAACAGCATACTCAGAACATTCTAGGAAAAGGTATTAAGGTAAAGCAAGCAAAACCCATTAAAAAAGACACCAAAATAAAAGTGGGGTATTGATCAAAAACACCAAAAATAATGAAAACATGCGAAAGGACTCGAATTTTTCAAACCACATCACTTAAAAACACACAAAACCAACGTTAAAACCATAATTACCAGCATACTCGGGACATTCTAGGAAAAGGTAAAGCAAGCAAAACCCATTATTAAAAACACCAAAACAAAAACTGGGTATTGATTAGAAACAAAAAAAAAACAACTTTTAGTGAAAAAAGTTTTAAAAAAAAGAGAACCTGTGAAAGGACTCGTTTTTTTTAAACCCCATTACTTCACACAAAACCGACGTTAAAACCATTAACAGCATGCTCAGAACATTCCAGGAAAAGGAAAAGCAAGCAAAACCCATTATAAAAAAACACCAAAACAAAAACTGGGTATTCATTGGAAACACAAAAAAGAACAACTTTTAGTGGAAAAAAAACGAGAACCTGTGAAAGGACTCGAATTTTTTCGAGCTTGTCAACGAAGGTGGAGCCAGCTTCTCTCTGAAGAATGTCGGTGAGTAGGTTCCCAAGCAATTTACAGTCATCTTCGAAGCCCTGGAAGGAGATTTCCTCCGCTATGTCGTCAGTGATGTCCGTCATTGTTAATTAATTTCCACACACAACCAAAAACAAAACAAAAAAAAACGAATATAGAAGAAGAAAACAGAGAGTGTGTGTTGTGTGTTGTGTCTGTAATGTGTAAAAATGTGTGTGTGATTTGGTGGAGTGAGGAGAAAGAGGCATATAATAAGGTGGCAAACAATAATAACAAACTGAGCGCGAACGAAGGGACCGTTAGTGAAAATGTGTGACTTTTCCTGTTTGTTAGAACATTTTTACTTGGTCAGTACTATTTCGTTTTTGTCTTGTGTGCTTCTCTTATGCTTCATCATCCATTTTTTTTTATAAAATTAAATAAAATCAACTATTCTTTTTTTTGTCTCCAATGTTTTCGGATGCAGGGAGTCATGACTTCATTTTAGTATAGTTTAGTTTGGATTTTTTTATTTTTTTAAAAGTATGATTCAATTAAATAATAGAGTTTGGATTAAATTACCCACAAGTCGTTAGTAATCCGCAGGACTTAGGATACTTGTACCAATAAGTGTTAACTGCGATTATCAGAAATGGGATGATTTAGCTTTTATTAACAGTTTAACACATCCATATTTTTTTGGTTTTGAGAAGCACATCCACACTTGATTATAGGAATATATTATTTCTAAAGGTAAAATATATTTTTAATCTCCTAATTATCCATTATTTTATTTTGAAAATATGGATATTAACCGTGTAATAAAATTTTATATTATCGAATAATTACGTTTTTTTATTTATATGATTTTTAAAATAATTTTATAAAATTCAAGTGACTAATCATAAATAAAAGATCATAATTATCTAATAATATAAAATTTTGTTATATTATCACTAAATTACATTTATTCTCCTTTATATTTAATCCTCCAAATAATATTTGATGATTCCACTTCCTAAACAACTTTTTTATTTTGTTTTTAGTTCTTATTATTAAATACTTGTTAAAAAATTATGGTTGTTATAAAATTAGCATAATCCATTAAAGTTTATTGTTTTGACACATGATAAGTGATAATCGCATGGATGATATGTAGTGACTCGTCAAATTGGAAGTGTCATGACATAGATATACATGTTAAGAATTACGCACATGAGCTAATGACAGAATCAATCTATCACATTTTTTCTATATTAAGTGACTAAATTTGAATTTTTTATTTTTTAGAGACCAATTTATCGACAATTATACTTTTAGAGACCAAAACAAATATTTATCCTTTTTTTTCTTACATTTGTACCTAAAAAAGTAATGTTGTTTAGGTTAAATTTTTTTAATTTATTTTTTCTATATTATTAGTATAAAAAAATACCATTAATCAAATGTTGCAATCCCCATTAGACACCAATGTTGCATCCAACCTCCATGCTTTAGCTGCTTCTCAACCAGTCGAGTCCAAACGATGCTTTGTAAGCACCCTTAAGACTACCTACAACATCCATTTAAGTCAACTCCCCACTCCATGCCTCAATGTCATAGCTGTGCAATTTCGAAGGAGGAATACATGACGAGCCTTACTAGTTGCAAAACCTTTTTACATGGCAAGCTTGTCCTCCCAAAGGTAAGTACACCCCATCAGACTCTTGATCTAAAGGAGAAACTGATGAAGGTATGGCAACTCTCTAGCCCTTGGATACTAGTCTCATTAGGTAAAGGATTCTTTGAATTCTTCTTTTTGAATCTTAAAGATATGCAAAAAACATTTATAGTAAGTTCATGTAACCTATCACCTAAAGTGGTTTGACTCTCACCATGGACTCCTAACTTCAACCCTATCCTAGTAAAGTAGTCCAACATTCAAAGTTGGATTAGAATCTATGGATTACCTTAAGAATATTGTAAGGTGGGAATCTTGTTTACGATTACTAAGGGTGTGGCAATACCCTTAGCTATTGATCCACCATGCTTTCGAAGAGCTATGGTCACTTTGCTAGGGTTCTAGTTGACGTGAACTTGATGTTTGAGAGATTTCTTGGATTCTACAACCTATGCTAGATGATTAAACACTATCTCAAATTACAGGCATAACAAGGTAAATGAAAAGGGCAATGTTGTAGCCAAGAAGAGCATAAGGAAATACACTCCCAAGGGTAAGCCTAAGAATGATGATAATGATAATAACGATGATCATGAGATAGATGCTAAAGATGATCATGAAATTGGAGATGACTATGAGGCTGCAAAAGAGGCCAAACATGATGAGGAAATCGTTGCGATGATGAGATTAGAACAATGGATACAAGGATTGCTAATATGGAAACTAATGCATTTGAGGCTATTGCTCATGAGGAATATGGAAAGACCAATGAGATTCATGATACAGACTGATAGTAGCTTCAATTGCTATTTCTTAGAACCTTAACATTGTTAATCATGTGAGGAATTGGATGAATGAGTTAGATGAAAAGGATGCAAGAGTAAATTACCATGGGCTACTTTTGCAGTCATGCCTAGCCCCACTTTAGGACACAATTCCTTTGTGGATGTTGGTTCCAAGCTTCCTACTTGGACAGAATCCAAGGCCCTTAAGTTACAATCTCCCTAGGTTGTGATGCATTCCTAAGTTATGGTGAATTTAAAGCTTATCTCACAATTCCTTTCGAGAAAAAGGTCCTAATCTCTATCTCCATGAACATGTTAGGGATAGAGGACAAACCCAAGAAGAAGAAAAAAATTGAGGGATTTGTGCAACCTAAGAAGACTTATAATTTTTGTAATATAACTATTCTCATATTCATTAAGTTATTTTGTTAGTTTAGCTATTTTGACTAGCATGGAAACATAATGGCTTTAATCATAAATTTTTGTATTAAAATATTATTATATGTGTAAAAAAATATTTAATTGCATTATTTATCCTAATTTTTAAATTTTTGATGATTTTTTTAATAAATTAATCTAACACATTTTATCTTCTTTTTTTTTTTTTAAGTTTGATGAATTTTACCCTTCATAATTTTATTTCACATAATTACATATTTTACCTTCAACTTTTTTATATTCGTGCTAAATTTTACCCCAACTTTTATTTATATATATATATATATATTTTATTTTATTTTTTACAAATTTTACTTCCAACGATAAAAGATTTCAAGTTCAAGGAAGTTGAACGTTTAACTTTTGTTGTATAAAACTTTATGAACGAATGTAATATACAAAACATAGAAATAATTAACTAATCTAAATTTTATATTTTATTGGCTACCTAAATTTATATCCATTATTGTTCTTTGTTTGTAATTGATATTGTTTATTTAATGTTAGATTTTATAGAATAGTAATCTTAATTTTTTATATCTATCTAATTATTCATGTTTTGCTTCACTATTTATATTTAATTAACTATAAGAGAAAAAAATCTAAAAATCAAAATTTACCCGGGATCAATACTAGTTAATGAACAAATGAAAAGGAGGTAAAATTTATAAAATTTTAAAAAGTTAGAATAAAATTAACAAATTTATTTATTAAAAGTAAAATTCGTCAAAAATTTTAAAAATATGGTCAAAATAGTTTGAATATTTTGCATTAAAATAAAATGCTTGGAGCCCAAGCAGCGTTAGGGTTCAGGTTCAGGTTCCCAGAAAAAACCCAAGACGCCACGTGTAATCCAGCCACTGGACAATCAAAACTGCAGAAGAAGTTGAGTGTTCACTATATAAGAGCAGCAACAGAACAGAGCAATAATCAGAAAGAAGAAAAATGGAGAACAACAACAAGAACGGAGACCCGACGCCGGTGCCACGGGTGGCAGTGGTCGTTTTCCTCTTGAAGGGCAGATCGGTCCTCCTCGGCCGCCGCCGCTCCTCCGTCGGCCACGCCACCTTCGCCCTTCCCGGCGGTCACCTCGAATTTGGTCAGTCCCTTTCTCTCTCTCTTGTTAAGTATTATGTTAGTATTTTCTAGTATCATTTAGTTTTGTTTTTATTATATTAGGTAGTGTGGCTTAGTTTTTAAGTGCAAATTTTATTTTATTTTAGTTTAATTTTAATTTCCATGCTTTATAATTAGTATAAACAAATTTATATTATTAATTAATTAAAAAAATGTTAGTAATATATTTTGAAGAGGCTCTTTCAAATATATTATTTTAACATAACCTTTGTAATTATTATTATTATTATCTAAAATTTATTAAAAAGTTATAAAAATTCTGTAAGAGTTTTACTTGTGCTTTTTTTAATTATTAATTAACTTTAACTAATAAAAAATGCGTTAGATAATATGTTGGTACTACTTTTTGACTAAAAGCTATTCTAAATATTATCTCTAGAGTAATAATTATAAAATAAAATAAAATTATCTTTTATAATTAAAATTCACTAAAATTCTAATATCTCTGTTAGTCCTATTCCATGTTTGGATTTCCGTTTAAAAACTCAATAACTCGATTTGTACCAACTTTGAGATAAATCTAACCACACTCTAACAGTATTGAAGTTGATCTCTTTAAACAAAATATCAAGTCTGATTGATATTGAGTTTCTTGATAAAGATCATCAGCAAATGTAATGGGTATAAAAAACCAAAATCTCATTAAGATTAGTTGGATGATAGGAAATTTAAGTAGTTAGTTTGATGTTTTAGATCTAAACGCCATTATTTTTTGCAGATAAAAAAAGTACCTTGAATACTTAAATGATAGTAAACTTTTAAGAGCGCAAAGGTAATGTATTTACCCTATAATATAATTTTACGCTATTAGTTCATTATAACTTAAGATTTCTACTGTCTTTAAGATAATTTTATAAAAATTAGCAAATTTATAACACATGAAAAGTTGTAATGGTCCGAAAACGTAGAACTACGTTACATTAACAATACTCATAAACTCAACTTTTTTAATTAAATTAATTTGATTGAAGTAATTTGTTGACATTTTACCTTTAACGTTTTAAGGAGAGGGTTTTGAGGAATGTGCAGCAAGAGAAGTGAAAGAGGAAACAGGGTTGGACATTGGGAGCTCAGAATTTCTGACAGTGACAAACAATGTGATGTTGGAGCAGCAGCCAAAACAGTATCACTACGTAACCATTTTCATGAGAGCACATGTAGAAGAGCAACAAGTGCCACAAAATCTTGAGCCTAACAAGTGTGATGGTTGGGAGTGGTATGAGTGGGATCATTTGCCACACCCTCTGTTTTGGCCTCTTGAGAAAATGGTCAAAGGAGGGTTCGACCCATTTTCACTTTGATTCTGTTCAATGTTAATGGCTATGGCTTTTTTCTGAGGGTGCTTTGGGTAACTGTATGTTGGGGCTAGGTTTTATATGTTTTGTTTTGTGTGGATTTTGTAGTTTATTGCGATGAAATCAATTATGGTTTGGATTGTAAACCTACAAATTCATGTCTAATGCAAAAGTCTACATTTATAGCGCTTTTTGGAAAATCATAATTTGTCCTCTTCTTTTTTATAATTGAAGTTGTTTTGAAAAAAAACAAAACAAAACACTCGATGTGCGACAACAACTTAAATACGGAACATATTATTTTTTTAAAGAATAAGTTGATTTAGTGAAATTGGAAATTTATAACTTAAAGATGATTTTTTAACTGTTTATTTATAATCTATGATTATTTTTTATTTGTTTATTTTTTCTTTCGCCTATTTTTATACTTTCTTTATTGTATCAAGGTTGATTTTATTTTATTTTTGCATTCAAATAAAAATAATTATTTTTAAATTACTTTTCAATAAACTTATTTAAAAGAAAAAATAGATTATGATTATGACTAATTATAACACTAATTGATTCGAACTTATATTATCATACACGTATGTTTTGTTTGGAATAGTTAAAATAATTAAATTATTTCACGACTTAATTATAATTAGATTTAAAACTCCCCGTAGAACTCATGACTCAAGAATTAGATTTAAAACTCAATTTACTCATACTCCATTATAATTAAAGCAAATTACAATTACACATCCTAATATTTTGTTTTCTTACCCTAACATTTTTTTAAAGTTTGAAATCATTAACAGCCGGCTCCTTATACATTTAAAAACATTACATCAACAACTCCTCAAGACTTGTTCATATCTTCCCGAGATCGAGAATGGCCAGGTAATAGGTATTGATAGAGATCGAAGGTAACGGCCACGTATTGATTGACGGCCACCAAGTATTGATTGTCGCTGTTCCTGATGGTCATCGCTACGGAGGGTAACCTCTATCTCGGAATCCCAGTTGGTGTGAATGATAGAAAGAATGTAACAGAATATTGCAGCAACAAAAGCAAACTTCCAATTCCAACTCATCACTGCGGTCATAAAGCAACCCAAGAAGAAATTAAACACATCTACCTCGAATCCAAGACGCGTTAATCTCGACAAGCTCAAAGACACGAAGGAAAATGCTCCACAGGAGATCAAGTTCAACGTTTTCTCCCAACCCTTTCTCTCTTTTTCCCCTTCCTCCATTTTGTCCACGATAAAAGAATACACAGAGGTAAGCATCAAAACGAAGAAAACCACCTGTGCTGTCAATACCTTGCTTTTTGAAACACACCATGGTGGGGTACTAATTAGCATCACGCAGCAGACAATGACACCAATTGCACAGTATGTAACAATCACCAGAATCCTCCACATCCCTTGATGATGTAACAGATTGGTGGTGAAAAGAGGGGTGATTGCAAAGGTGATGAATCCAACTAAAGTTTATGTAAACCCAAGGAACCTCCATACTTGTTCTGTTTAGTTCACCTTTGCCAGGAATCTGCATAGTCTGCCCCACATCGAGAGTAGTGACGGATTTAAGGGGGGCAAGCAGGGGCTTCAGCCTCCCTCCCCTTCCCTCTTTTTTTTTTTTATATATATATAAAAAAAAAATATATATTAATAAAAAATTATTAAAAAAATAAATTTTTAAGTTAATAATTATTAGTAGATGATATCTTAATTTTATACCTAATAAATATTTGGTTTCATTATATTTTTATTTATTTTTGGTAAGTTTTACTTTTAATAAATTAATTTCACACTTTTTATTTACAATTTTTTAAAATCTTATAAATTTTACTCTACTATTTTATTCTTACATCACATGATTGTAGATTTTATTTTCAATTTTTAAAAAAATTGTCAAATTTTATATCCATTTTCTATTTTTTTTAATAAATTTTATATTAAATATTTTTTTAAAAAAATTTTATTGTCAATTTTTTGTAAAAAAAATTCTAGCCCCTCCCTACCTAAATTCCTAGATCCGTCCCTGAGAGTAACCAAGATCTGGTTTTGGCTGCAATGGCGCCGAGGTGGTCAAGATAATTGTCAGGATCCTCCTGCGAATTCGGCCGTGCAGATGGTTGCATTTGTGCTTGCGGCTGTGTGCTTGTTGTGGTTGGATTTGTCTTCGTAAATACTGAAAATAAAAGGCAACTACACTTAGAACCTTTATAATACTAAGATGAGATGGAGACAAGAGACTTTTGAACCCTTGAGTTCAAGTTCTCCAGAAATTTAGTACATATATCTGGTGTTTGTTAGGAATGTTTGTTAGCTAGTTATCGGGCAAATGAACTTTTTGATTATTTCCCTTTTTTTTTCATTTTAATTTTTGTATATTTTAAAAACTTCATTATTTTGATACTTTATATTTTAAAAATGGTTTAAATTAATCATTTTTATTGAAATATATTTAATATTGATTATGTGCATGAGGTTTTGTAAACTATAGAGACATGAAAAATTAATAGTGTACTAAAAAATGATAATTGTCAACCATATAAAAATAGTGATAGAAGATGAGATATATTTCTAATATATCAGTATACTGGAAGTTTTCGAAAGAAACAAAAAAATTAAAATAAATTTTGTAAGAGATAAAATACTAAATTAAACAAAATAAACAAGATAAGAAACCAAATAAATCATTTGGCCGTTATTTAACCATTATCTCATCTTGACTTAATAACAAATGAGTGTTGGCTTGGACCTAGGCCACTACACTTTTCAATTTTTATGCTACAATGAGCAACCTGACCGGTTCAACAACCAAAATTGGGTAACTGGTTTAATTTGAAACAGGTCTAGTCTGACCGGGTTGATGCGGGTCGATTCCGATCCAATAATCAAACCGATTAGGTTGTTTATCCGAGTCTTGGGCAGACTAGACTATTCCAGATTTCACAACTATGTTTACATCACAATGAGATTTTAAGTCATTTTTTTTTATGAGATGTGAATACAAATTTATACGTGAAATAACTTTGGTTGATTTTGAACCTCTGAATTAATATATATGATGTTTAAATCCAACTTTGTCTTTTTTTATATAACGATTTTTGTCCTGTGTGTTCTGGACGTACATATACATGTTTAATGCAATTGAATATATTATTTACTATAGAGAGAAAGTCTGTATAATATACTACTAAATCATTTTTGTTTACGCGTTTCAGACGACTTCATATACTACTAAAGGCAGACACGGTATCTTGTTCTAGTATTAAACACCATTGTGCAAAAGCAAAAGGCAGACTTCAATTGTTGAAATAGAAAATTAAAGTGAAATAGATTGTAAAAAAAAGAAGAAGTTATAATTGGGATATTATTATTATAGGGTTTGTTTACCAATCCTATCTTTAATATTCAATAACGTTCACACAAATATTTTATTTTGATTTTTGTTAGCATAAATACACATTTTGGTCACTCAAATATGAAGTGGCAACAAATTGATGATCCCTAAAAGATGTAAAATTAATTTTTAATATCAACGTGTGTAAAAAGTAACTCATGTGAATTTTTTAAATAAATTTTGCCTATTATATTTAACTTTTATATTTACGTGATATCTCAAAATTAATTTATGACATGAAAAATATCACTTAAATATTGCAAATTAATTTGTCAATAAAATATAAAATAAATCGTGAACAATATAATAATACAACATTATTCAAACATAATGTAAAAATAAAATAATATTTTGTTAAATATTAAATCAAATACTCAAAACGCCAAAAAATAATTAATCGATGAAGCTACTATATGTCATACGTAGCTATACAAGAATATTTAGCTTGGTTGATTGATAAAGTTCATGAATATTATAAACTTTATATTTTATATGATATCATATTTGATTTTTACGGATAAAAAAAATATATCATACATAATTATCAACTTGGTTCTCACATTTTATAAGTGTTCGAGGTGAAATTATTGTTAAAGAATCTCATTTGTTAATGAAAACTTTTTATTATAAGATTTTAACAACTTTAAAAAAAAAAATATATACTTTGTCAACATATTTGAAATAAATAAAATGTTTATAAATGTTATCCAAAGGAAAAACAAGATTTATTTCTCTAATTGGTCTATTTTCAACTAAAATATCTATTTGTTTGTTATCAAGATTACCTTAATTTCTAGGATCATAAATATCTAAAAGATAAATTGATTGTTATTTGTCGATGCAAAAAAAATTCAATATTAGATTCATTCTCACTTACATGATTTTTACCATGCAAATTTTCATTTGATTGATCCAAATTTTTATGAGAACCTACTTCAAAAATAAATTTATCAAGAATTCTTTGTTGTGATTTTATTAATTCTTCTTCTCGTTTTCTCTTATTTCTTTTTTCAAAATATTTTATAGGAAACATACTATAAAAGATAAATTAAATAGTTAGTTAATATAAGAAAAAAAACATATAATTTATAAAACTAATACACAAAGAACAATAACACCTGAAAGTAGAAGTAAGTTGAATACTCGCTTCACACATTTGCTAATTCAAGTAGTTAAATTAGAACTATATAAACATATAAAATCAATAAATATTAAATTTAACTCAATTACATAATTAAATTTAATTATAAATATAAATAAATATTCACAAGAGTATATACGTATCAACTAATCAATTAACCTTAGTTTCGTTCCAATAATAAATCAATTTTAAACAAGTAAAGTAATTTAATATAATATTCTTTTAATTTTCATCATATCTTTCATATAGATAATAAATTTATAATCCATATTTTCATTTAAATTGTAAATTTGTGAGATAATTAAGATGAAGGGAAGAATAATAAAAAAAAATTAGATTGCGTTTTTTTTTTTGCCTTCGCAGTCGCTCTTCCTTCCCACGCCCAGGGCCAACCCTGATAACTATTACTTCAACCTGGCCGAAACTGAAAAAAAGAAAAACTAAAATTATATTTTTTAAATAAAAAGATCAAAATTGTAATTTTTTTAAAAAAAAATATAGATCAAATGATTCTATTTTAAAATAGAATCATCAAAATTACAAATTGAGCAAAATATATAAGAATCGAAATTTACATTTAAGCCAAAATTATACATGATAACTTATATATATATTTTTTTTTCTAGCTCTCTTATCAATATTTTTCAAACATGTTATTAAATTATTTCGTCCAAAATATACTTCTACACATCTTTGACTTGATAAACTATTTTGATACCATTTTTTTTCACATTACTCTCAGAGGTCTCAATTTTTTTTAATGTACAAAAATAGGGAGAAAGAAAAAGAAGCCTTACTATTTTGTTTTATCATAAAAATAGGATATAGAAATAGTGTAATAGTAATATTAGATTAAAAATGTGAGAGAAACATTATTCTCTGTTTAAATCACCACTTCCTCATATCTCACTCGACAAAACATCAAAAGATGAAAGTAGGTTCGTTAATTTTGAATAATTGCAAATAAATTAGAGATAGGTAAACGGTTTTGTGCTGAGCAACATACATCAGGCACTATTTCTAGTCCACTATTTTAAAAGATGTTTTTTTTTATTGAATTTAATAGTGATATATTTGGCACAATTCATGGTTTATATAATTTTTTTTAATAAAAATTATTGATTTATTATTAATAAATTATTACGATTGGCTATCACTATCAAACTATTTATTAAGTTATATTTGGATAAACTTTTTAAAATTAAAGTTCACACTTTTTAATGCACTTTAACTTACTTTATTTCAAAAATTATACTTTGAAACTTTCGTTGCATAGTGTGTTAATTTTAACTTGAATGTGTATAAAACATGCACTTATATGATGTATTAACGTTAAATTAATTTGGGTAAAATATATTTTTTTCCTCCACTATTTTTGTTTATAATTTCTAATGTTTCATTTGACTAATCTTAGTTCTGAAGTATCTTTCGTTTATCTTTTGATCTTTGATCTCTTTGTCAGTCAACTCTATTAGTAGGTCAAGTTTATACATCAGTCACTTATTAAGCTGAGACACTTGTCATGTTATTGATGTATTTTTTTTTTAATAATAAAAAATTAAAATAAAACACATGTGAATTAATTAATAAAAACATATTGTATCTATTAAAGTCAGATCATTTATCAACAAAAATCATTAACAAATGGATAAAAAATAAATAAATAAAATACTTTAGAAACAAATTTAATTAAATAAAACATTAAATATTATAAACAAAAATGTTAATACTACACTAATAAAATCAAATTTTGTCCAACTAATTTTTCTTAGAAAATGATACAACTCACTAGTGTGATAGTCCTAGGGTTGGTTTTTGCATGATCAAGGTTAGGTGATCCGTGAGAATGGTCGGTCCCTCACATAATCCCCAGTCCTATGCTGTCGCCACCCTTCAACTCTGTCAACTGTGCTTTGACTTTTAATCCCCACTCTAAGATCTTGATCATGAACATTTTCTGAACAAGTAGCACGAGACGATTGCTGATAGTAGTAGTAATATATTATTATTTTTTTTGGAAAATATTGAATTTTGTATACTCAAAGTGTCTTGGGATCCGATGAACTCAAATAATTCACAAATCACAAGATAATAATCGCCCAATAGCCAAAACCCTATATATCTTTCCCATATTTTCCATAGTGTGTGGTTTATTGGCTCAATGCTTCTATAGATGTGATGATGGTATAGACTTTCTCACATTGTCGCTTTTGGATTGAGCTGTTGAACACCCACCAAAAATTTATTACTATTTTAGTTTTTTTAAATTATTATTATTAAAATGCTAATGTGACATGTTACTCACTTTTAAATTTTATTTCTTTTCATTGAAAATATAACTTTCAAAAAATTGTTTTTTTATAAATTAAAATTTAATCCCAATAAAAATGTGAAATATTAATCATTGTATAATATATTAGTTATATCATCAAATTTTATTTAATATGTTTAATGTTCACTCCTACATTACATCTTGAAACTAATCTGTTACACAAAAGAATATCTTTTAAGCTGTTGACTCACGAAAAACATAACTAATTAAATTTAATATTTAAAAAATTTATAACTTATTAACAAATAATTCATTAAACAATGTTACTTAACATAATTATAAATTTAAATAATATTTATTATTAATATAATTTACAAATCAAAATAAAATATAATTGAAACATATATCAGGTAATAAACAAAACTTAACAACAAAACATCGAGGAATCTCTCATCCCACGTTATACAGGACGATATTTACCGTAGTATTAAACATAATACTCTTTCAATACGATAACATCCCATTAATTAATTAATGAGTAGTTTCCACTTTTCAACCGTTTAAGATTCCACATTGATAATGTTTGCAAGCATGGTGAGTGGGGGATTTCCTAGAAATTGAGACTTATAGATATAGTACTACAACTTTAAACATAGCACCACGGGGGATGAAAAATGTGCATGCATACCCCCGGCCCCCAGAGACAATTGTTTAGTACTAGCTAGTAGCTTTTGAGTGTGTTTTTTTTTTTTTTTTCTATTCGTGAATGCAGCTGTGACACGATCAAGCTGGCTGATCCTAAAATCTAGCCAGTTTTTTCTTTTTTCATTGTGAAAGGGATGCAAAGACAGAGCACAATAGTGGCTGAAGAGTGGGCTTTGGTGGGAGTATGCATGAATGAATGTTGAAATGACTGTGAAAGTGTGTATGGTGTGGTCTAGGGTTGGTATGGTAGGTGTTGCCTTTCACCTGCTCTTAACTGTTTCCAATGCAAGTCAGTATTCACTCAATCAAGCCCTTCTCTATATGCCTCTCTTTTCTGTCTATGCCAAATTATTAATCACAACTAAAAGGCTTCACTCTTTTCGGGCTTCTTTCACTACCCACCAAAATCAATATTTTATTTTGTGAGAGGGTCAATATAAAATATTTTATATCAACAATTAATTATAATTTTTTATTTATAATAAGATAATTAATTTTTATAAAATTATTTTAAAAATTATTACAACAATATAAAATAATTTTATAATGATGAGGTATCAACATTAATCTTTATTTTTAAAAGCAAAATTGCCAATACTTGATCAACCTCTTTTTGAAAATTTTATATTTTATATACACGACATATCAAAAGAATAGTGTATATATATACTAGCATTTGATTATTTTTGGATAAATAAAAACATTTAAGAAGATAAGAAGATACTACATTAATGCGGGTGTTAATTAAAAGAACTTATAGAACACTTTTTTAAATTTATTTATGTAAATAGCTTACCAACATTTAACAAGCTCTTTTTAAATGTGTTTCAAAATAAAATTTCATATATAACTTATCAACATAATTTTTAACATAGTCTAATAATTCTTCTGATTAAATTTATCTCATGATGAAGTCAATTATACAAACTTACCAACTAAGTACTCAACTAAAATTTATCTAAACCCATCTTTAATGTCTCTTAATGTACTATACACTAGAAAAAAATTATTTTATATTTTTATCGTTAAAAATTAAAATCAATTAAGTACTACATTAATTAATGTTTCTTAGCATTAAGAATAATAAGTTGAATAATAATAATAAAAAATTCCATATTTAACGGGATAAAGTATGTTTTTTTACTCAAACTTTTTCAAATTTATAGTTCTAGTTTCCAAATTTTTTTAAGTGTGATTTTAATACTCACAACTTTGATCATAAATTTTAGTCTTTTCATTTATGTTTGGTTAAATATATATTATTTTTTTGTATATTTTAATTAATTTTTTAATACATGTATATTTTTTATTTTTATATACACGTGAATTAATTATGTTTTTTTAAAAATTAACTTTTCATATCTATTAGTACAGTGTATATTTTTTTTTAATTAAAAAATTGAAAAAATTATTAAAAATGTACATGTGAAAAAAAATATGTAAAAAAAAAACATTTAAGTAAACATGAAAAAAGAGTAAAAAAAAAAATTGAAAAAGTTAAAAAAAAACAAACATTAAGAACAAATATCGGTGACATTTACATACTAAAATGTAAAAAGTGACTATCTTTTGAGATCACCTAACTAATTTAGCTGTCGATTTCACCTCTGAAATATTGTTGGCCTTTACTTACTCTTATTTATATCAATCAATCTCGAATTCGTAGTTCCCAACAGCCAACAGGGTAGGTCGGGGCTGCTTACCCTCCTTTTGTCAGATTCCCTTGCCTGTCCTTTGGCATCACAAACCCTGACAAACAAAAAAGTGTCACAAAATCGAACAATAAATCATCACCATTCTCACACACAACACAATTCACATCCTCACTCCTCACTCCTTCATGTGAGTGTTTTTTGAGTCCCAAACAAATGAAGACCATAATGGCAGCCAAGTCCCCCCACGACTCTTCATTCTCCTTCTCGAGGAGGTACTTCCATTGGAAGAAGAAGGCCTTGGACGAAGACGATGAAAAAATTGAAGAAATACTCAATTTTTCATCGTCTTCGTCCTCACACTTATTCCCTCGAGAAGAGGAAATTGACGATGATGACGACAACAAACAAGTTGATCACCACCTTCAGAACCTCACGCAGTCCAAGAAGAAGAAAACTCACTTTTCGAAGTCCAAGTTCAAGTCCGCCCTCATGGTCTTCACCAAGAGATCCCCGACCCTCGGCGCGACGCGCGTGGTGGGCACGCTCTTCGGCCACCGCCGCGGCCACGTGCACCTCGCCTTCCAGGAGGATCCCAAGCTCCGGCCCGCCTTCCTTGTGGAGCTCGCCACCCCGACGAGCGCGCTCGTCCGCGAGATGGCCTCGGGGCTGGTGCGAATCGCGCTGGAATGCGAGAAGAAAAACAATAACAACAACAACCATAGCAAGAGTAGCAGCAACTGCGTGAGGCTGGTGGAGGAGGCGGTGTGGCGAAGCTACTGCAACGGTCGGAAGTGTGGGTACGCGAGCAGGCGGGAGTGCGGGGCGGAGGAGTGGAGGATACTGAAGGCGGTGGAGCCCATATCGATGGGGGCCGGGGTGCTGCCGGCGCCGGGGAATGGAGCTGCGGAGTCCGAGGATGGGGAGATCATGTACATGAGAGCTAGGTACGAGAGGGTTGTGGGGTCCAGAGACTCTGAGGCGTTTTACATGATGAATCCTGATGGGACTGGGGGTCCTGAACTTAGTATTTACCTCATCAGAGTATGATCAAACCTTACCAGAGACAATTATCTTCAAATTGTATAAGATTATTACGAATCAAAAAAGTTTTTGAGCAAATTATAGCTAAAATAGTACCTCTGATATTTCATGTAATGAGTAAGGTTAAGATGACTCTCGTGAAAACTCTTTTTAGCTTACCTTTTTTTTCTTTTTATTGGTATAAATTTATTAGAAAATACCAATTTATGTAAGAGAATCATTGAATATGTCTTGAATTTGTGATTTTTTAATGAATTTAGATAAATCATGAAAAGAGAATGTTAAGGAGAGTTTTGAGAGACTCATCCTAACATTAATTCGTACGAAAATAAAAAGAAATTTAACTATGTTTAATTTGATAAAACATCATAGGATGAAGCTATATATAATTTGCTAAAAAGTTTTTTGTCTAAATATTTGACACACTTGCATGTCCGAGAGTGCGTGTTTGGTTCTGTGCTAAAAGCCTACAAAGTTTATAATATGATACAGTATGGTTTATGTGATTTTGATGATGATTATATAGATGTTTTGGGATTGTTGTGTAAAACTGTAAATAAGATGAGAGACTTCATGATTTTCCAGTTTGATTGTTGTTTCCTTTGTTTTTTTAGTGATGTTATGTGAAGTTTCAAATTTTGGTACGAAAATAAACCTATCAGTTATCAGTCTTATTTAGACAAGAACTTGATTATTATCTCATTCTGAATATGCTTCCTTTTTTGTTTAGTTTTACTCTTTAAACATAGGATTTTGGGGGGAGGGAGGGGGACATAGGGATTTTGAAAGTGTATTTGATGATTATATCGTGGAGCAAGAAGTTGTATAATACTGTAATTTCTTTCATTTTTTTAATGTAGAAGATAAATGAAGATGCAGAAACAGGTAGTTAATTTTGAATGTACCATTTAAAAAAAAAAAATCAATTAGTGTTTGAATTTCTTTCCAATGAAATAAGTTGAAATTAAGCTGTGTGGACGATAGGGATAGGGCCGCATTAGCAATGTATTTTTTTTAAAATAGTAAAATTCTTTATTTTTTACTGACAAATTTGTTCAAAAATACATGTAAGATAATAAATTAAAATTGAATTAATGTGTAAAAAATATAACATATTAAGTTTCATTCATTATATACTTAGTTTACATTTTGGTACTAAATTATTATAAAAAAATATAACTTAAAAGTGTGACATATAAAGTTTCTTATATTATATTTAATGTTTACATTTATATTATATCTTGGTATTAAATTATCACACAAAATAATGTAATTTGATTTATTCACTTAAGAAAGATACCATCAGTTAAATACTTAAAAATTTTATAACTTATTAACAAATAAATTTCTGAATAATGTCACTTAATATCATTATAAGATACTCTTACTATCAATATAATCCACCAATCAAATTAAAATTAACATAAAACTTAAAAATAATGGAGGAAACTTAACTCGAGAATTAATGTTTTTTAAAGTGTAAGTTACTTGTAGCTTGGAATACCAGTTATTTGATGAGCAAGAAAGATTTGCTCAAGGTTATTAAAAGCTACCAAGTTAACAATAATTCAATAATTCTTGACTGGATCTTAGTTTTTAATTATTTTCTTTTTTATAAACGGCTGATTTTAAAGGAATCTAGGGGGCCATAAAATCTTCGTATTTGTTACAAGTTGTTGTCTATTCGTCTATTTGTCTATTTTGGGAAGTGCATGGGTTTTGGTTACTTGAAAAGTGATTGTATGAATTTTATACTTTCAGCAAACCAAATGGTACGTACTAACCAATAATATGCATGCAGGTTGTATATAGTAGTACTAAACGAGATTTATGTGCCTAACTCATTTTACCTTTTTAGATAAAATATGTCTTTAATGCGTATAAATATGACTTTATGTAGTTCTAGTAATTTAAAATTCTTTTTGATAGTTTGTCTTTGTAATTTTTAAATTTTTAAATTCATTGATGTGTAAAGAAGGGTGGTAAAGGGGCAATTTTCTGCCTTTATTTCACATTTGAAATTAGGTGGGCTATGGGGATTCCGAAAGTGCACCAATTCGATTGTTGAGCTAGAAGTTGCATAATTTCTTTATTTTTATTTTTTTTTTTGGAATTGCAAGAAATAAATGAAGATGCAGAAATAGGTAGTTTATTATGCCAGTTTTTATTTCTGAATAGTGCTTGGATTTCCTTCCAATGAAATAATGTACATTTTTTTCCTTTTTTTTTATTTGTTTACTTTTATTACTTTTGCTAGGTTATAGATAATAAGAGTTTCCCAATTCATTGGGCAGAAATTAATCCCGTTCGAACACATAATATCATTAATTCAATAAAAAAAATTTACACAATGTAAATCAAACGAATTATCGAATTATCGAATTAAATATATAGTTTTTTACATATGTGTCAATACAACATAACCTTATACTATTTTCAATCCTAAAGTTTTGTTTACTTTTATATGAAAATTATTTATTTGAAAGTTTAAGATAATATACTAATTGTATTTTTATATTTCTATTATTTTTAATATTTTATATGCTTAAAATAAATGAAAAAAAAATAAGTCGGTTAGTAGCTGAATTAGTCTCGATCTCTATATAACTGGTCACACTGATTTGGTTTATTACTAATCACTGAATCAATTTCTAAACTAATTTTTAAATTAGTCTAAAAAAAAAATAGCTACCAAGAATTTAGTTACGTAGGGACGTTTGCCTCAAGATTTGACACTTGCAAAAGTTTCTGAAATTTAAAATAACTAAAAAAATGAGTTAAAATAGAAATGTTCAGTGGGTTAATTAAAAAAAAAAAACAACTTTCCATATTTTCATGGAAATACAACTTATCCACCATTTCCCATGGGAATAAAAATAAAACAAATCATGTTATAATTACTTTTCCAAAAATGAACATACCCAGAAATAGCTTTTTTAAAACTCTAAACAAACATGAGAATGCTATATTCTTGAAAATAAGTTTTTTATTCCGTGAAACAATTACCCACTTATTGAAATTGGATCTAATTTGGTCTCTGTTAGGCTTAGTGACCAATATTGTATTTTTAATGACTAAACTTTTGGTCTCTAAATGAGTTATTTTTGTTGTGTAGTGGTGTAATAAGTCATAAAATGAGGGGAAGTGAGCACAGTTTGCTAAAAAAAAATAAAAATGAATGTACTTGTAAACTTTGCATATAGTCTGTTTTTAAGTTCTCTAAAGTATAAACTTGGTTTACTTATTTAATATAAGTTCTTTTTTCAATAAATGATTATCTTTTTTAAAAGTCTAATTTGAACGGTAATTAAAAATCTATTTTCTTTAATTAAAAATATTACTTTATGGTAAATTCAGTGTACACCGATAGACTTAAATTTTTAAATAGAATAATAAAGAAGAAGAGGACTTCTTTCTTACCCTTCATTTTAACACTCATAGTTAAAATTTATTAAAAATTATCATTTTGTTAAGTGTTACAACTAAAATATCATGAGAAAAAATTATTAAATAATATAAGAACACTATAAAAAAATTAAAAATATTATTTTTAATAAATATTAATTAATCATCACAAAAAAAATATCTAAAAGAGAGTTTAGAAAGTGTTGGTAACATTTCTCGTAAAGAATTTTCAAATTACAGCAAGGAAGAGGAGATGCTAGGGTTGAGGGGAGAGAGTGGGGGCATTTTTGTCCGTTTGAATGTTTCTACTCTTTGATCAGGTGCAGGAAGCACAAGTAGGGAGGTGCAGGAAGTATTAGTACAAATCTATGTCATCCTCAATCTTTGTTGCTCTAATATATTAGCCCAGCATTTGCCCAATAGCCCAAAAGAGAAAAAAAAAATTGAGATTTTTAGATTACAGCTTCAATTCCTTGAACAAATTTTCCTTAGCCTTATAAATTATAATAGTTAGCACACCAATATAGTTATAATTTCAGTCTTCATCAAATAAATGAAAAATCAATTATAAATATATTATACATTTTTTTCTTCTTTTACCTATAGCTAATTCAATTCAGTTCTTTGATGGCTGGGCATGACCACATGGTCTATGTCATTAGAACAATGGTGAGTCCCTTGGCAATTGTTGATCAGAATTGAACAAAGAAATGCTGTCCTTTAAAACAAAGTCACAAGTTTGTTTTGCGAATAAAAAATGTAACTAGTTAAAAAAAAAAATCATGGTTTAGTCGAATAAAAAAAGACTTGTTTTCCATATTTACATAGATCATGGTTTTGGTTCAGGACTCAAAATCATGTGAAAAATAAAGCTCAATCAATATTTTGTGAAACATTTTATTTATTTATGGATGAAATTCAAGTAATACTCTCCGTCCATAAGTGTGGAAATGTAAAAATAATCCAAATATGTATTCAGTATCAACACTTTGCATGATGCTTGATATTTGTTTTTGTCTTTATAAAAGTTGTGATTATGATTATGAGTTCATTTATGAAGTACTCATCATCACGTTAAAAGTGTTATTAGACAAAGGATATTTAGATAGTGTTTCTTGACCTAAGCTTTCTTTAGATCAAGACATTTATTTTTTTACGCAGTTAGATAATGACATTTAGACAATGATCTTTTTTGTAATATTGAGATGAAATTTTTGTATGGCTGTTTGGAAATTAATCTATAAAACATTTTTCAATTGATTTTCTGATTTTTTTTTTAATATATATTTGTTGTGATCACCTTGTATTTAATTTCTATAAATAAAAATAATATCAATCATTATTTCACTTTCAATCTACAATAGGTATTATATTTGTACTTATCTCATAAAAAATATTATCAACCATTATCAAATATATTTTTTTTTATAAAAGAGTGACCATATAATATCAATGTAACTTATATAAAGTATTACATCATATTATTTTAAAACTTTTCTTTGAATTGGAAGTTTATATAAAGTATTACATCATATTATTTTAAAACTCTTCTTTGAATGGGAAGTTTATTTCATGTAAATTATATATATCAAATTTTATAAAAATGGAACATTAATAAAAATGTGATTGAATGAAAAGAATATATTACATTAATTTTAATCTATATGAATAAAATATCAAATTATATTTAATTGATATAAAATTTAATATATATAATTTATATAAAATTAACTTTCAATCCATCGAAATTTTTTAAAATAGTATTTATTAAAAAGTTATTCAACCGTGTAACATTTAGTATAAGTTACACTAATATTATTAGATGGCTACTATTTTTTTTTTTATAATATGTTCGAAAATAATATTCTCATATTTTATTTAAAAAAAATTATTTTGATAACTAAAAAAATTATCAGCAAAACAAGCATTCCTGTATTTTTTTTATTTTTTTATAGGGGAATGTTTTTCATTTCGTTTTTTTGAAAGCTTAAGAAATGTTGACATGTAGTAATGACATTCATATGTATGCTAAGAATTCAATCATTCATAATAAAAAAAGAATTCAATCATTCTTTGCAAGATATTAAAGAAGTTTTTATCTTTATTTTTTATATCATAATTAAAGAAGTCCTGAGTGCCACAAATGTACTAAACTAAAGTTATTCTATCCGTCAACTCTACCTGATTATACGAAAATATCTGTATAACATACTTTTTTCCTTTTTCTTTTTTTCCCTTTTTTTATTATGATTGAAACTTAGAGCATGCGCAAGAATTTGTTTTAACTTTGCTATAAGTTGAGAATAATATACATGGATATAAATTATAGATAAAAATATTTTTACACCAACTTGAGAAAAAAAAGATAGACAAGATAAAGAAATGTAAATATGGTAGGTGATATGATTGATAGAAAGAAAAAATATAAAAAAAAATGTTTAATAAATATACAGTAAAATAAGTTAAACTCGTTAAATTTAAGCCACGTCAATTCACCAAGACACTTGAATTATGTACGTATAACTTGTAATTTCTTACACTTGAGATAACATAAAAATAATATTGCACGGGAATTCTTCCTTCTTTTAAGAAATTAAATGTTCATACATGAATACTTCTCATCCAATGAACGTAATCAAAGTCTTACATCACTATATCAATTATTTAGGTTTATAATAGTAATTAATTTAAAGAGTTAAATAAACTAGGAAAAAGTAGTTTTCTTAAAAAAGATGGATATTACTGATAGAACACTTTGAGCTAGTAGATCTTAGAAAATCAACCAAGATTCCCAATAGTCACTGAACTGTATCAAAGTCAAAATTCAAGACTAGTCACTGAACTGATTCATTACTTTAATATTCAAATATGGCCATATGGGTAAGATTTAAACTAAAATATTAAAAATATATATTAATTAAGTTGACTGTTGTATGGTATCAACTATCTTTTTCTCTCTTTATTTTTTATATATTCCTTTTTTTTTTTTTCTCTTTTCTGGTGTGAAGCATGGATCCTTTATTTTATGACTTATGATCTACACCGGTTTCATATGTGAATGTAAATATATAACCTTTAGTGTATATAACGTGAGATCATGTCTTGTCGTCGAAATAATTGCCCAATTTTCAACTTTTTGCACTTAGTAATTAATTTCAGTCTTCCTAAATCTCAATGTCAAAATTTGCTGCTTCTTTTGTAATCTTTCATTCTATAGACTATAGTATTATTACATTTGTTTGATCACGTCAAGTTACAATGTTAAACTGCATCATTTACATCAATAAATATTTTCTATAAGATTAAAATACTATGATTATGATAGTCTTTTTTTTTTTTTTTTTTATCGAATAATGGAGTAATGAGTTTTCTTGATACAAAATAATAGTAATAAAGACTATGACAACTAAAATTTATCTTAGCTTTTTACCAAAATTTATGATGTATTTTTTTTTATCTTAAGAATCGACAATAACAATAATTTATGATACTTAGGCTTGTTCAAGGTGGTTCTCAAATTTTATTTTATAATTTTAAAATAAAATGAGTTTGATAAAAATAAAGTTAAATTGATTTTTAATTTAATTTTAAAATAATTTTATATTATTTTTAAAATAAAAGTTATAAGGTTGGTCCGATATAAACCTTTTTAGCTAGGGTTGGGAGAAGCAATTTGGGATTTTATGGGTGTGAGGAGATTGCTATAAAATTTGGGTCCATGAGTTTTGTACATATAAGAGAGGTTTGGTTTTTAATGGTAAGGTTGCTGATAGTACAAGTATGAGGGTACGTGTTCGTATTTTGGGATACGTGGGTTGGTTCTCAAAGAGGTGTTATTATTAAAAGTGAACATGTCAGTAAGGACGATTTTTTCTTCAAAGGGTATATGAAGAGTATGGGGTATAATGTAAGAAATGTTTTCACGCTCAAGTTAGAGGTGCACTAGCAATGTAAGTAGGATTTTGGAAGATAGAATGAATAATTTATTTGGCTGGTGTCCTTGGTAGATACAGTAAATGAAAAAGTCTATGGATCTTTTCTAAGATTGGATGCAAAAATAAAGCGATATGTTCATTTTTTTATCAAGATATCCGTCAATTTTATCTTATTCGTCAGAATAATGTTCACTTTTTCGCTATTTACAATATAACGAGAGATATTTATTTGATAAATATGATGCTAATATATTTTTTTCTTCATACCCATCATAATATCTATGGATAGAAAGGCTATGAAAATTTTCTCATCGTGGTTTCAACGGATATGAATATCAGTACAAAACAAAATGCATCTTAGGGTCCAAACTTTCATATAGCACATGATCAAGGGAATCAATATTATATCCCTTACTACTTTAGAGGCTTTGACACTTGAACATTGAATGAATTTTAGAAAATTCCCCTGAAGGCATTAACTTGTTTCATCATGTTTTTTTTAATTATGCTATTCATTATGAGTATTTTTTACTTTCTTAATAATTAATCTTTGTCGAAAAATTTGACTAATTATTTTAATGAAATTCTTTTCTTATAATTATATTTTTTTTTCATTCATCATGTTTAAACTTAAAATCTTAATTAAATTTTTTTTATCTAATTAGTATTCAAACCAACTAATTATCCCTATCATGTGCATTTTATGTACTCGATCTTATTTATTGTGATAATTCCCTTGCCATGAGTGGATTTGGGTTCATCAAAATTCACAACATTTCCAACCATACGCCACCTATGATTAATGGATGCAGCAGTGTAAGGTACAGCCAATAAAGAAATTGGATTTCAACTCGAATTAGAGCCAACATTAATATCACAACAACAATAGCTAGATAGTTTGTCTCCATTGTATTAACTCTAACTCAAACCCAATCCATAGGGTGTATAATAAATTTCTTCAACAAAAAAACATGGGGAATTCATATAGTACCTTTTTTTGGTAGGTAAAAATAAAACATTGTTTGAATTCACTGTGCATTTTTTGTTGAAGAAATTTATTAGGGGGAATTCATACAATAATGTTTTGAAGGAAACAGAGTAGTATTTTTCAATTTTGAATTTTGAAGAGTGGGGTCAAGCCACACATGTCAAAGTCTAAGCCAGCAATAAGATCAATTGGAAGACTTTGAGAAAATACATTTTTTTTTCCTTATTATAAGCTGCAGTCCTGAAATGTCTAAATTCTGGCCTTTTCACATTTCTGAATATTTTTCACCTAATGTCAATGTTACACGTACGCAGAAAAAAAAAAGTCACAGGTCAGAGAGAAAGAAAAAATATCTATTTTGATTTAAAGTCACTTTTTACTTCATTAAATATTATCGTTTTTGACTATTCTATATATAATATTTTAAAATTTTTCATATGATATTTTATATTTTTGAAATATATATATATTTTTTATTTTCTTTGATTTTTGGTACTAAAACTTAATACTCTAATGGAAATTGAAGACATGAATCAAATTTAAAGTAATTAATGCACTTTACTCAATTAATTAAGTTAGACTTTTTTATTATTAGATAACTGCGTATGATTCAATCTGTTGCATATTCTCAAAAATTAAACAGAGATTAAAGTCGATTAATCATCACCATCACTAACCATAAATCAAAATTGACAACAAAATGATCATAGAAGAAAAGTCTCATACTGAAAACTAATATACACGATACATATTCCTATATATGTCAACAATCTTTTTTTCTATATACAGTGTGATCTAGAATAAGAGCCAAAAAATTTCAGACCATTTTGAGGATCTGATCATTACTTGGGGCTTGACATTTGAATCCTTGCAACCCTAGCTCCCATCAATATTGCAAAACCAAAAAATTCTACAAGAAGAGAAAAGAAAGAAAGAAAGAAAGAAAAAGTGGAAAAATTGAACAAAATGGAGCCTATGTACTTCAATTTTTAGGTGTTGAATCCACCACTGAGTTGTGCCTCTTTGAAGGACCTGAAGGTGGAACTGGCCCTTTGGGGAAGAAGTTGAAAACCATGGTTTTGTATGGAAAACCATGATGCTTTTGGTTATTGAGATCAATCTCTCTTCTTTCATTCACCTTCATGGTTTGACCCATTCTTATTGCATCACAAGAACCGAAAAGTAACAAGTAAACATAAAGGAGAACAACTAAGGTTTTGCATGGAATAAGATGCAAGGATTTAGAAGAATGATAGTTTGCCATGGAAGGAAAATCTATAGGGATGTTTGTTTGTTCAATTGATGAAGGTTTTTGGCTTGCTTGGTTGCTATGAAGGGTGTAGTAGTAGGTTTGAGTTGGGTTGTTGAGTTTTTTTTTTTCTTTTTTTTTTAGGGAATTTCAATTTTTTTGTTCACTTAGAATGAATAAGGGGGGGTTTTTATATATATATGGGTGTTTGCATGGGGAACATGAAAAAAGTTAGGCAAATGGGATTGTGAAGAGTGGGAAATTTGAACAAATTAAGTGAAGTGTGGTACACGCTAAAGGGTTAGTGAGAAAAATAAAATAAAATAAACTATTGCATTTTTGAATGTCAACGCATGTTTGAGGAGGAAATAATAATAATGGTTTATATAAAGTGTGGTTTTTGGCGCCGGCTACGCTTGATCTTGGACTTGCAACAACACTAATTTCTTCGAACTTGGGTGCACGGAAATTTCTTACGTTTTGGTCCACGAAAATGGGTTTCGAGGAAAAGAAAACCACAACAAAGCGTGTCATTGTGAAAAATTGAAAACTTGGCACGTGTTAGATCCTCAAGAGTACAACCAGGAGGTTTTTCAGTATTATTATTATGTTAAATTATAATTTTTATTTCTTAATTTTTTAAATACATCATTTTAGTCTTTTTAATTTTAAATTGATAATTTTAATTCCTCTCATTTTAAAATCAATAATTTTGATCTCCTAAGTCAATTATTAATTAATAATTATAATAAGTAAAAATTTTAAATTAACTATAAATTTACTAAAATATATTAATTATTCAAAGAGGTTAACAATTGCTTTTCTTTTAATTTTTATTATTTTTTTAATATTAAAAATAATTTTTTTATATTTTTTTTTCTTTATGTAAAAAATTATTACAATTTTTATAATAATTTTTAATTAATTCAATAACTTTATTAATCATAATAATTATTAGTTAATATTTGATCAAGGGGACCAAAATTGATATTTTTTAAAATTAGGGAAACTAAAATTGTTATTTTAAAACTAAAAAGGAACCAAAATCATGTATTTAAAAAAGTAGAGGGATAAACTTATAATTAAACCCTATTATTATTATATGAAAAATAATAAAGAGACTAGACATTTTACATTCACACATTGTTTGAATCATCTATTTAATAAAAAGTCTCGTGTTCAATTCTTATAAGAAGTTTTATATTTGATATTTGTCATGATGAAAAACTTATTGAGTCAACAACAATCATGATAGCCTCGTGTTTGATCCTTATAGAAGGTTTTGTATTTGATCTTTGTTGTAACAAAAAATTCATTGAGTTAACGATAATTACGATACCTCCTTTGTGTTAATGGATCAAGGTTTTTTTTTCTCTCCTGTCTCTCTCTCAATTTATGCAAATTATTTGTGTTGTATTTATGAAAATTAAATAGAGCTAAAAAAACGTGACTTGTTCAATTTGTTCTTATCTGGCATTTCTAATTGTGTGCTATGGAATTGGTCAAGCCTAGTTTCTTTTTCCTCCTTCCTTTTGGCCTCATGAAGGAATCTTAAATCTAGTTTCACACTCGAGAAAATTTCGGATTCAAGTACGGCATGGGCAAGCATGGATGACTTTATAAAAGGTAATAGGTTATGATCAAATTTTAAGTGCAATGTAAATGGACACTATAATTTTCTTTTCTGGCAGTGACATTGATACAAAATGTTCATTAGTTTTAAGTTTTATGGTTGACTAATTAATCTTTATTAAAAAATCAAATTAATAAATATTAATGAAATTTTTTTCTTAAATTTCAATTACTCAACATTTGAATTGAGATCTTATTTAAAAAAATTATACTCAATTCTACTCGGTCAGACAATTTAAAACATGTTTATATATCTGTTTATTATGCGATGACACATATTTTTAAACAGGTTCAACAAATGATTATATACTCAAACATGCACTTATTGGTTGGAGGACTCTATAATTTGATCCACAAAAGAGAGGATAAAATGGGTGTCATTTTGGGAGAAAGCCAAAACTGTTGAAGCCTATCAACATTTGCAACACAAATGGCTGCCAAAACCAGCACTTTTGGTAAGATGGAAAAGGCTTTTCATGAGCAAATGGCATTAATTATTGGCATTTTTGTTGTTGTGGGCGATAACAAAAGAAAGAAGTAGTGATCGAGAAAACTGCTTTACAGTTTACAATCCTCAAGTGTTGGCTGTTCATGATTTGCCCATATGAGACAACGAAATGGCCAACGCAATTTTTCACGCACTCTCTTTTAAATACTTTTTTCTAAACGATCAAAATTTATTAAAAATTATTAATTTTAATAAATTTCATATATCATTTAATAATTTACTTTTCTCATTTAATTAATTCTCATTCAAATTGATAATTTTCAAAACAAAATTTCGACCAAAGAATTTTCAAATATGCGTGTAAGAGAATGTCGTTAGTCATGCTCATCATTATTGGGGTATTTATTTGGTACACAAATTAAATAAATAAACATGACACCAATTATTTTTGTGGGTATCATCTATCTTTGCGTGAGACGCTCTAATAAGGAAACACGCAATTTTTGGGGTCCACTATTATTGTTCATTAGACTTATTGACACAGATAGATGTATTTGGATTGGTAGATAGATAACAATATCAAGATCTAATTTAATTGTGTATGTATGCTATGTTTCTTTTACATGTCCTATGGGCTATGGTCCTTCCAAAATCTTCTTTTGGGGAATGGAAATCAATTATTTCTTCACCCAACATTTGTTTAATAATTAACACAACTATCGTTTTTCCATTATCAAGAAAAAAATATTATTTATTCAAAATCTACTCATATAGCATATACAACTTGGAGATGGAGAATTATAAGTTGGTCTAATAGTTGAAAAAAGAAAAATCATGTGTTCAAATTCCTCTAATAATATCCCCAACAAAAATTAACAAAAATTAATAAAATTAACATTTTTCATATAAAAAAAAAACTTGGAGTGTGAGTTAGTCTCAATCTTCTAAATAAACATTCTAGAATATGATTAAATATAGCAGAGCATAAGAACTACCATTTTATTCTTAATTTATATTTGTGTAACTAATTTACTTGATTAAATTGATGTAACTATTTTAATTTACTCTCACTTGTCTCTATATCTAAATTGAATTAAATTTCAGTAGCTTTTTTTTTAATTGTCAATAATTAAACATAACTTTATATCAAAATATAGTTTATATATTTAAAAATATTTATTTACTATAAATTTTAATTAGCATTTATTTTGTGCAATACAAACTACTTGTTAAATTAAAGAAAATTTGCACTTGCTACAGTTTTTTGTACTTAAAGACATTTAAAGCACATAAGCTAACTCTTTAATTTATATCTAAAAAGTTAATTTAGTCTTGTGCTTACTAATTCTGTAGCTAGAGACACGTAAGCATGACCAAAATCTTCAATGGTTCTTAAATAAATCTTAACACGCAATTAGCAACCCCAATATGAACAAATTCAAAACTGCATCTTCTACATATTATTTTCTTGAAATAGTAGTAATACTTACATTAAAATACACAATATTTTTATTCATAACCACTTACAATTAGGTAAGTGTCTACATTTGCGGGACCAGAAATTTTGTTTTGGATTCGGAAGATTGATTTACTTCCTTTAAAATTGGGTAAAATAAAATATATTTTATTAAAAAAAAAACTTCTAAATTTAAAATGAATTTTTTTTTCAAGGATATGGGGCTGTGCCTCACCAGCAAATATTTTTTTTTCTCTTTGCCTACTTTATTTTTAAGTACATAGAAGTAACCTAACTTGAATTTTTATTCCAAACCTAAGTACGGACATCCCTACAAGTTTGACAATTAGGATCAGTGTTGTTGTGCAATTAATTAAGATTAATAAAAAAAATTGGATAAACAAGTTATTCGTACATACTACAAAGTAATTCCATCAAAAATAGAGATTATTCTTCATTAATCATATACAAATATATACATTTTTCTTTCAAGATTGTTTATTACATATTTAAGTCAATTGAAATTCGAATTTATGATATTTTATACTGACTGGTGTGTTGGTAGTTTATTAAAATTTAAAAGCAACGAATTAATTAATTGTAAATTCATTTAAAATAGCATTTTAGAGTACATTTAAGTAAAAAGGAAATCAATGAAACAACGAGAGTCAACGTCACATATGATATGACACGTACACTTTGAACCAAAGGGATGCGTGTGGCGGCAGTTTAGCGGGTTGTTAAGCAAATTCAAGAGAAAGAACACAAAGAAAAAAGATATACATGTGTCAATTGTCAACAAGATATTTATTGATATGAAGCGTGAGATTAGTTAATAGTTATTTATATCAGTAAAATATCTTAAAATTTATATCATAATCATGACGATAATAATTTTTAAAATAATTTTATAAAAATTAATTATTTTATTAAAAAATGAAAATTGTGATTGATATAATATAATTTTATATTAATAATGTATAAGTTTTTTTCTCTATTAATATATAATTATTAAAGGAAGAAATGTTTATTATAGAAATTAATTAACAAATGAGAAATATTGCATCACACACATAGCGAGAGAAACACGAAGAGCAGGTAAACGCAAACGTTGGCCGAAACTGCGGATTGTGGAAATTCTTTGTTGAATAATCTCTATGAGGAATATTCTTTATGAGGAGTTATAGCTATGCTTTTTTTTTTTTTTTTTTTTCCTTCTAAACACTTTTTTTAGAGTTTTTTTTTACTGATTAGTTAAAAATTATTTATTTTAGTTGACATTCATTAAATCATAAAATAAAATTATTAAATGATGGGTGAAATTTATAGAAAATAATGTTAAAATAAATCTCTCAAATATTCTTTTTTGCATATTCTTTTCATATTGATCAATTTTTTTAAAAATAAAAAATTTGGATGAGAGAGTTGTTAAATATAATATGAGATTCACCTGAATTTTTAATTTTTAATAAATTTAAACAAATAAAAAAGAGTTTTTAAGAAACTTTGTATTAACATTATTCGTTCACCAAAATTAACCATTTTTAATAAATTTCAAAATAAATGGTGAAAGAAAGTCTTAAAAAAAAAGTGAGTGTGGATATTACTGATACTCCTCCTCTAATCACTATTTAGTATTTTCTATTGTTTTATTTTTTATGTAAAAATTTAGGGATTGTCAAAGTTTCATAAACTTATTAGGATCAATACAAAATACTTATAAATCATCTATTAACAAGATATTCTAGCGTATAGACATGTGTTTTTAAACTCAAGTTTTCATGAGATATGATTACTATCCTTATGACTAAACTAACTTTTGTTGTTGAAAGTGATCAGTCATTGCAGCATACCAATTTGGTGAGTTTTACTAGGCTAAACAGTTAACAAATGGTTAATTGGGTCCAAAATTCTATTTGCTGATGATGTGCATTGATGGGTCAAAATAAATGGTGATTTGGGTCCAAAATTCTGTTTGCATAGATGATGTGCATTGATGGGTCAATTTGGAAAGTGAGAATTATGGAGCAAACATTCCTAGTGATACAGACACACCCTAACCCTATGTGGACCGTCATGTATAAGCATGCCTTTGATTTGTTCAAAGAAAGGAATTGAAACCAATTCTTGTTAGGGTTTTTTTCTTTTCTTTTTGGGGCCATGTGGAGGATGAATTAATGTTCATTCATATCATAAATATTCGTCCATTTTCACTATGCAAAGGCATGTGCAAATTGTGCATAACATGAGGGGATTAATATTTTGGGGAAGATACTAAATATTTAAGATTTTTTGTTTAATGTACAGTCACTTTGAATAAATATACTTAACATAGCATGAAGGCATTGAGAATAAGAAAATGTGAAAATAAATTAATTTTTCTAATAAGTATAAATTGGTTCCTCAAATAATTAATTTGGAGAAATCTGGTATTTTTAGAGAAAGTTATATGAGCGAGTTTCTACAAATTAGTTATCGGAGAAGCCAAATTATATGCTTGTTTGAATACACTATTCTAAAAGGATTTACATGATAAGAAAATATTATAAGAAAAAAATGAAATTAACTTTTATTAAAATTATAGAAGTCTCACATCTTTTAAAAATAATTATATGGGAGAGCTCTACTAATTAATTATTAAAGAAGATAATTTTAATTTTTAGAAAAATTTACTTTATTTTTGTTTTTTTCGTCGTATTTTTTTATCCTAAAATTTGTTTTAGACTAGTATGTACAAACAAATCCTCTTAACTTATTAGAAACTAATTTAATTTTTTTTTTTATATTTTTCTCTTTTAATACAGTAGTGTACTCAAACAAACAAACCATATAATAATAATTTTTGGGATATACATATGATGTGGTCAAGAAGTGATATCAATCGTTGGCTATTACTATTATGCTGTAACGTGGGATACATGATGAGCATGCCGTGTAATTCCCTCTCTGCCTGCAAATTGTGAAAGCTTGGGTTGGGTAGCAAATAGTCACATTAGAGTACTGAGTTCAACTTTAAGGGTTTTCAAACCGTGTTACATGTGCAAGTTCTGATAGGTACATTTGGTGGATCAAATCCAATCCAATAATTGACACACAAAGGAACCTCATATATTTATTTTCCTTGTAGTTTTTGTTTACGATAAGTTTATTGATTATAAAATAATTAGTATTTTGTGATTTTTTTTTTTTTTGGCTTCTTGTATTATCACGTTTCCAAACAATGATTTTTTTTATTTTTTTATTTTTTAAGGTTATGCACATTGATTAAGAAACATTCTATTGATATGAATTTAGACAGAAGTACCCTTAGTTTCTCAACTATTATCTCCAAAACAATGATTTTTTTTTTAAGGTTATATCACTATCCACCAATTCCAAATGCATTATTTCGTGGCCAATTTTCAATGTAAATATTTATTGATCTTCTTAATTGCACCTGAGGGTATTGTTGGAAAGAATAGCTTAAAAAACTAGAATAATCATTGTTTTGTAACAAAAATTGAAAACTAAAAAGATAATTTGTTTTAAACAGAGAATAGTTTTCTATATTCTTAACACATGCCTTGGTCACTATACAAGAAGCACATGTCCTGCTCCTGCCAAGTGGCATTTGAGGCTTAAGATTTGAGTACAAGCCCAAACTAACTAAAGGTTGAAGGAAAATCACAACTGGGTCAATTAAAAAAGCCTCACATGACTAAAGTCAAGCTAAAGTATAGGCTATTACTTCCTGCACTTTCTTAATTTCTTCCTTCACCTATTCTGAAAGGTAAAATTACATTCTGGAACAGTCTTTTTGAAATGTAAAAGAAAAATTACATTCTCAAAAGGCTGTTCTGGAATGTAATGTAATTTTACATTCCACAATAGGTATTCTAGAAGCTTAAAAAGGTGCATGAAGGAATATTGGAGGTGTAGGAAACAATTTCCCAATGTATAGTGTATAGGAGTGTACTGTGAGCCTTATGCTCTTTGGACAAAGGTGCAACTCTGAAGCTAAAACTTAAAACAAAGACCAATTCAAAGTAAAGCTTCCTGCATCTCCAAAAATTATTTTCTGCACCTCCCATTGTATTTAGAATGACTTTTCTGGAATGCATTGAGAGATGCAAAAGACAACTTTTGGAGGTGTATGAAGCTCAAGCCCCAATTCACTCTCCTATATTAGAAGACTTGGATAGGCCTTGCTCTCAATAGTTCTTATCTTGTATGCCATAAAAATTGTATCACTATGTTTTGTTCTTATCTTATGTGTCATAAAAGTTGTATCAATGTATGAGTGATTTTACTTTAAATCACATATTATCTTAGTGTTAAACGGTTGAACCTGTCAAAAATGATTACATCACATGTGATTTATATGGGGGTGACAAAATGGTCGAATCCACAAAAAATGGGGTGAGATAGGCCGACCTACCTAAGGCTGGATTGGTAAGTGAGGAACACTTCCCCACCTCGTCATTTTTTGGCAGGTTAGTGGGTTAACCTGCAAGTCATAACTCATTTTGTCACCCCTAACTTTATATCAATTTTAAACGTGATAGTAATAAACTTCATTTTCTTTATTTTTATTATTTTGAGCATATATTATTCCAAATTTTTTTAAAAAAATTGTTCAAACATTATTGGGAGTAGAGTTATTTTCATTTTTTTTTAAAGGAAACTAATTAAGAAAATAACTATGATACGATGAATGAATAGATAATAATTTTCAACAACTTATTTTTTCTTTTAGTTGTTTTTTCACTCTTTTTATCATGTATAAATTGTATTTTTTTTTAGCTCCAAAGGAAATTAATTATCATCAAACTATTTTTCAATAAACTTATCCAAACAAAATCCAATTTTGATTATAATCAATTATCAATTATACATATAATTGATTATTTAAATAATATAAGATTTTCAGTTATACCAATCACACACTTGATAATCAAACCGACTGCAATTTGAAATTCTGAATTATGCTCACAATTTGGTCCATAAGACAATTTATGAATTTAGCTTCAATAATGCATTCTTAAATAAGAATCCCGTACTACAGGAAGTGTACATACAACATGACTGAATTGTGCTAACAATTTCACTACTGAAACAGTGGTCCATAAGGGCAATTTGACTTAAATAATGCATTCTTAAAAAGTGATCCTGCAGAAAAGGTGTACATACAACATAACTGAATTGTGCTCACAGAATGCTCTTTTGAAACAGTGGTCCATAATAAGTGAATTTAACTTCAATAATGAAGCTCCTCTGAGGCCAAATCTCCTATTAAAGAACTTTATTATTCACTATTTCCACTCAAAGACTTGAATGAACTCCACTATTTTCTAGGCATTGAATCAACAAAAAAAACTGTTGCTTGCTTATACACATTAATGTATTATTGGTGAATGTTCTTTTTATGAAAATTGAGCATTGTCAAACTTAATTACTAAGTGTGATGGTGCATCATAATATAATTGTGTGTTCAGTCTGGTATATGTAACCAACAAATTTGAGTTTAAAACTAGTTAAATTTAATTTTAATTTTGATTAATATGTTTGATCTCTCTCTCTCTCTCTCTCTCTAACGTGATTCAAATAATAAACTTGAGTCAGTTGTTGCTATTAAAAATGTAATGAGCAAATAAGAGTTCAAATTTTATAATTCAATGATAGTTTGAATTTTTTTCTAAAGATATCTATTGCCAAGTCAATTCTTAGTCTCCTAACTCCACAATGACTACGAACCTTTTAAATGCCATTGTCCTCACTCGAAATAGTTTTGAAAGCCACTATAGAATGGTGAGAATTTTGTTATATATATATATATATATATATATATATATATATATATATATATTTATTTATTTTCTAACTCCTCGTTACTGTAGATTGCAATAGAGTATAATGTTGACTTTAATATCCTTTTCTTTTGCATGGATTTCAGTGAGGGGATAATCATTCATCACTGTATACATATTGTCTACTTCTGAACCTAAAAGTTCACATACAAGAATAAGAACAAAAAGGCTAGTAACCATAATTAATAAATAATTATATTTAATTAAGTTACCTTTTTTAAAAATATATACAAAATGTTATTGGCATGTTAACACAATCTTTAAATTCATACAAAACATTTGTTCTCTTTAGTGGGGAAAAACAGAAAACATGATGTATCTAAGCATGATGTCAATCTCATTTTGCTTTCAAATATATTTTTAGACCCTCCACTAAAAATTCAAACACAGACCAGTGTCATTCAAGAATTATACAATCGATGTGTTTTCACTTTTTATAATATATTTTTTTTAATTTAAATAAGTTGAGTTTAAAAAAATACATATTTTTTAATTTGAGTTCCTAAAATATTTTTGTATTATTATGTATTTCTATAAAAATTTAAATTTTATTTTGAGTCATTAATTAAATGATTATGTAGGATCATTTCAATATAAATTAATCATTGAGATGATGATATATAATTATTAAAGTACTAAAAAAAATTAAAAACTCATAAAAATAATTTTTTTTAAGAATTTAAACTAAAAAATAAATATATTTTAAGAATTTAAAACTTATTTAAGTTTATTTTTTTTACTGTATTGATGATCATGGTATCTGTACAAAATAAAAATAATTTTCATTGACTAATATTTATAGAAAATCGTGATCGCAAACCCTATTAATGTTTTCCGTATAATTTATCTCACATTCACTCTAAACCACTGGATTTTTTTTGCTGCATAAAACCACTGGATTTAGCAACATATATAAGCCGCTGCACCTTTGTTGGTAAGTGTTTATATACAGTCAAACGTTTAAAACAAAAACATAGAAAACACGACAAAAAAAGGAGTGTTATGATGGAAGTCTCGTATACACTTAAGATGTGTGACCTATTATTTCATGTAAAAATTATTCAAAATTTTATGATTTTTAATAAATTTTAATTAATAAAAAAAAATATTCAAAAGAATATGTTTAAAAATGTGTTATTAACCATTATAAAAAAAAAAACCTTAAGTAGAAAAAAAAATGGTGACACCACATTGAAAGGAATTTGTCGAGCAGAGGCATTAAATATTTGGCACCCATAGAGAAGAGTTGAATGCCCTATGAACAAATGAATAAACCAATCTTGAACAAAGAGAAGCCAGAATGTGGCAGAGCACCCAACCCCATCATTGTCCACTTTAAACATCACAAAGGTTCATTAATAAAAGCACTGTACCATTGCCTACCCATTTCAATTTCATCATCAAGAACACACAGCTTCATAGGCCACCCTTCACATTTCACTTTCACCCCATTTAAACTCATCACTCAACTCATTATAATTATTAATAAATAAATGCCTTCCTTGGTTGAAATGCCAAACTAGGTTCCTTTCAAAATTCAATTTGTTCCAACATGATATATAAAGTGGTGTGATTTAAGTTTATATATTTTTAATATATAATCAAGTTACGAGTAAAATTTAATATAAAAATTTTAATCCAACATAAAAGTTGAAAATTTAGTTGAAAAAAAATGTCAATTATCTAATGAAATCATACGTGTACGAAGAAACCAATATTCCTCTTACAGGACCCCACGTTTTTTTACTATTAACAGCAAAGTTGTACCCGAAGCATAAATTAAATAAGCAAGGATAAGAAGATGAGCAATTCCTACAGGATAGCAATATTTATATGCACATAATTGCTAATGTCATGTTAAAGAGAAAAAATTCAAGAAAAGAAAGAATAGATAGTGAAGCAGAAAAAATTTGTAATTTTCATAATAACATTATTTTCCAAGTCCATTAAGTTATTTTGTTAATTTCTATTTTGTTCATAGATTTTGCCTTAGTCTCGCTCGCATGTTGCTGTTAATTTTTCTTTATGTCAATTTTGGTCTAATTTTTTTCCTTATTTTATTAATAATAATAATAATACACAGGAAGGGTTTAGGATAACAATTTAGTTGAGACGTTCTAATCTCTTCTTTAAATTTTTTAAACTGTAATTTCATATATAAAAAAAAGATAATAAATAAAAAATTAATGGTGAAATTGTTCTAATATTGTGTAAAGCTCGCTCGTGCAAAATTCATTACCAAGTCGGGGGACGGTTAGTTACTACTCACTTAAAATGTGACTATTCTTAGCTCACAATACAAATAGTGGAAACCAATGATAAGTTCAATTATTTGTACCAACATACACTGTTATGTTAATTGTTAGGTTCTTGGTCCTTAACAAAACAATCACCTTTTAAAGAGTTGTGACTTCGAGGCTTTGGTATTTACTGTTTTGTATTCCATTTCTAGAGAGGCCCCCCAATGGTTTCTTTTGTTTGGACATTGGAAAAGCAAGTATTCAGGTACTACTCCTAGTGGTGACAAGTGCAATGATGAAAATAGTTGAAATAGAAACCTCCTCAAAACGTGCAATTCAATGTATTTAAGAACTAATCTCCTCAAGTTTCTTAGGATATAACATGAAACTTTTAGATGATGCTTTGAAGCAATAGAATTAGCGACAAAAAGAAAAAAAGATGAGTCAAGGTCTATGACGTCTATCTATAATAATCAGGTTGGTCGAGACACGTCAGTGAAATTTAAATAGAAATGAATTTTCACAACTAATAACCACAAAAAGAATTAGAAATAAAATCAATAGATTTGAACTATGTCAAACCCATAAGGTCCAATCTCATGCACTTAAGGCTTTCACTTCTTGTTATTCACTTTAATATTCTATATCACAACATCGTATATAAACTAGAAACCTAAACGTATTTTAAGTAATGTGAGACTTTACATTGTAATAAACATAAACTACAACATTTTATATGTCACACAGTTAAATCAAGAAAAATAATCATTCAATACATCCTAAAATTTACCCAATTTAATAAATTTTAATTAATTTATTATCAATAAGTTATCTTTAAATCTTGAAGTACCTCTTAACTCCTAAAAGCATCTCCAATAAAAATGTTAAAGGAGTTACTTAATTTTGTTTTTTTGTTGCTTACATAATATTTTTTCAATTATAGTAAGATACACTAAATTAAATTAAACATTTTCCTTAACAACTTTGTTATTAGAGTAAATTTCTAAAAATAATATTTAAATCTATGTGAAACTACAAGTGATAAAATTAAGATAAGATCTCAAGTAAACATCCTTGTATTATACATATTGTAATTATCCTTAGTTATCAAGATTCCATTCACCAAATTTTTTTGTTAAAAAAAAAAACAATGTACACAAACATTAAATAGACTAATTAAGTGATGGTAAGAATTGAAAAAAGACTGTTAACATTATGTCACAACAAAAGACAAAAGTACAATACAGGTTGCTGCAATTAATACCCCTAATAAAAAAAAACTTGAACTACTCTCTTAATTAAAGACCAAACATCAATAGAAGAGAAGTCCACCAGAATCCATAAAAAGTAGCATGATGATGATGGCTCAAAGAGGAAGAGGCTATGGAAGAATGGAAAGTCCTCTTCACATCACCATCATCATTTGCATTAGCATTAGATTCTAGCATTTTAATCTCTTGTTGATGGCATGGTTTCACCCCATATGGAACATGACTTCTTGTTGTTGTTGTTGGCATTACTCCAAGAGGGTAGCATAGGCTTGGATTGTTCCATGCCCCAAAACGAGTTCCCATTTTTCCAAAAAACTCCATAGAGAATTTAATCTCTCCTTCCAAATTGTTGCCACTAACATACAGTGCATTGAGACAAGGAAGTGTTGATAGTTTTGGTGAAAGTTTCCCTGTGAGGTTGTTGTCACTAAGGCCTAAGAATCTAAGCCTCTTCAATTCTGATATAGACTCAGGAATTTCACCTTTCAACGCTATGTTAGAGAGGTCCAAAATGACTAAGTTATGAAGATTTTCCCACTTCAAGGTTCTGATATCTCCACCTATTGCATTGTTGGACAGAACCATTTCTTCTAAAGAATTCATCTCTTGAATACTCAATGCCAACCCTCCAGAGAGTTTGTTGTTTCTAAGGTCCATAAGGGTCAGATTCTTGAGATGAGCAAATTCTTTCAGCAAATAACCCTCCAAATTGTTGTGGCTAATGTCAATCTTCAAAAGGGAAGTTAAGTTTCCAAGTGTTAAAGGTAAAGTGCCAGAGAGTGAGTTTCTACTCAAATCAAGGATTAATAAGTCACCTAGTGAAGTGAAAATATCTGGAATGTGTCCACTGAAGTAGTTTCCTGCAAGGACTAGCCTCTGCAATTTGTTGAGGTTGCCAATTTGTGGTGGAATTTCACCTGTTAAACCGTTTTCTAATAGTACTAGTGACTGAAGGTTCTTGAGGGCACCAAAACTTGAAGGGATTTTTCCAATGAGGCCTCTGTTGGATCTGAACTCAAGTGATTCTAAGGTGCCAGCAAGGCTTTCCCAGTTTGCATTTGGGATGGTAACTTGGTGCTTGTGTTGTTGTGAAGATTCAAAGCATTTGAAGATGGATATAGCTTTAAGGTGCTTCAGCTCAAACAAGTGTGGTCTGAATTCTAAGTTTTTGGCACAACTTAGAGAATTGTCATGGATTGGTCCAATGTTCAAGACAGTAACATACCAAAATCCATTAAAAGAATCACAAGAAACCCCCTGCAGTAGAAAAAAAAATACTAAATATTAATATAAATTAAACAACATTTTTTTTTTTGAAACTAACAACATTTTAAGACCATACTGTTTTGGAAAATTTATAAATTCTAGTTGAATTGTAAAGAATTTTGATTACATGGCTTAATAGGCAACAAATATAATGGCTACTTAAGGCATGCAACATTTTACTAGGACCGGTTTAACTTATGGGGGGAAAAGGACAAAATAACTGATATTCAATTCATACTTTGGAAAGTATCATCATCATTGTGTAAAAGAAGCTTTAAAGAAGAAGAATTTTTGAACTGTGTAGAATTGACAAAATTAAGCCAAGTGAGTCTCTTTTCCTTTCCTTTCCTTTGCTTGCTGCAGAATTCATTTGTAAAACTTTCAAAGCCTCATTGGATGAGATAATAATAATAATTTGAAAAAGGTTCTCATGCAAGGATGGTATCATAACTTAAACAAGAAATAATTTAAAATGCCAAACACTACTTATCCATAGCACAATATTACCTCCTCTGGTCCTTATTATAAACAACACCTGTAGTGTTGCTTATATCAAGGACCGAAGGAAGTATAAAAATAGTTGCTTGGAAATTTTGCACTATGATGGATCAAAAAGGTACCTGAATAGGAGTCCAGCCACAAGGATCTGGATAGAGATCTGAGCCATTCCACCAATGACCTACAAAGCCTTGAATGGTGGAGTATAGAGCATCCCTCTCTGCTTTCTTCATTGGAGCCATGATGTTATCATCAAGTTCTACTACTTGTCCATAGCACCTTGTTGCACTAAGAGAGATTATGAAGAAGAAGAGAGCAATGGTGATGATGACTTTTTCACTAAAAGCCTTGAAGTTCCTCATGAGGTTGATTATTGAGTCAAATTTAAAAAAGTAGCACTATCAGGCACAGGATAGCTACTCAAGATGGAAGGAGCAAAATTGATGAAAGAAACACAAAAGGTTATAAGGAGCTAACGTGGCTTGAACTCTAACTAGTGCACAATTTGCAATATGGTTTTCAATTTTTCATAGACAAATTTCACTTTTTTCACACAGAAACAGCATTCAGCTAAGTTACAAGAAAAAGGACAGACAAAGGAGGTGGAAGAACAGCTGCCTCAACAGTGAAGAGCATACCAAGACAAAACAAATACCATTATAACAACATGGGGGTCCCTATGGCAAAAAAAACTAGTGATGTTTTCATTGGTGATGTATTTTCTGATGAAAACAAAGTGGAGCAGACTCTAGCATCAAGAAAGGAAGAACATTGATCCTGAAACTGTTCAAAACTACTTAACAAGAAAAAAAGGAAAGGGGAGAGTAATGCAATGCTAGAGGAAAAGCAAAAGCATAACAAGAAACCTGGCCTCTTTTCTTCCTTGTGTTTATGGAAAAGCTAAGGAAGTAGTATATTATAAGTTGTTTATAGCAGAAAATAATATAAGAGTAACAACACGAGATGTTATTGTGTTGTGTTAGCACAGTTCTCAAAGCTAAAAGTTATGATATTAATGAGCCTAATGTGATGGCCAGAGCTGTAGCAAAGTCACTGAAGGCCTATATATAAGATGAAAGCGAAATTTGATCTGCAAAAATTGCACACTCTTTCTCATTCTATTATTAAATATCACATTATTAGTATTATTATTGAAGATTCTGCTAACCTGTCTCTTAAAATACTTACATCAATAATTCGAAGCCTTTTGGTATTAAAGGTTTATACTGGGGGGTTGAAGATATATATGATTTTTAAGACAATTATCACAAAAGTTAATAAACTTATCCTATATCACAATTTATAATTAAATGCAAGTATAAAAATGATTCACATAATCAATATTTAAATTATTTATTTTTAATAATATAAAATTATTTTACATAATTATCTGATTGAATGAAGATATAAATTTATTTTAGTCAAATATATTATCATTAAACTTTGAGATAATTATTATCATCATCATCATCCATTACAACTAGAAAAGGCCATATCCTAAATTGTTTTAAGGGTATAAGGGATGGATGAAGATAAGTGGTATTAGTAGGGGACCATGACCATGATGCATGCAAAAAAAAATAAAAAATATAAAAAAAAAGAAGTGAAAGGTGCATGTAACTAGTGCATGCAAGACAAACTAAGCTTTTATCTGTTATTGACTGGTTGTCTTGTTTGATGGTGGTGGCCTGGGGGGTTTTTAACAGCACTCTGAAACTGCAGCAGGGGGGAAAAGAAAATTGGAAAAAAAAAAGGACAACATACAATACAACACAACAGTGCCTTTGAAAACAGAAGCTAACCATATTTCTTTCATTTTATTGCATTGCAGTTGTTGCCTGTTGGGTCATCATTCATTAGGACCACAACTCTTTGTACCAAAAAACCAACCTCAAAATTGTGAATTGAATTGAATTTTGTGTCGAGGAAAAACCAGAATAAAAATTGGCAATAAATATAATGCTTAATAAGCAGCTCTTTGATAAATAAAAAAATGCATTTTTATCCTATTTTTTATAAATTTTTTTTACTAATTTTACTGCCAATAAATTAATTTGGTCTATTTTATTCCAAAACTTTTAAAATTTTGCAAATTTGATATTTGTCATTTGTTCATTAATAAAAATCAAAATCAAAATTGGAGTAAAATTTGTCAAAAAAAAAATTAAAAGTAAAATTCATTAAAAAGTAGAGAAGCTGGGTATAAATTTTTTAAAAAAATTTGGAGATAAAGAATGCATTACGTGAGGTGGGAATAAAAAAAATTTATAAAAAAAAAAAGAGAAAAAAAGTACCATTAAACCTAAATATAATAGTGTTGTGAATTCATTAATTGCTTCTCCCTGTCCCATGCTTTTTTTCTGCTGCAGCGTATGATTAAAAAAATTTGAAATAATCATTATGTGAAGGAAGAAATTTTTGCTTTGGCTTCACATTATTACACTTTCACGAAACAAGAAAATTTTCTTGCTTTTATTCAACGTCCTTTTGAAGCCTCTTTAAGTTCTAAAACAAACATTCCAAGTAGTTTGTGCACAATTTGTAAGGAATATAGTATATTTATTTATTTTCACCAAAAAAAAAATAGTATATTTATTTATTATATAACATTATATTCGTACAAAAAAAACATTTGTACGAATTCACACAAATCTTAAGTGTTGCAAATATATTGAAAATGAATTTTAGGTCTCAGAGTTTAAATATTCTGATAGAGTTTTGTCACTTATATGTTTCGAACAAAATTGATTCAAACAAATGTTGAAAATTATTTTATTTATTTTTAACTGAATGGATATACAACAACTTAATTGGCACATTTTAAATTCGTGTGCATAGGTAGTTTTTGTACAAATTAGCAATCTTGCATTATACCATAGGTTGCATGTTTGGTTCTAAGCAATAACTCTTTTTCTTAATAAAGTTTTTTTTTATAACTATTTTAAGAAAATTATTAAAAAATTGTTTCCAATAGTATGTCAGAGAATTTAATTCTTTACTGAGTTCAATGATATGTATGATGCATGGTGGGATAAGATTTTGGTCGTTGTTATTACAGAAAGTTATTTTAAAGTAAAATAATTCCAACAGGCTTTGACTAATCTCATTAATACGGTTTCATTGAATCCATTTGTTTAAATTTATTTGGTAAAGTGATTTTTAGTATGTTTAAACTAGTTGGATTTAAAATAAATGATTTTTTTATTTATTTAAAGAAGTAAAGTCTATTTATTTATATTTATAAAATAATTAATTATATGATAATTATTTATTTTATAAATATTTATTTTAATTTTAAGTAAATTAGTTCAAAGGAAAGTAACTTTATTTAATGATTAATCTTTGTAAAAAAATTTGACTAATTAACTTTAGTGGAATTTTTCTACTTTAACCATATTTCTTTCATTTATTATACTTGAATTTGAAATCTTATTTAAAAATAAGTAAATTTAGTTTTCATTCAAACAATTCTTTATATCATCTAACTAACCAAAGAAAGAAAAAGAGCGAGAATAAAAATAAAGATAAAATATATAATAATGTTGATAATATTCTAGAGTAAGTTCTCCATAGGAAGAATGGAAAGGATAATAAAATCACATGTTTAAAGTTAGGCCTAACGTAGGTTGGTAAGTCTTTTTATCCCCTATGTTTCCTCTGGCTACCCTCTCTAGCTAGTAAGTAGTTTGGGATAGCATGATGCAGAAAAAAGTCATTAGTTACTGCTTATTGGGATCTAATGTAGTAATTTTTAAAAGTTTGTTTTTATTTTTCCAAGAAGCAAGCGATTTTATGTAGGTTAGGGTCTAGGGTGTCCACAATTTGCATTCTATTTTCAAAGAAGTTATCCAAATCAAAATAATCTTCTTTTTATTTTTTTTTTATGTAAAATTGTATTTTTATAATTTTATATATACTGAGAAGCAGTCGATTTTGGATATAGCTTTATTGAAGTAAAGTAAAATCATCCTCAATTGGTCTTGGATTATTTTTACTCAACTTCATTTTTTCTATCATTCACTTGACAACAAATTATCTTTATAGAAATAATGAATTAGTAGTAATCGAAAAGTTTCATAAAAACCAACTTTATTATAATTTGATTTGGTTTGGTTTTATAAATGAAAATTAAAGTTGAATCGGCTAAAGTTTTTATACATAAAAAAAAAACTTAAATAAAATTTTCATCCCTAAAAAATATTCATTTTTTTTTTTTGTTTAAATCCTTAAAATTTTGCAGGGAAAACCGAATTTTGAAATGTGCAATAAACACATAAAGATTAAAAATAAAAAATGAAATCTCGCCGTTGCCGGGGATCGAACCCGGGTCACCCGCGTGACAGGCGGGAATACTTACCACTATACTACAACGACTTTTGTCTTTAAATATCATTATGTTTTTATAAATATTAAATATAATGGGAAAATGACTGAGTTAAAGGAGGCTTCAATTCAATTGGCACGACGGACATAAGCTTTTTGTATTTTTAATTTCTTGTTTTTTTATTTTTTATTTTTATGCAATAAACAATGGAATATTTTTTTTATTTGTATCCCATACCAAAAAAATTAAAAAAATATTTTTTTATTTTCATAGACAAATATTATTTTCTAATACATAACTTTCTATTTAAATAATAAAAAAATATATTTCAGAATTTAATAAAATACTTCTTACATCAAATTAAATCTAAATTACGTAAAAAGATATTGATATTTATTTTTCCCATTTATGTTAAATATGTAAATTAGAGTATTAGTTTTTTCAATCTGTAACAATAATGTTTAAAAAATTCTCAAGTAAAATAATAAAGGTTTTAATGCTAAGTAAAAGTTAAAAAATAATTTTCAAGTAAAATATATTAAACAAAACTTAATAAAAAATAAATTTTATTTTTAAATGAATGTAGCATAATTATGTAAATTTAGGCAACTCAAACACAAGACTAGTGCTATTGAAAAAAAATTCTTGCACATTTTTCTGTCAAACATAAGTTTGAATTAAAAGTGTATTTTAAACTTAAGTTTAATGAAAATGAGTTTAATATAATATCATTTATGTTTATATATATATATTTTATCAAAAGTATGTTGGTAAAATAAATTTTATTTAAAAATTCAATAAAAACACTTTTACTTTACTATTTAATGTAAATATAAAAATCATTACCATTATCATATTTATTCATGCATGAGAAGAACAGAACACAAACTAAATTACAAATTCCAATTTCAAAGAATGATAGGATTTTATCTCATCCGCAGCAGGGGCAGAACTTAAGTTACACCCAACTTTGTCTTCTCAAGAAGGATCATCTTTTTCACTCAAAATCGATGCTCTTTGGTATCTCAATTTATCAATTTCCCTCCCTAGATAATCTAAAGTAGTGTCTGTAACATGGTTAGGGGCGCATCCAGCATCCAACATCATTTTTAAGAACTTATAAGCATCCTTCAATCTCCCTGCCTTACTGTGAACTTCAATCAATGTATTATATGTGACAACATCAGGATTTATCCCATTGCTCCTCATTTGCTCAAAGAGCTTATTCACCTCATCGATTCGGCCTGCCTTCCCCAAAGCATTGATGAGAGTGTTATACATAACTATGTCCAGATAACCACCCTGCTTCAGTAGCCTATCAAGAACTGTACTAGCTAGATCAGCTCTTCCCATCTTTCCTAAACCTTGAATTATCATATTGTATGTGGCGATATCGGTGGGACAAAAATTTTCTCCCATTTCAGTTAGAATAGCCCAAGCTTCAGTGAAATAGCCCCTTTTCACAAAAGAGCTCATGATAGAATTATAAGTATAACTCACAGGATCCACACCTGTGTCATTGAAAATCTCAAACAATTTGCAAGCCAAGCTTAACTTTCCCTTGGCCAAAAATATAGACAAGAAAGTATTCACCATATCAACATCAAAAGAATCCGGCCCTTTTTCTTGAACTCTTTGTCCCCGAGAAGGAGTGAACAGATGGGAAGAATGGCCGGTGGAGCTCACTTCTTTGGCCAGTTTATCCATGTGCGGTGATGATGACCACTCGTCAATTTCATTGCATGAATTTTCCTCCCCGTCATTGATGTTGGTGGTATCCTCGGCACAGGTCATAAAGCTGAAGATGTCACTAAAATCTCCTTTGGAAGGGAACATGGGCGAGTAATCTTCTTTCTTGCCAGGTGGGTTCTTCATGGAAGCTTCCATTCCAGTTTTCCACTTGAGAATGGAAAGTACCAGATCACCTTCCCTGATATGCTTCATAAGCCGGTCCTTCCAATCCCAGCGACCGTGTCTATGAATGCTAATCAAGAGCGATGTTATAGTGACAAGATCAACAACAAAACCTCTGCTTTCCATTTCTTCCACCAACTGTAGTGCCTCCTCCAGTTGACCCTCCTTACAAAGTTGCAACACAACAATGCTGAAGGTAATCCCATCCACAAATTGGCCCTTCTTCTTGAGGTCACAAAACATAGTATAAGCAGCTTCCGCCCTGCTATTCCTAAACAATCCATGAATAAGAATATTATAAGTCCAGCACGATGGTCTCACCCCTTCTTGAACCATTTTCTCAAACAGCTGGCAGGCTTCCGTAACCTTGGTGACCTTAAAATGTCCATCCAATAGGGAGTTATAAACAAGCGTATCCGGTCGGAATCCATTGCTCTGCATTTGGTTAAAAACCCTGATGGCATCATCCATTCTGTAAGTCTTGGAACAAGCTTGAATAAGGTTTGTGTAGGTGAAGCGATCAGGTTGGTGAGCTGAGCCGTTGAGCTCCTCGTACACAAGGATTGCATCATCCACCTTGCCAACCCTGCAAAGTGCGGTGATGAGACTGTTGTAGGTGCACAAATCAGGAGCAACCAAGCCGTTGTTATGATCCTTCATCTCCTTGAAAAGGGCAAAACAAGTAGCCAGATCACCCCAGCAACCAAACGCGTGGATACACACATTGTACCCCCATGTGTCAAATGAGAAGCCACTCTTCTCCCTCAACCTCTGGAACACTTGCTGAAACTCCACCTTCATGTCTGCTTTTCTAAGAGCAACCAACAACCGATTGCAGGCGATGGATTTCGAATCGACAGCATCGAGGAGCTTGAAGAATATGGACAGCGCGAGAGGGAGTTGGTTATTCGTAAGCAGAGCAACGAGGAGAGAGTTGTAGACGGGGGTAGGGTCGAGGTGAAGGTGTTGAACGTAATCTAGCAATTGCAGAGCGAGATTGAAGTTAGAGGAGACGATGAAGGAGCGGAGGAGCTGGTTGAGGGAGTGGGGGTCGAGAACGACGCCGTCTTGCGTCATTGAATGGAGGAGGGAGGCGATGTCGGAGAAGAAGCCCTCGCGGGAGAGGGTGCGGAGGATGGCGGAGTACGCGGCGGGGGAAGGGTTGTGGTGGGAGCGAGACCACTCGAAGAATCGAAGCTTCTGAGAAACACGAAGCGTTGGGTTTGAGAGGATTTTCAGAATGAGGGGTTGAGTGAGGCCAAGGGCGAGGGAGCGTGGCAGGTTCAGAGTTGTTGCAGAGTGAGAGTGGGATAGCGTCTTCGTGATGGAAGCCGCCACCAACACCTCTCCCAATTGCTTCCAATGCCGCATCGCATCGCATTATCTCACGCCGCAGAGAAAGGGGTCCCCCGGCGCCGCCGCCGCTGGGGTCTCTGAGGGAAACCAGCGTCGCGGTGGGGCTCGACGCCGCGGGGAACGGCGAGGACTGGAAGCGGTTGACAGAGTAAGGGTTGTTTGACGAGGCTGTGATGCAGCGGAAGGACCATGAGGCGCTCGTGGAGAAGGCTTCGAGGCTCGAAAGAGAGGTTAGTTTCGAAGAGGATTTTGAAGTTCCTCAAAGCCGAAGGTTGTTGTTTTGAAGCGTTTCTCTAGGGTTTGGTTTAAAATTACGTTTTGGGGTTTTAATTTATTATTAATTAATGGCACTTGGCATTTGGTATTTATGATTGATCGATGCTGATATGGTTTAAGAGCAAGCGAATGAGTTTCAATCTCCCCAAAAATGAAGCACTTGATGTGTGGCAGTTGCAATGCAGTTGTAGAGACTTCAAAAACCGTGATATTGAAAGAAGCATTGTAGTTTGATAGAGTAATGAAGGCAAAGCATTTTATGCTATTGCATCTGAATGGTTGAGTTTGGATGGACCAAATGGGTAGAAAAGAATGCATGAAATTTGAAGTCTTTGTCAGTAGCTTTCCAGTGTTTCAGAAAAGAACCATTTGTAAGTAATGTGTAAAAGGATCTTTACAGATACTGATATCATACGAATCTTTTATGCAGAACCATATGAAATAAAGCAGGAGGTTTTTTTTTTCTTTTTTCTGTGAAACGGAATCAGTTTTCAGACTTCGTAAATAATTTCGTATGTTCTACATTCATTTCTCTCGATTCAAACAGAGTGTTAGTAGTAACTAGGAGAAAATAGAGAGAAGAAAAATGCGTAAAGAGGGAAGGTAAAAAGGAAATATATCTTGTTTCATTTATATCACATTTATAGAAACCCTTTTTTTGTTTAGATATAAACTTCGATTGTGCTCCGAATAATGTTCTGAAGCATCGTAGTAATTGCTGAATTTTATCAATAATGCAAACATTAATAGTGAATTTATTTTAGGAAGCAAATCTATTTTGCAAGAGAACAGTTATAGAGTTATTGAAAGAACACAGGCAGCAGAACAATGCTTCTCATCTGCCAGTAATTAATAAATGCCAAAACAAACAACATGGAAGCTAAAGCTACTACTCCAAAGTCCAAAGTAAATATTACATGCCCTAATAAATCTCCTATTTTAGGAATGATGACAACATATGTATATCTATTGTTTGACATAAATGAGACATAACTACTTCCATCACGTTGTAAAAAATCTGAAGATCTTCTTTCCAATGGATGCCTCACCCGGATGTTCCTCTTCACCATCCTCCTCCTCTTCCTCTTCATCCCCCTCGTCGTCATTTTCAACTTCATGGATCGTGCTTCCATCTTCGTATTGAGATTCTGGTGTACCATTTTCCTCCACTGGATTCAGAGATTCAGTTGCAGCACCATTGTCATCACCAACATCTTTTGGTCGTTCCAACTGTAAAAGAAAGAAAAAAATGTGTAAAAATTAGAATAGAAACATATGTATATAAATTTCAATGAAATCAATCATCAAAACAAGGCTGTGTTACCTTAACAGCTCTATCATCAGACAACTCCACAATCTCCACAGTCTTTACTGCCGAGACCTGCACCAGGTTTGTGTCTTGTACAACAATGTCATCATCTACTGCTAATGTAGTTTCAACAACTTCAGGGTTTTTATTATCACCCTCCTCCAGTTTACCAGCAGTAGCAGCTTCTTTCTCCACAATTTTTGTTGCATTGGATAAGTTCTGTGTTGATGAATCATTGCCTGCACTGCTAAAGGAAAGGGAAAATATCAGAAACAATCAAGAAAATTATGACCACTGCACTAAACATTAACAGACATGATGCATGACACACTTGCAATAACATCCTCTCACATAAATTCAAATGGCATTAAATAGTAGCTCAATCGAGCAATTCACTTTCCTACTATTTATACACATAAATACTATTTAGTATTGGGAAAGTATCCACCACGCTACAGCTGGACAGCCAAGTAAAGCTTGTGCTAAGCAAATGAGCAAACCAATTGTGTGGCTTCAATTAGGATCTTTCTCATTTCAGTTAAACATTCTGAATAATCAACAATAAAGCTTTATTTCAATACATAAGGTCTTCTACATGGATCACATTACGCCATTAGACTCGGTTAAAAACCAAATTCTTAAAGATATTATTCACCTTGAGGTCATATCAACAACATATAAGAAGTCTCTAACCCTTTATCATTAGTAAAAGAGAATTTATTTTAACATACTACAGAACAGAAATTTCCATCTTAATAATAATTTTTAGTATCTGAAAACTAGTATTTTTGTTCATATATTTTAAATAATCTAGCTGCTTGATTGATTTACGCCAAAATAGTTCATTTCCCAACCACAATATAACAATGACAATATAATAAGTACCATTATTTCTTCCTATTGCAGAAATCTAAAGATCACCTTGACTAATCAATGAACAGTTACAAAGATCAATAAAATGAAGCAACCTTGGAAATCACAATGACAAAATCAATCCACCCAGTGCAACAGATTGGCACACCGCAATTTTTCTTTATTCATTTTTGGGCAGGGGGAAAGGGGGGAGAAAAATTGACAGATTAGTCCTTCAGTGGAAATCATCCATCAATTTATTTCGAACTAATATAAATCTAACATCAATCAATACCCATATATATTCAGTTCACACCTCACATCCATGAGAACTATTCCCCAATAAATACACACAATCAGCATAACATGAGGCCTGAGATGATGTCTGAGACTAAACTTACGTCTTATGCCGCCTGAGATTGTATCGCCTTTCCCCAGTAACTTGTGTAGGTGGAGCAACTGTTTGCCTCTTCTTCCTGCGCCCACCAGCTGTAGTACTATCTGATTGTCCTTCACTATCACCAGCATTCTGCTCATCACTTTCTGTAATCCTAGAAGTTTGTGCTCGTTGTCGCTTCCTTCTAGTGTTACCAATGGCTTTCTCAGTGTGACTGGAGTCTTCTCGACTATCTTCTCTGATATGATCAGTATTGAGAGATTGCAAGCTTGCATTTTCTATTTTCTTTGGGGTTCTTCCTAGGAACTCCTTGGCCTCTTCAACAACAGCCTTCACTGAGCGTGTTCTAGCAATTCCAGATTTGCTTTTTCTCCCAGGTTTGCGCCGACCAGACATTGGAACAGACTGCTGAGAATCACCTTGATCTCCATCTACCAAACTATCCACACGGCTGTGATCACCAATGGATAGAGAGTATTCATCACCAACCTCTTTATCAATGTTATCTGATTGGAGGTGTGGTGTATATGAAGAGTGATGTGCCATCCCACCTGCTGGTTGACGCTCATCAAAAATAACTCTAGCTCCTACATTAGGAAGAGATACAGGCGGTTCATCTATGTTCTCTACACTAAAATTGACATCTGACAGTGGTGATGTCCCAGCTATGTCTGAAGCACCAACAGCATCAGCTCTTTTACTTGGGGACAAATTGAAAATCTTGGTTGTGCATTTACGGATCCAAGACACAGGCCTTACATTGTCCTGGGAATTCTTAGGAGGCTGTTCATTCAGAACAAGGGAGATAGGTGAGGGAATGGCCACTCTTTCCTTAATGTCAGGTAACTGAATATCAGACACCACAAAGTCCCTAACAACTTCACCACAGCCCTTGCAACTCCTTAGCTTCTCAACATGTTCAAGAAAATATTTTCTTTCAGCCACAAGGCGTTCCCGTTCCTTCTTAACCTTCCGGCTGAGATTCATAAGCATTTCAGAATCTTCATGCATCTCACTTTGGCCTGACTTCAGTTGCTGCTTGTTCAACTCAAGTTCCTTTCTTTCATTTTCTAACCTAATCCCCTCAGCCTTCACTTCTTCCCATTCCTTCTCAGCAACGTCTTTCTTGGTATTAATATTATCAACCTCTCTCCGCATCTCCTCCTGAAAGTTTCTCTCCCTTTCCTGCAAGTCTTTCTCCATTTCCTCCTGTCTTTTCTGGATTTCATTCTCAAGATTCCTCATCTTCAATTCAAAATCTTGAAGCATTTGTGCCTTCTCATTTTTCACCTTTTCAGACAAAAGATTCTTCTCTTGCTTCATTGAATCTCTAAATGATTCTTTCTCCAATTCAAGCTTCTCCAGCTCTTTCTTTATATGATCTTGCAAATTTTGTTTCTTACTTTTCAACCTTTCTTCTTCACTGTTCTGAAATTTCATTAAACTTTCTTTCTCCACATCAACATCATGCTGGTTTCTAGTAATTTCGGATCTTTTTTCATCCAGCACTTCCCACTCTGTCTCAAACCTTTGCCTCTCCTCCCTTAAGTTTTCAGCTTCCTTCAAAAGAAATTCCTTCTGCAATCTGGTATGCTCTATCTCCTGTTTTAGTTCCAATTGCAAACGAGAATGCTCTGACCTATCATCTTCAGTAAGCTTCAAATTCTCAGTCTCTTGGCATATTTGCAGCTCCTTCTGAGAAATCTCAGCTTTTATCTTCTCAAGTTCAGCATTTAAACTCTCCAGGCTCTCCCGATCAGCAAACAATTGTTGTTTTTCCTTCTCCAACTCTATCTCTTTGATTATCATACTCTTTTCTTTCTCCTTTAAAGATTTCAACTTTGCTTCGATCTCTTTATTTTGCTCCTTTATTCTCTCAGCCTTCTTACTTAAGCCCTGCTCTTCTTTTCCAACCTTTTTTTCCCTATGGTCCACTTCAGCTTCCCTCTGCTCCAAGGTTTCCTCCTTGCTGCTGAACTCCTCAACAAGGGATTTCTTCTTTTGTTCCATTTCAAGTTCAACCTGCTTCAACCTTAAATCCAGAGCAGCCTTTTGTTCACCAAGGATTTTCTCGATGCCCTCCTGTGGGAACAACAGGTTCAACAGTCAGTGCAATAAAATCATGCAAGTTACTCAAGTCATGTATACTTCTGCTCACAAAAAACATTTATATTGATCTCTCCCTATGATGCAAACATTATCCTTAAAAAAAGTTCTAGTTAGTGGAAAAGTGTTTGAATCTTTTCGTTTCCTCAAAAGAAATAAAAGAACTGACAACACATAAACAGATGTTATTAAAAATATTAAAATTCTTCAATTTTATTATGAAATACATAAATGAATGGCAGGCGTCATGATGCTAGTATAAAAGCAAAGCATTTCTACTATTACAGCCAGAATTTTTAATTGTGGACTAATGTCTTCCTGGGACACTGCACAATGCAGAAACCAAAAGAAGCCTTAGATATGGAGTTTACTCTGTACTCTTAGAAAATTTTAAATTCAAGTTATCCCATTTTACATCACTCTTGCATCTCACAAGGCCAAAAGCATCATGTTAAGCATCTTTGAAATCTATATATTTCAAGAAGATGAGTGGGTATCTCCATAATATCTCTAATGGATTTCATTTCTAGGTAACATGTAGCAGTTATAAATGGATGAATCTCATGCAGTTTCTTCATTCAAACAACTTTGCACAGCATATATTGTAAAGTCACCAGGATCCTGGACTCACACTTTCTCTAGCACTAAGCTTTACTTCCAGTGCAAGCAAATCTTTCTCTTTCATCTCCAGCATGCCCTTTAAAGAATCCACTCTCTGCAAGCATAAACACAACACACAGATAAGTAACAGCAAATAGATGTTTGCCTACAAAAACAAAACACAATAATCATTGAGACACAATGAAAAAGCACAAAACACACCTTCTCTTCCACATCTAAATCTTCTACTCTTCTAATTATATCAGCTTCCTTTTCTTTCAATAAGGAATTAGATGAATCAATTTTCTTCTCCAACACTTCTAGGTCTCTTTCTTTCTGCTTAAGGTTCTTCTCAGTTTCAACTGTCTTTTCTTCTTTCTCACCAAGATTTTGCCTACCATCACGCAGCATATCTTCTCTTTGTTGTAGCTTCCTTTCCCACTCCTTCAAATCTTCCCTTTGTTTGTAGAATGTTGCCTCAAATGATTCTCGGCTGTAACGTACAATACCAATATGAAGTCACAATGCATCAGAGCTGAAATAATTTGATGAATAGAAATATCCATAAAATGTAGAGAATAGAGCATACTCGGTAGCTAAAGACAAGCGCTCCTTTTGAAACAAACTTTCACGAACCTCCATCTCTCGCAATTTCATATCCAGCTCTGCATTTTTTCTGTTTATCTCAGCAAGTTTAGCTTCTGCATCAAGCAGTTTCTTGTCAACCACTGAAGACTTCTCATCAATTCCATAAACCAATGCACTAGCCTCAGCTAGCTTTGAATGGGAGGAAGACTGAACATATGCATGCTCTTCTTGCAATGCACGAAGAGCTCTCTCAAGCTGCAATTGATTGATTCCCGCAACATCAACATAAAATCAAGGAACATCTAAACAGACATCTCAAGTGACAACCCCAACAACACGTGAAACTCCAAAAATTTGTTTTGAACATCATGAATAGCAATAAGGAAACAGCACATGAATCAAGGTGAAAAATTTAATGCCTGTGGTTTAAGAAAATGATTTTGATTTTCACTATTCCTGTTTTCTGTTTTCACCATTTCCTAGGCAGATCTTTGAAAACAGGAAATCTGATGAAAATAAGGTGACATTTTTGTAATAATTAGTAAAGGCAGGAAACAAAAACAGATATAATTATGATTTTCAGTACACCATAATTTTTATGGAAAGGTAATGCCTAAATACTGCATAATGAAGCTCAATGAAAGGGGGGAAAGTGAGGAAGAGAGGAAAAAGTTAAAGCCCAACTGATGATCAGCTCTTCCAACACTAATCAAAGTAAAAAGGAAGACAAGATCAACAGAAGAAAGGAACAATGTAAGAAAGTAGACAAATTTGACACAATCATATAATTGAAGATAAAAACAAAAACGTACATCAGTGCCACATTGTCTCTCTGTGCTTAATGCTTTCCTCAAATTTTCCTCTCGCTTCTCAACTTCAAATAATGCAATTAAATGTGCTGACTTCTCTCGTTTTAGAATCTCCTGAGTTTCAGCTAGTTCTTGCCTCAGCTGATCAAACTTTGAACTCCATTCTTTCTTCTCAATCAATAGGAGGCCCATGTTGTATTGGTAGTCAAAAAGCTATAAAATAAAAAGAACCAAATAAGTCATCAATGATCAATCATAACATATATAAACGATTTCCACAAGAACATGCTTTTGCAATAACATTCAAGGAACACAATATTGGGAAATACTGCAACCAAAACATATTTCATAAACTATAATGCAAAGGCCCCCAGAGAATTTGCTTGGTTACACACTTATATGTTCTTGTACTTTTTTTTATTTAAATAAAGTCTACAATAACAATACCTATTCAGATTCCATTGTGACATAATAACAACATTTGCATAGCAAGTGGCTTTTAAAGAGTTAGAAACTTCAAATCACCATGTTTAAGGGAAATTAATTAAACCAAGAGTCAGAATCACAGCCAATATAAACCTGCCATAAAAAGACATGAATTACCTTATGCCTACTGCAGTATGTTTCTCAACCTTAAATGTATCATTTCACTCCAGCTCCAATCTTCAAAATTATGAAGTTTCTTTTTCTACAGCAAAATATAGGGTGATTCTGGTGTTTTTTGTTTTTGTTTTCACCTTGACATGATTTTACTAATAATTACAAGAACTTGTAAAGGAAATGGCAAAAACAATATTTGCTTGGCAAATTCATGAAAACAGGAAACAAATTGAAAAATAAGGTGGTAAAATTTAATTACTAATGGAGAGATTTCTACTGAATAATTTTTTACTAAATTACAAAAGATTTTCAGTATTCCCATCAGAAAATCGCAAAAATCATTTTTATGATAAACAATTTAATAGTGGAACATATAAAAAAATGGAAAACAAATTCACCAATTCAGTTTCTACGTTCTAAACAGCCCTTCCAAAATACTGATGTAATATTAAGTAGATCAGAATGGTGATAAAAACTGGATCAGAATTACAAACAAAAACACAGAAACACTGTACGTATCTTCTATCCTGACCTAAAATCAAGGTGATACCAGATCAGTGGGGCCTAGCAAGTGTGTTCAAATACAGAACTCTAAGAATGTAAAGACAGGGATAACATATTACAAGAATAGTTGCATACTTGCATCGCATCACCATACCCGATTTGAATTGTATTCAATTCGCATATACACATATATCCTTCCTTTTACACATTACTTACAAAATACTAGTATAACATGAAAGCTACTGACAAAGACTTGAAATTTCATGCATCCAAACTCAACCATTCAGATGCAATAGTATAAAATGCTTTGCCTTCATTACTCTATCAAACTACAATGCTTCTTTCAATAGGTTTTTAATTGCAACTGCAACACATCAAGTGCTTCATTTTTGGGGGGATTCAAACTCCTTCACTTGCTCTTAAACCATATCAGCATTGATCAAAATCATAAATACCAAATGCCAAGTGCCATTAATTAATAATAAATTAAAACCCCAAAACGTAATTTTAAACAGACAAACTAAACACAAATGCATCGAATCGAACAAACCAAACCCTAGAGAAACGCTTCAAAACAACAATCATTGAGGAACTTCAAAATCCTCTTCGAAACTAACCTCCCTTTCAAGCCTCGAAGCCTTCTCCACGAGCGCTTCATGGTCCTTCCGCTGCATCACAGCCTCGTCGAGCAACCCTAACTCGGTGAACCGCTTCCAGTCCTCACCGTTCCCCGCGGCGTCGAGCCCCACCGCGACGCTGGTTTCCCTCAGAGACCCCAGCGGCGGCGGCGGCGGGGGACCCTCGGCGACGGCCTTGCCCTTTGCGGAGGCGGAACCGCCACGGTGCGGCGTGAACGGCGCCGCGGCAGGCCACCCCTTTCTCTGCGGCGTGAACATTGCGCCGCCGTGAAAGGAACGGACAATTGCCGGAAATGTGTTGGAAAACGACGGCGAGGGCTTCGCCGGAAAAGGGAGGGATTGATTGATTGATTGTGTGAAATTTTCGAAAAAGGGTTTAAAAAAGGTTTTTGCGAAGAGAACTTCTCGTCCTTCAACAGAGTCTGTGTTTTTGCACTATTCACACTCACACACCAATTTGGATTTTGGATTGCAATAATAATTTGTAATCTTTTGTGTCACAATTATGCGGTATTTTTCCCTCAGAAAAAATTTTATATGATATTTAATTGGGGGAAATTTAAACGGTCCGTTTATGGATAACGGTAGTGATGGGAGGAATAATACTTTGCTTTTCATATTTGTTTTCTTGAAAATAAAGGTAGTGTGCTCTTGCCCATTCATATCTCATAATTTATTTTCTTATTTTTTTAACAATTATATTTATTATGTTTAAATTTTTTATTTAATTATCTTTTTTATTTTAATTTATATTTTTTTTTCATTTCCTTCTCTCCCTTTTATTAACATTTTTAAATAAAAATATATTTTATTATTTAATATTTTACAATAAATAAAAAACAAAGAATAACAAAGAAAGTAAAATTATTTTAAAACTTTTTTTGATAAAAAAGAGAGAGAGAGAGAAGAAAACGTAAACCAGAGAAAAAAATATAAATTTAAAGAGTAGAAATGGTAATTATAAAAAGCACAACACAATAAACATAATTTCTAAAAAAAATAAACTTTAAAATATGCATAATTTAAAATTAATAAAAATAATGGAAATAATATATAATTGTTCAAAATTTTTTGTATGAAAATAAATTTAATAAATAAATATAATAAATTTAAGATTTAGTTGTTTCAATTATATTAGGTCACATGAGATTGAGTTCTTTAACCTCATTTCTAAATGAAGTTATTTAGACAAACTCAAAAAATATTTAATATGAAATTATAGTATGTTCGTAGACATTTGTGACTAAACACTAGAAAAATTTATTCCAAGAAAATATACTATGACCAATCAAGGAATCGAAATGTCCAAATAGGTTTTTTTTTTATTATTATTACTCCATTATTATTATTAAGTATTCAAGAAGGATAATAGACATTCATGGTTTCTAATATTTGTTTATTTTAATTCATGCATTAATTTATTGGTACCGTGTATTAATTTATTATATCTTTTACTTAATTATTAGTATTATTTTAAATAAATATACAATATAAACAATAAAATGAAAATTTTAATTTTTAAAATTTGGAAATAATAAAGTAAAAAAAATACTATTTTTACAATTGAAAATTTTTGAATATGGAAAATCATTTATTATATTTAGTATTTTTTTTATTTTCTTAGTAATAACATCGGATATAGAAAAAATAGTATAACAAAAATCCTCTTGTTGCTATGAAATTTAAAAGTGATTTCTTTGGTATGTCATTTCAGAATTGGATTGAATTTAATCTTAGCAATGATATTGGTCTACTTGGTTATTTTCCTGGGCCTGAGTTATGGGCCGCAGCTTGCTATTACTTTTAGTACATATACATATGCAAGATGGTTCTTTTGTTTCTTTTATTCGTAAGAGTTCAACGTGCATAAAAGTTTATATAATTCACGTAATTTTTTTAATTAATTGAGATAAACCCCTTAGTTGATTCTTTTGTTTATCGACACAAACCTTGGGAAAAAATTTGTCATCATTGACAGAATTATAAATTTGCTCTTTCTAAGTTTAAACTTTCTAGACATTAACGTGGAATGGATTGTGTATTAAATAGCATGATACCCATGCCTTTGCACGGGAGATGCCTTTTTTTTTAATATTTTACAAACAAATAAATAATATAATATATATTTAAATTATTAAAGTTATTATTGTTTAATAAACCAATATTTATGTGATAAATATATTATTTATCATCTAAATTATTTATTTGTAGATAATGAAATCATAATAATAAGATGATTTTTTTTTTGTAAGAATAAATATTATACAAGTTCGTATATTAAAAGTATTATATCATACAAAATAGGATAGGAGTAGACATCGATAAAATTCAAATTTAATATATTACCAGCATCATAAAAAGTCGAATAAATTATTCTGTACATAATAATAAAATATTATACAATAACGATTAAAAAACAAAAGATATTTTAATTGTATTTAACTATGTAATTATTTAAAACCAAAAAATGTACAATTGATGATAATAAATATACATAATAACGGAACAAGTGAACTTATATGTCATTCTTCATCCTATCTCTATCTCCATTCAATAAAATTAAAACAAAAAAATAAATTAATTAAAAGATATTTTAATTTTATCAAAATATGTAATTTTTTAACACTTAAAACATATAAATAATAAATGTGAATAGACATGTCAACTTAGTAAGATAAGAATGAATATGTTATTTCTTATATTCATTCTCACTTTCAATTTCAATATGTGTGGTTAGGTAAATTCACCATGTGCATGACGCATCCTTATTCACTAAAATTGGTTAGTTATTATTACAAAACAATATATTTGTAAAAAAAAATTCTAATTTTAAATTTAAAAGAGCAAATTACAGTAAAATTCTTTGAGATTTTATGAATTACATGTGCACACTTTCCTGTTTTTTTTTCCACCCTAAACAAAACTCAATAACTTTTACATTCATAATACATTAGCACTCCCTCTACCCTTAACATTGTTAACGGATCATGTGACTTACACATCGATTTTGATATTTTGATATTTCTAAAATGTCCATTTCTCTATTCTATTCTTTTTTAAGTGATTATTTTCCAAAAAAAAAAAAATACATTAATACAAAAATCGAGATCTCATGAAACAATAACAAAATGAAACAAAAAATTTCAAAACAAAACATTACACAATCTAATATCGGACAATAATCAACACCATAAATGAATACAAGAAAGGAAGGAAACAAAAAATCTCCAAAAAAAAAAAACAATACTAAAGATTAATAAGATCTTAAACAAAAATCAATAAAGAAAATAAAAAATCTTAAAAAGAAAAAGACTCTTCTTCTTCTTTTAATGTCTTCTGTCACAACGTCTCATGGGTAAGAAAAGTAGTGAGAATGGAAACTTGATTTCCTAGAAATAAATCCTTGTTGGTGGATACTCAATAAAAATGGAAGAACATGATAGACAATGATGATATAGAGATATCTGAAACTAAACTCGAACGTACAATTTTAAAGCTTGAACTTGTGCCCATGTCCATGAACTCACTTAGTGGTGGTATCCGAGTTAGTGAGGGAAGTCATTGATAAAAGATAGATTTGAATGTTGCACGATGGTTTGAATGAATGTTGTAGAGGTCGCGCAAGGATCATCGAGGTAGTAGTGTGAAGTTTCAATGAGTAAAGGTCCAACATGACGGATCAGATCTGGGTGGTGGTGTTTGGATTTTGGTTGTGCAAAGTTATAGTCATGGGCTGGGTTGTGTGGAACTCTATAAGTAAAAGCCATATAAGTGACAATAATGGCGGTGAACTAGGAAAGTTTGGGAAGAAGTTAAAGACAAGAAAGAGTTGTTGAGTGTTTTTTTTTTTTTTTGTATAATTCTATTTTTTAAAAATTAGTCAGGATATAATTGTAATTCAATTTAAATTTTTTAACAAATGTTAACAGTATTATATGAGGGTGCTAAAGTAATGTCTACAATAAGAGGGAGTGCACGTGTAATTGGTATAAATTTAAGGGGTGTTAGTGTAATTTGTTTAATTTAAAATTATTTTTAGATGATATTAAATTAAACAATAAAAATGTAATAATTCAAAACATAAACTTAACTCATTACAGTAAATAAAAAATGAAAAGTCTAATAAATAATTAAATACATTTAGGGAAAACATTATTAGTTATTTAAATTTTCCAGAAATTCAAAAAGAGTAGGAGTATTCAATACAGAGAAAACATATTTGATTATAATTATAGTATTATTTTTTATTTTATTTAATCTAATTCATACATTCAAATTTATATAAAACATTAATTAGATTTAAATTATTTTTTGTACTAAAAATCTCAACTAAAAAGAAAATAACCTAAAAAGAAAGAGAGACAAAAGCTAGTAAGAATGATAAGATTTTGAAACAAAGAGTTTGTTGTTTTTCATTCTCATTCTCATTCCTACTTTCATCTATGTCCTTGATTTTTGCTGAGAATAAAATTTTATATCCACCTGTCCATATTCGGAGTTGGATAAATTTACCTTATTTCCATTTTTATTCGCTTGCTAGCCACTACTTCAAATAATATATTTGTATATACTTGTTTTTCTAATTTTAAATTTAAAAATATTTTTAAAAGATATTAAATTGAATAAAACATACAAATGCAATGATTCAAAACATAAACATAACTTATTACAATAAAAAAAATGTTAAATGTCATTTATATTTTAATTTTTGTTCAGATTGGTCATTTATGTTTTATAAACCTCAATTTGGTCATTTATATTTTTAAAATGAATTGAAATAGTCATGTTAAAACAAACTTTATTTTTTTTATTTTTTGATGCGATTTTGAATCATTTTTTTAAAGAATTTGAAATGTAAAAATTATTTCATTAGATTCACTTACATGAAAATTATGGAATTTAACCATAATGAAAATTGTGTGAAAAAATGAATCTCATGAATAATTGAAAAACAAACTTAATATTAGATTTTTTTATTAATTCAATTGTATGTTGATACACCTTTCATGGAATTTTCATTATGTTTATCATCTTTTTTTTTTTTATTTAAACATTAGTTAGGTTTCATAGTTCTCATGTAAGTGAATATAATGAAATTATTTTTATGTCTTGAATTAGTCAAAAAAATGATTTAAAATTATTTTACAAAATTGAAAATCATATTTGAATTTAGAATGACCATTTTGATTTTTGGCTCATTTCTAAAACCTAAATGATGAAATTGAAACTTTTAAAAATATAAAGTCTAAAATATAAAGGACTAAAATTGATATTTAGCCTAATAAAATGTAAAGTCTAATAAATAATTAAACATATTTTGAAATAACATTATTAATTATTTAAACCTTTTGGAAATGAAAAAAGAGTATGAGTTTAACCGATAAAACATATTTGTTTATAATTGCACTATTTTTATTTTATTTTATTTTATTTAATCTAATTCATAAATTCAATTTTTTATAAAACATTAATTAGAAATTATTTTTTAGTATAAAAATCTCAACCTTTTAATATAATTTTAATCAACAAAATATTTATTTATAAAATTATTTAAATAATAGATATTTTCTAGTAGAATGATAAAAAAAAGTTGTCTTATAAGTATAAGTATGAATGAAAAAAAAAAACTAAAAAAAAAAAAGAGACAAAAGCTAATAAAAAATAGAAAAGAAAGACAGAAAGAAAACTAAAAAGGAAGAAAGAAAAAAGCTAGAAAGAAATAATTTTTTTTTTAGAAAAAAAGATTCACTTGATTTGTTTTTCCTCCAAGGAATCTGATTCCACCATGATTTTATCAATCTGCAAATCTTCTACCATGTGAAGGCCAAAAACAATTGCTCACAATTCTGTAACTAGCACCGAACATAAACCACCTCATCTAAAATAGGCACGAATGAACCTCCCATTAGCATCACAGATGATAGCACCACATGTAGCTAGTGTCTCTCCAATGGAAAAATTGCACCATCATAATTCAGTTTGTGAACTCCTATAGAAGGCAAATCCCAACAGCCTTTGCCTAAAGGAATATTATATAGATTTGTAGAGTGAAGACCCATGCATTGTTCCTTACTACACTGAATCTCTAGTCCCATCGCTCGCACTGCATGCACCACTTGGTTATTTGGCTTCCATTGATGTCGGAACATTACCTCATTTCTCCTCCACCAAATATGACTTAAGGTTGCCCCAAACATAAGACTCTAGTTTTGAATTTTAGCTTCATAGACCCCTCTTAAGTTAGCAAACAACCATGCCTCCAAGTGCATGGTGAAGAAATTATGCAGAGCTACCTTGTCCTATAAGCAATTCCAAATCGGGCTTATCTAAACACAATCCCGTAGGTAGTGGAGCAGCAATTCAGGGTGCTGATTGCACAAAGGACATGCAATATCCATTGTCATGTGCCTTTTGAACCGCAACTTGTTGGTAGGAAGGATTCCTCGTATAATTTTCCATAAGTGCAATCGAATGCGTTCAAGGCCCTCCTAACTCCAAGCATATTTGTAAATGTCCCTCTCATTGCATTCTAACCAGTCCGTAATGCTCATGTACGCCTTGCGAGTGGAGAATTGTCCATTAGCGGATCCATCCCATTCCACGTAATCCTTATGTCTATTACCATGTGGAGGATCTAAGACTTTCATGTTAGTTCATTCTGGTGTTTAAAACATACGCATCAGAATTTAGGATCTTTTTTTGGATTTAGAATAATATTATCGCAATATAAAATTACAGTAAACATGTACCTGTTATACTGTCTTTGAGGCGCAAATGTTCTTCAATAATGTGAAGACTAGACGCAAATGTTCTTCAATAATGTGAAGACTTTACATGTATCCACACCGAGAGTTGATCTTCAAAACTCTTGAATATGGAACTGTATATTTTGACTAAAGAATTCTCTTCAGTAATCTAATGTACAATAGACGTAGTAAGTACTCCTATTTATAGGAATACTGATGTTATCCCATAGCCCAGCCCATGAATATATTCAAATTAATTCAAACTGAAATAATATATTATCTTAATAATATATTTCAAATTTGAATTTAATCTGTCAGCCCATCGACATATTCAAATTAATTCAAACTTATTAACAAAAATAATATATTCTCTCAATAGGATATTTCAAATTAATTCAAATTTATTAACAGAAATAATATACTTAATAAGATATTCTCTCTCATCATTTTCCTATTGCTCATTAAAATATTATTATGCATAAATGTCACAATAATAAAGAGATGTCTATCTTTAATATACATATTAATTATATTCTTGGTGATAGCAAAGAATATAATAATATTCCACATAGAGATTTTGTCAATCAAATTGATAATTATTCTCTAGTAAAGATTAACACACTTGTTTGTGTGTAACCTCGTAAGTTCAATACTAAACTGGTAGTAAATTAATCAAATTAATTTTATTAATCAAGGTAGGTGTCTAGCAACACTCCTCAACGTCCAGATAGCATGAACTAATTTGTTGTTACTTTCAAGAACCACTAGAAGAGTAATATATAATATTTCCTTCCATCATTTACAACTCTAGATTAACTTTAGAATATGGTATTATTGTCAAATTTAACCACGTTAATCAGTGAATGACTTTAAGAAACTTATTTCTTCATTCATTCAATTGCCCTGCCTAATGTCTTGATTTATAGAGCTCAAACTCATTACCTAGAGTTAATGGATTCCTTCTTGAATAATCATTAATTCTACAAGTATTTAATTATATTCAATATCCATCCAACTAGTGCTCTAAAGCATTAGGTGTCCGGAATTAAAATATAACAAATGATTTGTTAATTACTATGATAATCTCAGGTCAAAGGAAATGTTATATTTCTTCTTGAGAGTTTTTCTATTGACAAATTAAGGTAATATTAACCATTAGAAAAATCTCAATATCGAATGAGTTCAATGATCACATCTCTATGTACATCATCTATATGTGTAAATTAATAAATGAGATCTATTAATATTCATCCAATGAATACTATTACACATATATTAATCTATCCAGATTATTAATATCCTATTCAAAATAATCATATGATCAAGAACACTTTAGATTAAAATTTCAAGAGACTTGTTTCTCATTTATCATAATTTCTATTATGATAACAATCTTCAATTTTAACCAAGGACTTCATCAATTTAACTATTTTTTTTTTATCAAAATAGTATAAAATGATAAAAAAATGAAATAATACTTTATTATTTGAAAATAGAAATTGATTACATGATAAATTGGAACTTGGGTATACAAAATTATTCCTAACATTTCATCCTATCAATTATACTCGTAGGTAGTATCGTCGTTAAGCACTCAACATCCCATAAACTGTTGGCGTTTACAAACCAACAAACAGGAACATTGATAATCGCTTTATATATGTAAATATAACATCATATTTTGTAGCGATTCTCCAACGTTTTCAAGAATTTTAGCTTTGTTTGAAATCATTTAATATATAGATTTGTATAGTTTGATAATTCTAACCCTAGGAAGCTATTTTGTGAGAAATATACTATAATTTATGTTTGCAGGCCTAGATTCAACAGTAAAGGAAGAACACAAGAAGAAGACAAACCTCGCTTAGCGCTCTACTCGCTCAGCACAACCTCGAGCTACGCGAGATAGGTGACCTATGAAGCGCTGAGCGCCATCTTGAGCTAAGCGAACTCTTCATTCAAATTGAAGACTCATTTATCGAGAAATATCGCTTAGCGGAAGACCCTTTTGAATTGAAGATGCGCTTAGTGGACAACCTCGCTTAACGGAAGTTCCTTTCGAACTAAAGATGCGCTTAGCGGAAGATCGCGCTTAGCGAAAGCGCTATTTTGGGATGCATTCTGCAGTATCATGCGTTTAGCAAAATGTTGCGCTAAACGAGTATTCCATTATATAAGCTGCACTTGTAATAATTTGTAGGCATTCAGACTTGGTTGAACTTTTAATAGCTTTCTCCTCTGTTTTATCTATTCTCCCTCTCCTATTTTTATAACCTTTTCAAGGCTTCTTATGACAATGACAGGCTAATCCATTAGTGTTGAGGACTTGGAACTAGGTGTTGAACATGTAGACGCTTTCCTTCATATCTATTAAATGAAATATTCAGTTTAATGTTTATTTATCTATCTTTATTCTTGTTATATGATTTGATAAGTTATATATGCATGTTTTAGAGTTTAATTGCCATTGATAAATGTTTTTGAATGTGGAACTGAGTTTTAACTCAAATGGAATGTATTTATAGACATATGATAGATTCTATTAGCTTTGTAAAGATCTTTGAACTTCATCAAACCACTCAACTGAACTTACCAAGACATCAGAAGTGAGGTTGAGCAGTTTAGGCTTAATTTGATGAGACATCATGTTTTAAGCACTTGTAGATCGAAGTTAATCTGAACTATTACTTTGAATGGATAATATATCTTTTATGTTTACATGGGGAGCAAACCGGTTGAACCAAATCATCAACATATCCATCATTCCCTTCTCACACTCAAGCACACCAACTGTTCGATCATAGTCCTAAATCACTATTGTCGTTTTATTGTTTATCTTTAGTGTTAATCGTTAGTGTTTAGTTTAATTTTCTGTTGTTACTATGTTCTACACATAAACAACTTTTAAAAACCAAATTAGTGTTTAGGAATCGATTATTTTACTAATAGTCAAATACAAACAATTCTCTATGGATTCAATACTGGGATCTTCCCTTTTAAATTACTTATGCGATATTTGGTACGCTTGCCAAAATATTTCATCAAACATCCTCCCCCCTTTGATCATGGTGAAGCCGCTTCTCCCATAAACTTCCTTCTCCCAGCACCCACTTATCCTTTCAAAACCATGTTGTTCGTCCATTTCCCACCTTCCATAGCATATTAGACATAATATCATCCTAGCAGTTCACAATACCATGCCAAAAATTTGTTCCTGGTCTTTTAGATACTTACTAAGATCTGTGGTTCTTTGAAAACCCAATCTTTGGGATATGTCTTCCCTTGTTTGCCAAACAACATTATCAGAGAAGAGTACACGTGTCTTCTTAGTACTCACTTTTTGTCCTAAGCTAGCATAGAAAACATCCAACACCCTTTTAATAGTGCCTGCTTGATCTGTATTGGCTTCGGCAAATAACAAGAGGTCGTCAGCAAATGCAAGGTGGGAAAGGGGTGGCTCACCTCAAGATAGGTAGATGGGTTGCCAGCACTTCTTCTCCACCGCAATGTTTATCAGTTGGAACATGCGCTCAATACACAACACAAAAATGTAGGGCAATATGAGGTATCCTTGCCACATCCCTTGCGTAGGTTGGAAGGTCTTAAGAGCTTCCTCATTCCATAAAACTTGCATTTGAGAGGAGGAAATACAACAATGAATCATCTTGATAAAACTCTTAAGAAAGCCAATGTCCTTAAGCGTTTCAGTCATGAACTCCCGCTTTAACTTGTCATAGGCTTTCTCTAGGTCAACTTTAATTGCCATCCACCCTACACTACCTTTGTTTTTCTTCATAGAGTGAATGACTTCTTGAGCGATGATGACATTATCACCTGTGCTTCGATTTGGAATGAAGTTGCTCTAACACGGGCTGATCAACTCCTCCACTACTCCTCGAAGTCTCGCTGTAATAATCTTATAAGTCACATTACAAAGATTGATAGGGCGAAATTGCTTCATTGAAATCACTAGCTCTACTTTGGTTTATCTCCCTAACCTTTGTAGGATCACTAAACATCTCCTTTATCATTATGCATAGTGCATCCCCCACAATCTCTCACTGGCTTTTATAGAAAACCGCTTGCAACCTGATGTGTCATTATTTTCTCCTATTTTTTACCTCTTTCTGTCATCATTTTAATTATTGATTAGCCTTAATTGTCAAATTAATTATGCAGTTTTATCATTTGGGCCTTTTTGACTAATTCTGTATTTTAATTTGATTTCAAGAGAATTATAAGCAATTGGGCTTGGATTTGGAATTGGACTGAACCAGCTTGGGCTTGAAGAGAGGAGACTGTTTTAGTTTTATTTGTCGTCCAATTTATTTTATTTCATTTTATTGCTGTATTTTGTAATTGGGCCGCATCAAATTTTTATGGGCCCAAATCAGATTAGTAGCCTAGGGTTTTGTGTAAGTGACTTTTAGGAGACAAATTTAAGGCCCAGCCATCATGGAGAGGGGGGTTGTTAGGGTTTAGTTTCATTTTCGACTATGGAGAAAAAGGGGTTCACGTCCCCAGCATGCTTCTGTTCATGTAGAGCAGAGTTTTCTTCATTTTCTGTTTTTTTCAGCTTCGTTTTCAATTGCAATTTCATTTTTCTGCTTCTGTTTCCATTTTTGTTCTACATTGTTGGTTCGTTTTCAGTTTCCATTTCCAGTTTCATTTTTTGTTCTGCATTTTGTCCCCTGTTTCATTTTCAGTTTGCTATTTACGTTTCCAGTTGCTATTTAATTTGAATGGAGGGTTAAATTTCCAGTGTTGTTTTCTCTTGAGGACTAAGCACTAGCTTTCTTTGAGGTTTTGTTATTAATGTTAATTTCTGATCAGTTTTTCCCCTTCACCAATTATTCCAGTAATGGACCAAAGAGAGGAATTAATTGGTGTATGTGTTGCTTAATCACATAATGAAAACCTTGTATTAATTTTTGCTTAGTAAATTAATTCCGGGTTGGATTAAGTGGCTGAATTGATTAGGGATAGATTCTCGTAACCTAGGATAAGATGCTTGCTTTTGAATCAAGGGGAAACAACATGTTTTAGTTCTGTTATTTTTAACTCAAGTTGCTTGCTGTTTAAATTATTAAAACAAAGAACCCCCCTTTGTTACTGTTTTATTGTTGTTAAGTGTTATGAACGTTTGTTTGATCACTGCTCACTGGGAGACGACCTAGGATCACTTCCTAGTTACTGCATTTAATTGTTTTTATTTGGTTTGGGTATGGCCTCGATCAAATTTGGCGTCGTTGCCGGGGAGCAGTGGTTCCAATCAAAGGTTCATAATTGTGTTTGTGTTTTGTGTTGTGTTTGTGTTTGTGTTTGTGTTTGTGTTTGTGTTTGTGTTTTGTGTTTTGTGTTTGTGTTTGTGTTTGTGTTTGTGTTTGTGTTTTGTGTTTTGTGTGTTTCCCTGCAGCAAGTTGAACAACAAATTTCGAATTGAATAGCAAATGAAACTTCAATCCAATGGAACAGTAACTATGCATTGTATTGCTCTGTTTCTGTTCTGTGTTTGAACTCCAATTTGCTGCTGTTGTGAGGATTTATTTCTACTAGTCCTCTGTTTTTGTGAATAGTGCTGTGAATAGTTTCGGACTTTTTTAATTAATTGCCGATTTTTGTTTTGGTAGCTAGAGTTGTCCCTTTTGGCTGATTTTTTTTTTGTGTTAGTTTCTTTTGATCCATATTTTGTGTGAAAAATACCAGAAGCACTTGGTGTGGTTGAATTTGAGAGATACAAAAATTTTGGGAATTTGTGTTAAGCAAAACTCAAAACGGTCATAACTTTTGCTCCTAGTATCAGAATAAGTATTATTATATATGAATTTGGGGTAGAATTGAATTTCCCATGCAGCTCAATCACCAAAGCCATTGCAGGTTCTCAGAATTCCAAAAAAAAAGGCTGTTTACTAAGTTTTTTTTTTTATTTTTTAAGTATTATTGCCCTATTTTTTCAAACTTTGAATTTTTAGTTTATATAGTTAGACTTTGAATCTTTGTCTGATATTTTTTGTGCTATCTTTTTATGATTTTAGGGAGTTACTCACAAATTTTCAGCTCATTTGGATATTGTTTGAGTACAGTTCCAGTTTTACCCCTACTTGTGCTTGTCTGGAAAATACATGATTTGCTGCATATAGTGCATGACTAGGGGAAATCCGGATAATTTACTACCTTTTGATCCTGAAATAGATAGGACCTTTCATAGATTAGTTAGGCATAGTGAGCATATAAATAGTCTTAGTTTTGATAGTCTTAGTGTAAACAACTCTGAACATTCTGTTGCAAATTCTGAGCATTCTACTGCTGATATTCATACTTAGAACATGGCTCAACCTCCACCTCGTGAGAGGACACTTAGGGAGATGGCTGCACCTGATTTCACTTATGAAAGCTTGTGCATTCAATACCCTGATGAGGATGTCCCATATGTTCTCAAGACTGGACTGATACATTTGCTTCCTAAGTTTCATGGCCATGCAGTGAGGATCCGCATAAACATCTCAAGGAATTTCACATAGTATGTTCAACCATGAAGCCTCCCGATGTCCAAGAAGATCATATCTTTCTCAAGGCTTTTCCTCATTCTCTGGAGGGAGTGGCAATTGGTCAGTACTACCTTGCTCCCGTGTCTATCATCTGGTTGGAATGACCTCAAGAGGATGTTCTTGGAGAAATTCTTTCTTGCATCCAGAACCACCGCAATCGGAAAAGACATTTCGGGCATCGGGCAACTTAGTGGAGAGAGCTTGTATGAGTATTGGGAGAGGTTTAAGAAATTGTGTGCAAGCTGCCCTCACCACTGCATTTACGAGCAAATGTTGCTCCAAGTATTTTTATGAAGGTCTAAATAGCATTGAAAGGAGCATGATTGATGCTTTGCTAGTGGTGGAGCTCTTGGTGACATGACCCCTGCCGAGGCTAGAAACCTGATTGAGAAGATGGCCTCCAACTCCCAACAATTCAGTGCAAGAAATGATGCTATTGTCATTAGGGAGTCCATGATGTGGCCACGGATTCATCTCTATCTGCTTTGAAAATAGGAAGCTTGAGGGAAAACTTGATGCCTTGGTCAACCTAGTAACTTAGCTTGCCATAAATCGAAATCTGCATCTGCACTTTGTTATTGTTGCAAGAGTCTCGTGGCCTATGCTCTTCTACTGATCACCATACGGATCTCTATCCTTCTCTCGCAACAACTGGAGTCAATGAGCAACCCGAAGCCTATGCTGCAAACATTTATAATAGACCACCTCAAAGAAAAAAAACAGCAAGAAATGAGAATAATTATGATCTTTCAAGCAACAGATACAATCCAGGTTGGAGGAATCATCCAAATCTGAGATGGACAAATCCTCCACAATACCAACAACAACAACCTGCCCCTCCTCCAATGCAACAGCAGCAACAAAGACAGCAAGCATCTGAGGCTCCTTCTTAACCCTCCTTAGAGGAGCTAGTGAGGCAGATGACTCTTCAAAATATGCAGTTCCAGCAAGAGACCAGAGCCTCCATTCAGAGTCTGACAAATCAAATGGGGCAAATGGCTACTTAGTTGATCCAGGCATAGTCCCAAAATTCTGATAAATTACCCTCTCAGACTGTCCAGAATCCGAAAAATGTGAGTGCCATCACTTTGAGGTCAGGAAAGAAAATTGATGCACCTGCACCTACACTCGCACTCCACTCCAAAGACTCTGACCAAGAGGAGGAACAGACCACTTGGTAGCAGAAAATTCCATGCAGGTGGACCTTCTTCCAACAGCACTGATTTGCAGCAGCCTATCCCCCTTCCATTCCCACCTAGAGCAATTCCAAACAAAAAGATGGAAGAAGTGGATAGGGAGATCTTAGACACCTTCAAGAAAGTGGAGGTAAACATACCTCTGCTTGATGCCATCAAACAAATTCCCAGATATGCAAAATTCCTGAAGGAGCTGTGCACCCACAAGAGGAAGATGAAGGGTAATGAGAGAATCAGCATGGGCAAAAACGTGTCTGCACTCATAGGTAAATCTGTTCCTCACATTCCTGAGAAATGTAAGGACCCAGGTACTTTCTGTATACCTTGCATTATTGGGAACAATAAATTTGAAAATGCCATGCTAGATTTAGGAGCATCAATTAATGTTATGCCTCTGTCCATTTTCAAATCTTTATCTCTTGGACCTTTGCAACCTACGGGTGTGGTGATTCAATTGGCAAATAGAAGTGTTGCTCACCCTACAGGTTTCATAGAGGATGTGTTGGTTCGGGTTGGCGAAATTATTTTTCCCGCTGATTTTTATGTTCTTGATATGGAAGAGGGATTCTCCCATGGATCTGTCCCAATTATTTTAGGCAGCCCGCTTTTGAAAACAGCCCGAACCAAGATAGATGTTTATGCTTTGGCACATTGTCTATGGAATTTGGTGATATTGTTGTCCATTTTAACATTCTTGATGCCATGAAACATCCATCCGAGGATCATTCTATCTTTCGTCTTTGAGATACTTGATCAGATTGTTGATGACTATATGTTTGATTCCCGATTCTCTTCATGTTAGGAAGCACCCATTTTCATCCGATATGCATACTTGTCATTCCTCATGCATTGAATCAAATCGAGCTTGAATTTGATCCTCAGATCTCGATTTTTTGTCTTTGAGAGTAAATTTGAATTTCAGTCTGGTACTTTGGGGGTGTTACCTCTTGATTTGGATTTTATAGAGTTAGAATGCACTAACCATGTTGTAGGAAGTACATATACATCTGACTTACAGGTTGAGGTACAGGCTATGGAACCCATTCTTTCCCCTCCTCTGGTTCCTTCTGATATACAGCCACCACCCACACCAGAGCTGAAACCACTACCAGAAAACCTCAAGTATGCTTACTTGGAGGATGAGGAGAAATTGCCTGTGATTATTTCTACCTCCCTTGATGCTGTTCAAGAGGAGAAGTTGTTGCAAGTGCTTAGAAAGCATAAGAAAGCCATCGGTTGGACCTTGGCAGACATTCTTGGTATTAGCCCATCTACCTGCATGCATAGGATACTTTTAGAGGATGTAGCCAAACCAGTGAGACAGCCACAAAGGAGACTCAACCCAGCCATTCTAGATGTAGTAAAGAAAGAGGTGACCAAGCTTCTGCAAGCTGGGATCATCTACCCCATTTCTGACAGTCAGTGGGTGAGTCCAGTCCAAGTGGTTCCAAAGAAGACAGGCCTCACTGTTGTAAAGAATGAGAGGGATGAGTTGATTCCCACCAGAGTGCCGAATAGTTGGAGGGTCTACATTGACTACAGGAGGCTGAATCAGGCAACAAGAAAAGATCACTTCCCATTCCCATTCATTGATCAGATGCTTGAGCGACTGGCAGGTAAATCCCATTATTGTTTTCTTGATGGATTTTTTGGATATTTTCAAATTCACATTGCCCCTGAGGATCAAGAAAAAACCACATTCACCTGCCCCTTTGGCACTTTTGCCTATAGGAGGATGCCTTTCAGCCTATGCAACGCCCTTGGTACCTTCTAGCGGTGTATGCTTAGCATTTTCAGTGACTTTTTAGAGAGTTGCATAGAGGTGTTTATGGATGATTTTACTGTTTATGGATCCTCTTTTGATGCATGTTTGGATAGTCTAGATAGAGTTCTTAATAGATGCATTGAAACTAACCTTGTTCTGAATTTTGAAAAATGTCACTTCATGGTTGAACAAGGTATAGTTTTAGGGCATATCATTTCCAGTAAGGGCATAGAGGTAGACCTTGCCAAGATAGCTGTTATTTCACAATTGCCTTACCCCTATTGCGTGCGAGAGGTTCGTTCTTTTCTTGGCCATGTAGGGTTTTACAGGCGTTTTATCAAAGATTTTAGTAAGGTGGCCCTTCCACTATCCAACTTGCTGCAAAAGGATGTGGACTTTAACTTTGATGACAGGTGCAAGAGGGCTTTTGATTGCCTTAAGCAAGCCCTAACTACCACCCCCATTATTCAGGCACCCGACTGGACAGCTCCATTTGAGTTGATGTGTGATGCATCTAACTATGCATTGGGGGCTGTCCTTACTCAAAGGATTGACAAACTTCCTAGGGTGATTTACTATGCTTCCAGGACTTTAGATGCTGCCCAAGCAAACTACACCACCACAGAGAAAGAGCTTTTGGCTATTGTTTTTGCTCTTAATAAATTTAGATCATATTTGCTTGGTACTCGTGTTATTGTCTATACTGACCATGCAGCTCTGAAGTATCTGTTAAAGAAGGATGAGTCAAAGCCTGGATTGATCAGGTGGATGCTCTGGCTCCAAGAGTTTGATTTGGACATCCGTGACAGGAATGGAGCCCAGAATTTGGTGGCAGACCATCTTAGCAGGATTGAGAGAGCTGAGGAAGCAGATGCTTTGCCTATCCGGGATTGTTTTCCTGATGAAAATTTGTTGACTGTTTCTATTTCTTCCCCCACCCCTTGGTTTGCAAACATTGTTAACTATTTAGTTGTTTCTGTTTTTCCTCCCTTAGCATCTAGAGCTCAGATTGATAAAATTAAGAGTGATGCTAAGCATTATATTTGGGATGACCCCTATCTATGGAAGTTGTGCAGTGACCAGGTTATCAGGAGATGTATTCCCGACCATGAGATTGACTCGATCCTGCAGTTTTGTCATTCTTCCGCACCTGGTGGCCATTTTGGTATTCAGAGGACAACTCGCAAGGTGCTTGATTGTGGATTTTACTGGCCCACTATCTTTAAGGATGCGTGGAGGATTTGTAGCACTTGTGAGCCTTGTCAGAGAGCAGGAGGATCCCTTTCTTGGAGACAGCAGATGCCTCAACAGCCCATGCTGTTCTGTGAGGTGTTTGATGTCTAGGGTATTGATTTTATGGGTCCCTTTCCTATTTCTTTTGGTTTTTCCTATATTCTCCTTGCTGTTGATTATGTTTCAAAGTGGGTGGAAGCTAAAGCCACTAGAACTAATGATGCTAGGGTCGTTGTGGATTTTGTTAGGTCTAATCTGTTTTGCAGGTTTGGAGTACCTAGAGCCATTGTTAATGATCAAGGCACCCATTTTTGTAACAGATCCATGCAAGCTTTGCTCAAGAAATATGGGGTTGTTCATAGGGTTTCTACACCCTACCATCCCCAAACTAATGGGCAGGCTGAAATTTCAAGCAGAGAGATCAAGAGGATCTTGGAGAAGATTGTGCAGCCGAACAAAAAAGATTGGAGCACCAGGCTGGATGATGCTCTTTGGGCACATAGGACTGCTTACAAAGCACCCATAGGGATGTCTCCTTATCGGGTTGTCTTTGGCAAGGCATGTCATCTTCCTGTAGAAATAGAGCACCGTGCCTATTGGGCTGTGAAGACCTGCAACTTCTCTATTGATCAAGCTGGAGAGGAAAGAAAGTTGTAATTGAATGAACTTGATGAGATCCGTCTTGAGGCCTATGAGAACTCAAAGTTCTACAAGGAGAAAACCAAGAAGTTCCATGATAGCTTGATAGCTAGGAAGGACTTCGTGGTTGGGCAAAAAGTGTTGTTGTGTAACTCTAGACTCGGTCTCATGGGTGGTAAGCTTAGGTCTAAGTGGATTGGTCCTTTTGTTGTGACTAATGTTTTTCCTTATGGTGCAATTGAGATCAAAAGTGAATCCACAGATAAGACTTTCAAAGTTAATGGCCACCGGCTGAAGCCATTCCTCACAAATCCTTCTTTGGTGGATGTAGTGGTGGAGGAGGCTTCCTTGCTTGACCCCTCTTCTCTCCCATCATGACTTAGGGAGTTTTCTTTTTCTCCTTCCTTCTCTACTTTTGTTTCACGTGTCCAATTCCATTGGTTGCTTTGATTTCTTGATCTTATGATTGTGCTACATTAAGGACAATGTGTGATTTAAGTGTGGGGGGAGACTGTTCTTTGTTTAGGATTTTTAGGTTTGTCTATTTTATGTTTTGTGTACAGCATTGCATGCTTTTCTTTGATTTCCAGGTTTTGTATAGGTTATGGGCACATTCTTCACATTTTATGGATTGAAATCTTTGTTTTTCTGTATATGTCAAGTTAGTTTTGAAGTTGATCCTTGTTTTTTTATGCATGTCAAGCTAATTCTGAAGTTTGAGAGGTTGAATTGAGTGATAGATTTACCCTTGGTGAGATTTTGAGCCATCAACATCTATTTTATTCTGTGTGTTTTGCTCCATTGATTGCTTGCACAGTGGCCTTGGCTTGGCTCTTTTTGGTACTTCTTGTACATGCTGTTTGGAGATGATTTAGGCATTCTTGTTCTTATAAGCCTCTAGCCAAATAAGCCTACCTTGAATTAATTCCTTTGATAGCCCCTTTGAGCCTATGTTCCCCTTTCTTTGTTTTGAAGCTCAGTACAAGCCTTAAGTGAAAAACCATGATCACCCTATCCTTAAGGAATTTTGGAGCTTTGGAATTGTTTTGGGAATAAATGTGGGGGGGTATGTTTCATTGGATGATGTATTTTTGGCCATGCTTAATGTTTGATGATGCTTCAAAAAAAAAAAAAAAAAAAAGAAAAGGAAAAGATTGAAGTTGAATAATAGTGGACTTGTTTTTGGACTTGTTTGAGGATTTGGTTGATATTGTTGATATTAGAGGTTTTGAGTTTGCTTTTTATGCTTAATTTTGACTTATTCCCCATTGCTCCTCTATTCCTTTGGGTTTTAGTCACTTATCCCATATATTTTTCTCACCTTGTCCTTGGCCCCATTACAACCTTAAAAGACCTTTTGATCTTTTTGTGCATGTGTATTGATTGTTAATTATAGAGGCTTGCCAGTCTATGTGGTGTTTGTTTTTCATGGGTGCTCTGAGAGTAAACAGTAGCCTAGACACTTCAGAGATTGAGTGCATATATCTTGTGAGGCTTTATCACTTTTGATTTACCTCTTGGGCGGATTAACTTGCTTGCCGTGTTTGAAATGTTTGGATAACTTTCTTGACTGTCTTGACTCTTTAACTCTTGTTGTGTTGGATGTTGCCTATTCCTTTCATTCCTTTGGATTCATTGAAAAGTATGTAAATGTTTTTGTGTTTCTCTCTCTTTGATGTCTCTGGATTTGTTCCTTGCTCTGCTTCATGATTTTGCCCAGGAGTGCAAAAGGCTTAGTGTGGGGGAATTTGATGTGTCATTATTTTCTCCTATTTTTTACCCCTTTCTGTCATCATTTTAATTACTGATTAGCCTTAATTGTCAAATTAATTATGCAGTTTTATCATTTGGGCCTTTTTGACTAATTCTGTATTTTAATTTGATTTCAAAAGAATTATAAGCAATTGGGCTTGGATCTGGAATTGGGCTGAACTAGCTTGGGCTTGAAGAGAGAAGACTGTTTTAGTTTTATTTGTCGTCCAGTTTATTTTATTTCATTTTATTGCTGTATTTTGTAATTGGGCCGCATCAGATTTTTATGGGCCCAAATCAGATTAGTAGCCTAGGGTTTTGTGTAAGTGACTTTTAGGAGACAAATTTAAGGCCCAGCCGTCATGGAGAGGGGGGTTGTTAGGGTTTAGTTTCATTTTCGACTATGGAGAAAAAGGGGTTCACGTCCCCAGCATGCTTCTGTTCATGTAGAGCAGAGTTTTCTTCATAGCTTCGTTTTCAATTGCAATTTCATTTTTCTGCTTCTGTTTCCATTTTCGTTCTTCATTGTTGGTTCGTTTTCAGTTTCCATTTCCAGTTTCGTTTTTTGTTCTGCATTTTGTCCCCTGTTTCATTTTCAGTTTGCTATTTACGTTTCCGATTCTTTGTTTAATTTGAATGGAGGGTTAAATTTCCAGTGTTGTTTTCTCTTGAGGACTAAGCACTAGCTCTCTTTGAGGTTTTGTTATTAATGTTAATTTATGATAAGTTTTTCCCTTCACCAATTATTCTCAGAATGGACCAAAGAGAGGAATTAATTGGTGTATGTGTTGCTTAATCACATAATGAAAACCTTGTATTAATTTTCGCTTAGTAAATTAATTCCGGGTTGGATTAAGTGGCTGAATTGATTAGGGATAGATTCTCGTAACCTAGGATAAGATGCTTGCTTTTGAATCAAGGGGAAACAACATGTTTTAGTTCTGTTATTTTTAACTCAAGTTGCTTGCTGTTTAAATTATTAAAACAAAGAACCCCCCTTTGTTACTGTTTTATTGTTGTTAAGTGTTATGAACGTTTGTTTGATCACTGCTCACTGAGAGACGACCTAGGATCACTTCCTAGTTACTGCATTTAATTGTTTTTATTTGGTTTGGATACGGCCTCGATCACAACCCATCTACACTAGGCACCTTAAAGTTTCCTATAGCAAAGAGGGCTCATCGGATCTCATCCGATGAAACATTATCATTAAATCTCTCCATTTGACTATTAAACAATTTAAGAAAGACTCCTTTAATACAAAATCTAATGAAAGGCGAATCGTTAGTGAAAATATTGCAAAAATAATTAGAAACTAACCTTTTTAGGGCCTTTGTATCAGCAACCCAGTTGCCATTTATGTCTTGGATAGCCTCGTAATGGTTCCTTCATCTCCTGATGGTAGTAGTGCCATGGAAGTAACGTGTGTTTCTATCCCCAAATGAAAGCCATTTTGCCCTAAAGCGTTGGAACCAGAGTAATTCCTCATGTCTGAGCACGTCTTGATACTTTTACCAAATATGGTTCTGTCTCTCCTCTAAATCCTTCATCCCTTGGTGGGTTATTTGTCGAGATAACATATCAAGTTGTTTGATCAATTTTTGCTTCTTTTTTAAGATATCACCAATACAAGCTTATTCCACCTCCTTAATTCAACTTTCAATTTTTTAACTTTGTGATTCCAATCTCCGTGGTCGACCCATGCATTTTTTAGGAAGCGTTGGAAGTCTCCATGCATCAACCATGCTGCAACAAAACGGAAGGGCCTCCTTCCTTTATTGATTACTCGAGTTTGAGCCAACCAAACAAGCACCGGTTTATGGTCTGACTTAAAGAAAGGCAAGTGTAGCACTAAAGCATTAGGAAATTTGAAACGCCATTCAATATTAATTAGTGCCCTGTTGAGCCTTTCTAGTAATTCTCCACGTTTCCAAGTATACGGAGGGCCTTGGAATTCAGCATCCATAAGGTCACACTCATGCATCATATTCTGCATATCTATGGCTCCTCTCCATGAAGGGTTTGTCGTACCCTCGCTTCTATCATGAGTATGGAGGACTGTATTAAAATCCCCGACTACCATCCAAGCGCCATCCACTGATTCTGCAATATTAGAAAGTGCTTCCCATAACAATTTATGTTTTTGGTAATGGGGATTGCCATAAACCGCTGTAAGCAACCAACTCTCCTTCCTTTTCCATCTAACTCTCATATGGACAAATAGTTCTCCACTGCTAAGGACCACCACCTCCCAATCCTTTTCCTTTTAGAGATACCAAATGCCCCCTGAGTGACCTCACGCTTCAACCACAAACTTCCCATCAAATCCCAACCTAAGGATAATACGATTTGCTACCTGAGTACTAGCATGAGTTTCTAGAAGAAACATAAGGGATGCATCACATTCCTTGGTGATGTCCTTAATCAGCCCACCAAACCAACGTGAACTAGTACCCCTGTAGTTCCAAGTTACAACATTCATTTAAATAGTTATTGGTATGGTAGCCAAAGAAAGGCCTTCCCTGTTCTTCTTGCATTCATCATTCTCTAAGTTTGAAACCTCTATCGCAATGGTTCCTTCTCCCTTTTGTTGCTCTTCCAACAGCACCACCCCTTGGTCATTCTTTACTTTACTAGTATCACCCCCACCACTTGCTGAGATCTTTCCTTAGAGAATTCAAGCCTAATCTTCTCAATGAAACTTGGGGACAGTTCATCGTACCATGATTTCCCTCCTGTTTCATTGTACTTCATTATTCAAAATATCTCATCATCCCTCTTCCTTATTTCCTCTCTTTCCTCCTCACTGATTTTAGTCTTAGTGTTAACTGCTCCTGACGAGATGCTTGTCCTAGTATAGAGAGATTTACGCAATGCCCCTTTTTTTTTATGCATGCATGGAAGCTTCCTTTAAAGACTTTAAGGGTATGCCACGTTCGTTATGCAAGGGAATAATGTTGGCTTTTGGGTTCGTCATTGTCTTAGCTGCATGCTCCACCTTTTTAAAGTACAGACCAGGAGCTTTAGGTAGGGATGGCAATGGGTAGGGTATGGGTAGGGTACTATAGTACCCGTCCCCATACCCATGTTTGAAAAAAGTACCCGTCCCCGGCCCCATACCCGTGCGGGTAACAATTTCAATCCCCATCCCCATACCCTCTGGGTACCTATATACCCATACCCGCACCCGCGACCCGCACTTTTCATATATATAAAATTAAAAATTATATAAAAAAAAAAAAACAAAAACTTAGGAGATGTATTGGATTAGGATTGTTTAAGATTTGAATAATTTTTTTTTTTTTTGTAAAAATGTCTTGGGTATTCAATCAAGATTGTTAAATGATAAAAAATAATCTAATAGTATTCAATCAAGATTATCAAGATTTTTTTTTCAAAGGGCAACGAAATCTTGTGGTATTCAATTGGGATTTTGAATAACGCAAAAAAAAAAAAAATCATCTGTTATTCAAAATTATAAAGATTTTATGAATTTTTTTTAATTGGATTTTGGTAGATTTTATAGACTTTTTAGTTGATCATATAAATACCAAACCCTACAAACAATCACATTCAACTATGAGAGACTTTTCTTTTTCTTTCTCATCTCAAACTTTTTTATTTATTTCATTATTTTTGCTTTGAAGGCAAGTGACATAATCTCTCACCCACACATTTTTTTTTTTTTCAAGATGAGACTTTTCATATGATTTTAATAGTAATGTGTTCATACATCAAAATCACTATGAATCAATTTACAAGCCTACAATGTAGTCCACTGTCTCATTCATTTTAAGTTCATAAATTTTTAATGAAATGAAAATTTTCATAAAAGAAATAGATCTCGAGTCTAGAAGAAGTTTTAACTCGGGATAAACAATCAAGTTAAAGTTTTAAAAGACCTTTCTAAACTATTGCAATCAATTTTGAAAAAATATACAATTTAACGTAGGAAACAAAGAGCAATGTTTGAGATGTTATAAAACATAGACAACTTTGGATATTCTTCAAGTTAAGCGAGATGATTAATGTTTTGATCATCATATTTTTTTTGTTGAATTATTTGATTTATATTTTGATGACATTATTGATTTTATGAGTTAAATGAAACATTTTATATTTTTTTACTAATATTTTGTTATTATTTTTCACTATTACTTTATGAAAATTTGTGAAAAATATATCTCAAAATGAGTTCATGTACATTAGGTGAGATGATTCAGTTTATGATAATTTATGATTAGTGATCTTGTTGCACCGGCAATAAACATGCATGAACCATTTCACGAAGTATGTGTCCTGGATAATCCAAAGTCTCGATAATTAGCTCGCGGTCTTCCGATCGAAAAACAACGTCGATGAAGACGTATAGGTGCACTATTACGCGGTAGTGATTCTAATTTTCCATGCATTTCCCATTTATCACTTAACGACGGAACTTTGCTTATTTCTTTTTTTTGAGGATCGGCGAATCAAATTATATTTCTGTTCCAATTTTTGTCTCTTCTTCTCCCTCCGAATCACACTTTTCCTTGCCATAATGGTTCATTTCCTATGTTCAATAATATTTCCAAGCACACTCTTGTTGGTTTGTGTTTAATAGTTTTGAATTTTTTTTTTTTTAGAAATCCATAAAATCTTTTCAAATCTTATCTTATAAATATGTGAAATCCTATATTCTAAATCCATTAAATCCAAATTATAAAATCCTAATCACAAAAGTCATCTTAAAAAAATCTTAACAGTTTTTAGTTTCTACAAAATCTTAAAAATCTTTAAGACTTTTTTATGCCAAAAAAGTATTTTAAAATCCTAATCCAATACACCCTTATATAATATTAAAATCAAACGAATATTGATTTATATAAATAAATAACATTACAAAAATAATCATTCAACATAAATTTAAACAAAAACTCTAATTAAATAGGAAAAACTAATATATTTTTAAAACTAATTAGTTTATAATTATATATTAAAAATAAAACATAAATAGATATAATATTTTAACTTCATCATCCGAATTAATTTCTCCATATTTTGTAAATGCTTATTTCCATAGTTTCTATATTGCTTTAAACTACTAATACAAATAAAAATTAAATCATAATAGAATATCAAAATTAACATATAAAAAGAATAATTAAAATAATAAATAGATAATTGAATAATTTAAATAATAAAATTATAATATATTAATTAATATGTATATACATAAGGTGCGGGGCGGGGCGGGGTGGGTACTACAGTACCCGTACCCGCACCCATCCCCATGAGATTTTGCGGGTAAATACCCGCCCCATCCACATCCCCAAATATGCGGGTTATTACCCTACCCGCGTATAGGTATTTTTGCGGGTGCCCGTAGGGTCTGGGTCCATATTGTCATCCCTAGCTTTAGGCATGATAGGAGTATTTGTGGTAGTAACAATAACCTTACTAGTTGTGGCCCTTTGTATCTCGATTCCTTGCAATATTCTCTCTCCCCTCATTAGTAGTTAATGCTAGGGTATTTGCATTAATAGCCTTACGAGTAACAACAACATTACTAGTTGTGGGCCCTTCTATATCTTGATTCCCTACCATATTCTCTCTCTTCCTCGTCGTACCTGTCCTCAATATTGATTCAACTGGTGCGTCTTTGATTCGTTCTTTAGGACTAGCAGAACAGTTCTCCTGTTTATGACCGTACATACCACATTGGAAGTAAACAAGGTGGAGTCCTTCATATTCAAGGTGAAGGACCATCCCTCTAATTTTGATAGTTGGGATCAATTTTTTTGACAAATCGATTTCAACGCATAACCTTGCGAATTTCCTTCTAGAATGGATAGACATAAGCGTGTCAATTTTGAGAGGGATCCCCAATGTTGCACCAACCTTCCATAGAAAGGTATCATTGTATAGTTCTAATGGAAGGCTCGGAATCCTCACCCATACCGTCACCTTCTTTTCTTCAACCACCGATGCAAGAAAGAACGGTCTCCATCACTAAACTAGTATATAGTGACCTGCCACCATCCATGGTCCATCAAACAACACATGGTTATAGTCCTCAGGAGAGGAACATTGCACCATGTAGAAGTTTTTAAACATATCAATGATGGACACTCTTCCTACCTTCTCCTAGTCACGCTTCACCTTGGCTTCTAACAATTTGAAACTAACACTCTTTCCCAGTACATGGATTACTAGGGCATTTTTCCAACCAGAATTCCAGTTGGTTAACTCCTCATCAGTCACTCTAATCTTTGGGCAAGGGTCGTATTCACGGCCAGCATATTGATTAATGTCCTCTTGGTGATTTTTCCATTGATACCCAAATTGTTTTGTTGCTGCCTCCTCCCATGAAAAATCACCGTATCTTAGAATAGACATCAATTTCTTCATATTAGGGTATGTGACTGGAGCAGTAGCCGTCGAAAGATCATCACACTCCATTCTTTTCACGTGATGTTGGCATACAAGCTAAAATCTTCGTGTATTTTTTTCTTTTACCGCAAGCCTTTTTAAATTAATAAGATATATAAAAAGATAGATAGATAGATAAATATATTTAATATATATAGTACATAAATAATATATGATATTATAATAATGTAATCAATTTTAAATATATTATTACATATGTAGTATTAATAATGCTAATAATAATAATAGATATTTTTTTTAGTACAATGATTAATGTTTTTATTTTATAAGTATGAATATGAAAGATGATAAAGATAAAAATAAAATAATTAAAAAGGAAAAGAGTGAAAAATTAAAAAGAAAAATAAGTTTTGGAGAGGAATTTTTTTTTTTGAACTGGGTGGAATTTTTAACCCAATGTTGACACGTGTACAAGAAATGGAGGAAAAATGTTTTGTCTTTTATAAATATAATAGAGGAAAATAGATGTATAATTCTTATATTTATAAAGAGATAAAAAAATTATGTATCATTATTATATTTATAATATTACAAATAAATAAATTTATGTATAATTTAACAGTAATGTATATATTAGGAATGAGAAGACAATAATAATAAAATAAGAAAAAAAAAAAGAGAACTTATAAAAGGATAACATGTGTACAATGTAAAAATGAGGTTAAATAAATTAATCATCCTATATGACCTAACATTATTGGAACAAATAAATTTTAAATTGATTTCATTTATTTAATTTGTTTTTATACATGAATTTTTGAATAATTATACTTTTTTTATTAATTTTAAATTATGACTGTTTTTTTAGATTTTTTTTTATTTCTAGCATTTATTCAGTTTAGATTTGTTTTTTTTTTTAATATAGTTTTATCCTTTTAATTTATATTGTTTTTCTATTCATCTAATAACAAAAATATCCATTTGTATTGAGCATGAAGGTAGTATAGTTAGGTTACTAGCAAACATGTTTTTTTTTTCTCTCACAAATCAAAGGTATTTTTCAATTTATTAGGTCGAAAATTAATTTCACTCGCAATGTGTAACTGTCGTTAGTTTAACAAAATTTTACACATGACAAGAATGAAACACCAAGCTTAAGTTGATCTAATAAAATTTTACACATGATAGAAAATGAAACATTAAGTTCTTTGTTGAATGGATTACTACAACTCAGGTAAATAATGAAGTCTTATACACATCAACACTTTGATTTACCAAACATGTTTTTTGATTTCATGGTAACTATTTTTAGTTGGTTGATTCTTTCCTTTTAAAGACTAAATCATATATATGTTTTTTTTTTTTATTCACTATTTTTGTGTAGGTTTCCTTCAAAGATGTTTTTTACTACCATGGATGAACAATATAAGGAAACTTACGATTTCCAGTATTTATCGATCCATTGCAAGATAAGTATTTTTAATTGGTTGTTCTTTCCTTTAGAAAAGAAATGTATTTTTATCTTTAGTTGGTTGATCATACACTTGTTTTAGCCTTTTACTAACAAGATTGAGAAGCTAAAAATGTCATGAAAATATATTGTTATTTTTTCTTTAAATAAACATAGATATTTAATACAACACAATGTAATTGAGGTAGATTTAAATGTAAGGATATTTTAAAAAATATATATATTTCTAAGTTTTACATTGTTTATTGAATACGAATGATATAATGATATGTCATGTAACTTACACGACTTTTCTTTATTTTCCTTTTGTTTAAAAATGTTTATGAATTTTTCTTTTATCTTCTCAATACAATTCTATTTATGTTAATTTTGATAATCGAAATAATGATGAAATTACCTTAAAGTTGGAATTCACAAATCTTAATTAATAATCCTCGAACTAAATATTTTTTAAAATTAAGAAATTGTTACTTACTAAACGTTCGTAGAATTTTTGTAGTCTGCTGTGACGTTACCTAGGTATTTGTTACTTCCTATATTTTTTAAATTAAAAATTATTCACCTTAATGAGTGTTAAGGTGACGTTACCTAGGTATTTGTTCGGCTTTTATTAGTTATAATTAAAATACAATTAATTCTTGACCTCATTATATCGGACACCATCATTAGTAATGTCCTCGTCAACTTTCTTCAACTTAATCAAAATACATTTTCCAGTGATGTTGAGGACAATTTCGGGGATTTCTAGCATGGTGGGATCCTACATTATTCATTTAAATAATTAATTTTTAATTAAATAAAGAAACTAATTAAATAGTGTATGAATATATTCACACCTTCATTTTTTTCAATACATCATTACATGAACTTTATATTATAAAAAAATAATACATTTTTTTTATGTAAGCGCTTGCCCTTAAATGACATGTAGTGTCATTGTTCATTACTCAAAATAGACAAGCAAACACAATAAAAATATCATTTATAATACAAGTTAAGGAAAGACACCATCAAAATATTGCGCTATATAGATACCTTTACACATAACATGAATATGAAAATGGTATAACGTTTGGAATATACATGTACAAATCTAAATTCAGTTTTAAGAACCAATTTATTCATTGTTTCTATCTCAAAGTTGTGTAACTTCAATTTATAAGTCTTTCACATGTAAACTAAACACGATTGATAAGATCGATAAGGATGTTGACTACCAAACCGTTAGCAATTAGCCTATAAAAACATTTTATATAATAAAAACTTGTAAATTTTGTTGATAATTTTATTTAACCAGTGTTGCTTAAATGGTTTAAGAATTATAAAAAGTGACTATTACATTTTTTTTTTTTTAAATGGTGACTCGATGAGTTAATAAAAAAATTATATATAAATTGTTATTGAATCTTAAGCCATATGAGACTATTTGACTTATTAAATTAAGGTTCCTACTTAATGTTAAGGGGTAAGAGTGAGATCTATGATCCCATGGTGGACACCAATGTTCCAATCATAAATCCACAAGCATAGTCAAAGTCACCACATTCAATGTATTGTTCGTTTAAATATTTAATAATTTTCACAGCCTTATCATTTTATAAAAGGTGTCTCAATGAGTTAAGAGATAAGATTATATGTAAACTTTCATTAACATCAACTTCAATGAAATGTAAGACTATCTGTCATATTAAAACACATTTCCCTCATAATAAGAAATACACTGTGACGACAAAATATCACTATCATATATCATGTTGATATATCAAATAATGAATAATTAAATGATGAGATAGTTATCATATCCTATCCACTCTATCATATCTATCAAATAACCCTGAGATGATTTTAGAACTTATCCTATATTCATTATTAATGAGTTATCTATTATATTATTATTTATACACCAAATAAAAAAGTGTTAGACATGATAGATACATTGAAAATAATCTAGATCTCATATTATGTCAAAAATATAATCGAAAAACTTATTAAGAAAGATGATCAAAATTATGTATTTTAAAAAATAAAGAAATTATATATATTTTTTTAGAATAAAAGAAACTAAAATTGTGAATTTTGAAAATAAAACGACAAAAATTATATATATTTTTTTAAGATGATATTGATATGATATATCTATTTATATTATGGAAATAAATTATATTTAACATTTTCTTTTACATAATTAATTAATTAATTAAACAATCAATTGTTTTTTTTGAAAGAATTAAACAGTCAATTAGTGAATAGTCACATTTAATAATTTATGTAATTATTAATATGAAAATCTATTGTAATAAAATATATATATGTAAAAATCTTTTCATTTTGATTAAATTAAATCTTATCATATCATTAAAAAACAAATCTTTCACCTATCAAAACACGTTTAAAAGATTGGAAGGTGAAAAAGATTTACTAATAAACTCCAAATATAAATCTTAAGACTAACTTGGACAAGATTCTCTCGTTAACTAAACATCCTCTTGTCCCAAGTTTCCATATAAGGCAAAATTATATTTTGTTATCATATCATATGCTGTCCAAAAAAAAAAACCTTATCATATGCTATAAATATATGAAAAATAGATTACATAATCTCATTCACATCCCATCACCAACCCCAGTTGAAACTTGAAACGATTTCGATTAGGGGCTTCAAACAAAGGGCCCCAAAAACACAAACCCTAATCTCATTTCCTTTGCGATTATGGCGTCTGAGAGCGCCTCTCGATCGAGTTCCGCGGCGGATTCCTACGTCGGGAGTTTGATTAGCTTGACATCAAAGAGTGAGATCAGATACGAAGGCATTCTCTACAACATCAACACCGAAGAGTCCAGTATTGGCCTCAGAAATGGTTTTCTTCGCCCACCCACTTGTTTTTTCCAATGAATTTCCCTTATTCCTCTCTGGGTTTTGTTTCTTTTCGGTTTCTTTTGGTTTCTTTGGTTTCAGATCTCTGTCAAAATTTGATCTTTGTTGTTGCTGCTGCTGTTTTATTGTTATTTAATTTACTCTTAAGAGTGGGTTTTGTCACAGGGAAGTGATTTTGTGAACCTGTGATAGTTTTTAGGGCCTTTATGTTTTCCCCCCTCCCTGCAGCATCTGGGTTGCATGTGTTTTACTGATATCTCTCTTGTCTCCGTTAGTGTATCTGAATTTTGCTCTTTTCAATGTTAGCATGTGATTCTCACTTGGACAATGACTTATGTTTGATTCTTGTAAATTCTTTTAGTGTGTTATTTGCTTTTGTGCATTCCATTTCTTCTGGATTTGTGGAAATGACTTATGTTTGATTCTTGTAAATTCTTTTAGTGTTATTTGCTTTTGTGCATTCCATTTCTTCTGGATTCTCACTTGGACAATGACTTATGTTTGATTCCTGTAAATTCTTTTAGTGTGTTATTTGCTTTTGTGCATTCCATTTCTTCTGGATTTGTGGAAAGCTTCGTGATTGATAAAAGCAAGGAGTAAATAACAAACAAAGTTGAAACCTAAAAGAGTCCCTAAGGTCTAGGGTTATAGATTAATGAATGGAGATTCATATTTTTCCCTCTTATGTTTGGATTATTAATGTTAGTGAGAGATTTTTAATAATTGGAATACATATCTGTATACCTGGATCGTCAATCACGTGCTTTAGAGCTGTTGATCATGCAACTATGTGGATTATTGCAGTTTTGAATATTACCATCTAAAACTGTTGTTTACTGTCATGGGTTGGGTTGGTGGAGTGATGTTTTTTCTTTTTGTGTTGCAGTGCGATCTTTTGGAACAGAAGGAAGGAAAAAGGATGGCCCACAAATTCCTCCAGGTGACAAGGTTTATGAGTACATACTTTTCCGCGGGACTGACATCAAGGTATCATGCATGGAATGTGTACAAGTGTTTTGTCTAAATAGTTAATGTCTTGGTACCTGATTTTGTTGAGTGTACATTAGAAACAATGGCACGTCACTTGTGTGATATTTTGTGACAATTTATTCTAGAAACCTTGAATGCATAAACTGGCAGATGGAACACCAGAAGGCTGATCCAAATTTTCTTATCTGTTTTATGAGTTAATGTGATTACCTGATAAAGGATTTGTTTAAATGTTAGTGGTGGAAATCTTGAATAATTGCTGTCTATGAATCAGATCAGCTGAGATTTCTCTCTTAATTTTTATTGCAGGATTTACAGGTTAAATCTTCTCCACCTGTCCAGCCTACTCCTCCACAACCACAAGTCAACCATGACCCAGCTATTATTCAGGTTGATGAGAAATTTTATGTCTGAACAATGAATCAGTTAAATTAATCTCATCCTAATTATATGAACTTGCATTTGCAGTCTCACTATCCTCATCCAGTTGCCACATCTACAAGTTTGCCCTCAGCTGTAAGTGGGCCTTTAACTGATCCTAGTTCCCATACCAATCAGCTTGGGCTTCCTGGGTCAAGTTTTCAAATGCCCTTGCCTTTGTATCAACCTGGAGGGAACATAGGATCGTGGGGAGCTCCTCCACCTGCTCCAAATGCAAATGGTGCAAGGCTTGCTATGCCACCAATGTATTGGCAAGGATATTATAGTGCTCCCAATGGGCTTCCTCAATTGCACCAACAATCTTTGCTTCAACCGCCACCTGGTTTATCAATGCAGCAGCCAATGCACTATCCCAATTTCACTCCCACTTTAGCTACTGTATCTTCTAATTTGCCAGAATTACCATCATCTTTGCTTCCTATGAGTACTGGTACCCCTAGTGTAACATCTGCTTCCTTGCCACCATCTAATTTGCCTCCTTTACCTTCTGCTTTGCCTCCTGCACCTTCTGCTGTATCTCATGCATCTTCTGCAACGCTTGCTTCTGGAATTTTGCCAGTATCAGTGACAAATAAGGCACCTAATGTTTCAACTTCTGCAGCCATGTTATCTGCTAACTTACCATCACTGAATTTTCTGGCCAATTCCGGTCCAGATAAAAATGCTATAGTGCCACCCATTTCCAGCAAACCAAATACAATTTCAGGTTCAAGCTTGCCCTATCAAACTGTATCTCAGTTGTCTTCTACAGTTGTTGGATCATCGCCTTCTATCGATGCAGAAACATCAGCACCCTCTCTGGTAACCCCTGGTCAATTATTGCAGCCTGGACCAACTATAGTTTCTTCAGCTCAGCCTTCACAAGCACCTCATAAGGATGTTGAGGTGGTTCAGGTATCATCAACATCATCTTCTGAGCCACCTGTGCCAGTTTCTGCGGAAACTCAACCACCAATACTGCCATTGCCAGTAACTTCACGGCCCAATTACAGGGTATCCTTCTATTTCTTGATCTATCAGTTTGTTTCATGCAGACACACACAGGCACTTGTTATTGTTTTGCATGTAATTGTATGTTTTTATACACACAGGCATGTGTTATTGTTTTGTAATTGTATGTTTTTATACAATATGGTAACATGGTATGGTGGATATCAGAGTCTTGTAAATTAGCTGGAACAATTTCATCATCCAAAGATATTTTAGTGAGTTTGGATGAGCATTTTTTTGCCAAAATGATTTGGCCAGAATTAAGTATGTTTGGTTGAGCATTTATAAAATTGATTTTGAATGAAATTAATTTTTTAAAATTGATTGTGGTTAAAACTGATTTTGTAGGAAAGTTATTCATGTTTGGATTTCTTATCTTGAAAGCAAGTTTGATGTAAAACATTCTATAAATTTATTAACTCAACACAATAACTATGTTTTATAAACTTTTTGTTTTGGTTTGTTTTCTATGGTTTTAATTGGCAACTTCTTACGAATTATGATGATTGATGAGCCTTTCTTAATTTGTTTGCTTGGTGCTTTTATCAAATTAAATTTACACCAAGTGATTAATACCTAAGACCATAAGTATGGATGTTTGTTTGTATTAACTTATATTGTTTACCATCTATTCTTCTGATTGAGAATAACTATTGACACCTCGCTGCATTTTTTTAAGCATGGTGCTCCTACCCAAATTCATCATGGCTACAGTTATAGAGGACGTGGAAGAGGAAGAGGACCTGGGGTAACTTTCAGTTTACTGTTTCATTTGTGTCTGTAGACTACAGGCATTTTAGAATTATTTACTGATAGAAATCGATAATGTATTGAATGATTCAGTTTGAAAGGTTTTCTTGTTTTGAGGAGGGGTGTGGATTGTCTAAGGGTTGTTACTTTATAGTTTCATACATAACTTATCACCTATTATAAATAACTACAGTGAAATATGCTCTTTTTTTTTTTTCCAATAATTGTTGGACCATTAAGACTAACTGAATGAATCTGCCAGAAAATTGTCATTATTTTGATTTTGTATACAGTTGAGTTCATGAAAATTTTGATCAATGTTTGCAGGGTTTGTACTCAGTCACAAAATTCACTGAAGATTTTGATTTCTCAGCAATGAATGAGAAGTTCAAAAAGGATGAAGTATGGGGTCATCTTGGTAAAAGTATGTCTCATTCAAAAGACAAAGAGGGGGAAGAGAATGCCTCTGATGAAGATTACCAAGATGAAGACAATCAAGATGTATCAAACGTTGAGGTTAAGGTAATGTCATCTAGTGTGCAGCTTGATAAGCATTCAGTTTTCACCTACATGTGTTTTTTCACTTTTTTGGTCTTCCTTTTGTGTCTCTTAACTCTGTTTTTCATGGCTTTTGCAGCCTGTTTATAACAAGGATGATTTCTTTGATGCACTCTCTTCCAACGTGCAATATAATGCTTCTCAGAATGGAAGGACTCGGTACTCTGAACAAATCAAGATTGATACTGAGGTAATTTCTCTCTTTCTCTGATTTCATATTTTGGGGGGATGGATGATGCTAATTCTTTTTGTGAGTTGTGGTTCAGACATTTGGTGGCGATTCTGTGAGGTACCATGGTGGTCGCGGGGGCCGTGGTGGGCGTCGAGGTGGTTATTATGGAAGGGGTGGAGGTTATGGCTATAATGGACGAGGAAGGGGCCGTGGCATGCCGCCGCGCACTTTGTAAGTGTTAGTTAATGTTAATTCATGGACATGGGGTGGAGAACAAGAGCCTAGGTAGCCTCCCCCATTAAAGAACCATAATTATGTTAGAGATTATGCTTCATTGTTGTGTTGCCTGTTATATGTAGGACATTTTGTTTTTCTTTACATATCTTGTTACTCCTTTACCAAAGTGACTTGGTTTGGTGGAAAGATGTTTGTACACCATTTTATTTTAGTTTTTATATCAACTGCCAGAAGTTTGGACTATTTCTTGCAAGATTGTTGTTTTATGCATGCAAAGCTTTTAGTCTCAAAACCATTTCTATGTGTAAGTCATTTGTGTTGGGGTGGCAAATAATTGATACATATAATTATTTATTTTTGCTATGAACATAACACCGTTAAATGTTTTTTTTGAAAAGGTTCACTTAAAAATCATGATAAAGTTTGGATAGATTCGTTTTTATGATTCTTGTAGTGTAATTAACTTTGGAAAAACTCTTTCTATGGTAACAAGAGAAGCATACAAATATAAGGGCACGATTTCATGATATACTTTCTTTTTTGTTTCTTATTGGCTCTTTCATACTTGTGTCTGCATTTTTATTTTGACATCGAACTTTTTTATCTTATTATGCATTATGAGATCATAAAAAAAAGTGAGTATTAAATATACAAACATAAAGAAAAAAATTATAGACATAAAAGTAAAAAAAAATACTTATTTATAACAATTATCATTGTTTTGTAATCATAATTGGAAGAATGGTAATTTATCAGACAAATATTAAATTTGTTACTAGATAGTTATTATATAAGAAAGCATATTAATGAAATAAAAAAAAATGAATGATTTTTTATCTATCAAGGACTCTTCAGTTAAAATAAATATGAGAAAATCCTTCCAGGACACTTTTTTAATTATTTGTAAAACACATCATTCACCTTAAATAATAATATTAGTTATCCTTTAAATTGAATAACAACAATACATTTTTTTAATTATGTCAAATCTTTATAAATAACTTGTGTTTGAGGTTTTTTAATGTATTAAATGATATTTTAAAAATATATATCAACGGATAAATTTATTTATTTTATTAAAAAAGTATATGGATGTATTTCTGATTGTTCTATGTCAATTAAATCATCCACATATATATATATATATATATATATATATATATATATATATATGCTACAAAAGATTTCTATGATTATCCTCACTAAAATAAATTAGAATATGATTTTACATGATAAGTAGTAGTAAAGATAACAAATAAATTAAAATTAAAATATGGTAAAAAGTCATCGGTCAATTATGCAGAACACCTCAACAATTCACAATGAATGTACAAAAATTATTATGCCAATAAAAAATATAATAATTGGTCAATCACAATTTTATTTTTTTTAAATTGTATGTGTCTTTTCCTTTATTTGAATTTTCCTTCCTCAATTTTTTGAAACATGCAAAAGAAAAAAAATCAGTCCAATATAATAAACATACAATCATGAAATAAAATGTCGACTTAAAAGTGATCTTGATAACCTGCTCACCCATCTTTAGTTGAAACCCGTGGAATGGAGGGTATCAATGGTTGCAATTGCGTGTCTGTTGTTACGTCTGGTTTGTGGTCTGACATACATAGCAATTGTTGTACTTGTTACTTTTTACGGAGTGTAATTCTTTTAAACCATTTAAACCTGCATATATGAAAAATTAAAAAATTCTCAAAAACAACAAAAAAGAAAATCAAATATATTAAAAGAGATGAACACAAATAAAAAAAAATTCAAAATTACCTAAATATGAAATATAGGAAGCTATTAGATTTTTTTTGTGCAAATAATAAACAATTACTTAAGAAAAGATAGAATGGGAGTAAAAAAAGATAGAGCGAGAGAGAAGAAAAAAATAGAGAAAGAGAGAGAATCTAATTAGCACTTGCAAGAGGTTTCAAATTGAGAGGTTTTTCGCATTTGCAAGTCTCTTTTATTTGATAGCTATGATCTAGCTTAAAGCTGTAGTTGACAATCAGAAGTACTAATAAATAGAGAAAGAGAGAGAATCTAATTAGCACTTGCAAGATAACGGAGAAAATGGGTGAGAAAAAAAAAATGGAAGAATGTCAAAATAACATAAAAGAAAAAGTGATTTTCATTAAAAATGAACAAAACAAAAATAGAAACGGTGAGTGATACCTGGAGAAGAAGATCTCAAAGTCTGTTTTATTTTATTTCATAGAATAGAATCGGATCTGATCAAAGAGAGGGTAGTTATATTGTTAATTTTTATTTTATCTTGTTAGAGCATTTTTTAATGGGGAAGGATTTAAGAGATCTTGAGCTATTATTTTTTTTTGTGAATCTTTGGAGACGTCAAGATCTCTAGCAGTTATGTTTTTTCACGTTTCTGTTGTTTATAGATTAATTAATTAGTTATTTTTTATTTTATATTATTAAAAAAATTAGTTCGTTATTTTTTTTGGAAGAATTTTGTGGAAGATAAAATTTGGAAAGAATCTTATGGAAAATTAGATTTTATACAAATACATGGAGATCTTGCATTCATTTTTAAGAAAGATTTTATTCTTCATTTTTTTTTCTATTTTATCATTTAATAAAAATAACTAATGAAAAAATAATCACAAGAGAAATTATATTCTTTGGAAAAGTAACAAGACAAACTATTATTTTTCGAAACAATCACACTATTTTATGAATTTTTTTTTTTAAATTAAGAGTATTGATTTAGGATTTTAAAATATTATTTTGATATAAAAAGAGTCTTTGGAATTTAAAGACAGAGTAAGAATATGAAAAACTTTTAAGGTTTTTTTTTATAAAACTTTTATGATTATGATTTTGTACTTTGAATTTCAATGGATTTATAGTATAAGATTTGAAAGACTTAACAAATTTATAAGATTAGAAATTTTCATGTGGTTTGATTGTTTGTCTGAGTAAGTTAGGACTTCTAAGATCTACTTCTTTTAATTTCTTTTTTTAGTATGAATTTCTAAACCTAAAGGGGAATGAGATGGTGAACTATATTGCTCAAGTGATGTAGGTTGGTAAGGTGATTTGTAGTGATTTGGGAATATGAACACATCACAATTAAAATTATATGAAAAGTTTCATTTTGAAGCAGAAAAAAAAGTGAGAGATTGGATGAGAGATTATGTCACCACCTCCAAAGAAGAGAGAATAAAGAAATAAAAAAAGTTGTGATAAGAAGAAAAAATATTTAGATTAAGGGGAGTGTATTAAATTAAGATTTTAAAAGACTTTTTTGTCATAAAAAAATCTTGAAGATTTTTAAGATTTCGTAGGAAACTAAAACTTTTAGGATTTTTTTAAAAAGACTCTTATGATCAAGATTTTATAATTTAGATTTCAATGGATTTAGAATATAGGATTTGAAAGGATTTATAAGATTTGAAAAGACTTTATGGATTTCTAGAAAAAAAAAACATTTAAAACTACTAAACGCAAGTCAACAAGAGTGTGTTTGAAAATATCATTGAATACAGACTAATTACAAGTTATCATGAGCTGAACCATTTCACCTGCCAATATCGTATATGAATTCCAAAAAAGACATCATGCATTTTGAGATAATGATAAAAACATTAATCATTTGCCTAACTTGAAGAATATACAAAATAAACATTCTTCCAGTTACATATGAATAGATTTGGGATTTCTTTTTATAACATCCCAAACATTGCTTTCTATTCTCTTTATTAAGTTGTATATTTTTTTCAAAATTAATTGCAATAGTTTAGAAATGTCTTTTAAAATTTTAACTTAATTGTATGCTCTAGCTGAGTTAGAACTTTCTCCAGGCTTAGATTTACTTTTCATATGAAGATTTTCATTTCATTAGGAATTTATAAACTTAAAAAGGAGAATGAGATAGTGGACTACATGTAGGCTTGTATGTTGATTCATAGTGATTTGAGTATGAACACATTAGTATCAGAGATCATATGAAAAATCTTACCTTGAATAAGATGTGGGTGAGAAATTATGCCACTGCCTCCAAAACAAAGAGAATGAAATAAAAAAAAGTCTATGATGAGAAAGAAAAGTCTCTCGTAGTTGGATGGGATTGTTTGCTAGGTTTGATATTTATATGATTAACTAAAAAGTTCATAAAATCCATCAAAATCCAATTAAAAAAAGTCCATAAAATCTCCATGATTTTGAATAACATATGACTTTTTTTAAGTTATTCAAAATCCCAATCAAATACCACAAGATTTCGTTACCCTTTAAAAAAATCTTGATAATCTTGATTAAATACCATCATATTGTTTTTTATTATTTAACAATTCTTATTAAATATCCCCAAACATTTTTACCAAAAAAAAGTCATTAAAATCCTAAACAATCCTAATCCAATACACCCCTCTAACTTATTCTAAGAATTGAAAACAATTTATCTCTTTTGCTTCTCGAAGAATTAGTACATATTTGTTTAACCCTTTTCAATGGACTTTGCATTATTTCAAGCATAAAACGCAAAGAGACATAACTTTGTTACTTATGTAGTTCATTCATTAAAGAGAGTGAAAATTGGTTGCAACATGTAAACAAACATATTCTTACATAACTTTGTTACTTATGCATGTCATTCATCAAAGAGAGTAAAAATTGGTTGCAACATGTAAATAAACATATTCTTAGTTACAGCGTGCTACGTGCTAGTGGTGAACGAGGCGATTGATGAGGCAAAGAGGAGGAAGAAAAACTATGTGTTCTTTAAAGTTGATTATGAGAAAGCGTATGATTCTGTCAATTGAGATTTCCTTCGATACATGTTTAGATTGGGTTTCAATGATAGATGGATAAAGTGGATTGATGGGTGTTTGACCAGTAGCAGAGTCTTGGTCCTCGTTAATGGCAATTCGTCTAATGAATTCTTTATGTCTAAAGGGCCTTGTCAAGGAGATTCCTTTGCTTTGTTCTTATTCAACATTGTTGCGGAAAGACTTAGTAGGATGATGAGGGAAGTGCTAAGGAAAAACATGTTTGATAGCTTCTTGGTGGGAGCGAGAAAGGTACTTGTCAACCTTCTTCAGTATGCGAATGACACTATATTTATTGGTGAGGCAATACTTCAAAACGTTATTACCATCAAGAGCTTGCTATCTTGCTTTGAACTGGTGTCGGGGCTTAAAGTAAATTTCAACAAAAGCGGTTTTGGTACTATCGGGGTCATAGAGGCAAATACGGAGAAGTATGCCAATCTCTTAAACTGTAGAGTCATATATGCCCCTTTTGTGTATTTAGGGATCCCCATTGGTGCTAATCATAGGCTAGCTGACATTTGGTCTCTTGTTATATCCAAATTGTCTAAGAAACTGAGGGGGGGGGGGGGGGGGGGAGGGAGGGGAGGGGGTGGAAACACAAATTATTGTCCTTCACAGGTAGGGTGTGCTTAATAAATTTTTTTTTGTCATCTATGCCAATATTCTATCTTTCTTTCTTCAAACTACCTAAAATTGTGGGAAAGACCATCATCAAGATACAGAGGGATTTTTTGTGGGGTAGTAAAGGAGACATGAGGAAAACATGTTGGGAAAGTTGGGACACTATATGTAAACCAAAATCTTTTGAGGGATCAAGAATCAAAAACATTTTAAAATTTAATACATCTTTGTTGGGAAAGTGGAGGTGAGAACTTATGGAGGAAAATGAGTGTATGTGGCATGATGTATTAGAGTCTAAGTATGGTGGGTAGAGAGGTTTGATTAGTGGGGAGATACGTTCTAATTATTCTGTGTGGTGAAGTGACCTATGTAAGACTTGTGTGAGGGGGGGGGGGGGGGGGGAGAGATAGCAGGTGATAAGTGGTTTGACTTGCAGGTTGTGCAAAAGGTGGGCCAAGGGGACAAAACTCTTTTGGAGTGATACCTAGGTGGGGAGTGAATCACTTGCTTCTAAATATCCTTGTCTATTTGCGACTTCATCCCAAAGGGAGTGTAAAGTGTGTGAGATGGGTGTTTGGCGTGAAGGCGTGTGGTCATGAAAATTTGAGTGGCGTAGAAAACATTTTGTGTGAGAATTGGAACAAGTAAATAGTCTTATTTCATATGTGAATGGTTACATTACGAGGCAACATGTGGGGGATTCTTGGCTATGGCACGTTGATCTTAATGATTGTTATTCAATAAAATCTACTTATGTTGGAATTATTGAACCTTTCGAAGACAATTCAGGAAGCAATATTCTTGCAAATACTTGGAAACTGAAGGTACCTCCGAAGATTCAATCCTTATTGTGGAGGATGTTTAGGAATCGACTTCCCATTGGTAACAACTTGGTATGTAGGAATATATCTATGGATGAGGACAACTACAATTGTAAATTTTGCCTTAATACCTTGGAGACATTGGATCATTTGCTATTCTCGTGCTCAATTATATTAGATGTGTGGAATACATGCTATGGTTGGACAAAGCTATCAATAGTGCTTCCCCGGACAGCTGCTGATCACTTTCATCAGCATCATTTACAAGGTGGTAACAAGACTATACAAACTAGATAGAAGATAATGTAGTGTGTGGTGGTGTGGATGGTTTGGGAGACCAGAAATGATATTTTATTCAATCATAAGGTCTTCAACTCACAACTTTTGGTGTAGGAGATCTTATTCAACTCTTAGAGTTGGATAAAAGCGTGTGATGTGTTATTTTGTTATTCTTTTACTTAGTGGTTCCTTAACCTTGGTATATGTTTTTTCAGCTCATAGATATGATATTGGGTTATTGGACTATATTTTGTTAGATTATTGGTTGGTCATATAGCTCTATAGTGAAACATAGAGACTGATGGTGGATATAGGTATATTGTTAGTTTGGAATGTTTGATTAGATACTCTATATGGTGAAACTTTTTTGTTTGACAGTAATGATCTCTGTTATCCTTGGATATTGTTTGTATAATTATAACCAAGGTGACTATGCAACAGGGTCCCATACTACTAGGGTGGGACAAGACTAGTATGGATGCTGTACCATTGTATATTTTGTTTCATCTATATATGCATCATTTTGTTGAGAAAAAAAAAACATATTCTTAGTTTCGATAGAAAAGAGAAAGTAAAAAGACATAATTATATTATGAATACTAGAACATTTGAAAGTTGTAAATGAGTTACTTTAACTCTAAATAACATTATTTTATTTTATCAATAAAATAAATGAGATGAAGTTGTTTATTTAAGTATTATTGTTTAAAAATTATTATCATAAATAACATTTTTTTAAAGTATTATAAGGCATATAAAATTAAATTAACCACTCATCTTAGTAACCACCCTATTATTAGAGTGAATTTTTTAGTAAATGGTTTAAATCTATGTAAAATTGCAATACTCCTCATAACTCTATAAACAACTCATCTAATTAATTATGCATTGTAAATGTTCTTATGCGGATTTTTCTTTTAATTTTGTTTATTATAATTTTTTAAAGAAAAAACACTTCTATGTTATTATATTCAAACAAATTGAAAAAAAAAACTTTATATTTTATAAATAATAACAGCTTTTATGATGCTAACCTAACATTTTTTTTTGTCAGTATAATTAAGAATCTATTAAAAAAAGTTATTTAAAAAAATATTTTTTTAAGCACAAACAAGTGTGCCCTTGATTAAATTGTATGACTTATCAAACGGTGAGATTTATTTACTTATAATGTTCTTATTATGATATTAAAATTAATTTTTATAATCGTTAGATATGTTATTGTTGATATTATTAGATAAGAGTGTGAATTTAATTATTTATGATGTTGTGAATGTTTAATGGGCCATGGGAAGGGCAGTGGAATAACTAGTTTGGGCCAAGAAAATAGAAAACAAATATCTGTCATGTGCGTTCAGCAGAACCATGAGTGCAACTATAATAGTGAGTTAGTGACCTGGTGCTAATTTGGGTGCACTTAGCAAATATTTGGTGAAAATAGTGACAATATTTTGTTGTTACGTGGTTTTTGGCCCAACAAGCTTAAAACATTTTGTTTCTCTAAAAAACAGGTTGTCTCATTGAAATTCATCCAAAATCAACCCAAAAATAAATAAATTAAACAAATAATGAACATGGATGACAATATCACATACATAAAGAAACTCCAACTCCTTTTTCTCTCACCCTTCTTATCTATTGTGATAATTAATTTGCTAAACACATTACTGCAAATCCAACTTTTCATGAACTAACCAAACACATAAAAATTGATTGCAACATTGTGCCTGAGAAACTTTGGTCTAAGCTATTTTATATTTTACCGATATTTATTGATGACCAACTTGTGGATATCTTTTGCAAGTCCCTTGGTTCCAAACTCTTTCACCATTTGCTATCAAGTTGAAAGTGTTAAATATCCACTTTTCGGCTTGGGGAGGGGTTATTGGAGGAGTTAAAGCAAATTAGATAATGTTTGAAATTTTAAGGAAAAGTTATATCAAATATCAATTTGTAAAAATTTCTTAAAATAAAAGTTATTTATTTTTAATAAAGAAAAATTACAAGAGTTTTATAATAAGTTATTCAAAACTAGAACTTATTTTTATGTCTCTCTTCGAATCTCAAAGCCAATTTTTGAAATAATTAATAACTTTTTTTTATCAGAAAATATTAATAATTAGTTTGTTAATTTTTGTTAGTAGGAGAGTCGAACCCAATACCTCCCAATCTCATTATATTTTTAACTTTAAGGAACTTTTAAGTTAAAAAATAAAATAAAATAAACAAACAACTTTTTATTTATTTTTTAAAATTTTTATTTTTAACTTTTACTTATAAATTAAAAATAAGTTAATAAAACGGAGCCTGAGGATGATTGCACTTCTTTATTGGTTGTTAGGATTGTTTGCTGACAACATTATGTTCTGATTTTTTTTTTTCCTAAGCAATTGAGGTGCGTTTTCGTATGATTTTGGTTAATATCTTATAAACGTGTTTCCTCATTGTCCTTGTACATGTGTTTTTATTTATATTTTAATTTTTTTTCTCCACATTTTTAATATATTTTATTTACCAAGACAAAAATGGATGATCTTTCCTCACAGAAATGTATGCTACCTTTCTCTATGATGTGAGTGGTTCTACTAGTTATGTATATGCATGCACATTGCACAAATAGCATTATTTTAATTTTTGAATTTTATTTTGATAATTCTAAAAATTGAATAAAAATATAGAAAAGATAAGATAAAAATAAAAATTTTGAGACAAAAGTGTAATTTTAGTTGCTAAAATACTATGACCTTTCAATTTTAGTTTCTTAAATATTACTATTATACAATTTGGTCAGTGCCACTATAATTTTGGAGTATTTTTTTAAGGAATCGAAGCGTATATATATATATATATATATATATATATATATATATATATATATATATTTTAAAAAAATTATTATGATATTGATACAAATTATCATTATCATTCGTTTTACCTTTATTATTATTATTATTTTTTTATCTCTAAACTTAAAAGTTATAATGGATAAAAAAAGTTAGAAAAAAAATAAAAATTTAAACTTGATAATAACTTATTCAAATATAAATTTATATTTTTATTTGATTCAAATTTGAAAATATTACACACACGTTAATATAAATTTAGTGAATAATAACAAAATAAAAATAAAATCAAGAATCCTATTGACAAAAATACTTTTTTTTTTTTTACTTAAAATCTAATTACATGGTCAGTTTAATGTTATAAAAACTCTGCGTACGTTATGTTATAAAAATAAGTCATGAACCAAACCACGTATAAGAGGAATTTTTCACTTAACAGTTCTATTTGTTATTTTTAATGTACAATTGACCCCTTTTTATGTTATTTACTAAATTCCTTTCCATATTATGAACTAATTTGATCCTTTTTCATATTATACACTAATCTAATCTTAACTTTTTTACTTAATAATTTAATTTAATTTTTTTAAATACATAATTGACCCATTCTTATATTATTCATTAAACTGATCCCTTCTCATTATAATGTCTCATTAATTTTTATTATTATAATGAATAATTACTTGATTTTTTTTATTTAAAAAAAAAAACAACAAAGAATCATAGTTTGTTGATTAAAATATAATAATTTTCATAAATTAATATTTAACATACATAATGAGATAATACAACAATTTAAATAATAGATATTTCAAAATTTATATTTATATTTATAAAATTGATATTCCTTTTATTAGTTTAGATTAATTTCCTTTTTCCTTTGACTTGGAGAAAATATTGGACTAAATATTTTGGATATAAAAAATAATTTTGTTTGTACGTGTTGTTTAGTGTCTCATTTATTCCAACAAAACATCATATCTTAACCTATTATCTTATTGAAAAATGTCTTCTCCACAACAAGAAATTACTGTCATTATCTATTGTAATGGAGAACTTAGTGAAACCCCTTATGGAGTGACATTTTAATCTAACAATCGTGTTGTATTGCAGGTTAGGTGTGGCATGAGACTTCAAGCCTTATACAAAGTAATTTATAAAAAAAATCAAACTTTATCCAACTCAATAGATTCAAGAAGTAATATACAAATATCCATTAACAATAAGTGATGGGGTGGTAAGGTACACTACAATAACTCTTCAAGAAGACATTGATATAAAATGCATGTTTAATGTATTAAATCAACATCAATATCTTTTTGAGTTTGACTTGTTGGTAAAATATGGTGATGTCATTCCATCCACCCTAGTTGCCCAACTTACAAGTTTTAATATCTATAAATCATCATATCATTTGAATAACACCCAACTTCAACAAGGTGATTACACTCCATCAGATACATATCAACTCACATATGATTTCAACAACAACCAACTTAAACAAAATGACTAGACTATCAACATTGCATCATACACGCAAATACACCAACAATCTTAACTAGAAATGTGACGAAATAAAAAAGGTAGACCAAAATCAAGTCATATATACACGAAAATGAACCAAAGAGAAGGGAGACAAGAAAAACGTGTTCAATGTAAGTAACATGCTATTAAGTATTATGTATGTTAAATATTAATTTATGAGAATTATTATCTTTTAATTGGCAAATTATGATTCTTTATTTTGTTTTTTTAAAATGAAAAAAAGAAGAAGTAATTATTCATCATAGTAATAAAATTAATGAGACAGCAATGTTGTTGTTGTTGTTTTTTATATCTAAAATATTTGGTCAAATATTCTCTTTAAATAAAAAAGAATGTTCATATTCTTCTTTAATCAAAACCCATTTAACAAACTAAAATATGACCGTTTAAGAAAGATTTGAAGAAGATCTTTAATTAAAATACACCGTCAACATAGTTATAAAAAAACAATAATAAACATAATAAAAGGAAAATTAATCTAAACTAATAAAAGGAATATCAATTTTATAAGTATAAATATAAACTTTTTGAAATATCTATTACGAGTAATTCATAAAGTGTAAATTAGGTACGTATTTTATAAATAATTTGCCTAAACAATAATTTCTATTTTTTATATAAAAAAAATTAAATTGTTGTAATTAAATTAGTAATTTTGAATTTTTTAACTTTAATTATTTGAAATCTTATAAATAGTTTTCTAAAATTTTAAATTTTAACAAAATTTATAAGTGCATCTTAAAACTAAAACTAATTTAGATTAAATAATTAAATTGAATTTACTAATTTTAGGGATTGAAATAATAATAATTCAAAATTTACTTTAGGAAAATAGTATTGTCAAAATTAATTTTATATATAGTTTTATTGAAAATGAATAGCATTCAATTATCTTCTTTCACAAAAAAAAAAAAATCCAATTATATTTTTATTTCTTATTATAAATAAATTCTATATTTTGTATATTTTTTATTATCTTACAATTTAAATGTAAAATTGACTACTTAAAAAAAATGAATCACATGCAATTAAATAATTAAACAATCGTGCAAATTTAAAAAAATCCTAACATATAATATACTTAAAATATAGAAAAACATAAAATATTATTTGGATCAATTATATATTTGTTTGAAATGAATTATTGAGTAGGATTAACGACACTTTTTTTTTTTTTTTATATATATATCTACTCGATTAGTTGTAAGATAATATTTAAATATATTGATGTGGAATTCTTCAAAATTGATAATTTTTTAAAACTATAATCAATGTGATGGTGTTTAAAGGATAATATCAATTGATAATTCTTCATGTGTTTTTTTTATTAGTACTCAAAAAAGTGATTTAAGGTATAATGAGTAATCAAATATTTAAGTGTAAAATAATTTCAATACATTTTTTAGTTAAGTTTGACTTGATCCATTGTTTGATTATTAAATTATATAAATAATTTTTACTTTAATTATTCGCTGTAGTCATTTGTCAAAATTTATAGATAAATTACTAAAAATTATAAATAAATACTTTTAAATTTATGGAATTAATTACATTCATATAAAAATAAATCATATTGAAGTTATTTCAATAAAAATTAATCATGACTTACAAAATAATTATAATTATCGTAACCAATAATTTGAGTTTAACACAATATATATCTCTTTTTATAACTATTTAATTCTAATTTTTTTTATTTTTTTATTTAAATTCATTATCGAAATTATTTACACATTTCATTTATTCTTTACATTTATAGGTGAAGATTTTTTTTTTAAAAATCTTCACTTAATTCTGTCTTAATGATATAAATTAAAGTAATAAAAAAAAGATTTTATGAATCTATATAATAATATTGTAGACTCCTCAATTTTAAATATTAACTTATTCATTTCTTATTTTATAAAATCTACATATTGTTTCTCTATCATTGTCTTTTTGTTACTTTCTACCTCTCTATCTTTTAAGAAAATTTGAGAACCAAAATCAGTGTGATTTTTTTAAAGAAATAATTATATTTATTTATTCTCGGTTGGGTTAGTTTAAAAACGATTTATCTCATATTTCATATACCTAAATTATTAAAAAAACATCTTTGATAAATTGATATAAAAATTTGATATGTATATAAAAAATATCATGCAACATATTTAATTTAATCCGATCTAGAAAATATCATACAAAATATTTCAATTTTATATTTTTAACACAACATAATTTACAGAATTTAATATGTACTTTTTATATGAAATCAAACTTCATGTGTAAAAAAACTAATTTATATAAGGTTTTATATTCATAAAAACAATAAATATAATTTATATTTTATATATAAAAAAAATAAGAACTTTGTTTGATATTATTTTAAATTAAGATCTTCCTCTAAAAAATCAATAAATTTTAATCAATAAAAATATAAAAATAGATTAACATGAATGTCAACATATTTAATTCAATCCGATCTAGAAAATATCATACAAAATATAATTAACAAAATTTCATATGTAATTTTTATAAAAATCAAAATTCACGTGTAAAAAAAACTAATTTTTACTATACTCTTGAAAAACATAAAGGATAATTTCATATTTTCATGTTTGACAAGATATTGATTTTAGTCTAAAAAATAATTAAATCTTGGTTTGACAAGATACTGATTTTAGTTTAAAAAATAAAAATGAATAACTTTATGTTTTTAATTTTCCTTTTTTAGATATTCTAAGATTTTGATAAAAATAATTGAATTAACCCATTATTGTTCACATATAAAAGGATATCTATGATCTAATAACTCTTAACTAATTTGTACATTATGATGTTTTTAATATTTATGATTTTTCATGTTCAATTTGAAGGTAAACAAGTGATTTGCAATAACACATCTTCTCAAAACTTACAAGTGAATAATACAATTCCAATCTCGATATATCTCAAGGTTTTTTTAAAAAAAAATATTTTTATTACTTATTTAGGGCTTAAATATGTTTTAAGTCCCTCAAATTGAGTGTTTATTTTTTTTTTTATCCTTGAAATTAAATTTTGTTTTCTTTAGTCCTTTTGTCCATATTATCAAATAAAGTATATGATTTTTAAAATTTGTAACAGTCTTTTACTACTATAATTTGACTTTGTCAGTAAAAAAAATTGTCACAAATTAAAAAATTTGTATATTTTGTTTGACAATTTTTTACAAAATGACTAAAATCAACATTTATCATAGTTGAATGACTAAAAAAAAACAACTCTTAATTTGTAGAACTGAAACACAAAAAATCTATATTTTTCAGACAAAAACATATTTAAATCCTTATTTAATTTTAATTATAGTTTAGTATAAATTATTTTTACTTATTTTTGTAAATAATTTTCTAAAAAGACCTCTCTCCAAACAAAAAAAAGGTGTCTACTATTAGGAAAAATGTGTTTTCATCAGGTAAATAGTACTTTTTATATAATATGTTGCTCAATTGTTTTAAATAATATTATCAAACTAAAAAAATATCTAATTGTAGAAAAATCATCTACTATGAAGAGAGAGGTAATTATTGATTCTAATTCAAATAATTTTGAGCATACTTTTCATTATGCAAGTGTTAATAACATTTTCTTAACACAAAGGTGATGATAGTTATGAAATTATTAACGATATTTCATTTTTTTTAATAAAACAATTATAATAATTTATTGATTTAAATAAATATTGTGACAAAGTTCCAATGAAAATTAACAAGCATATGATTCAAAAATCAAGAGTAATTGATATTGTTATTCGTAATCTTTTAAATATGTTTTAACAACCTGAAGATGATACAAGTTTACAACATGAAAATAATTTATTAGACGATTATGAAGGTTAATATTTAAAGGTTTAAATGTTTTATATATTTTGGCGTGTAAGTCAATCTAAACACTTGAATCTTATATATGATTTTTTTAATAATGTTTTTCTATATGTTTTTTCTTCTAATTAATGTGTTATATTTTTGTGTTTTATAATAACATGTTATTCTTATTTTGAATCCTAGATGTCTACATAATAGAGTTTCAAAAATGTGGTTTACCTCATGCACACATATTATTGTTTATGCATCCTCAACATAGACTTAAATCTAATGACATCAATAAGTTAATTTCTGCTGAAATACTTGATAAAGATTCAAATTCTAAATTGTTTGAAGCAATTAAGAGATTTATGGTGCATGGTCCGTGTGAACATAGTAATAAAAATTCTCCATGTATGTAGAATTACAAATGTGGAAAACATTACCCAAAACCCTTTAAATCAATGACTGTTATTGATGATGAAGTTTTTCAAGATATAGAAGAGATGATGGCACAGTCATTAAGAATAATAACAATGTTATTAACAATACTTTTATTGTACCTTATAGTTCAAGTCTACTTTTGAAATATTGTTCTCACATTAATGTTGAATACACATGTCAAACAAGTGTTATTAAATATTTATTCAAATATGTCCATAAGGGAAATGACAGATACTTTGTTTAAACATGATTCAGTGGGATGAGATTTAGAACTACTATGATTGTAGATATATATCTGCATGTGAAGCAACATGGAGACTTTTGGTTTTGAAATTCAAATGAAGGAATCGGCAAAGATTAGACTATCTTTTCATCTACTTAATCAAAAATTTATATTCTTCAAAAATGCATAAAACATTAACAATGTTTTGAATAGGACAGCCATGAACAAAACAATGTTTGAAGGTTGGATGGAAGCTAATAAATTGTATGAGGATGCAAAGGATTTGACCTACAATGATTTCCAACAAAATTTATCTGGAAAGTTAGTTCGTTAACATGAGCTCCTAGAAAGTAAGGTTTTGCAATTGGAAGAATTTCTAATGTATCTCATGAAAATAGAAAGGATTATTATTCGAGGCTTTTGTTAAACATTCAAAAAGGATGTATGAGTTATGAAGACATTAGAACTATCAATGGTATCACACATGATACTTTCAAAGATGCGTGTTATACACTTAGTTTGTTACAAGATGATAAAGAATTCATTGATGCAATCAAGGAAGCTTTTTCATGGGCTTCATGTTGCTACCTTAGAAAGTTGTTTACAATTCTATTGATTTCAAACAACATTTCAAGACCTAAGTTTGTTTGGGAAAGTTGTTGGCATGAACTATCATATAATATCTTGTATAGACAAATGCGATTATTAGACATAGAATGTTATTTTCAACTTCTTGTTAGTTATGTTACAAAATTAATTTTATTTTTTTATTATCTAATTTGAATGTGTAGATCTTTGTTTAAGTGATGAAGAATTAAAAAAATATTACTCTTTTAGAAATAGAAGAAATGATGCAAAGTAATGGAAGAAGCTTACGAGATTATCCTCCAATGGTGATATTGTCTTCATACTTAGGATGAGTATGATTCCTAGCAACCAAATGTTACCAGTAAAGTTCTAGCGAAGACAATTTCCTATTGTTGTGTCATTTGCAATGACAATAAATAAATCTCAAGGCCAAATACTTTCTTCTATTAGACTATATCTTCCAAGACCTGTGTTTACCCATAATCAATTGTATGTTGCTTTTTCCGTAGTGTGATTTACAATTAAAAATTTTGCTTGAAAATAATAAGAACATATCTGAAAATTGTATCATTAATGTTGTATATAGAGAAGTATTCAAGAATTTGTTTTAATAAGATATTTATTCAATAAAAGTATTCTTATTTTTATATTTTATTATTATTAATAAAAAAATTTAAAGTCTTTTTTATATTTTTTATTTAAAAATATTTATTATGTTTACTCTTTTTAAAACTAACACGTGCATTAAATCAATTTGTGCATTGCACGGTTAAAAAACTAGTTTATTATAAAGGAAAGAGTGTAGTTGTTTCACAATGTAAAATTATTTTACATTTTTATTGCATCACTTTATAAATTCAAATATTAAATATAGTAAAATTATACTTAATTCACTTGATGAAAAAATTCCTAAAAATCAAATTAATATCTAAATTATTATGATGAAATTATATTTTTTAATAATAATATTTACAATTAATTTTTGCATGTTTTTATTTTTTCTTACTTAAATAATATATTGAGCATTTTATTTTATGAACATGGTCAATATTAAAAAATATAAAAAAATGATATTGTCTATTTTTTTTTTTTATGAAAGAATGAAAAGAATTTAAAGTTAACTTACTATATAAAATATATAAGGGATGGAAAAATATTTTTTCATGAATCAAATATAAAAATATATAATGCATAATAATGAATATTTTTTTTAGAGAGAAATAGTGATACACTGATGGTATAAAAACTATTTTATTCTATCATCTAATCACAATCCTCAATTTATGATAAAATAATTAAATTTTATAAAATTATTTCAAAAGTTATAAAAAACGGTGAGAAATAATTGACCGACGGTGTAAAATTATTTTACACTAACGATTCATGAACATTAATCTTTATTGAATGCTTTCTTTATTGACATAGAAAGTATGAAAAAGATAAGAAATTAAGATGAATATTTAAAGGTCATTAGATTGACATCATAAAAAAAAATGGTTGTTATAATGGTATAACCATTAAGGTGATATAATTTTTATTTTTTTAAAATGTTGATATGCTAATAATAAATATCTAAATATTAGAATCATACAATTTTTTTTTCATATATCTAAATATTAGTTATATTTTTCAACATTTGTATAACACTTTTATATATGTGCAAACATATTTTTTTATACACACTAAAATCCATATTAATACTTATGATATGCACTAAGTACACTTACGTGATTTTTATTATGTCAATAAAATAAATTACTAATTTTTAAATAAAGGATAAAAATAGATAATTTTAAAATTTATTTTTTTTCAATTTTTTTTAATTTATTGTTAATTTTTATTCTTTATTTTTTTTTAATAAAAAAATATCTTTTATTATTTATTTCATTGTGAAAAATAAGTCTATTACTTTCAACTGTCTTTAAATAATATAAATATTTTTTTTAAAATTATAATATTTTAAAAATAGTATCAATATCTTTTTAAGACTAAGAATAGTTAGGTGTAAATTAATAATTTCAAGTTAAGTAATTTTAATAATTTAAAAGTTGTTGTAAATTTTTAATTGAAATTGAAAACACTTAAAATGAATTAAATTACTATTTACTGAATTTATTTGTTTAAAAATATTTAATATTTTTTGTACTTGTTAAAAATATTTTTTATACATGTCAAGATATTTTTTGTTTTTTTTTAAAATAGATAAAATTTAAATTATTTAAATTAAATAATTCTAACACATTTATTTGCAAGTTGTGGTTGGTATCCATTTAAATTAAAAAATAATAAATATATAGTATTTTTATTAAAAACTAATTATTATATATTTTTTAAATACAAATAGATTAAATTTATTATTTATATTCATAATGTTATATTTATTTATTATATTTAAAATTTCAAAAAATTATCGTGACTAAAGATATAGTCCGAACATGACATGGACAAAAAGAATAATAATATAAGATAAGATAATCGGTACTTTTGAAGCATCAATAAACTTGATTCCATTGTAAATCATTGTATGTACAATAATTTTTTTTGTTTCAATTCGGAATAACAATAGATATGGTGTTTCTATTTTGTATTTGTATCTCTATTTTTAGCATTGCATTAATTATCTTCATCCATCTCTGTGTGGAAAATGAGCAATTTATCATATTTTATAAACAATTAACCATAAGATCATTTAAGATGATTAAAGAAACCGAGATTCTAGGAAGTATCCATGGTTTGCCCAATTGATCATCTATTATAAGCAATTAACCATAAGATCACTTTTTTATTGTTATCTTTTATATTTTTAAACATATTTCCATTTTTTTTAAATATTGAATAATTTCTACAAATCTTATTTAATCAAAAAAAATTTATTGGCTAATAATTAATTATATATGATTTTGGGATGTTATATAGTTCTTGTAAAACAAGTTTTCATTTTTTGAAAGATATATAAGAACAAAGGAAAGCGAAGGGAGTACACATTCAACATTTATTTGTTTATCGTCGTCATAACTCTGAATTCCTCGAATCTTGAATTCCAAGAACCTCATTCTTGGACTTGTTTCAATTTGATTTCGAGGAATCAGAATTATGACGATAGAAACCAATAAAGTTTCATTTCATAAACATGTTGTGATGTTAGTATGCAAAATAATAATTTCAGGTGCTCGTTATATGGTAGAAGAGTCAGGTAATCACCATCTTTTCTCATGATAGAATCTGGAAACTATGTTAACTGATTGATGTCTCTGTGACTTTTCAGGTTTGGTGTTCAATAAAAAAATCTTGACATTTGAGGTAAGGGGGAGGGTGATCTCCAAAGTAGTGTTTATGTGAAATTTCATTATTGACTTGAAAAGGCACCTTATTCAGTCAATGTCCACCGTCGATGAAACTGGTTCCATGGTGTGTTTAATAAATACTATGTAGGGAGAGGGCTTGTTCGTCAGTTTTGATGAATGTTTTTGAACTTGCCCTGGCTGAGAAGCTTCTTGCCAATGCTTCAAGGAAGGTGTCACTTCATTATGCGTCTTTTATTTTAAAAATCAACACAATACTTTAAAAAAAATGACACCCAATCATCAAACACGTAGGTTAATCTTGGTACACAGCACACGCATAAAATCTTTATTTGGCATGATTTTTTCGTTAATTAATTGTGATGTACAGGCACGAACGAACCTGTGGCAAACTTCCATATGTTGAAATCTTGAGACTCATGAATTATTTAGTTGCATCTGTCTGACTGACTGACAGGAACAATGTTGATTCCCAGCTAGCATCAGAATTGTTTTTACTATCTTGAGGTAAAAATCGTATCTTAGTTATATCTCTTGAGACAATTTTAAAATATTATAATAGTGTTAAAATTATAGGGAAACACTTATTCACAAAAAAGAAATATAAATGCAAAAGAAAATAAAGGAATTGCACATTCAACATTTATTTGTTTCTCATCATCATGACCCTGAACTCCTTTCTTGGACTTGTTTTAATTTGGCTTTGAGAAGCTAAGATTATGATGATAGAAACCAATAAAGTTTCATTTCATAAACATGTTGCTAGCCTACAAAATGATAATTTCGGAGAGTCAGGTAATCACCTTCTTTTCTCATGATAGAATCTGGAAACTATGTTACCTGATTGATGTCTCTGTGACTTTTCAGGTTTGGTGTTCCATAGGAAAATCTTGACGTTTAAGGTAAGGGGGAGGGTGGTAAGAGTAGTTTGGCCTCTGTATAATTATGCAGAGAAGAGTTGTAATCATTTGCAAGCTATATTGGATTGGTATGTCTTATGAATTTCTTGTCTCAAACACCTTGCTTTATTTCATTTTTGGTGAAACATCTCTTTTCTGTAGTTTCTCTTATGAATAAATTACTTTTAATTTATGAGCTTATTTACTCGTTGTCTATAAAAGGTTAATTATATCGGATTATTGTTAACAGTCAAAGCAACGGAAAAAGCAATCTCATGAAAAGGAACGAAAATGTGTGTTTGAATTCACTCAAGAAACCCGTTTTCAGAAGTTAATTGAAGTCTGTACATTGTGCAATGCATTGGTAGAAATGTGCATAGATAAACTGATTGCAATAGAAGAACCTTTTTTCAAATCAATAAGGGAACAAGCTTTAGAGTTACAAGAGAAAACATGCGTATGGTTGAGGAGTTTCAATTTTTGTGTCGTAATCAAAGATAAGAATTCCAACGCTATCATAGATTAGTTATTGGATGGTTTAATTTATATAATTGAAAACTTTATTTCATATTAAAATCTGCAATATTTGCAACAACAACAAAAAGACTAGATAGAAGTGAAAAAGAAAATTACTAATCATGATAATAACTAATTTTATAAACAGTCACACATCCTCCAATACAAACCGAACTCATATTTTCCTATTCAGTCTATACAGTCCTAGATATTACCCATATATATACCTATCCATAGTAGTAGTAACTAATAAGCCAATTCCATAACATAATATATAACTAATGAATGCCTTATCAAAATGTGGGAGATGCTCCCTTATTTATTAGTTTATGAAAGTTATGTGGAGACACTGTTGGGTACCCCTCTGCATGTAACACCAGGTTCAGAGCTAGGAGGAAGCAATTCATAAGGCAACACCCCTGCACCACAACGGTTCCTTAGAGTGGGATCAAGGTTCCTGCTATCAATGACCTTCTCTGTTTGTCTAACCTTAGCTGAGAAATCATAGAAGGCCTCAATGATCTCAGCATCACCAGACCAAATGGAAGGTTGTTGCCTCTCCCCCAAATACTCCTCATCAGGTGAGTGAGTGGACAGTGTGTCAACCACAGCCATGAACTTTGTGGCTTGCAACAAGCTAGGCAATGCATTCACAGAAAATACTTTTGAGGGTCAGCATGGAAACTTGCATATTCTGGATCACCCTCCTCTGGTATTAGCCTTCTCATCAGTGGTGGACGATTAGGCACATAGCCACCATAAGGGTCGGTACTGACCAAAGTTGAGTGCAGCATGTTGTGCAGATGCATTCCACATCAATATGGAGAGAATTGAGACAAGATCCTCACTGTTGTTCAATGTTGGCCACCAATTTTCATGCCTGAGATCAGCATGGCCTACATTGATTGACTCAGAGTACCAAGATTGTAGCTCTTTGCCATTGCATATGAGGCTTGATTGAGGGTAGTAATGGTTCACATAGGTTCGAACCCAGTCTTCTATTGCAGACCATATTAGCATTCCATCAGCTGCATAAGGATAGTCTTCCATTATGAGCTTTAGACCATGTGGTTGTGTTGGGTCAGCCACTGCCATTCCCCTCCCAAGTAAAACAGAATATCTTTTGTTGGATTTGTTTGCAATTTGCATACACCAAATAAAGCAAACATCATTGCACAATAAGAAAAAAGTTTGGTCACTTTCCAAAAAGTAAAGGCCACAATGGTAAAAGAAGTAACTAGCAATCTAAGACCTTTATAGCCTGCGTGTTTGGAATGATGTCTGAAATGTATAATTTCATCACGTGATGTAGTAGCTAACTGCTAAAGGGAATAGTTTCAATATTAACGCAATTTTTCACTACCAAAATGCGTCACCAGACATGAAAGTGTATTTGGTTTGGGAATCATGAGCTAAGATGGGTCTCTTTCATTTAGTAACCAAAAAAAATAAAAGAAATTTGGTTGGTTACCTGCGGATGAGATCTGCAGGGAGACTATCCATGTCAAAGCGCCAAGAGTTCTTGTAAGCAGCAGAACTAATCTCCATTGCATAGCGACCAGGAGTGAAACAATTTTCAATGATTCCATCAGCATGGATCAAGCTCTGTCGTGCCAAGGCATTTATCTCCAAAGTGTACCTCATGTGAGGATCCAATAACTTGTATATTGGATGCATTGCACTTAATTGCCTATGAGCTGCCAATATAAATGGTTCCAAGTTCGCATGTGTCCTTAACCTACACACAATTTAGCAAACAAAACAATTTCAATTCACTACATGGTCGATGGTTTCTTATAAAATAAAGTGTTAGAGGCGACACACTTTCTTTCATAGATTCTCTCTCTCTGATTGGTTCAACTTCATTGGAGAGTATCTGAAAGAGAGTTTCGCTAGCACTTTTCTACGGTGTTATGTTTAATTACCAATGATTACAAGTTGGTGCACCCCGGCATCATTGGAGCAAACATGGGCATTGGCAAGCTGCCATATCCAATTAGCAGTTGCATCGGCAGGAGGTGTAACCACGCGCTTTGATAGGGAATTAGGTCCAGCATGAGGGAGGCTAAGCTCTATAGCCAATGGCATATGATTTCCTACCATCAAGGGCATTGATCCCTTCTAAGGAAAGGCAGATATATATCATGCTAATCAATCATAAAGAGCTTATTTTCGTTTATTGCCTGCCCAATAAAGAAAATTCAAAAGTACAAGAGTTTAGTACAAGTGGGTAATCCAAATATGGTTGCTAATCAAAATCTTGAAAAGTACTTATTATATTATTGATGAATACCTCTTGAATAGTCCTGCCATTGAGTTTATTCAAAATATGTTCTTCTTTAAGTGCATAGTATCGTGGGACATAAATTTTGAGGTCTAATTTTTTGGTCATCATAATTTTTAATTAAAATACTTTATATTTATTATTATTTTTAATTTAAATAAATACCAATAAATTAATTATTTAAATAGATATAAATCAAAATTTAATTCTAACTATTCTTAATCTCAAGAAAACGCTCGTAACATATTTAATGTTTGAATTTCATAAAAAAATATTTAGTATTATTATAAATAATTTAAATAAGTAAATTTTAAATTATTAATTTAACATGTAGTATTTATGACATTCCTAAAAAGAATTAAATTTTAAGAAAGTATTTATAAGAATTTCAAATATTTAAAGTTAAGAAATATAAAATCACTAATTGAATTGCACATATTTTTTAATTTTTTTATATAAAAAATTAGACCTTGGTCTTGATCATAAAAAAATAAAAATAAAACTCCTTAAAACAATATAATAAGAAAACATAGAAATAAAAAATATGTAATTTTTATACAACAATTAAATTAATTAATAAAATTGTATCAGCATTAAAATAAGAAATTAAAAAAAAACACTTAGTTTGAAACTAAAGAAGAAGAATAATAAGTAAATATATTTTTATAAAAAATAATTTGAAATCAGCATATTTTTTTTACCTTGCATTTTAAGTAACCTCTAAGAACCTTACTCATTCATTTTTTTTCAAATTTTCTCTTCACAAAAATTGCTTCTTAACAACAACAAAATTTGTTTATTTAAAAGTAAAGATAAAATTTTAAAAATTATAAACAAAAGAAGAAAAAACAAAATAAAAAATAGGCCTAATAAATTAGCATATAACATAAAACTTTAAGAAATAATTTTGTCTAAAAAGTTAGTTTCTTACTTTTGAAAATGGGTATTGTTTATAAATTTAATGTCAAATCATAAATTATTTTAAATAAGTCAATAATAATATAGATGAGTATAAGTTTTTTTTAAATAGCACTTTCAGTATTTTAATAACGAATGTATTAAAAAAATAAATTATATTATTGAGTAGTATTTTTAAATTAAATAAACAAATGGGAGGGAGTTTGAAGAGAAAACCTTGGAACATGTGAATGAATATGCTGATGAAGGTCTAGGGACCTTGATCCTGGCATATCGTGAACTTGATGAAAACCAATACAAGGAGTTTGACGATAAATTTTCTCAAGCGAAGAATTCGATCAGCGAAGGTCGGGAAACACTGATTGAGGAAGTATCAGATAAGATTGAGAGAAATCTAATCCTTCTTGGTGCCACTGCTGTAGAGGACAAGCTCCAAAATGGGGTGAGTTAGGAGAAAGAAATATTTGCATATGAAGATTTATCACCTGTAACTGGACTTGAAATGATGCGTCTCATTGTTTTTCTAGGTTCCTGATTGCATTGACAAGCTTGCTGATGGATAATTTTGGCAAGCGTACCAAATATCGCACAAGTAGTTTAAAATGGAAGATCCTAGTATCGAATCCACAGGGGAATTGTCCGTATTTGACTATCAGTAAAGTAATCAATTCCTAAACATTAGTTTGATTTTTAAAGTTGGTTGTTCTTGAAACATGAATAATAACAGAATTTTAACTAAACACTACAGTTAACACTAACGATAAACAATAAAAACGACAATGTTGATTCAAGACTATGATCGAACAGTGGCGTGCTTGAGTTTTAGAATAGGATAATGGATATGTTGAGGATTTGGTTCAACCGATTTGCTTCCCATGTAAACATATAAGATATATTCTCCATTCACATTAATAGTTCAGATTAATTTCGATCTAAAAGTGTTCAAAACGTGATCTCTCATCAAATCAAGCCTAAACTGCTCAACCTCACTTTCGATGTCTCAGTAAGTTCAGTTGAGTGGTTTGATGAAGCTTAGAGATCTTTGCGAAGTTAATGGAGTCTATCCTATGTCTAGAAATACACTCCATTAGAGTTCAAACTCAGTTCCAAGTTCAACAGCATCTGTCAATGGCAAGTAAACTCTAAAACATGTATATATAACTGATCCAATCATATAACAAGAGTAAAGATAAAGAAATGAACATTAAACTGAATATTTCAATGAATAGATGTGAAGAAAAGCGTTTACATGATCAGCACCTAGTTCCAAGTCCTCAACACTAATAGATTAGCCTCTTATTGTCATGAGAAGCCTTGAAAAGGTTACAAAATGGGATGAAGAGAACAGAGGAAAACAGAGAAACAGAGGAAGCAACTCAACAAAATCCACCAAAGTCTGAAATATTCAAAGTTATTACAAGTGCAGCTTATATAGTCGAAGTCTCGCTTAGCGCAACCTTCCGCTAAGCGCAGGACACTGCATAATGCATCTCAGAACATGTGTTCCGCTAAGCGCATATTTAATTCGAATGAAAATGTCACTTAGCGCAATATGGCGCTCAGCGCGTCATAGACCGCCTAGCTCGCGTAGCTTGATGTTGCACTCAGCGAGTGCAGCGTTGAGCGAGATGTGTAGCTTAGCGAGATCTGTCTTCTTCTTGTATTCTCCCTTTACCGTTGAATCTAGGCCTGCACACATAAATTAGAGTATATTTCTCACAAAATAACTTCCTAAGGTTAGAATTATCAAACTATACAAATCTATATTAAATGATTTCAAACTAAGCTAAAAAATCCTGAGAACATTAGATAATCACTACAAAATATGATGTCATATTTACGTATATAAAGCGATTATCAAACTCCCCAGATCAAAGCTTTGCTTGTCCTCAAGCAAAAGAATATCTACATAACAACAAAGTGGATGCATAGGAACAATTGGCAGGATCAGAATCAAGTTTAAGACCAATGACACTTGCAAAAGGTGTTCTCAATTGAGATTAAACGCATTAAGGTCACAAAGAGGGTTTTCAACATGCACACAAATTCAGCAAACCAACAAAGGAGCATTCAGTAATTTGAAGTTCAAGTGAACACTATGACCCTCACAAGGCCAGTGTTTCACTCAGCACTTAGTGATAATCACTACAAAATATGATGTCATATTTACATATATAAAGCGATTATCACTTGCCCAAGCTGGAATTAAGATCTGGGTTTTAACTGGGGATAAAATGGAGACTGCTATCAATATTGGGTATAATACACTGATTCTGCCTTTTTAACATTGGCTTCAGTATGATAATTAATTCTCAAGATGTCTGACATCAATATACAAATGCAGGTTTTCTTGTAGTTTACTTAGACAAGGAATGAAGCAGATTATCATTCAATTGGAAACTCCAGAAATTAAAGCTTTGGAGAAGGCTGGAGACAAGGGTGCTATTGTCAAGGTAAAATAAATTTCAATATAGTTTTTATCTATGATGATGCAGTTTTCACTTTGCATACTATGTCTATGTGTAGTTTGTATGTTAACAAAATGGTTACTTATTACAGTTAACCGATTAACCAATACGGTCTTCTTACATGGAGATGATGTGTGCATTGTATTTGCTTTTCCATTCAAGTTTTGTAGACAAAGAATCTTGACAGAGTAATATTAATAATTCCAAATTTCCAATAACTGCATTTGTATGCCATTATTCACTTTTGTCTTAAAATATGAGGTGTATGCATCATTCTCTGGGCAACCTGCATACAATGACTGGTTCTTGTCATTCTATAATATCTTCTTTTCATCACTTCCCGTGGTTGCTCTTGGGGTCTGCTCGGTACTCTCTGAGAGTAAGCTTACTGTTCCTCCTACAACATGCTACTATTGTGTTTCTCATAATGGTTATGAAATTCAATTTTTCACTTCTCTGATGATCATTCCATGTTATTTGCATTTATTTCACATGACAGTTTCCTATGTTATATCAAGAAGGTGTGCAAAATGTCCTCTTTAGCTGGCGTCAAATTTTCAGCTGGATGCTTAATGGCTTTATGAGTGCCATAATAGTTTTCTTCTTCTGTACAAAGGCAATGGAGATTCAAGCCTTTGATGAGATGGGAAGAACTGCTGGGAGGGATATACTTGGAGCAACAATGTATACTTGTGTGGTGTGGGTTGTGAACTTGCAAATGGCTGTTGCTATAAATTACTTCACCTTGATTCAACATATTTTCATCTGGGGCTCCATTGCTATATGGTTACCTTTTCCTCCTGGCATTTGGAGCAATGTCTCCTAGCATTTCCGGAAACGCTTACAAAGTCTTGATTGAAACTCTTGCCCCATCTCCTTCCTTTTGGATTGTGACTTTGTTTGTTTCGATCTCAACACTTATCCCATACTTCACTTACTCAGCAATACAGATGAGGTTCTTTCCCATGTATCATGAAATGATACAATGGATAAGGCATGAGGGGAAGTCAAATGATCCCGAATTCATGGCTTTGGTGCGGCAAGGATCATTGCGGCCAACAACTGTCGGTTCAACAGCTCGCATAGCAGCTAAGGATAATCACTTTAGAGTCTGTTCCACTAATTAACCATAGATAGTATATATATCTTGATCTTGGCATATTCTTGTTTCAACAGTCAATGATCGATGTGGTTTGGGTATGCCTATAGTAATGGAATTGCTTACTGGCTCTTCTCAACCAGAAAATGATGTTGCTTACATCCATTTACATGCATCATCATGGCATGCTGCACTCAACCAGACCGTCATTTGGCTGTGAAGTTGCACAGATGAATAAAAATGTATACCTATTTTTTGGCCATTTGGGGCTGTACAGTGTTAATTTACACTCTGCATTTTGTATCATAGCTTGTAGCATTTACCTTGTATAGCTTGAATTCTTTCTTTGTAGGATTATATTTATAGCATAGCTTCATATTATAGAAATCAGTTCCTTCATTCCTTTACGGTAATTCTTTTATTGCACTACTCATCTTGGAAATCCCTGGCATTACTCCTTTGTGATTTACTTCATTTCTATTTTCTTCATTTTGTGTGGAAATAATTGAGAAATGAATTGTGTGAAATGCTACTCACTTGTTGTGATGGAATTTTGGATTTAGGGAGTGGGACTCCGAAAATTCATTGATATAATGAGTAGGGGAATTAATTCTTGAATAAAACAACAGAGAGAGGTTTGTTATGAATACTGTGTCAATCTTTTCTGAGACTCCAGGCAATGCATAAAAGCAGAACGTTACAAAGAGAGGTTGTAACAACCTTTTCCCATAAGTATAATGTCATGCCACATCAACTAATTTCTAATATTGAAAATAAAAGAGAGAAAATTGAAAACAACTCTATTCTGAGAATTAAAATAAAGCAACATTACAACAATTATAAATTGCTGTAACAATACCCTCCCCTTCAATTGCAGCTTTGTCCTCAAGGGTGAAACTCAGGAAACTGTTTGAGCAGATCATAGTAGAATTCCCAGGTAACTAGCCTGTTGTTCGGGGGGTAAATTCTTCCAATTAATCAACACCTTTGTAGCAGCAATGCACCCTCGTTTCACCATTTTTCTGTGCAGAATAGCCTATGGTTCACCTTTAGTGTGAGCAAGTGGAAATGGATGTGGTAAAGGATTTATAGAACAAGATTGAGGTTAATGCATAATTGTTGACCTCTAAAGCTCTCACCTTTTCAATCCTTCTGGTACTGCAAGCAACACTGATTGTTTCAATTCTTGATGATTTCTCCCTTCATATTCTTTCTGACTGCTGATTGCTGAATATAGACAGCTCGCTTCTTTGATCAGAATCACCTTTTCTTCAATAAGGACCTCCTCCACTTGCTTGTTCCTGAAGTTAAGTAGTAAACAAAATAAGATATTACTTAAATTTGAAATTGTTTTGATTTTATTTAGAATATTTCCTTAAGATTTATTTATCTTTTAAAATTAAGATTATGATGTAGGTTTATCAATTAAGTGAAGTAATCTCTATATTCACTTCACTCGTTTGAGGTGGCAGGCCTTGGGGACCCTTAAAGGATAATACTTAAGAGAGTTGTTTCAGTTGCAGATGATTAAGAAAATTGACTTCACAAAAATTATAAAAATAAAAATAAAGAAATCATCAAGTCTAGATAACTCTGCCAACAGTCATCTCTAAATAGATAGAATCAAATCTCCAACTCATTTGTCCTTTTATCTTATTTGATCTTACCTTTTACATATTTGAAAATTAGTTATTATCTTAGGGAGTTAGTTTCTCAAATCCTTATCAATTGTTGCATCCAATATCCATGTATATATTATGTACATATTCAATGGAATTAATACGTACACATTCTATTTTCTCATTTCTTTCTTTATTGGTATCCATTGGGGTTCAGAAAATGATGATTCTGGACTTGAGAAAATTCCAGGCAACAGTTTAGAAACATTTCTGTAGTTCTTTGATGGTGATATCTTTGTCATCAAACGTTTTTGTAAAGAATATTGACGAGGGTGTTATTAACAAATAACTACAAGACATGTATAGTTCATGTGGAACAGCAAGAAGCTTTTTTGTAAGTAAGTAAATTATCAACATCAATACACAAATGCAGGTTTACTTAGACAAGGAATGAAGCAGATTATCATTCATTTGGAAACAACGGATTAAAGCTTTGGAGAAGGCTGGAGACAAAGGTTCTATTGTCAAGGTAAATTAAGTTTCAATATTTTGTTTTTATCTATGTTGATGCAGTTTTCACTTTGCATAATATGTGTAGTTTGTATGCTAACAAAATGACTCAAATTATTGTTATTGATGGAAAAGGACTAACTTATGCTATTGGTGATGGAGCTAATGAAGTGGGAATGCTTGTGATTTGTTCTTTAATTCGTTTTTTTCTCCTTTTTATTTACACAACTTTTTTAATTCCTTTTGTTATGTTTCCTCTAAGGCGGTTATGCCTAGTAATATTGCAATTTCACAGTTTGATTAATTGGAAAGATTATACTTCTTGTTTATGCATGGATCGACATTGGTGTTACCTCTTAACATTCTATAAATAGGCCATAAAAAGACATAATTTGAAACATACCTTTGGTATTTATATTAACTTTCATTCTTCTTCTGACAGATATGCTATTTCTTCTACAAAAGGATAAGACAAATGATCCCAAACTTCATCTGGCTGTGAAGTTGAACAGATGAATACAAATGTATACCTATTTTTTGGCCGTTCGGGGATCTACAGTGTTAATTTATACTCTGCTTTTTGTGTCATAGATTGTAGCCGTCAGTTACCTTATATAGCATAGCTTCAAATTATAGTAATCAATTCCTTCATTCCTTTTCAGTAATTCTTTTATTGCACTTATCAACTTGGAAATCCCTGCCTACTCCTTTATGATTTTCTTCATTTCTCTTTTCTTCATTTTGTGGAAATAATTGAGAAATGAATTATGTGAAATGCTACTCACTTTTGTATCACTAGTTTTATAGAAGCCTCAAGCTAGAATTATAGTTTTTGGTTGGTGACTAAATTTGAACAGTCTCAACTGTGGCTTGAACTATTTTAATTTTTACTATAGTTTACTTATCATTAGAATTGTTGGTTGATAAATCAGAATCATATAGAGCAAATCTCTTTGAAACAAATTTATTGATATGATAGAGTTAGAAATAGAGTTAGAAAATGATTCTAGAAGAAAATTATGATAGGAGTCCAGTCCTTACCAACAAGAAATTGCAGGTTTGGTCCATAAACACGTATGGTGAAGAGAAGATGACCTGCTTTCACTCTAGTTGACTTTGATCGATAATCACTATTAATCAAAATAAAATGCATAAAGAAATTAGATATGCAAAATTAATTATGCTTCAACAATGATTATATGCATAATATTGTATGTAGTAAGAAAAATTGTAAATTGAAAAGGCAAGAACTAAATGAAAATGCAGTGAAAGGCATCAGTCCCATTCTCTTTAATACAAAATACTTTTTAATCCCAAACAACATCACTTCCTGCAACCTTGGCAACTTCTGTTTGAGACCTTTTTCCATATATTTCTTCACAAACCTAAAGGGTATATTTGAGAGTATGGTTTTAAGGAAGATAACTATAGAATTTTTAAATAAATTAAAGGGCTATGAAGGACTTTGCCAACTTTTCTTTGCAGATTTAATAGGCTATCTCATATATAGTATGATGTTTTGTCTAACTTTAAGCTTTAATGTCAATCTTTTTAATAACTAATACTAGTATAAAAGAAATGTGCTCGAAACTTGTAACTTATTGCACCCTCATAATGTATAAAACTCTTCAAATAAAATGAAAATCATATTTAATTAATTCCAACGGAAACAGCATACAAACACAAAATCATCCTGAAAATGATGAAAGCCATTAGCAACATAAATGACTGCACTTTTAATCTAAAGTTTGAGTCATGAATCAATTACCATCATAACTAGATACCATCAAGATTACTATTTATGGCAAAGTCCTCTGCCTCTTGGATGCATGAAGAAGTTGTTGTTCCCAGCCATCTTTATTTTCATCATTTGAGCATTCAACTTCAGTCGTGCTGGCTTGTGCCTCATTATTAGAGATTTGAGAATCTTGTAAGACCCCGATCTCATGATCATGTCCAGCCTTGATACTGCTATTAAACAGCTTCAATCCCGATGTTGTGGCATATACTGGAAAGACCCCACACCCTTTTATCCTCACTTCTTCATGGTAGATGTCCTCTAATTCAAATTTAAATGTTATGTTGCTGAATTCATCACACACTTCACTTATTCCGTCAAATCGACAAATGTCAAGATATGAAAACAATACGTGATCTGAAATTAAATTTACAGGGTATTCTATCAACATCAATTTCCGTCTGATCCGTTTTCCATCTTGATAGATATTAATGGAAACAATTAACACTTGTTCATTTTCATCATCTTCGACACCTTTCCAATCATTATCACCCAAAACTTCATCCCAAATAGCATCATCTGAAACATCTAATTCTCGTTCATGATAAAAAATAATGTAACAAATAAAACCCAAGTCAGATTTGGGAAGATCAGGAATAGTTAGTGAACTCTCGGCTGTATGAAACCCAGACTTGTTGTTAATATGATCAATTGGGAAGACGAAATAATCAACATCATGAAACTTGGGATTATTAAGATATTGTTGATGTAAGTAGGGTATGCGAATCTGACACATGTGTTTCAACACTAGCCCTTTTGTGATGACTGTATCGAGAGAAATGCAGTTAATGGTGCTAACCTCGCCCACCGATGATGGAAGTGTCGGCAAAGAGATGAGTTTCAAGCAATTGCTTAAAGCAAGCTCTCTCATGGACAATGGAAGTTTTGGTAGAGACACGAGTTTCCGACAATCATTTAAACAAAGCTTTGTCAAGTTCGATGGAAGCTCAGGCGGCAAAGACACGAGTTTCCGACAACCATTTAAATAAAGCTCTGTCAAGTTCGATGGAAGCTCAGGCGGCAAAGACTCGAGTTTCTTGCAATTATTTAAAGGAAGCCATGTCAGCAATGGTGGTAGCTTCGGGAGAGACTCAAGTTTCAAACAATCACCTAAATAAAGCAACTCTAGTGATGATGGAAGCTGCGGTAGAGACACGAGTTCCCTGCATTTACGTAAATCAAGATTTTTCAGGGATAGTGGAAGCTTTGGTAGATGCTGGAGTTTCTTACATCCGTATAAAGTAAGATGTTCCAGGGATGGTAGAAGCTCTGGTAGATGCTCGAGTTCCTTACATCTGTATAAATGAAACTCTTTCAGGGATGGTGGAAGCTCTGGTAGATGCTTGAGTTTCTTACATTCGAATAAATTAAGATATTTCAGGAATTGTGGAAGCTCTGGTAGATGCTCGAGTTCCTCATATTTATTTAAATGAAGCTCTATCAGGGATGGTGGAAGCTTTGACAGAGACACGACTTTTTGACATTCCTTCACTTGAAACACTCCTAGCATTGAAAGGTTTTTCTTGTTTTCAGGCAATCTCTCAATATTAGTACCACTTAGCTTTAACACTTCTAAAGACCGTAAGTGACCAGTTGACAGTGACAATGAAGATATAGAGGTTTCAGTTAAGTCCAATACTTTTATTGCATCTGATCTCACCGAAAATTTCTTGAGCCGATTACATTCATGGAGTATCAGTTCTTGGAGAGATTTTAAATGAACATTGCTTTCAAGGCTTTCAATCTTACTACACCCCCCCAAATCCAAATATGTAAGCTTGGGAAGAGATAGCATGGATGGATGTAGCTGGTGCAACTCATAACAACAACGAAGAGAAACTTTTTCAAGTTTTTCTGCCTTCGATAAGTCTGGGATCTCCACCAGCTTTCTGGAGAATGAAAGGTCAATTGACTTTAAATTTATAAGATTCTGCAACAAGAAAGATGCAACACATTGTTTAGAAATTTCTAAATTCATAAATGTGAACCTTAACTAAAAGAAAAAAACTCGAGCAAAATGTACTATGCATAGCGGCACTCATACCTGAACTCCGTCCCAAAGCTTTTTAGCATATCCAAATTGAATGTGAAGCTCTACAAGTTGTTCTGCACAACAAAAGTTAGGTGGCCAAGACTTGAGAGAACATTGATCCCAGTGAATGTATCTCAAATTTTGGGATAATGACGTAAGACCATCCTGGAGGTACACATTGAATTTGTTACTCTTCCAGCTCTCCTCATAGATTTTAAGAAATCTACAGTTAGGCATATTTGCAAGGAAACTAGAGCTCAAATTTAGATTATCCGTTAATTTACTCAAATCTAAAATTATGCCTTCAACCTTTTTAGTTCCCTGACAAACAAAGAATAGAATAATAATTAGCAAAGATTATCATCCTAGCTACATTAAAAACAAAAGGATACATATTATTAAATAGAAATAATTGCACTGCCACTTACCTTGTTATGTTTCAATACATCAAACACTTCCTCGTGTTTCCACAATCGACTTAGATTTTCAGGGCACTTTTCACGATTTTCATGATTATTTGGAGATTCTTCATAAACAACTTCCCGACCCATTTCCTGTATTAAGTCGTGCATTTCTATTGTGTTGGCATCTGAAATTGTTATGAGAGCTTTTCCCACAAGTAAATCTATCCCCCTTGTTGGAAAGAAACCAAAAGACTCCAGTATTTCTATTACTCGGTCTCTTTTTTCTCCTTTAAAGAAGCATGCAATGTCCAGAAATATTTGTTTTTCATCCCACTTCAGGCCATCATAGCTTAATTTTAATACATCATGAATTTTCTCATCCGGAATGTTTTGAAGTTTTCTCAATTCATCTTCCCATACTTCTTCACTTCTTTTACGAAGACTTGCACCCAAAACCTTTAAAGCCAGAGGAAGACCTTTGCAATAGGAAATGACTCTTGTTGATAAATTTTCATATCCCTGCTTAGGTTGATTTTCTCCAAAAGCAGTCAAACAGAAAAGCTGAATAGAATCTTGAGAGTTCAATTCCTCAACCTCATATGTTTCATTAGCTTTGCTAAGTACTTGCTTATCTCTCGTTGTAATAATGACTTTACTTCCTGCTCCCAAGAAATCATATTCTTCAATTAATTTTTCTAACTGCTCTGTCGTAGACACATCATCTAGGACAATCAAAACTTTTTTACGTCGAAGCATGCTCATGTCAAAACTATCAAATTGTTTTTTTTTTTTCCCTAGCAAGGTAGAAAAAAGTTCATTGCATAAACTTGTGAGCTTGTCGTCCTTTACATTTTTGAGGAAGCAACAACCTTCGAATTGATAAGACAATTTGTGATATAAAGCTTCAGCAAGGGTGGTCTTACCAATGCCACCCATGCCCCATATTCCAAGGATTATAACTGCATTTGACCCAATGTTTAGTAATGATTCAACCTCTTCGCGGCTTTTCTCAATTCCAACATATCTTTTACGTTGATTAGTGTCTGTAGGAGCCAATTCTTTCAATATTTTCAAAACATCTTGAACAATGTTCTCAATGACGTCGGCCTCAGTTCTAGCGTATGAGAAGGGAAAAAAAGAAATAATTGATGTGTTATAAATATGACAAATTCAAAATAAAGAAAAACAAAAACTTAACGTATTATTATACACATTTTACAATCAATATGATAGTCATGGATGAACATCGGATGACAACGGCAGTTGCAAAAAATAAATTTTGTCCAACAAAATATATAGTCTTAATTACATTTTGGGTCCCTAAAAAAATATTATTTTCCATATCAATGAAAAAAAATTAAGGACTTGAATTAAAAAATAAGTATTTTTTAGGAACAAAAACTTATTTAAGTCTTAATTTTATTAAAAATATTTATAATTTATTATTTTTAAATATTAATCACATTAATAATTTATCAAAAAAATAAAATATATTTTTTACATTCACCAAAATCATCTATGATTATTAAATTCATACTAAATTTTCTAATATATATATATATATTTTTTTTATCATATATACTAAGCAACAACCATTCAAATATTCATTTTTCTTGTTAGGAATGGTACTTTGATTACTCAAACATCAAATATAAAATATGAAATATTATAAATACCTTATTTCCGTGCTATGCGTTTTAGCATTTGTCTCTTGTGGCTCGTGTTGTTTACAACAACTGTAATTATAACAAATTCTAGTCAGTCTAATAACACTTATTTACGAGATTTGAAAAACAAAGACTCAAGAAAATAAAGTATAACAAGTCCAAAGAAAATAACTTTTCCTATAATTTTTTTCAATATATAATTAAAAATAGTCATTCAAACATTCATCTTTCTTCTTTTTAGGAAGTGAAGTGTGTAGTCTTGTTGTTAAAACATTAAATATAACATATAAAAAAGGGGAAAATACCTTTCTTTACCGTGGTGCTTTTCAGCCTTTGTTTCCTGTGATTCGTGATTACAATAACTGTAATTGTATAACAAATACCAGTCAGTATGATAATACCTATTTTTATGAGATTTAAAAAAAAAGAACTCAAGAAAATAGAGTTGAACAAAGCCAGCCCGAGAAAATAAAAATTAATTATATAATAACTAAAATTTAATAAAAATATTTACATATTATGATGCTGGCCAGATAAATTGGCTGCTTTGGTGAGAGCAGCTTTCCATTTGCCTAACATGGGATGTCCCTGATGTTTATCAAGGTGTTTCTTGTATCTCCCAGTCTGATGCCTTACATCGGATGGATCTATGTGGTAAAATACTGGTATCACAATTTGTCCTTTTTCTTCCTTTGATTCCATAATCTTGTTGAGTTCATCCAAGCACCACCTTGAGGAAGCATAGTTCTTTGAGAAGATGACAATAGATATACGAGAATCTTCTATGGCTTTGATGAGGGTATCTGAGATTTCATCTCCCATTTTGAGCCGGTTGTCTATGAACGTTTCGATTCTGGCTTCAACCAAAGCTTTACGTAGATGGCTTGTGAAGTTCAAGCGCGTGTCTTCACCTCGAAAGCTCAGAAAAACATCATATTTTTTAGCAGAAGAAGGGTCAGAGGAAGACGCAACATCTGCTATATTCCTTTGCTGCTCGTCCATTGTGAAGTCCTAGCTTGTGCTGCACCTGGAAATTTAATTATAATTAAATCTGTGTAATATATTATATATGAGTGTGAATAACTAACTACTCGGGTTCATTTTCAATTTGATAAAATTAAGAAAAGAGATCATACGAAAAGTAAAAAAGTTTAGAACACAGAAGAAAAGAAAAGAAAAAAATAAAGAGAAGAGAGAAGTTACACAGAAAGAAGCAAGAGATTATGGGTGGGATGATACTCAGTTACTCAGAACTATGAGGGCTCTCTCTCTCTCTCGTATAAAAACAAGTGAACACTCGCTTTCCTCTTTCTCTACATACATCCATGTGGGTTTCATTTTCATTATTTCATTGAAAGCTACACCGAATAGCTTCTAAAATTAAAGTCAAATTTAAACGCGTTTAAATTAAACTAATTAAAAAAATTCGGAACCAAACCTACACTATAATATAATGCACTACGAGAGTTAATACATACGCTTGCTTAAGAGCTTTCTTGGCGGTAAAAGATAATTTAACAACTAATATATATAATCCATCTTGATTTAGTAGATTTTTATTACACAATTAGTACAATTTTATTTTATTTTTCATACAAAAATCTACTTGACAACAAAGACTTAATAAATAGGAAATGGATAGGAAGAAAAAAAAAATGATTTTACACCTGTGGACATAAAAGTCAAGGTACGACCAATGACACTTTATAATTAAATTAAATGAATAATGATGGAGGCCAACAACTCAAGGTCGTTGGGTATTGAAAGATACAGCAGTAAGCAGTAGGTGGTAGATACTTTGGGTTGTTAGAATTCATTTAAGGCTTCTATGGCTTTTAATGTTTTCTAACCACCACCTTTTGCTTATTCATAATATATTTCCTTTTGCTTAACAAAAAAAAAAAATAAAGGTCGTTGCAAATTGCATCAATTAAAAAAACTTGGTTGCATTACTTTGATATGTTCACATTCAATGGTCAATCACATTCTCTAATAAACAGAAATGATTTTAGACTTCTGGACATAAAAACATAATTTCCCGTCTTTTGCCTAGTTTTCCTTTCTTTACATAGATTTTATGAGTTTTTGCCAACAAAGTTAGTCAAAAATAATTAAAAATAACACAAAAATTAATGTAAAAATTTATGCAAAAAATAGTTTCTAAAAAACTAATTTATTTCTAACGTGTCAAAATAGGTAAAAAAAGAAAAAAAATATTTGAATTTGAAAAAAAACAAAATAAATTGATTTAAAATTTAAATTTATTTAAGATTTAACATATAATTGTATAAGAGAATGTCATGTGATAAAACTATCACAGGAGAGAATGACGCGTGACAAATTTATCAACTTAGAATTGTATAGTTAATAGATTTCCAAATGATAAAAAAAAAAAAAAAAAAGTAAAAAGACAGGCTGTGATGTGAATGTGAACATGTTAAAGCAATGCAACGTAGTTTTCAATTAATTTATTGGATATTTGCAACGAGCTTGACTTGTTCATCATTATTTGGCGCATTCATTTAATTTCATTAGTAAGTGTCATTCTCATTGTCAGGGATGGAGCCAGCCCGTTAGGCAGGGGGCCAAATTTATATCATCAATTAAATTAAACATTTATTTTAAAAATATTATTCACTAGTTTTATATATTATAGATTTTTTTTTTATCAATTTATAATAAATAATAACATCTTTGTTTATCCTATTTTTTTAGAAAAATATCATATTAATTATGTTCTTAAAATCTATTTAAATATAATGAATTATGTCTTTTTTAAGGGAAGAATGAATTAGATTAGTTATAAAAAGATATTAATCAATAATTAATAAAAAAAATTATATATTTTTAAATTGTTAGAAATTAAAGAATAATATTATGTTGTAACTATAAATAATCACACAATAAAAACAAAATTGATTAATTATAATGTAAAATTAATTTATTTATTATAAGATTTAAATATGAAGTATTTAAATTTATGCACACTCTAATAATTGAACATGTTAATAAAATTTTGTGAATATATTTATTTATAGCATTTAACATAGATTATAAGAAAAAAAATATTAAAAATAAATTATATTCAAATATTTTATCTAAAATATATTATAAAAAAAATAACATCTAAATATATTTAATTTTTTACAAATTAAAAAAATTACTCAAATATTAAAACTCAGCCACCAAGTGGCTCTGTCCTTGCTCATTGAATGTAGACTTTTATGCCACAAGTTTGATTTTTTTTTTTTTTTTTGCTTAATAAGTAATTTAGTTCCTAAGTGATATATATAATAAAACGTTTAATTTGGTTCTCTAATTTTTAAATAGTTCAAATTGATTCCTAAATTCTTTAAAATATGTGAATGTGATATTTTTTTATCCACGGTTTGTTGTTGTTTTATTAATTACATTTATATCCTTTTAGGAATTACATTCCCTTTTTTTTTAATGAAAATTAATTAATTAACCTTGTTTTAAAACAATACTTTTCTTTCATCTAGCATAACATTCCCTCTCTATCTTTATTATTTATTTCAAGATTAATGATCTGGTCATGATATATCTAGAGCCAAACATAATCAAAACTTGGTGTAAGTTGGTGGTTAACTTGCTTATAAAACCGGTGCGGGTATCCTTAATTACCCTGAAAACTGAGGAAAACAACAAGAGTCCATCATTGCCGAGGAAATGAGCTTTAATTAAATTGATTTTGAATGAGATTAATTTTATATTGATGTAATTTATGGTTAGATGTATGTAGTTAGAGTAAAATTTAGTATAAAAATCTAAATCCAACATAAAAATTATTTTCAGAATCACATTTAAAAAAAAATACTAAATATGATAATCAATATTAAAATTGAGTTTAATAAACTTTAAGACTCAAATTTATGAATTTCAAATGCTAAACAAAACATACTAGAAGATGTTGGATTAGGCATTGATGCAGAGGAAAAATAAAGTCACAGTATCCAGGGAAGATATTTTGGCCTCACATTATATAAATCTTTTATGGAAAATGAAGATATTTTGACCCTTAGCTGTAATCAAGTAAATGAATCCAGGGAAATGGGATAATAAAAATAAAAATAAAAACAGAAAGTGGAAGGAAGTAACTTGGAACTTGGAAGACCCGGAGACCCAATGTGAATGCCATGTTGTGATTTTTGTGGTGAATGAAAACAATCATATATTGTAAACTATAATTCATATTTTATAGTGGTTTTTTACCAGAAAAAATAAATAAATTACAGTTAACTCTAGTTGATTGAGTCAGTAGTTAGGCTCTATGGTGACACATTTTATAAAATGAGATTAAAAATCCAGAATTTAAAATAAAGGGAGTTAAAACAATCTTTTTAGTATATACCTTGATTGATAACATACTTAACCCAAAAATAAAGGGAAAGAAGAAGGAAGCAACAATTGAGTCAGAAGAAAAATAAAGTCACACTATCGCAATGCCTTAAGGTCATTTCCTTGTTCACACCAATGACCCCACATTACAGAAAAAAATGAAGACATTTTGGCCCTTAGCTATCAAACAAGTAAAAACAGATAAAGGAAAAAAAAAAAAAAAGTGGAAGGAAGTAACTTGGAGGTAACAGGGACATCGGTTGGTACGTGCTATTAAGTCATGAGAACCGCTAGTTATATTTTATCCGATATTCTCTAAATTTAAATTTATTAAAAATCATTAATTTTTATGAATTTCATGTATTATTTAACTATTATATTTTCTTATTTTATTAATATTAATAATTTTCAATAAATTTAAATTAATTGCACTCAGTTTTTAATTGAGTGTATGATTAGTCCAGGGAAGAGTAGGTGCTAAAAAAAAACCTACACTAACAGCCAGTAACATGCATTTAATTAACGATCATATTTAACTGACAGCTAAATATAGAACCAAAAATTCCCACAATGTTTAATTTGCTCATAACAATTAAATGCATCTAACATAAATGTTTAAAGATAGAACCAAAAATTCCCACAACTTTTAATTTAGATCCAGAAATATATTCTTTTCATCCGGATCCAGGCCATCATAGCTTGATTTTAATACATCATGAATTTTCTCATCCGGAATGTTTTGAAGTTTTCTCAATTCATCTTCCCATACTTCTTCACTTCTGTTACAAAGACTTGCACCTAAAACCTTTAAAGCCAGAGGAAGACCTTTGCAATAGGAAATGACTCTTGTTGATAAATCTTCATATCCCTGCTTAGGTTGATTTTCTCCAAAAGCAGTCAAACAGAAAAGCTTAATAGAATCTTGAGAGTTCAATTCCTCAACCTCATATGTTTCATTAGCTTTGCTAAGTACTTGCTTATCTCTCGTTGTAATAATGACTCTACTTCCTGCTCCCAAGAAATCATATTCTTCAATTAGTTTTTCTAACTGCTCTGTCGTAGACACATCATCTAGGACAATCAAAACATCTTTACGTAGAAGACTCTTCATGTCAAAACGATCAAATTGTTGTTTTTCTTTCCCTAGCAAGGTAGAAAAAAGTTTATTACGTAAAGTTTCAAGCTTCCCTGAATCTTCCCTTACATTTTCGAGGAAGCAACAACCTTTGAACTGATCAGACAGTTTCTCATATAAAGCCTTAGCAAGGGTGGTCTTACCAATGCCACCCATGCCCCATATTCCAAGGGTTATAACTCCAGTTGATCCAATGTCTAGTAATGATTCAACCTTTTCGCGGCTTTTCTCAATTCCAACATATCTTTTACGTTGATTAGTGTCTGTAGGAGCCAATTCTTTCAATATTTTCAAAACACCTTGAACAATGTTCTTAATGACTTCGGCTTCAGTTCTAGCGTATGAGAAGGGAAAAAAAGAAATAATCTATGTGTTATAAATATGACAAATTCAAAATAAAGAAAAACAAAAACTTAACGTATTATTATACACATTTTACAATCAATATGATAGTCATGGATGAACATCGGATGACAACGGCAGTCGCAAAAAATAAATTTTGTCCAACAAAATATATAGTCTTAATTACATTTTGGGTCCCTAAAATAATATTATTTTCCATATCAATGAAAAAAAATTAAGGACTTGAATTAAAAAATAAGTAATTTTTAGGAACAAAAACTTATTTAAGTTTTAATTTTATTAAAAATATTTATAATTTATTATTTTTAAATATTAATTACATTAATAATTTATAAAAAAAATAAAATATATTTTTTGCATTCACCAAAATCATCTATGATTATTAAATTCATACTAAATTTTTTAATATATATATATATATATTTTTATCATATATACTAAGCAACAACCATTCAAATATTCATCTTTCTTGTTAGGAATGGTACTTTGATTACTCAAACATCAAATATAAAATATGAAATATTATAAATACCTTATTTCTGTGATACGCATTTCAGCATTTGTCTCTTGTGGCTCGTGCTGTTTACAACAACTGTAATTGTAACAAATTCTAATCAGTCTAATAACACTTGTTTACGAGATTTGAAAAACAAGGACTTAAGAAAATAAAGTATAACAAGTCTAAAGAAAATAACTTTTCCTATAATTTTTTTCAATATATAATTAGAAATAGTCATTCAAACATTCATCTTTCTTCTTCTTAGGAAGTGAAGTGTGTAGTCTTGTTGTTAAAACATTAAATATAACATATTAAAAAGGGAAAATACCTTTCTTTACCGTGGTGTTTTTCAGCCTTTGTTTCCTGTGATTCGTGATTACAATTCCTGTAATTATATAACAAATACCAGTCAGTATGATAATACCTATTTTTATGAGATTTAAAAAACAAGAACTCAAGAAAATAGAGTTGAACAAAGCCAGCCCGAGAAAATAAAAATTAATTATATAATAACTAAAATTTAATAAAAATATTTACATATTATGATGCTGGCCAGATAAATTGGCTGCTTTGGTGAGAGCAGCTTTCCATTTGCCTAACATAGGATGTCCCTCATATTTATCAAGGTGTTCCTTGTATCTCCCAGTCTGATGCCTTACATCGGATGGATCTATGTGGTAAAATACTGGTATCACAATTTGTCCTTTTTCTTTCTTTGATTCCATAATCTTGTTGAGTTCATCCAAGCACCACCTTGAGGAAGCATAGTTCTCTGAGAAGATGACAATAGATATATGAGAATCTTCTATGGCTTCGATGAGGGCATCTGAGATTTCATCTCCCATTTCGAGCCGGTTGTCTATGAACGTTTCGATTCCTGCATCATGCAAAGCTTTACATAGATGGCTTGTGAAGTTCAAGCGCGTGTCTTCACCTCGAAAGCTCAGAAAAACATCATATTTTTTAGCAGAAGAAGGGTCAGAGGAAGACGCAATATCTCCTATATTCCTTTGCCGCTCGTCCATTGTGAAGTCCTAGCTTGTGCTGCACCTGGAAATTTAATTATAATTAAATCTGTGTAATATATTATATATGAGTGTGAATAACTAACTACACCGGTTCATTTTCAATTTGATAAAATTAAGAAAAGAGATCATACGAAAAGTAAAAAAGTTTAGAACACAGAAGAAAAGAAAAGAAAAAAATAGAGAGAAAAGAGAAGATATAGCAGTTACACAGAAAGAAGCAAGATGGGTGGGATGATACTCAGTTACTCAGAACTATGAGGGCTTTCTCTCTCTCTCTCTCTCTCTCTCTCTCTCTCTCTCTCTCTTGTATAAGAAGATGAACAAGTGAACACTCCCTTTCATTCATTTACTCGCTTTCCTCTTTCTCTACATGCATGCATGTGGGTTTCATTTTCAGTATTTCATTGAAAGCTACACCGAATAGCTTCTAAAATTAAAGTCAAATTTAAACGCGTTTAAATTAAACTAATTAAAAAAATTCGGAACCAAACAATAATATAATGCACTACTAGAGTTAATACATACGCTTGCTTAAGAGCTTTTCTTGGCCGTAAAAGATAATTTAACAACTAATATATATAATCCATCTTGATTTAGTAGATTTTTATTACACAATTAGTACAATTTTATTTTATTTTTCATACAGAAATCTACTTGACAACAAAGACTTAATAAATAGGAAATGGATAGGAAGAAAAAAAAAATGATTTTACACCTGTGGACATAAAAGTCAAGGTACACGAATGACACTTTATAATTAAATTAAATGAATAATGATGGAGGCCAACAACTCAAGGTCGTTGGGTATTGAAAGATACAGCAGTAAGCAGTAGGTAGTAGATACTTTGGGTTGTTAGAATTCATTTAAGGCTTCTATGGCTTTTAATGTTTTCTAACCACCACCTTTTGCTTATTCATAATATATTTCCTTTTGCTTAACAAAAAAAAAAAAAAAATAAAGGTCGTTGCAAATTGCATCAATTAAAAAAACTTGGTTGCATTACTTTGACATGTTCACATTCAATGGTCAATCACATTCTCTAATAAACAGAAATGATTTTAGACTTCTGGACATAAAAACATAATTTCCCGTCTTCTGCCTAGTTTTCATTTCTTTACATAGATTTTATGAGTTTTTGCCAACAAAGTTAGTCAAAAATAATTAAAAATAACACAAAAATTAATGTAAAAATTTATGCAAAAAATAGTTTCTAAAAAACTAATTTATTTCTAACGTGTCAAAATAGGTAAAAAAAGAAAAAAAATATTTGAATTTGATAAAAAAAACAAAATAAATTGATTTAAAATTTAAATTTATTTAAGATTTAACATATAATTGTATAAGAGAATGACGCATGACAAATTTATCAACTTAGAATTGTATAGTTAATAGATTTCCAAATGATAAAAAAAAAAAAAAAAAGTAAAAAGACTAGGCTGTGATGTGAATGTGAACATGTTAAAGTAATGCAACATAGTTTTCAATTAATTTATTGGATATTTGCAACGAGCTTGACTTGTTCATCATTATTTGGCGCATTCATTTAATTTCATTAGTAAGTGTCATTCTCATTGTCAAGGATGGTGCCAGCCCGTTAGGTAGGGGGCCAAATTTTTATATATATATATATATATATATATATATATATATATATATATATATATATATATATATATATATATATATATAATTTATTTGTATATATTGATGATAAAATAATTTTATTAAAATATATCATCAATTAAATTAAATATTTATTTTAAAAATATTACAAATATTATTCATTAGTTTTATATATTATAGAGATTTTTTTTTCTACCAATTTATAATAAATAATAACATCTTTATTTATCCTTTTTTTTAGAAAAATATCATATTAATTATGTTATTAAAATCTATTTAAATATTATGAATTATGTTTTTTTAAGGGAATAATGAATTGGGTTAGTTATAAAAAGATATTAATCAATAATTAATAAAAAAATTATATACTTTCAAATTGTTAAAAATTAAAGAGTAAGACGGTGTTGTAACTATACAATAATCACGTAATAAAAATAAATTTGATTGATTATAATGTAAAATTAATTTATTTATAATAAAGTTTAAATATGAAGTATTTAAATCTATGGACATTCTAATAATTGAACATGTTAATAAAATTTTGTGAATATATTTATTTATAGCATTTAAAATAGATTATAAGAAAAAAAAATATTAAAAATAAATTATATTCAAATATTTTATCTAAAATATATTATAAATAAAAAAATAACATCTAAATATATTTAATTTTTTACAAATTAAAAAAAAAAACTCAAATATTAAAAAAATATATATATTAAAAAATCCAAGGGAGGCCGTGGTCCCCAGCCACCAAGTGGCTCCGTCCTTGCTCATTGAATGTGGACTTTTATGCCACAAGTTTGATTTTTTATTTTTATTTTTGCTTAATAAGTAATTTAGTTCCTAAGTGATATATATTAAAACGTTTAATTTGGTTCTGTAATTTTTAAATAGTTCAAATAGAAAACCCAGTGCACACACAACAACAGCAAATAAAATTGGTGTATTTAGTAATAAATAAAGAGAGTGTAAATAAAAAATTTTATATGGTGATATTTAGTAATAGAAGAAGTTAACTAGACTCTTGATGTACCATATGAAAAATAATTAAATTGATGTATTATAAATAATTTAGGAGCCAAATTAAACTTTTTAAAAATTTGGATATCAAATTAAATAGTTATTAAGTGTTGTTATTATCGATCATAAACGTTCATCATTATTTATTTAATTTGTAAGTTAGCAAGAATATGAACCTTGAAATTGAAATTTGAACTGTTTTATCTGATGGTCAGTAATCGCTGGGTTTACAAACACAGGTGCGACACAAAACAATTTCAACAAAATTGCTACCAATATTTTAATTTTGAGCAGAAAATATTACAAAATGCTTTCAATTAACTAAGGTCTTTGAAATCAGAAATATATTTGAGATTAGCACCCCTACAATGCTCTAATTAACACAACACCTTTAATTAATTGGGAAAAACTATGTAACTTGAAAATATTTATTTCACCTCAACACGAAGACAAGAAAAAATATTTTTGTGATTTTTCAATTATTATTCTTGTATTTTATTAAGAATTTTAATGGTTTATTTTATTTTATTTTAGATAAGACAAATTTAAAATTAAAAAAATTGTTTTATATCTTACAGAAGGAAAAGTTTAAAAATTCAAAAGAGGCATTTTTTAAAAGATTAATTATTTTTAAAATTAGAAAGTACTTCTTAATCTAAAACAATTTTATCATTACATGATGTTCGAGTTAAAAAATGACTGATAGTTAAATACAGAGATGAATCTATGGGTTGAGGGAAGCAGGCTTCGGCTCCCTCGCTCAGTCCTCGCGCGCGTGTGTGAGTGAGTGAGAGAGAGATTAAATAAAATGCATATTAATTTTTTTAAAACTGCATTATATATATATATATATATATATATATATATATATATATATATTAAGTTAAATTTGACGATAAAGATTAACGTAATTATTTAAAAATTAACATATACCTATTTTATTTTGATTTATATCATTCTCCTCTTTATTACATCCAAAATTAAATTTTTTTTATCAAATATTCAAAAGAATTATTTTATTACATCCTAAAATATTAAAGATCACTGTCACCAAGAGTTATCCCATCACCATGACTACCACCACCACCATGATCATCATCGTTACCATTATGATCATCGTCCTTGTTGTTGTCGCCACCACCACCGTTCGATGGTGATGACAATAATAATGGGAACGACGACCAATGATGACAATGATGATGACCTGATGGCAATGACTTAAGAGCTTTCTTGGCCATAAAAGATAATTTAACAACTAATATATATAATCCATCTTGATTTAGTAGATTTTTATAACACAATTGGTACAATTTTTTTTTTCATACAAAAATCTACTTGACAACAAAGACTTAATAAATAGGAAATGGATTGGAAGAAAAAAAAAATGATTTTAGACTTATGGACATAAAAGTCTAGGTACTACGAAGGACACTTTATAATTAAATTAAATGAATAATGATGGAGGCCAACAACTCAAGGTCGTTGGGTGGTTAGAATTCATTTAAGGCTTCTATGGCTTTTAATGTTTTCTAACCACTACCTTTTGTTTATTAACAATCTATCATATCTTATGTGTATAGCTTTATATATATGTATATTTCCTTTTTGCTTAAAAAAAGAAAAGAAAGTCACCTTTTCGTTTATCTGTATATTTTTATTGCTTTACAACTAAAGAAGATTTTTTTCTTTTATGCTTCACAATAGTTCAGTTGCTATAATATAAAGGTCGTTGCAATTCACAAGTAACATGATCAAACATCGATGAAAGCTAATTAATTTAAGAAATTAAAAAAACTTGGTTGCATTACTTTGACATGTTCACATTCAATGGTCAATCACATTCTCTTATAAAAAAAAAAATGATTTTAGACTTCTGGACATAAAAACATAATTTCCCACCTTTTTCCTTGTTTTTATTTCTTTACATACATCTCATGTGTTTTGCCAACAAAGTTAGTTAAAAATAATTAAAAATAACACAAAAATTAATGTAAAAACTCATGAAAAAACGGTTTCTAAAAAACTAATTTATTTATAATGTGTCAAAATAAGTTTAAAAAGAAAAAAAAATTGAATTTGAAAAAAAAAACAAAATAAATTGATTTAAAATTTAAATTTATTTAAGATTTAACATATAAGAGAATGTCATGTGATAAAACTATCACAAGAGAATGACGCGTGGCAAATTTATCAACTTAGAATTGTATAGTTAATAGATTTCCAAATGATAAAAAAAGAAAGTAAAAAGAAAGTCTTTGTTTTTTCAGCGAAAAAAAAAATACTTAATCTCATTTTTAATTCATTCTGTTTCACATTTTTTTATTTTGGTATATAATATTCTAAAAGTTTTATTTTGATACTTTAAATTATGTTTTAGTCATATTTTAATACATTATGTTTTAAATTTAAGTTTTATTTTGGTACTTTAAATTATGTTTTAGTCATATTTTAATACATTATGTTTTAAAAGTTTCATTATGATACTTTAAACTATGTTTTAATAATATTTTGATACATTATGTTTTAAAAATTTTATTCTGGTATAATCATATTTTGATACATTTAAATAAGATGATGATTTTTATTTTTTAAAATAAAATAAAGTTAGTGACGATTTTTTAGTAATCATTAATTTAAATTAATTATTTTCAAATTTTAAACTTTATTGGTATTAATTTTTACCAAAATTAAACTTTTAAAACATAATGAAACAAAATATGACATTATTAATAATAATAATAATAAAAAAAGTAACATTTGTTTTGTTGACCGTCTAAGTTGGGAACCTCTCTGCCTTTACACGGATTCGAAAAATAAACAAATATTTCCACATTTGTGACATAAAATAAAAGTCTACCTTAAATGAAAATTACACGCTTGATGACAAAAAAGAGAAAAATGCACCTACGTTGTATATGTTAATATCGTGTCACTTTCATTATCATCGGTTGGGATAAAAAAATATATATTATAAAGATTTAAAATATAATAAATATTTTATAAGGATCTAAAATAAAAAATAAATATTTTATAATTATCCAAAATTTATATAAACTTCAATAGTATTTAATGGTAAATTCAAGAAAGTTTTTACTACTACGCAAAACTAACAATTTGACAATTGTAAGCTTACGTTTTTAAAATATATGTTGGATCAATTTAAAATACAAAATCATAAATACTTTGTATAAAATTAACTTTTTGATTTGTTCACCCTTCTAAGTTGGGAACCTGGTCTGCCACTACTTACACGGATTATAAAATAAACAAATATTTTAAGACCTATGACATAAAAGTCTACATAACTTCTAAGTCCCTAGTTACACGGATTCGAAAATAAACAAATATTTTAAGACTTGTGACATAAAAGTCTACATAAAATGAAAATGACACGTTAATAAAAATAAAAATAAAAATCAAATAAGTGTTTCAAATAATGAGTGGAGGGCAACAAGTCAAGGTCGTTGCCTTTATATGCTTCCATGGAAAATTCTTCTATCTTTATCTTTGTAGGCAATCCTTGAACTTTTTCAGGAATTTGTTAGAAATTTCCTCTATCCTTACCCTTGAACTTACAAGAAATTTCCTCTTTTGAAAGCTAAAGAATGAGCTTGCGTGGAAGTGTCATGGAAATTTTCTCTATCCAATTGCTAAACAGAATTGCTATACAAACTAAAAGTGTCATTTCATTTTTTTTGTGTTTAATTAATTATGCATATGAAATTAAAGTAATAGACCATTAGTTAAAACAAGTATAGGAATAATCATTTAGCTTTGTTGTACTTTATAATTTAGCTTTCTTACTTTCTCTTCCTAAAAATTCTTCAGGAAAAGTTTATCCATACAAATCCTTACTTGACAAGGCCTAACATACCCTTCATAGCTAACTTGAGGGTGGATGATTTTCCAAGCCATGTAAGGAGTGTTATGACTATATTTCTAACTAATGTGTGAGATCTTATCAGGTAACATGGATGGAAAAACTCAACTTTATAATGGTGTTTGAAATTGGGGATTTCATACTATACATGATTGCAATTGTTTGTTGTGTGATAGCGTCTAACTATATAGAATAAATTTTGCAATGCCGTGTTCCTTATTCAAATATTGTTTATGACTAATGTTCTTTGAAATCCAAGTAATATAGAATGTATCCGATATACACTAATTAATTTTGTTTATCAGATGTACAAACTTCTCAATGTTTTTGAATTCAATAGTTCAAGAAAGTAGCGAATGTCACTGATAGTGAAAGATGAAGAAGAAGGGAAAATTTTCCCATTTATGTAGTGTTGTTATGTTTGAGAGGCTTACCAAGGATGGTTCAGAGTTTAAAGAGAAAACCTTAGAAAATGTACATGAATATATTGTTGATGCATGACATTGTTCATGGATTCTTCCATTTAACAAAGAATGATCCAATAAACTTTCAGAAGATAAACAAATATAAGAGTTCGATTGAAAGAAAATCACTATGAAAAAAGAGTTAGAAGATGATCCTATAAAGCTTTCTAGAAGCATTACTCAAGATCTTTGTCTAAATGCTTTTTTTTTTTTTAATTTAATTTTGTGATTTCAATTGTTTCATATGTACATGGTTCAACTCAGTTGTTATTATACAGCATAACAAAGAATTAGACTTTTAATTTCTGTTATTCAATTATTCTGTTATGACATCCCTTCCATGCCGTATTTCCAATTTCCCATGGATCTTAATTTTCTGTTATATTGGAAGAAATGAGGTGTAAATAAAGTAAAAGAATGAAGCAAAGAAATAGAAAATGTCTTTATTGAGAGTTAATCACAATGCTTATACAAACAATCTATATTTGATTCAGATCAGCGTAATGGAATAATTATATTTCATATTATTTTGAAGCCTGCAACCTATGTTGAATAAAAATTGAATAGATAAGTTTTGAAACAAAAAATGTTAACCAATTAGTGTTGTTAAATGAAAGTTGTTGCAAATGGCATGCAATGTTATTAGACAGACGTGAGTGTCAGCAGTAACAAAAAACATCAATAATGGAATCGATTTATCAATTCATAATTCTTTTTGACTGCAAATACAGAAATAATTTAGATATTAATAATAAAGAAACTTGATCATCAAGTAGTTCAGCTAGCTTAATTTAGATAACTCTGTCATCTCTAATTAGAATGAATCAAATCTCCAATTCACAAAATATACACTGTAGGTTCTTCTTATTCTTAGTACATTATATTTTTCAATAACCAGCAAAAACTATAAAAGTTTTGTCAAGTCTTTTATTGTACGTCCTTAATTTCCAAACTCCTAAGTGTTTCTATGTATGATTCTATTGATCTTCTTCATTAGCTTTCTTTCTCCAAGTTACAGTGTATTATCCCTGGAACATTTTCAATGGTTCTAAATTTTTTTAGGGACATCAATGGTCAAACAAAAAAACAGACAGTTGATCAAGATTTAATGATAAACAAATTGGATTGCCGAGATTTGTGATTGAACATTTGTAAACCAAGTTACTTTTCCCATTTATACCTTAAAAAATGCGTAGTAAAAAACTGAGAAAAGAGAAATAATTAAACAAAATCCATTTTAAAAAGACTGAAGTTAATTAAAGTTAGAACAAAAATAAAGCTATATATCAAAATTAATCTTCCGCGATAACTTACATGACATGATCATATATATTAGTTTGTAAGTTTTCACGAATTTATTTATGCTACCATCCTAGAAACCTCAATGAGTCAGTCTCTTATACCTATTCTAAGTTTGTAAATTTTTTGCTACACTTCTTGCTTCTTTGCAGTGTGTGACACAATTATCCCTTAATTACAACAATATCACAATCCTTCCATTGTCTATCAGTGCATGTCTCTCCTTGAGAAGTCTTTCATTGAATGAATGCAAGGAGCTTCGAGAAATCAGAGGCCTGCCACCTGCCACAAAACATAGTTTATCTTTCTGCTATCAATTGCACATTGTTGACTCGTCAGTCTAAGGAAATGTTATTGAATCAGGTATTTTATCTTTGTTTTGAATTTTTTTATCATATTCTTTTAGCAAAATTAAAGATAAAAAACAACTCAATTGTCATGGTCATAACTTACATTTTTTTAATTAAACTTGATTGACAGACACTACTCATCTGGGGGCACATATTTCCTATTTCCAGGATCAAATATCCCAAGTTGGTTTAATCAATGTATAGCAGAGGATCAAATGGTAGAAAACTAACATTGTGTTTCTGTGCATAATTTTGTTATCCATGCTTTGTTGATTAGTTTCCTTTATTTGGAACAAGCCAAGTCTCACCATGAGAGTTCTGTCAGTTTCCTCTGTTTCTGTTTAATTTTTTTCTACTGTTTTAGTTAAATGAATGGTAGTTTTTAATAACTGAATTGTTCATTTTGGATGTTTTGTATGGTATGACTATGAGCCACATTAGCTGAAAAACTTGGACTTGTCTTGTAGTTCCTTTACATTTGACAATCAACTTATCATGCTATGTATTGTTGCTACCTATCATGAAATTTATTTGGGTTTCAATAGTATTAAGTTGCAGGTTAAAATTCATAAAATGTAAACCAATTAGTGTTTTTCAGTCAAGTTTGTTGCAAATTGCATGTAATGTTATTAAACAAACGAGAGTGAAGTGGCAGAAGAAACAGAAAGCATCAATAATGGAACTGGTTTGTTGAACAGCCAACCTGCTTTAGGTGCATGCATTGTAAAAGCATCAATGTTGACCTCTAATTCTAAAGCTCTCACCTGTTCAATCCTCCTGGTACTGCGAGCAACACTAATTAATTGTTTCAACTCTTTATTTCATAGTCTAATGGTTTGATGATTTATGTCTTCAGAATCACAGCTTTCTTTAATAATGGCCTCCTCCACTTGCTTGTTCCTTAAGATAAGTAGTAAACCAAATAAGACATTATTTAAATTTGAATTTATTATTACTTTATTTTATTAGGATTTGTTTATCTTTTAAAATTAAGATTATGATGTAGGTTTATCAATTAAAATAAGTACAAGATCTGTTCAGTTCATGAGGCACAGCGAGAAACTTAGACAAGGAATGAAGCAGATTATCATTCATTTGGAAACTACAGAAATTAAAGCATTGGAGAACAAGGCTGGAGACAAGGTTCTATTGTAAGGTAAAATTTCAATCTTTTGTTTTTATCTACGATGATACAGATTTCACTTTGCATTTTATGTGTAGTTTGCATGTTAACAAAATGGCTCTAATCATTGTTATTGATGGAAAAGGACTTACTTATGCTATTGGAAAGATTATACTTCTTGTTTGTGCAACTCAACATTCTATGAATAGGCCATAAAAGACATAATTTGAAACATACCTTTGGTATTTATATTAACTTGTTCATTCATTCTTCTTCCGACAGATATGCTATTTCTTCTACAAAAGGATAAGACAAATGATCCCAAACGTCATTTGGCTGTGAAGTTGAGCAGATGAATACAAATGTATACCTATTTTTTGGCCATTTGGGGATCTACAGTGTTAATTTATACTCTGCTTTTTGTGTCAGATTGTAGCCATCAGTTACCTTATATAGCATAGCTTCAAATTATAGTAATCATTTCCTTCATTCCTTTTCAGTAATTCTTTTATTGCACTTATCAACTTGGAAATCCCTGCCTACTCCTTTATGATTTTCTTCATTTTGTGGAAATAATTGAGAAATGAATTATGTGAAAGGCTACTCACTTTTGTGTCACTAGTTTTATAGAAGCCTCAAACTAGAATTATAGTTTTTTGTTGGTGACTAAATTTGAACAGTCTCAACTGTGGCTTAAACTATTTTAATTTTTACTATAGTTTACTTATCATTAGAATTGTTGGTTGATGAATCAGAATCATATAGAGCAAATCTCTTGAAACAAATTTATTGAGAATCTGCCACAAGAGGCTGTGGGGGTTTTTTAGCAAAAAGAAAAGAAAGATAACTATTGAATTAAAAAGCGATTTGAATGGTGAAGATATGTTTCATGCATGATACAAAAATGTTAAAATTTTGAAAATGGTTAAATGTCAGAGAGCAAGCAATCACTTTCATTATTAAACTTGGATATAATATGATACATTGGGTGTTGAATTGCTGATTTATTGTGACACTAGTGTTGGATAAAATCAGGGAAAAGAAAACAAAAGTAGTGTACTAAGGAAAAGGTGACAGAGTCTTCTCTCATAGTGATTATGTGAAACTTTAGGTGAGTTGGGCCAATCAATGCTTCAATAAAAATCATATTTAATTCCAACGGAAACAGCACACAAACACAAAATCATCCTGAAAATGATGAAAGCCATTAGCAACATAAATGACTGCACTTTTCATCTAAAGTTTGAGTCATGAATCAATTACCATCACAACTTGATAAGATTATTATTTATGGCGAAGTCCGCTGCCTCTTGAATATGGAAAGAAGTTGTTGTTCCCAGCCATTTTCATTTTCATCATTTGAGTATTCAACTTCAGTTGTGCTGGCTTGTGCCTTATTATTAGAGATTTGAGCAACTGAATACAACATTTTTTTATTGATTGAATTAATATTTCATTTGATGAATAATGCACCAAAATATTTATTAACTTTTTGTGACCCCATAATAAAAGTTGATTACATTTTAAAAATTGTTATCGATATGTTATACTATTTTATATATTACATTTATTACCAAAATATTATTATTATTTTATTCTTAAGACTAATTCGTGTATATTTTAATCATGCTTTTTCACTTAAAAAAAAAAAAACTCCTTAATAGTTTTAGTTAAAATATTTTATTTTTAAAATTTTACGAGTAACTTGTATATGTAGATAGATGATGATGTTTCACAATTTAAAATATTTATAGCTCATTAATAATTTTATTTAGAATTTTTTTTCTAAAAATGTTACGTGTATTTTTTTTTTCAAATCAATTAATTTTATAAAACTCATAAAAATGTCACAATCATGTAACTTTCTCATTTTAGAATATATTTAAAAAATAACTTTAAACAATATTAAGCATTAAATATTAATAACTTTAAGTATTTAAGATGTTTTTGTTATTATCAGTGGTGGATTCAAGACGTTAGACTAGTGAGGACAATTTATTTAAAAAAAAATACTATCACATGAAGACATTTCTAATATATAATCAACTAAATTACGTACATTATAATTATTTTTAACGTGATTTTATGTTTTGAAATCGTTGAATGATTAACTCATTATCAATATTATTAAAGATGTCTTTTTCAATATAACTCACAAGACAATCTCATTCATCCATGCATTTCCCATTTGATTGCGTAACCTATTTTTCACAAATTTTCATAGTATAAAAAGCTCTCTCCATAGTCGTTGTAACAATAGGAAAAATCATTGCTAGCTTCAAAAGAAAATAAATCAATGGATAAACAATATATCTTTCAGTTCCAACCAACTTTTCTAAAAGATTACCAATCCTTGTCAAAAATGCAAATTCAACATTACTATGCATACCAGTGATGTAAGTCTCAAGTTGATTATCAAGCATCACCAAATCAATTGAAGAAAATTCATGGGGATAGAACTTTGCAAACTCAATTAGCCTTGCCTTATTAAAAGTAGAGAACAAATTGGTTAGATTCAAACAAGTCATACATAGGAGCAATTGAGTACTTGTCTCAGTGAAACAATCGTTAAGTTCTTAAAGCTGCATATCCATAATAGTATATAAAATAATTCAACATGATAATAATGTTCTATTGTGATAGCTTGAGTTTTACCACGTCGGATCTCCTTTTAGAAAATACATCTTTCATATTAGGAATGCTAACAGAATGCACATTGCAAAATAAAACTACTTCTTGTAATAAAATCTCCCATCCATTATCCCTCATAGTTTGCAATCATTGCTTTGTGATGTTAACCAAGTTTATAGCATTGATGATGTCTTGATCTTTCCTTTGCAATGCTTGTGACAATTCATTTGAAATACCCTAAGACATTTTTCATCAAATGCAATGTAAATGCAAAATCAAAACCCTCTAGCAAGTGTAAAAGACCATTAGCTTCAACTCTTTGATCAACATTTGATCCATTTTCTTTTATAATTTCAAGAACATCAATTATTGAAGAGTACATTCATATCAAATTGATCAAAGTTGCATAATATGAACCCCAACGAGTATCCGCAGGTTGTTTGAGACTAGTTTCTTGATTTAAATCTTGTCCGCTAAATATTTCTCTTTTTTCCAATGCCTTTCTAACACTGACTATTTTTTTTTCACGAAGCATGTCATGTCATTTGCAAGATCCCCCAACAACATTTAACAAAGTAGACAATAAATTAAAAAGAGAAGCAACTTGAATATGATTTTTGGCAATAACAACTAATGTAAGTTGTAATTAATGAGCAAAACAATGTACATAAAATGCAGATAAATTTTCTTTTAAGATCAAACTTTTGAGATCAGAAAATTTTTCTTGCATGTTACTAGCACCATCATAACCTTGACCACATATTCTTGATATACTAAGTCCATATTTGCAAAACAAGTCATCAATTGTCATTTTCAATGATAAAGACATAGTATCTTTCACATGAACCATACCAAGGAAACGCTCAATAATAAGCAACAACCATTTGCTCTTTATTTGATATGTCACGAGCTTTATCAACAATAATAGCAAATAATTCATCTCCAAGATAAAAAATAATTGCATAGTTGTTTATAAGGTAGCGGCATTAACAATGTCCTTTTGAATTGTTAGTGCAATTAATTGATTATTTTCAGGAGCATTTTCCAAGACAGCACAATTTATTGATTCATTGTGTTGAAAAAGGAATTTAAGAAGCTCAAGAAAATTACCTTGGTTAGCAGAGTTCACTAATTCATCATGACCACGAAAAGCTAATCCTTACTTTAGTAAAAAGCAAATGCAATCAACTGATGCAGTTAAACATCTTCGATATAAATCACAAACTTGTTTTGATTGCTTTGATATTGCAACTTCAATATGTTGATTTTGATTCATCAAATCTTAACACTTCTTCACAGTAATGTTATGAATACTAATACGACCTCCAACATGAGATGAAAGTCTTTCTTTTTTATTCCAATTTGTGAATCCTTTTGTCACAAATGTATCACCACCAGATTATTTTTCAAAATCAGGCCTAAAGAGATAACAACATAAACAAAATGTAACATCTTTTTCTATACTATACTTTAACCAGTTGCCAAATTCAATAAACCAAGAGGAACAAAATCTTCTTAATGATTTTCCAATTTTTCTTTGAGAAAAATTATGTTGAATAGGCTAGCATGACCCTTTTTGTAAATATGTTCTTCGTATCTTATCTCGATCATTGAGTGATATGCTTAAATTTTGATATATTTTCCAAGATTTGATGGCAAGTCTTCTAAATTAATTTCAACTTCTTGTTGTTGGAGACTTGATTCACAAGATTTTGGAGAAAATTGTTGCTCATTTAATGGTAATTGTTCCTTAAAGAATCTTTCCATGCTCTATTAAAAAAAAACAATCAAGATGATATGAAAAAAAAACAATAATAAATTAAAAATTTCTAATATAAAAAATTTATAAACATAAACAAATAGAAACCAATAAATAATTTTTTTTTATTCACATTAACCAGTAAAAAATATATATATATTCGCAGTTTAGTTCATATATTTATAATATATAGAAACTAATCAAAATTTTATCAATACAAATTAAATTTGTTACTATATTTTTTACTATAAAAAAAAATTAAAGTTTTATCCACATTAAAACATAATAAAACATAATAACAGTAATCAAAATTTTATAGTACATATGAGAAAAAAAAATTAAAATTTTAAACTTTTACCAAGTGATTAAAAATTTAAAGTATAACAATTATAAAAAAAAAAAAAAAAAAAATTCTTTAATAATAAGAAAGGTGTGCACCTATAATAGCAACGTGACAATCAGGGTGATGTACTATTCATGTGGCGGCATTACACTATTTACGACGTTTTATGTAGTAAGTGAAAATTAGGAAAAAGTTAGCAATGGTAGACGGCGCGTTGCACTCCTCCGGATTATTGTGTAAAAAGATATTAAAAAAAAATAGAGAAGGGAATGGAAAGATATGGGAAGATGTTACTGCAAAGGGAAAAGATACAATGTTATTTTTGAAAGGGTGGTAATTAAAATAAGATATTTAGTTTTAATTTATAATAATTATAAATTTTGGATTTATTAAATTGGACTTTTATTTGGGCCTTAAAATAAATTAATATTTATTGTATGAGGTTAAATATTATTGATATAAAATAATAATAAATTGAGGGGTGCAAAATATAAAAATTGATATATTTAATAATAATTTTTAAAATTGAGGGGGTATAATTGTCTACTCACTCACATGTGCATCCACCCCTAGTTATTATGATATTTTTTTAATGTGTGATATGAAAACACTTTTAAAAATTCCAACAAAATAGAAAATTTCAATGACATTTAACTAAATTAAATATTATGTCTTTATATCGGTAGAAAATAAGGAATAAATAAACTAATATTTCAAAATGAGGAGTCTACAACATTATTATATAGATTTATAAAATCTATTTTTTGTATTACTTTAATTTACATCATTAAGGCAGAATTAAGAGAAGATTTTTAAAAAAAATCTCCACCTATAAATGTAAAGAATAATTAAGATGTGTAAAATAATTTAGATAATGAATTTAAATAAATAAATAAAATTTAAATTAAATAGTTATAAAAAGAAGTATATATATATATTCTGTTAAACTCAAATAATTATAATTATTTGATAAGTCACAATTAATTCTTATTGAAATAACTTTAATATGATTTAATTTTGATATGAATGTAATTAATTCCATAAATTTAAAAGTATATATTTATACCTGAAAATCACTTCTCCTAGCACTAATAAAAAAAAATTATGGTAAAAATATCCTTTAAATTAAATGAGACTAATAATTTAGAGAAATATTAGCGTCACTTTATTTGGTATTATCTTTTAAACATTATCACATGGATTGATTAAAATTTTAAAAAATTATCAATTTGGAAGAATTTCACATATTATTTAAATATTATATTTCCTGATTTAATTGATATTTATATTATCTATATTTAAATATATTATTATACAACTAATCACGTAGATATATATAAAAAAGAGTATCGTTACTCTCCCTCAATAATTAATTTCAAACATATATATAATTGATTCAAATAGTATTTATATTGTTCTTTATTTTAAAAATATTATACGTTATGATATTTTTAATTTTACACGACATATATTTAATTATTCTAATTGTATGTGATTCATTTTTTTCCCAAGTAGTAAAATATGCACAATATAGAATTTATTTATAATAAAAAATAAGAAGATAATTGGATTTTTGTTTTTGGTGAAAGAAGATAATTGAATTGTATTGGTTTTCAATAGAACTATATATAAAATTAATTTTGAACATATTATTTTCCTAAATTAAAATTTGAAAATTATTAATTCAATCCCTAATATTTTCTAATTTTAATAAAATATTTATATAAATTATAAATAATTAAAATTATTAAATTCAATTTAATTTTTTAATCTGAATTAGTTTTAGTTTCAAGATGCACTTATAAATTTTATTAAAATTTAAGATTTTAGAAAAGTATTTATAAGAGTTTCAAATAATTAAAGTTAACAAATTCAAAATTACAAAGTTAATTACAACTATTTAATTTTTTTTATATAAAAAGTAGACCTTATTGTTTAGACAAATTATTTATAAAGTACATACCTAATTTACATTTATGATTACCCATAATTACATTATAACAAAAGTGTAAAATTATCTTTTAAAGTGCAGTTTATATGTTTTAATAATATATAAAAAAAAATAGTTTTAAGTTAGCTTTTTTTAAGGAGGTTTTAAATTAGTTGTTAATTATTATTATTATTATTTGATCATCGAAATATTTTTAATTTTTTTTTGTTAGATTTCTTTTAACAACTTTTTATTAGAGTTAAGAACATATTTTTTAAAGAGATCGATTTTAATTTAATTAAAATATGTCAAGAAATATATATAAAAATCATGAATAATTTGAATACAAAATAGAATTATAAGATAATCATTTCTCATGTTTTTTATTCATAATTTAATAATAAAATAATTATTGTATTTCATAATCCTTCAACAGTTGAAGATTGTTTCAAAATATTGTCTCGACGATAAGAATCAATGGTTTGAGACTGATGTTAAATATCAATAAATCAAAGATGAAAACTTCAAACTTCAAACCTTTTTTTTTTCTTTTTTTTGCCAATCCTTCAAAAAATAAAATTACAAACAATGTAAAAAAAATTTATCAAATTTGAGATAAAAATAAAATCACAAAAAACAGACTCAACCAACTTAACATTTGTAAATATAAATGATAAAACTAAGTAGAGATAAGAGTCACACATACACCTTCAAAATAAAATTGATAATCTCAAAATGCAACCACTTCTATTTTCCTTTCAAGAGACAAACAATTTTTATGCACCTGCCACCCAAGATATTAATATGGATAAACATGTGTAAAAAAAAGAAGAGATAATGGAATGAAAAAAATAGCAAACAAAAAAGCACATTAGAAATAATTTTATCACCTTGATATCTCCCTTATTTGTGCGAGTAGCTTTGAAAGACACTCTTCTAAAAATTTTTGGGCAAAGTTGGTGGTGAGTGTCTAAAAAAAAACTCTTCTTCAAAAAAAAAAAAACTTGAAATCAATGTACTTCTTAAATAACATAAAGGTATTTCTCCAAAAAAAAAGTATTTCTCTCAAAATTTATCCTCAATTAAGATAAATGTTTTTTCAGTTTTATTTGTTCTCGAATGACATGAATTTAATATAATTAAGAAAAAAAAATCAAATTTAACTATAATTTTATAATTAATTTCTACCCAGACAATTTTTAGATTAAATGTGCCTATATTTCACTTCTTTAAATTTAAGAATATATTAATCATATTTCATAAAAATCTTCCTACAAACAATTTTAACAAAATGTTTAATAACTTCAATTAGTCCAATATAATCCGAGTTTTATTTGCATCTTCGTTAGCTGGGTTGGCTGAATTGATCGTAATACTATTATTTATCATAATATCTTTTATGACATTAAAATATTTTTAAAACTAAATGTTTGATTCATTAGTTAAAATTATTTAAGATATTAAACTTCTAATTAGTATTTTTTTCTATTGTATAGAAAGATATCACAATAAATTGTAGCACAATTACTTTAATTAAAATTACAATATGGAAAGAGAAAATAGGTCAAATATTTTTTATTTAAATTTTGAAAGATATCAATATTTAAATATTAGTTATTTCAATCTAGAAAGAAAAATTTAAAATTAGTTATTTAAATCTAGAAAGAAATATATATATATATATATATATATATATATATATATATATAAATTAAATGTTATTAATATAGCTAATTAATTTGAGTAAATTTAGATATGAAAAATTGAAGTTTTTCACCAATTTTATTAATAACTTATTACATGTATACTAAGAGGTGAAAAAGAAGATACTACTCCGAAAAGAAGAAAAACAAATTGCTTGAAGAAGTGAAAAAAAAAACTAATAGTCTCACCTTATATAAAGAGAAAGGAAAATAATTTTTCTATGTTGATTTTTTTAAAATTGTAATATGTATTGATTATATTAATTATATTATTAAATTGTATTTATATTTATTGTTCATAATCAATTATCCATATTTATAAAAAAAATCAAATTTTTAAATTTGAATCAATTGATATATTTCATTAGAACTCACCAAAGCGTGATTAGTGACCAACCTAAATATATGTCTACTTTCCCTTAAATGTATTTGATATTATAAAAAATCTAAGGCTCCGTTTGTTGAAGCTTATTTTTAACCTATAAGTTACTTTTAAGTTAAAGTTAAAAATAAAAACTTAAAAAATAAGTAAAAAAACTATTTGTTAATATATTTTTTTTTAACTTAAAAAGCTCATTAAAAAGTTAAAATATAATCACCTGAAGAGGTCTTGGGTTCAACTCCCCGTTAACAAAAACTAACAAACTAATCATTAATATTTTTTGATAAAAAATAATAATTATTCCAAAATTTGGCCTTATTGAGATTCAAAGAGAGAACACAAAAATAAACTTCGCATAAGTAGCTTTTGATAGCTTATTATAAAGCTCTTTATTTCTAATTTTTCTTCATTAAAAATAGGTAACTTTTATTTTAAGAAGTTTTTACTAATTGATGTTTGACCCAACTTTTACTTAAAAGTTATTTATAAGTTAAAAATAAACTAGGCCAACAACTTGAAAGAAATTATCGTTTGCAAATTAAGGTACCTTGGCCTAACTTATTTTTAATTTATAAGTAACTTTTAAGTAAAAGTTGGGTCAAACACCAATTTGTAAAAGCTCTTTAAAATAAAAGTTACTTATTTTTAATGAAAAAAATTAAAAATAAGGAGTTTTATAATAAGCCACCTAAAGCTTTTATGCTTATTTTCATGTTTTCTCTTTGAATCCTAGTGAAGTCAACTTTTGGAATAATGGGTATTCTTTTATAAAAAAAAAATATTAATGATTAGTTTATTAATTTTTGTTAGTAGAGAGAGTCGAATCCAAAACTTTTCCATTATATTTTAACTTTAAAGGATTTTTAAATTAAAAAATAAATAAATATTAACAAACAACTTTTTACTTATTTTTTTTAAACTCTTATTTTTAAATTTTACTTAAAAATAACTTATAAGTTAATAATAATTGAACTGGATTACAGCCTATATATCAAAAGCAAAAAAATAAAATAAAAAATTCACCCATTAAATATGTACTACCCATTATTTGCACATATCTCTTTAAATATTATTTTATTTTATATTTTTATTCAATGTTATAATTTCAAAGTTGTTTTTAAAGAATAATTTTCAGACCTTAACAACAATAATAATAAATAATATAGTTATCTCATACCATGAGACATTATAAAATTTTATTCTTATAAATTTAAATATTAAAGTATCAATTATTCTTTGGAATTACACTAAATAAAATATTTAATAATTGCTGTAAATAAAGGAATAACTAATCATGTATGTAATTTTTTTTTTATATTTTTCAACTTAATTTGACTTAATTAGTTTAATTACTACAATTAATATATCAAAACTTTTAATGAAAGATAATTAATACAGTAATAAATAATGACTTTTATAAATAATTATTTTATACATTTTTAGAGAAATTTATTTTATATTATTACCATGATCATTAACAAATATATTACTAATTACATTTGTAGGTAAGTTACCTTTACACAAAAAGACGTAATTAATTACCTAAAAAGGACCATAAAGCATAAAAATATCAATAAAACATAATTTCTTTAAAATATTTATATCTATTAACATAAAATAAAAAAAGTTAAGTAATTTTAATTTATTTTATACATATTAGTAATCCAAATTTTTTTTTTCATAAACGAACTCATTTATGTTTTTTTTTTATTGTTCTACAAAATATGAAGACCTTTAAGATTGATTATTAATATGATTACTCGTAATTATACTTTATAATTATTTTTTTATATAATAATTTGAATATAAAATAGTTATTATATCCCATAATTCCACAATCCCTAATAAGAAATAACAATATTATTTTTCTAAAATAAATTTTGAATTATTAATATGATTACTCATAATTATATTTTATGATTGTTTTTTTATATAATAATTTGAATACAAAATAGAACCACAAAATAGTTATTATATTCCATAATTCCTAATAAGAAATAATAATATTATTTTTCTAAAGTAAATTTTGAATTATTAATATGATTACTCATAATTACATTTTATGATTATTTTTTTATATAATAATTTGAATACAAAATAGAACTACAAAATAGTTATTGTATCCCATAATCCTTCTGCAGTTCTTGGAGATTGTTTCAAAATATTGATTAATGATACCGTGAGTAATCCCTATAAAAATATGATAAGAAGAAAATTACTTGTAATATATAACAAAATTGTTAAAGATTAATATTAAATATCCATATATCAAAGATGAGAATTTGAAACTTTTTTTTTTTAATATTTTTTTGTCAATCTTTCAAAAAAAAATAAAAAAATACAAACAATGTAAAGAAAAAATTATCAAAATTTGAGATAAAAAAAAATCACAAAATTAACATATGCAAACGGTAAAACTGATGGGTAAACATGTGAAAAAAAAATAAAAAAGAGATAATGTAATGAAAATAATAACAAATCCAAAAACATTAGAAATAACTAGATCTCCCCATGTCTCAATAACTATTTTTTTATATAATATATTAATTTAAATTATTGTATTATCTCATGTTAAATATTAATTTATAAAAATTATTACATGTTAATCAACAAATTTTTTTTTTTGTGAAATAAAAAATATATTTATTATAATAATAAAAATTAATAAAACATTATAACGAAAATAAATCAGTGAATAATGTAAAAATAAGTTAATTATGTATTTTAAAAAATAAAATAAAATTGTTATATAAAAAAGTTAAGGTTCATATATGAAAATAGTTCAGCTGTATATTTAAAAAAAAAATTGAAAAAAAAGTCCATATAAGAATCATTCATCTTCAAACATATTTTTTTCACTTTTTTACTTAAAAATCAAACAAAATGCTCAAATTTGTACGAAACAATAAAGTAATAAAGTCTAATTAAACTCAAATCAATATCATGTTGATACAAGTAGATATAATAGATAATAATTGATGCTAAACCAGTGAATCAACAAATGATTTGTTTTGAAATTAGTTTTTTTTTTCTTTCTAAAATCTAAAGTAAACAACTAAAAATTAGGGATTAATTTTTTTTAGTGGATTAATCGAGTTTCAAACATCTTAGGTAGGACCAAAGAAATGGAATCTAAACCCTAATAATCAATCATCTCGTTCACATCCCATCTCATCACTTCAGTCGAAGCTCGAAACTGATTAGATTATTAGAGGCTTCAAACAAGCAAGAGAGTCCCAAACCCAAACCCTAAACTGATTGATTGATTATTGGCTTTCGATTATGGCGTCTGAGAGCGCTTCTCGATCGAGTTCCGCTGCCGATACATACATTGGGAGTTTGATTAGCTTGACATCAAAGAGTGAGATCAGATACGAAGGAATTCTCTACAACATCAACACCGACGAGTCCAGTATTGGCCTCAGAAACGGTTTTCTTCTTCCACCCACTTGTGTTTTTTATATGAATTTGGTTCATTTGCTTTCAGATCCCTGAATTCGCCCTCAAAATTTGATTTTGTTGTTGCTGCTGTTGTCTTTTTATTATTTAATTTAATTCTGAAGAATGGACTTTGCCATAGGTTTGTCAATTCCTGTCATATGGAAGGGATTTTGTGAACTTGTGATAGTTTTTGGGCCTTGATGTTTTTTTTTACTCCCTATCTGTGTATATCTATATCTGTTAGTGTATCTGAATTTTGCTCTTTTTAATGTTACCACGTGATTCTCAGTTGGAGAATGACTTACATTTGATTGTTAGTCACTGCCTGCTTTTTGGATTCATTGTACACATTCTGTAATAGTTGAAAGCCTAGAAAGTCTTAGCCAGGGAAAATTCAAATACTCCAGTGGTGATAGATTAATGGCAAAACTTTCAAACACTAAGGCTACACTGAATTAAAGAATGCGATTTGATAATAATTGGCATACATATCTGTATTCCAGGATTGTCAATCATGTGCTATAGAGCTGTTGATTGTTGTGGCGTGTTGCTTTGCAGTTCTCTCCATGTAGCATGTTGCTTTGCGGTTCACTCCTTGTAGTGTGTAGTTTTCGTGCAGTTTTCTCTATGTAGCGAGTTGTGTTGCAGTTCACTGTCATGTCTGGAGTGGCATTGGGTGCAACATTAATTAATTGTTGAAACCCTTGTTTACCCCCACATTACGGTGTCATGTAAGGTTTATTTTGGAAAACATTTGTGTGATATCACTTCCCTTATTCAAGTTTGAAATTAAAACCTTAAGTTTGAAATTAAAACCTTATTTTGAAATGGCCACCCACCCTTGTGTCTCTGAAACACAAGCCACTATTTTTGTTGACATCTCCGGCAATTTATGATGTTTTTTGGCACCTTCCTGGTCTTTCCTGCCTTGCTCTGTTCTCTGCACTATTTTTGATGTTTTGTTCTACTTTTTCTATTCATTTCTATTCAGTTCACTCCCTCTCTGTTCCCTGCTCCCCCTCAGAGATTGTTTTGCCCTTTGATTTTGTTATAGAAAGTGCTCAGTGTTGTGACTGTCATGGATGCTTTTCTTGATGGAATAGCAGGAATCATGGCATAATATCGGCACTCCCATGAGTGTTGTGCCTTATCCCTTTAGGCTATTTTGTCACGACATCCTCTTCCATCCTGGCATCCCCTTCATCTGTGATTTCTGCCCTTTCTCTCTCTCTCTCTCTGTGAAGCTGTCTGCATTTACAATTAAATCTCTAATAAAGGGGAGGCAGTGCATAGCTGCTGGGCTCTTATGATTATGGTAAACAAAGGGTTAGGGGAATTGAGCCAATGTGCCCAAGTGATTTTTTCTCCTTTTTGATTTTTGCTTTTTGGTCTCTATTTAAATCCAGCTTCTCTCTCTCTTAAATTTAAAGCATAACATATAATATAATTAACAACAAACATAGTAATAAGAAACTAAATAACAAGTAACATATAATAAATTAAACTAATAGTAACAAAAAGTTTTAGAATAGTGGTCATTCCGCTATCCTGCATAGCAGTATTGGAGTTAGTCACTCCCCGCCATGCCACTATCCGAGATTGATAACAATAATTTTTATAGTTGAGCAAATATATGCACACACATTAATGTACACAAACCTATTTTTTAGAAGGTGTATGCTAACATGTTACACTTTGGGTGTGCTTTAAGAAAATCAATTTGTAGCTTGCTAAAGTATTCCTTCTGAAAAACATTTGGTGTAAGTTAGTAGTAAAGCTTGAGCTGTTTGGTTACATTAAAATGATCAAGACTGTGTTGATCATTAGCTTTCGTATGTGCAATGCAACCATGTGGATTATTGCAGCTTTGAATTTTACCACCTAAACATGTTTACTACCATGGGTTGGATTGGTGGAGTGATGCTTTTGTTTTTTGTGTTGTAGTGCGATCTTTTGGGACTGAAGGAAGGAAAAAGGATGGCCCACAAATTCCTCCAGGTGACAAGGTTTATGAGTATATACTTTTCCGTGGGACTGACATCAAGGTATCATGCATGGAGTACATACTAGTGGTTTTTCTCAATAGTTAATGTGTTTGTACGTTGTACCTGATTTTGTTGAGTGTAAATTAGAAACAATAGCATGTCACTTGTGTGACATTTTGTAAAGAAACTTTTTTGGTACAACTTGGTTCTAGAATCTTTGAATACAAATACTGGGAGATGGAACATTAGGAGGCTGATCCAGATTTTCTTATATGTTTTACGAATTAATGTAATAGCTCAATTAAAGCTATGTTTAGATGTTACTGGGTGAAAATGTTGGATGTTACTGTGTGAAAATGTTGAATGATTTATGTGCATATTAAATAAAAATCAGATCAGCTGAGCCATGTCTTAATTTTTTCTGCAGGATTTACAGGTTAAATCTTCTCCACCTGTCCAGCCTACTCCACAAGTCAACAATGACCCTGCTATTATTCAGGTGGATGAGAAAGTTTTTTTCTGAATAATGATTCAGTTAAATTAATCACATCCTAATTATATTGAATTGGATTTGCAGTCTCACTTTCCTCACCCAGTGGGCACATCTACAAGTTTGCCCCCTGCTGTAAGTGGGCCTTTGACTGATCTTAGTTCTCACAATCAGCTTGGACTGCCTGGGTCAAGTTTTCAAGGGCCCTTGCCTTTGTATCAACCTGGAGGGAACATAGGATCGTGGGGAGCTTCTCCACCTGCTCCAAATGCAAATGGTGGAAGGCTTGCTATGCCACCACCAATGTATTGGCAAGGATATTATGGTGCCCCCAATGGGCTTCCTCAATTACACCAACAATCTTTGCTTCAAACGCCACCTGGTTTATCAATGCCTTCATCTATGCAGCAGCCAATGCATTATCCCAATTTCACTCCCTCTTTACCTACTGTATCTTCTAATTTGCCAGAATTACCATCATCTTTGCTGCCTGTGAGTGCTAGTGCCCACAGTGTAACATCTGCTTCCTTGCCTCCAGCACCTTCTGCTCTGCCTCCTGCTCCATCAGCTTTGCCTCCTGCACCTTCTGCTCTATCTCCTGCATCTTCTGCTTTATCTCCCAAGCCTACTGCAACGCTTGCTTCTGAAATTTTGCCAGTATCGGTAATAAATAAGGCTCCCAATGTTTCAACTTCAGCAGCCATGTTAGCTTCTAACTTACCATCACTGACCAATTCTGGTCCAGATATAAATGCTAGAGTGCCACCCATCTCCAGCAAACTGCATGCAATTTCAGGCTCAAGCCTGCCCTATCAAACTGTATCCCAGTTGTCTCCTACAGTTGTTGGATCATCAACTTCTGTCCATACAGAAACTTCATCTCCTTCTCTGGTAACCCCAGGTCAATTATTGCAGCCTGGACCAGCTATAGTTTCTTCAGCTCAGCCTTCACAAGCAACTCATAAGGATGTTGAAGTGGTACAGGTATCTTCAACATCATCTCCTGAGTCATCTGTGCCAGCTTCTGCTGAAACTCAACCACCAATACTGCCATTGCCAGTAACTTCACAGCCCAGTTACAGGGTATTCTTCTTTCTCTTGATCTACCAGTTTGTTTCATGCAGACACACAGACACTTGTTATGGTCTTGCATGTGCTTATATGTTTTTATACAATAAGGTAACATGGTGGAGATCAGAGGCTCATAAATTAACTGGAATAATCTCATTGATATGTAGTGTGTTTGGATGAGTGTTTGTAAACTTGATTTTTGAGGATCTTTGATTTTGGTTAGAACTAAGTGTGTTTTGACGAGTGTTTACAAAAAATGATTTTGAATGTAATTAGTTTTGTAAAATTGATTTTGGCTAAAATTTATTATGAAGTAACGAGATTTATGTTTGGATGTTTTTATCTTGAAAGCAAGTTTAATGTAATTTAGACAGTCGACAAACTCTTCCCTCCTGATCAACTTTGTTTTTTTTTTTTTTTGGTTCTTTTCTAGAGAATTAAAGTAGGATTTGGTCTGGCTTGTGTATGGTTTTAATTGGCAACTTCCATACATGAATCGTGATGATTGATGAGCCTTTCTTAATTTGTTTACTTTGTGCTTTTATCAAATAAAATTCGCACCAAGTGATTAATACCTAAGACCAAGTATGGATGTTTTATTATTTTAACTTGTTTACCATTAACCATATATTATTTTGATTGAGAAGGACTTCTGACATTTGTTTGCATTTTTTAAGCCCGGTGGAGCTCCTATCCAAAGTCATCATCATGGCTATAATAACTATTATAGAGGACGTGGAAGAGGAAGAGGAACTGGGGTAATTTCAGTTTACTGTTCATTTAATATTTATGCATTTTAAGAGTGGCTTATACTGAATTACCAATAGAATTGAGAATGTATTGGATAATTGTGTTTTAAATCTTTTCTTGTTTCGGAGAAGGGGTTGCTGGTTTGGATTTTTGAATGCGCAGGGGGTTATTGAGTTTCATAATTCACTTTTCACTTATTATAAATATATCTATAATGAATTATGCTCTAATTTTTGCTGTATTAGTAATTGTTTGTTGGACCATTAAGATTAGTGAAATAAATCTGCCATACTAATTTTATGTCATTAATCTTCATTTTTTTTCTTCTTCTATTGGTGGGATTGTGATTGTAGCATTCAGTTGAGTTCATGAAAAATTCAATTAATGCTTTGCAGGGTTTGCGCCCAGTCACAAAATTCACCGAAGATTTTGATTTCACAGCAATGAATGAGAAGTTCAAAAAGGATGAAGTTTGGGGTAATCTTGGTAAAAGTAAGTCTCATTCAAAAGATGGGGAAGAAAATTCCTTTGATGAAGATTACCAAGATGAAGACAATGATGATGTATCAAACATTGATGTTAAGGTAATGTTATCTAGTGTGCAGCTTGATATGCATTCTGTTTTTGCCTAAATGTATTTTTTGTTTTCGGTCATTCTGTTGTGTCTTTGACTCTGCTTTTCATGGTTTTTGCAGCCTATTTATAACAAGGATGACTTCTTTGACTCGCTCTCGTCCAATGTGCATGATAATGCTTCACAAAATGGAAGGACTAGATACTCTGAACAAATCAAGATCGACACTGAGGTAATTTCTATCTTAGATTTCATATTTGGGGGACAATGTTCAATTCTTTTGCTAATTTGTGAGCAGACTTTTGGTGATTTTGTGAGGCACCGCGGGGGCCGTGGTGGGCGTACCCGAGGTGGTTATTATGGAAGAGGCGGAGGGTATGGCTATTCTGGACGAGGGAGGGGACGTGGCATGCCGAGTCGCACTTTCTAGGTTGCAGTTAATGGATAGTGATGGACATGGTGGAGAACAAGAGCCTAGGCAGCCTCCCCTAAAAGCATCGTAATTATGTTAGAGATTATGCTTCAAATTGGTGTGTTGCCTGTTATATGTTTGTTTCACAGAATAAGTAGGACATTTTTTTTCCTGTTATGTTACCCTCTTGTTACTCCTCTACCAAAGTCACTTGGTTTGGTGGAAAGATGTTTGTACACCATTTTATTTTGAGAATATATCTACAGGCTGAAGTTTCGACTAATTTCTTGCAAGATTGTTTATGCACGTAAGCTATCTCATCTGTTTGTCTATTAGCTGAGATGGAAAATGATTGATATCCCTCCAATTATATATATACACATATATGTATGTATATGTATATATATGAATATATCAGTAAATGTTTTTGAAAAACTTAAAATTCATGATAGAGTAATGATAATTTGAATATTTTAGTTAAATTAATTTATTGATCCTCTTCAATACATCATCACATATACTTTTTTCTAAAGAAGAAACAGTTCCTTATCACTGTAGAAATTCCACTCCCAAAAAATAGGAAAGTGTTCCCAAATCTGTTGTCTCAAACTCTTCTTTCATTTGCCTTTTGAATTCTGCAATCTCCTGTATCCACACATAGACACAACACCAGAGTTGTTGCCCCCCTTTACTCCTTTCACTTAGATTCCATACTCATTGTTGCACTTCTCAAGGCCTTTTTCAGAAAGGAATGAATCAATCCTTTTAATGTTGTATAAATTCCTTAATTATTGAGTTTAAATTAGCTTACAACCTGAATGATCTCCTTTGAATAAATTCTTATAAAACACTTGCACTAAATATGTATATATTACATGGCTAGACATGCAAGCATATCCGTACAATTTTGTATACAACTTAACATTAATTTATTTTCCACATATAATTTAGTTTCAAAATGATAATAATCCTTCGTTTATAAGAAGGTTCTGCACAGAGAACAGTTTATTCAAGAAATGAAGCAATATATAAAAGTAACCATACATTGCTTTTACCTTGTCATACCATATATTGGTGAAATGACACTTATTCATAGTTGTTATATATATCCTCAACACCCTTTCTTTCTTAGCATATAATAATTGAGTTTAACGGTGATGTACGGAAAGTATAAAATAGTAGATTGTGATTAAACAACAGTGTAAAATTTTACATTGTGAGTGCATCATCGTTAAACTCGTAATAATTTGAATACTATAATTTCAAATTACTTGCATGTAGCAACAAGTACTTTCCTTGGAGGAAGGGAGGGCCTTCTACCATGAAGCAAAGCATAGTTATCTAAGAAGACAACATCCCCTTTCTCCCACTTGAATTGTATGCTCTCTTCTTCAATGATCTCTTCACACCTTTTCACTACATGCTCTGGAATCTCTGTTCCATCAGCCATCATGGCTGAGCTAATCTCTTTCCCATGCATACCTACAACTGTGTTGAACCACATTTTTCTTCCTTTCCTTCCTTCAAATACCCTGGTTAAAGATCTTGGTCCAAGTATTGTCTTGATCCCACCATCTGGAAGCCACTCCACATCCATTCCTAGAGCATTTGCCCTGCAACAATTTTTCAATCAAAACATGATGTAAGGTTCAATTATATATGTGGCTTGCATAGAGATTTCACTAGATTCTCTATGCATAATTGTTAGGGCAACCACATCGAAGCAACTCAATACAAATATATATAATTTTATATTAGATTTTTTATACTGTTAATTAATCACAAAATATTATATTTTCAAAAAAAAATTGAATCCTAATTATTTAAAAAATCACATATTATGTATTGTAATTGGTTGTCAGTGTAAAAAACTAAAAATAATTACAGTGGCAATGTATAGCAATTAAACTCTTTATATTATGCCTTACATTTTCTCATATCACCACATCATTTTAATTTATTATTTTAAGCAATCCAATTAATTTGTTACTCAAATTTTCTTTCTTAAATATTCCCTTTAAAAAATAATTTCTAAAAACTATTCAAAAATTGTTCTAATTTATAATAGAAGAATTTATTATTGTCTCAATTAGATTCATGCTGCTGCTATATTTATATGATATGATAATAATACCAGAAATAAAACCAATTTAAAATTTTGATAAAAAAAAAACAATTTAAATTTAGTAGGTTCCTCTGTGTAGTGACCGTGAGATTTAAATTTTTCAGCTAACAACCAAAATATATCTTAAAACTAAAAATTATTACATAGTCCAAGACATCATGACTTAGATGATCTTCATTTAACACATAATTTATTTTTTAAAAATTATTTATAAATTAAAAAAATTCAGTTACACGTCTATATTAATCAGAATCATAGATATGTGATAATTTTGAATCATGTAATATTTTTCTCCATCTAATAGTGTGTTATAGTAACATTCCTACACATGTTCTAGTCTTCAAATATTACATGCATGAACTGAATTAGTGGGTACTGTGTATGAGTTTCATGGGGAAACACTAATAATATCATGGCGAAACACTAATGATATGAATAGTTTTATCTTGTCAGTCATATGATTTGTATAATTTTTACAATAATTTTATAAAAATAAATTAATTAATCATAAATAGAGAGCTCTGATTGTCGGTGTACCTTTTCTCAGCTTCTTTAGGATCTGAGGTCCCAAAGGTATCCTCCCAGCCTCTACCTCTCATGGAGGAGACATTGTTAGTACTTGGAGCTGTAAATGTATACTTCAAACCTTTCTCCTCTATTTTCTTCACCTCTTCGGGAAACTCCTCCATCATCTTTTCTGTTACTTTGAAGCTGGGGACAAAAGGGGTTTCTCCTCCTTCAGGGGGAGGTATCTCACAAAAGAGTATCACTTTCTTTGGAAATTCCTTGATCTGGTAATTAATCAATGGGGAGTTTGTTTAAAATTAAAATAAATGATTATTTCATAAACAGATAAGATTTGCTTTTTTAAATAAGCAAAAAAAATCGTTTATCTTAACCTAAAACAGTTTAGATAAACACACTACAAAAATAAATAATTGTTTATCTTGTTGAAATAAGTGTTTATTTCGTTAAATAAGTTTAAATAAACCAACTATAAATCATCAATGTTTAAAATTCTATATAGTTGTAAAGTGATTTTATTATTATTTTTTTTTATGTTATTTTCATAAATAGATCGATTTTTTTTTGTCTCAATCCATATCTGTTTTTATCCAAATTAAAATGTAATAACCATATGGAATGCAAATAATCGGCCAAATTTATTAGTATCATTTTTCATTGAAATTATAGTTTTGATTGATTAGGAAATATATGCAAGTTGCTAGATGATGTAAGAAGCTGAATTGAAAAAATATATCTTGCATATGTTGTTGTAGGATATATACAATACAAGTTCAAAGTTCAAACGTTTATATTAAATTAAATAATCAGTGTTCTTAGTTCTCATCACATCATCACTTTCTGCTCCAATTAGTGTGTGCAAACGTTAAAAGTATATGACATAATCAAACTATTTTAAATTTTTAATATCACGAATAGAGGGATATACAGAGAATATTGTCAAACAGTATCTATTAGCGAAATTAATTATACACATATTTTATGAATATGCTACCTTTGTTTCTATTTGGTCAAACAGATTGAAATCAAAACTGATATAAACAAAGGTAGTTTTCAGATTATAAGGTCCTCTAAAATGCATATTGATCTCAAATTATGTACTTTTCAGAGTTTTTGAATTGGAATTTCCAAGTATTATTAACTGAAATTATGAGGGTTACCAACATGTGAAATAAAATGAAAGAAAAACTAGAAACTGTTTGAAAATACTTATTTGAAATCAAGAAACCAGTAAAGTGTATGGCATATATCATGATGCTAATGTGAATATTATATAGAGCACATTACAACCAGAATGTCGAAAGTTTTTGAAAATTATCAATATTAGCAAACATAAGCTAAAACAGGAAAGGAAACCCTTAAAATGACATGCAAAATCCATAAAAATCAATTATTTTAAAAAAAATTCAACCAATTATAGAAATAGTGTCTTAAAAAGAGCGTGAGAGAGAGTATCACTAACGTTTTTCATCAGGTCTATTGTATATAGTTGTTTTGACTTACCAAAACCATTTCATGGTGATAGTATATGAACTCAGAGAGGGGTCCTTCATTGGCAGTCCACACCCTCTTGTGAATATGTGTGCGAGGTGCTGGTCCAACATACCTTATGTCTTCCCACCCAAAGGTTTCAACAATCTCATTGAAGTCCTCAGCATTCTTCACATCATAGCCTCTCAGCAGAACAGCACTGTTTTTTATGATCATTTCCTCAAACCACTCCTTGTTGTTCTCAAGTGCCAAGAGCAAGGACTCCATGTCACTCTTGTTTGCCACTGGTGGCTGCAGCACCAAGGGCATGGTTTCTCCATCCACCACTTTTTCTCCCTCACATTTTCCCACCTTGAAGTCCTTGCAAGAATACTCCATGATGTTTTTTAATGTCAAATGAATGTTTGAAGTGTTATGAGATAGTTTTAACTTGTGTGGTTTTGCCTTCAATAGGGTTATGGGTGTGTGTATATATAATATAGTAGTGGTTGGTGTGTTGACAATTGCTATGCTGAAAATGACAAAGAGGCTGGCTTTTGTCATTGGTTTATAGGGATTCTTGTTGTCCTTATGTAGCTGTTCATATGTTTTGCAAGGAATTTTAGATGCTTAATATTGTGTAAGTTACTCTCTCGGCTGAAATATAAACAAAAATAAAAGCTGAAATATGTCCCATGAGAAAATCAGTTAATATAATTTAATGTTGATAGTTTGAATCAATTTTGATTTTTGTTTTAGTTTCTAGTGACACATATTAAATGTTAATATTAGTGAGATAATCTAAAAATTTATCAAATATTCATAACAAAATTTTGATATTTATGAGCGATCTAACAATTATTTAAGTCATTGAATAATATATTTATACTTCCTAATATATATTCTAATTTTACATTTGTTACTTAATAAAAAATTTTTTTATTCCCAATTATATAAAGTTTTTTTTTTAGATATATGAGATTAATTAAATGATAACGTGTCTGTTAAATACTAAACAAAAAATATTATATATGACAGTTTCATTTTATAAATTGTCATATTCAACTAAAAATCGTTAAAATTAATTAAAAAAATAGTTTGTGTCGATTTTGATTATTTAACTCATAAAACTAAAATAAATTTTGTGATATATCAAGAATCAATCACAATTTTTTTTTTATTAGGAAGCAAATGTAAAATTGTGTATATATCGTTTACATAAGACATATTCAAGCATATATTTATATAATATAGCAGTGGTTGGTGTTGACAATTGCTATGCTAAAATGACAAAGAGGCTTTGTTTTGTCATTGATCTTTAGAGATTCTTGTTGTACTTATATAGATGTTCATATGTTTTGCAATGAATTTAAGATGCCTAATATTGTGTAAGTTATACCCATCAGGATGTATATATAAGCAAATATAAATATTTTGTACTCAAATATAAATAAATTTAACTATCTTTGACCCATATTTAATGATATCATTCCAAAAATACCCTTCCATTAATGGTGACTTTAGATTTAATGACTTCTTTTTTTTATGTTTGATACCCAATTCCATTGAGAGGCATTTTAGAAAAAAAAATACTTTTTGTCAAATTAAATGACATTAACGAATTTTTTCAATACCTATGTAAGTTAATTAAATTTTTTTAGATTTAAATATGTTTTAGGTACACAATATATACTCAATTTTGTATTTGTGCCATAATAAATTTTTCTTTTATTGTTGGTCTCTAATATATAAAAAAATTTGTTTTAGGTATTTTTCATTAGTTAAATGAGATGTATCCATTAAATATTTTAAAAGATGATTTGTGACAGTTTAGAAATAGCCAAAATTATTTAAAAACAAAATAATTTGTGGCGGATCACTTAACCTACTGACAACAATTATTGAATTACCTAAAAAAAAAAAAACTTATCAAAAAATAATCAAGGATTTTTTTTTATAAGGAAACAGATATATATTAATAATTTAAAACATATTTAAACCATTTGTTTATATATAAGTCCGGAGTATTGTATAAGCATCACTATTTGGACTGATATTTTCTTAAGACATTTTAGGGGATTAAAATTATCTTCATTTGTTTTTTTGTTCCAATCGTATACTACTATGCCAAAACAGCCTGCGAAACTGCTAATGGCACAAGGAATTTATAAACTGTTTGAATGGTAGTGACAAAACTGAGGTAGATCCAAAAGAGTGATATGATCAATTATAATCCCCAAACCCACACGCAAAGTTCTTAGAAATTATCTCTAATCATTTCTTAAAGATACTCAAAATTGTGGTTGTGACTTGTGGAAGTCACATACTCTTGTAATCTGATTGGTAGATTTTTTTTTTTAAACATAATCTAGAAACATTATTATCCACAGCTATTATTTGGAATTTGGAAGGTTAGTGAGATGATTATAAAATGAAGTTTGTTGTTTACAACAAGGAGGTATATCTTCCCAACAAGCTGGCATATATGACCAAGTAAATTTTTATTTACTCGGGTGTTGACGAATTAGGTTGGATTTAGTGAAATTTTGGATGCAAATTAATGTGTAGCATAAAGCTAGGTATCTTTCCAACAAGCTGGCCAATGTCAAATCAAACTTCTATTCAATAAAGGATAGTGTAGTGAACTGTGTTAGTAGGTTTACACTAAGAGAATAACTCTTAATTTATATAACTTTAAAAATAGTTTTGTAAAAGTTAATTCACATATAATAAATTGAAGATATTAATAATGTAAAACTATATTACACGTAGTATTCTTATTTTTAAGATTTTTTGTCTCATGTGAAAAATGTATGAGTTATCTGGGATTGATAAATAAATAATTAATAATTATGGACTAAATTATAAATGGGTCGGGCTTTAAGTAGAAGAGTTTTTAAAGATAATTACTATATGATGAGAGTAGTGAATATGAAGGGGTTATTATTCACTAACGTGAAATCCTAGCCACCATCATAAATGTGAGAAAATAGAAAGAAAGAGTCAAAATAGTGAAATATTGTTTCCTTCATCTTTAAAGAAAATTAAAATACTCTTATAGAAAATACTCTCATTTTGAAAAAAGATATGTTGTGTCTCATATTGTTGTGAAAATCATAGGTTTCAATATCCGTTACGACTTTTTATAATTGATATTTAGAATCTCATATAAATTTAAGATTATTCTCATCCAACAAATAGACCTATGCCTAAACAAACTTTTATTTACTCGAGTATTGACAAATTAGGTCGAGTTTAGTGAAATGGTGGATCCAAATTAATCGTGGGTGTATATGTGTGTGAGCTTGTGTGCACTTTTGTTCAACCTAATAGAATGACATTGGAATTAAGGGTAAAAATAGATTAAGCTAAATAACAATTTATTTAAATAGAAATAACATATTTACAATTTTCAAGGCCTAATCAGTTACTTGTCTTGTGTTATTTTTTAGACTTGACTTGACATTTTTAAAAGTTTGGATCGACCTATTAGCATATCTAAAGGTATTTATGAAAAAAAAACAATATGATAATAATATTAACAAAATAAATTAATATTTATGTTTACTTAAATAGATTGACCTATTTGACTTAAACAAACTTTTAAATAGTCTAAAACTTTTTCTTTAAATAGACCTCTATAAAAGTTTTGTCTAGTTTTTATTTTCTAAAAAAGTCTCACTTAATATAGACTAAGCTACATGCTTTGTCCTGTCGAGCACATCTATTTCCACCTCTAATTAGTAGAAATCCCTCACAAATTATAATGAGATTGCTGATCTATAAATTTCAAAATTAAACCAGATATAATAATGAAAAATAAAAATAAGTATATCTAGCTCTATATTTGACTGCTAAACTTTTGACGTCTATAAAATATGCATTGTTACGGTCTAATTAGTTTGAATGTTTCATTAGTCAGCATTTTGGCATTTCCTTTCCATCACTCATATGAAGTCACAACTTCACTCACATACACTTGTCATGCTAAAAAAAAAAAAGAGTTTGACCAGCAATTTTCATTTTGTTATGAACTTCTGACTCTAATTTCTATATAATATATTTCCTATCTTCTACTTAGAATTTGAAAAGTGTCTTATCTGATCAGGCCATTTCTTTTTATATGTAAGAATCAACTTTGATATCAAGATATTCGACTACATCAATTAAACTAAACTCACTTGATTCTTTACAGAGTTCATACATATGCACGCAAGAATCTAATTAAATTATGGTGTATTACATTAAGATTGTTTATAATTTTAAAAGATTTTTGTTTTTTAAATGTCGTGAATATTTATCAAGATTGTTTAATAATAAAAAATAATATGACGATATTCAAGATTATATTTTTTTAGAAGGCAACAAAATTTTGTGGTATTTAATTGAGATTTTAAATAACTTAAAAAAAGTCATCTATTATTTAAAATCAAAAAAATTTAGAAGGATTGTCTTCTTAATTGGATTTTGATGGATTTTATAAACTTTTTTAGTTGATTATATAAATATCAAACCCAAAAACAATCTCATCCAATCTCGATAGACTTTCCTTTCTCATCACATAATTTTTTATTTCATTATCTCTCATTTGGAGATGGTGGCATAATCTTTCACATTTTTCTGTTTCAAATTGAAACTTTTCATATGATAATAATAATAATGATGTGTTCATACCACTAAATCATTACAAATCACCTTATAAGCCTACATCACCTGATCAATGTAATGAAATGAAAATCTTCATAAGAGAAATAAATTTAAGTTTGAAGGAAGTTCTAACTCAGTCGGGACAAACAATCAAGTTAAAGTTTTAAAAAACCTTCCTAAACTATTGTAGTCAATTTTGAAAAGATACACAACTTAATAGAGAAAACAGAAAGACAATGTTTGAGATGCTATATAAGAAATCCCAAATCTAGACTTATTCGTTCAAATGTTAGCGGAAGAACGTTTATCTTGGATATTTTTCAAGTTAGACAGATAATTAATGTTTTGATCATCTCTTAATAAAATTTTTGGTTCTATTTAACTATGTTTTTTCAATGTCTTTTTTGTTAAATTATTTGATTTATATTTCAATGACATTATTGATTTTATGGGTTCTTAACAAGTGAGAGGGTTCAACTTATGATGATTTGTAACTAGTTTTTGTTCAATGATATTTTTAGGCACATACTTTCAAATCTTATGTTCTAAATCCATTGAAATCTAAACTACAAAATCATAATCACAAAAATCTTTAAAAAATATCTTAAAAGTTTTTATATTCTTAAAATTTTTTAAAAATTCACGAAACTTTTTTTTATGTAAAAATAGTCTTTTAAAATCCTAATTCAACTTACTATGTATATTTAATTCAGGAAAACCCCCCACTAAACACTAACTTAGTCTCTAAGTGATTTTTAATTTATTTTATAAATTATTTAAAGTGCATCAATTTGATTCTTTTAGGTATGTTGACCTAAATCTATGTTTTTCTATTTACACCTCTTTTTTACTAAATGCATTCCATCCGTTGAAATTTAATGACTCTTTCATGATTTAGATGTAAGGTCCACTAAAATTAATGATTTTTAATCAATTTCAACCAATCACAAAAATAATATCAATAAGAGAATTTTTAGAGAGCCATCTTAACATTCCTTAATATATAACTAAGCCTAAAATTAAATTGTAGAGATACTAAAAATAAAATAAAATAAAACTATAATCATTAAAGAATTCTAGAATTAAAAATGTATCCAAATCAGAAATAGATTATAAAAAAATTAGGTAACATTTTATTACTTGGTTTTAACTTTGGTGTATATTATAAATAGTATATACCGATGTATACTATTTATCATCCAATCAATTAATGACACGTGGCAAGGTATTACCACGTCATATATTTAATATTAATTTTATTATTTTTATTATTAGAGTTTAGGGATCTTTCTGTAAATTTTATTTATTTTTTATTTTGAGCAAATTACACGAACATTTCTTGAAGTTTGCTTCAATTACACATATACCCTTCCTTTTTTTACCCTTACACAAAACTTCATAATATTTGGTATCTTATTACACTTGCACCCCTTTCACTTAAAACGGAGCTAATTCTGTTAACTTTTTTTTATATTATGTGATTGACACATGACTTTTATAATTTTTTTTTCTCAAAAATGCCCTTATCTTCTTTTTATGTCGTCATAGAGTTGTGAGACGTAGATGAGATCGTCGTCGCCACGAACAGAGTCATCATTTGAGTTGGAATTGGAAGTTGTCGCAAACATGATTGTTGAGCATGAAATAGAGAACTCGCGTATAAGAAAAATATCCCTCATTTAAAAGAACAATAGCACAAAATAAAGGAAGATGAACAATTCTCTCCCCTTTGGAAGAACACTAGCAAAAAATAAAGGAAGAACAACCTTCTCTCTCCTTTAAAAGAATAGTAGCATGAAACATAGGAAGAGGAATAGTTATCTCCCCTTTGGAAGAACAGTAGCATAAAATAGAGGAAGAATAACCCTTCTCTCCCCCTTAAAAGAATAGTAGCACGAAACAGAAGAAGAACAACTCTTCTCTCCCCTTTAGAATAACAGTAGCCCCGAAAAATATTTTTAATTTAATCTTTTTTTTTTCTTCTCCAATCGGACCAATCCATGAAAGAGGAAGATGAGTCTATTCTCTTTTTTGGGTCATTTAAGTATAAGGATAATTACCGGATTTTAAATAAATTAAGAATTAAAATTAAGATTTAAAATTAGGGATTAAAAGGTCTTTTCAATAAAAATCAAAATTAAAAACCAATAGAATTAAATTGTATTTTTTAAAATATAAAATAAAAAAAATAAAAAATAAAATTTGCAGAAAGATCCTAGACTCTAATAGAAAAAATAATAAAATTAATATTAAATATGTGACGTGACAAAGAAATCTTAAATTCAAAGGGTTATATTCACGAAGTCTTTAATCCTTAGGGTTGCATTAAAGAAATCCTAAATCTTTAGGGTGAGATCCACCAAACCTTAAATCTTTAGGGTTGCATCCATGAAACCCTTAATTCTTAGGGTTACATCCATGAAACCCTAAATCTTTAAGTTTACATCCATGAAATTCTAAATCCTTAATATTGCATCCACAAAACCTTAAATCCTTAGGGCTGCATTTACGAAATCTTAAATCCTTAGGATTTTATGCACGAAATCTTAAATTCTTAGGGTTTTATTTACGGAATTCTAAATTCTTAGGGTTTCATCCATAGAATTCTAAAGTATTAGGGTTTCATCCACGAAACCCTAAATCTTTAGGGTTTAATCCACAAAACCCTAAATCCTTACGGTTGAATCTACAAAATCTTAAATCTTTAGGATTAAATATATGAAATCCTAAATAATTAAGGTTGCATCCACAAAATCATACATCCTTAGGATTGCTTTCATGAAACCCTAAATTCTTAAAATTACATCTACGGAATCCTAATTCCTTAATAATGAAACCCTAAGTTTTTAAGGTTTCATTTATGTAATCCAAAATCCTTAGAATTTCATTTACAAAACTTTAAATATTTAGTATTTTATTTACTAAACTCAAAATCCAATTACTTGTATGTATGCCTTATACTCTTGTCTCTAAACATATTACCTAGTACTTGTTGTAAATAAAATTTGTTTTTATTAAATAACTATTTTTTTCTCAGCGCTTTCTAAGAAACATTTTTTTTATAATAAAAGTAAATAATTTGTTTCTTAATTATTAAGATTAAGGATTACTTAAAAGTTCCCAACAACGGTTACTCTTGGGCTCAAAAGAATACTAGTATAAGGGGAAAACATGCAATAGGCATACCTAATCTCCTTTAGTCAGGTACGGGTACATGCATGTTATGCTCTTAGGTGAAGTCTAGATTAATAGACTCTGTGAAGGTTTGTTTTACCGTTACACATAATGTAACTAACGCTTATACACTAAAGTTTTAGGAAAGTTGTTTTAAAAAAAAAAAAATTGGTCACATGACGACATAGGAAATAGAGAAGGTTGACAATCCAAAAACAACTAATTAAATTTACCTATTTACAATGCTTATCGGGGCTAGTAAATAAATTCTTTTTTAGTAAACATAACAAGTAGAGAAGGTTGACGGCTAATTAATAAAAAAATATTATTATAAATTCTTAATACTTATCTTTAATTTTATGACCTCCAGCAAACAAAAAAAAACTTTAATTTTATAAATAATAAAAAAATTAGAAAATATTATTTGACGTTAAAAGGACACTTTTATCATATAATATTTAATCATTCAAGTAGTATGATAAATGTTATTTTTAATTATTTTATCTAAAATTTTTAAATAAAGTATATAAATTTTATAATTTGTGATTATTTTTTTACTATCAAAATCAAATTATGAAGGTAAAAAATTATCACAAATTATCAAATCTATATATTTTGTTTGAAAATTTGGACAAAAGACTAAAAATATTAAACTTTTTTCATGAATTAATAATAATAAATATCTTATTTAAATGAAAAAACATATTTAAGTATAAAATTTAATAAAAATGATTTATTTTGATCTTAAATGATAAGTAAGACATGTTAAAATATGTAATTTTAAATAAATTTTAATCAATTATAAAAATAAATAAATGAGACATAGAATGTTAGAGACTTTTGCTACTGGCTAGTAATTAAAAAAAAAAAAAAAACAGTACACATAAGTATGTACCTAGGTGGATCTAAATGTAAAGCTGAGTTGTCGGCAAACCTCAGTCTAATGAGTCTCACCGAGGCTACTACTCATACTCTCACTACTCATTCACTCTAAACTCAACACAACACAACACACTTTGTGAATTGTGATGGCCACTGAATCTCTCTCACTCCTCTTATTTGCAAGAGTTATAGGGTTTGCAGTGGCAGTGTTTGTTCTCATTTGGGCACTTTCCTTCAAATCCAGCTTCCTCACTCCACCCTCACTTTCCCAACAAGATCTCATCTATGCAGTAACTACAATATTTACTCACTATTCTTCCTTAATTTCTACATTATTAGTATTTATTAACACTTCAAAGCTAGAAGTAAGGTACCTTTTTTCAACATTTTCTCTCTAATTGTTGTAGGTTCTTCATCCTCTGCTCATGGTCATTGGCTTTATCCTCTTAAGTGGAGAAGGTGGTACCTTATCTTGATTTAATTTCACTTTCTTTTAATTCACCTTAGCGTAATTAGCTTTGAGGATTCCACAAATGGAATACATTAGAGTGAAAAGTGTACTTGCATATGATTTTTTAATTATATTTTGCAGCAATTTTGGTGCACAGATGGTTACCTGGATCAAAGGGGTTGAAGAAATTGGTGCATTTGTGGCTTCAAGGAGTGGCTTTAGCTTGTGGAATATTTGGGATTTGGACTAAATTTCAGGGAAAGGATGGGATTGTGGCTAATTTCTATAGCCTTCATTCATGGATGGGTTTGGCTTGTGTTTCCCTCTTTGGAGCCCAGGTACATATTTGCTTTGCTTCTTCATAATCCTCCATAATTTCATAGATTTTTTTATTCTAAATTAATTTTGGTGCACCGTTTTGTTCTTAATTAGTTACCAGAAAAGGAATGGTGTAATTAAATTAATTTTATATTATCATTTAATGATAATTCATTATTTATGATAAATTTGATGATTTTTTTTTATAAAATTATTTTAAAAATTATATAAATAATACGATTGAATAATTGACGAGACATATTATACAATAGTAATGTCTTGATACCAATTACACGACGAGACAAATTCTTTTAATAATACGAAGGATAAGAGCTAAATATTTTGGTATGAAGTTCTTAGTCTTAGTTTATGGCATAATTTTAACATTTTTTATTTATTTATAAAAAACAGTTTTATAATGTCACTGTCTATCTTTTAAATGGGTGCTAACATAATGGATGATTGATGATGGCATCGTGGTTGACACGTTGCGTTTCAACTTTCAAAATAAATTTCATTAGAGGAAGTCCTCTTTTGTTTTCTTTCAAAAATGTAATGAAAGGAAGACACATTACGCTTAAGTACGTTTTTTCCACTTTGGGTAAAATAATTTCGTTAGAAGATTAAAAACTGTTAAATTTGAGAGAATCTTTTTTGTTTTTTTAATTGTAAAATGGTATTTTATTTTGCTTTATTTTTTACTTTTACAATTTTTTTTATCAAAATTATAATAATAAATTATTTTTCTTGATTCTTATACAGTAAAACCAAAGTAAAAAAAATTATAATTAATAAAAAAAACTGAAAACATCTTTAATACTATTAGGAATTCTAATTTTTTTTTATCATTAAGGAATTTTTTTTTATCCTGCTTTATGAATTAAATATTTTTATTTAAATATATTACTTTAACAATAAGCACTATTTTAATTAATAAATATTTTTTTATAGTGAAATCTTATTCATTTTTGTGGTCATCCTAAACTAAATCTTATTCTAATTCTAATAAGAGTAAAATATTTAAAAACTAGGTTTCTCTTTATTGGTACGTGCAACGATATTGGAATAAGTAGTAGTTGTAAAATTTGAAGAAAGAGGACACACATGCACATTGATTGTACTTAGTTCTAGAAATATGTGGGCCTAACGTTATCGAGCTCGAGCAATTATGAATTGCAATTGAGAATGGATAAAAAATATAAAAATAGAAATAATTATTATAGTTATCTCATATAGTCAGAGAGTTGAAGTCGAGAACAATTATTAGATTTTAGGTGAAATTACAATTTTGTTATCCTAATTTCTCAAATGATTTTGATTTTTTTAAAATTTTTTATTGTAAACTTTGATTTTTTAAAATTTTTTTTTATTAAGAATCTGTTTTGCTCAACTTATTTTTAACGTTATTTTTAAGTAAAAGTTAGGTCAAACACCAATTAATAAAATTTTTTTAAAATAAAAACTACTTAGTTTTAATGAAAGAAAAATTAGAAATAAAAATTTTTATAATAAGTTACTCAAAACTATTTATATGAAGCTTATTTTCATATTTTCTTTTCGAATTTCAATAAGATCAATTTTTGGAATAAGTAGTATTTTTTTATTAGAAAATATTAGTGATTAATTTGTTAGTTTTTGTTAGTTGGGAGGTTGAAGTTAAAACCTCCCCATTTGATTATATTTTAATTTTAAGGAATTTTTTAAGTTAAAAAAAATATATTAACAAATAACTTTTTCCTTATTTTTTTAAGTTTTCATTATTTTTAACTTTAATTCAAAAATAACTTATAAATTAAAAATAATATGTAACAAACGGAATCTAATTAATGATTTTGGTGTCTCTTGATTATTAATTAATAATCATAACTAATAAAGTTATTAAGTTAATTAAAAATGATTAATTGTTAAGAATAATTAAAAATGATTTTTATTATTTTTTAATGTTAAAAATGATTTTTTTTAATGATTGACATAGTTAACAATTTTTTTTAATAATCAATCATGAAATTAAAATAGCCCGATTTTTAAAAATAGAAAGATCAAATGTTACGATAAAAAAAAAAAAACATAAATCAAAATCACTGATTTAGGAACTAGTACCAAAATTAGAATTTCCTAGACTTTACATAATACTCCTATAACATTACTCCAAATGTTTATACCGAAGGGTGTCATAATTAAATTTGTCATTCAATGAGTTCTATTGAAATGCATGCCAAACATTTTAAATGATGAGTCAATAATACTTGATCTAGTTCCAATACATGTATTGGTAGTTATTTTTTCATAAAAGCTTTTCACTTTTGATTTCTTTAATTCTCCTTGTTACTACATTTTTCTAAATGATCTGATGACCCCTTTTATTAATTTCTTGTCCACACACACAGTGGTTGATTGGATTCTTGAACTTTTGGCACCGAGGAGAGGTTCGAACTGTGAGGATAAGGATCTTACCATGGCATGTGTTCCTTGGACTATACACCTATGCATTGGCAATAGCAACAGCAGAAACTGGATTGTTAGAGAAGTTAACATTCTTACAAACAACAAGAAATGTACCTAAGCACAGCACTGAGTCCATGGTGGTTAATAGTTTAGGGTTGGGTCTTGCTCTACTTAGTGGCTTTGTTATTTTGGCTGCTGTTTCACCCAAGTATCAAAGTCAAACCCTTCAAAGCAAGCTTTTGTACTCAGATACCAGGAATTTGTCATCTTAATTAATAAAATGGTAAATGAACATTTTTGTATCTGAATGTGTAAATTGATGACGATTTAGTTGCTGAAAATAAGAAAATTATTTTGCGCTAGACAAATCGTTGTTCACTAGATTTCTTGAAAGAATCTATAGAACTTATTCCTTGAAACAACATGAGGATGAATATTTCAGAATCATCTTGATTCCTTTATTGGTGGTTTTGTAGTGTTTTTTGATACTCAAAGTGCGTTCTATACTTAATTATATGTAGCTCTGTATGCGATTGAATAAGCCTATACTCATAGTTGGTCTAATCTTTGAATTAAATGTGACTCTCAACTGTTGGTGAATGCCTTTTTTAGATTGGAGCTTATTTCCTGGTGTCTTAGAGGACGATGGCATCGTATAAGATTCAACTCTAATAGAATGCATATAATCATCACTCATATCTTTTAAGAAGGCAATCAATGTGCTGACACAATTACTAACTTTGAAGTAGATTTTAGAACTAATTTTGTTTGGTGGGATAACCCCTAGTTTTCTTTTAACTAATTTTGTCCGTGATTTCTATGGGTTTCTAAACTTTCAATTTTGTTAAACTTAGTTGGATTTTGGTCTAGTCCCCGCAACAACAATTGTCATTTCTTTTATCTATTTATATTACATAGTCTGGCTCTACTAATGGGATGGTTGTGGAGGTGCCAACATCGTTGGAATGCTCTCAACTTTTTTTGAAGTAGTCTAGGTTTGAATTTTATTAAAAAAATAAAGATAAATACATTATAAATATAACAAATTTAAAGATCAAATGTAACAAATCTAAATGGATTGAAATTTAAATCAATATCAATTTATTGGGTATTAATTTCATTTCTTAAAACTAGATTTTTAAAAAAAAAAAAATTAGTTTGAGATCATTAAAAAAGAAATGTATGTTTTTAAATAATAGTTGTATATAATAATATAAAAAAAAAACAAAAATCTTAATGAGTTAGTTTAAACTAATTAATGCTATTATCTTAAAATTATAATATTTGGTGAAATATTTGGTGAAATATAAAGTGGGAGCGAGAGGGTATACAAGGAGAATAATCCAAGTAATGATAAGAGTAATTATAATAAGAGTAAAGTGAAAGAAGTATATTATTCCTGGATATGACTTATTCATAAGTACAAAGTGTAACATCGAAAATAACAAGATAAGATTACAACAGAATATTCTAATAGATATATACAACTATAAATATATTATTCATAACACTCCTCCTTGGATGTCCATTATTTAATCATGTGTCTCGTTAAAATCTTACTAGGAAAACCTTGTGAGATAAAAACTAGTAAAGGAAAAAGAGTACACATCTTTCAATACATTATTACCTGCCTCATTAAAAACCTTATCACGAAAATCCAATGCGATAAAACTATGATAAAGGGAAAAAGAGTGCAAAATTTATTCATTTCTCCTCCTCTTACAAACAATTATTTTAAGTTGATGAAGTTCAATCTTAATCTTGTGAAGCAATTACTTAAAAATATTCCTAATCTTGATGCTATCAAGTTGTGATGGTAACTGATTCATGACTCAAAATTTTGATGAAAATTGGAATAAGATATGTTTTAGGTTTTGTTCCAATTTTGCATATGTTCCTCCCGATAAATGTTTTCTTTGTAGTTGTTCCCTGATGTATCAAAAATAAAAAAATTTATTTTACGTCAAGTTAAATGATGACGTGTATATGAAATATTTCAAAAGTATCACAAAATTAATTTTTCATAGGGACAACCGAAAAGAAAAAAAAATTATTAGGAAAAAAAAACATATTTTAGCCAATATTTTGCTAGTGACTACTATCATTATCAGGATTATTTTGTGTGCGGTTTCCGTTGGAATTAATTGTGATTTTGATTTCGAATAAATCGAGATTAATTTATTTTTTTAATCAGGTATTGCACTCTCTTCTTCAATCCACTCTGCAACAAACAGAGTAGCATATTATGTTCTCACTAAGGTTTGCAACTATGTTTATTTCACGCCATCATCCAATACCAATTCTTTCTTTAGTTTATAGAATCTCCTTCTTTGTTTATCTCTTTCACTCTCCTTTGCCAGATCAACTACCAATACCAGTTCAACTATGTTTATAATAATGATTTGTTGCTGGTCGTTTTATTATGTTAGGTTCTTTTTTTTGTCTTTGTATTTAGCATTTCATTCCTCGGTGCTTTTTGATTTTTTTTTTTTTCAGAAGTTTAGCTATGGAGTCAAAACACATCTAGAAGGAGCTCATGAATAAATGGACTGCCTAGTTTCTCTTAGATAGAGACTTTTCATACAAATACCTCTAACCAGGTAAGCTCTTCGTTTTAGTACTAGATTATATATGCTTCCTTTTGTCAAAACAAAAAGAAAAAGAGAGAAGATATTTTGTTGTGTTGTTTTTATTATTAAGTGGTAGAGCCATTAATTTTGTGTTATTGGTTGTTCAACTCAGACAAACCACTGCTGCATGCATGACTCTCTCATTATTAACTAGTTTTGCAGCAACTAATGAGTGGTCCATATTTTTCAGCACTGTGGCTGTAGAGGATCCAATGAATCACAAGCTGAATGCAAAAGATCTTTGGTGTGCCTTTTTTATAGCACTTAATTTCCTCAGGACATATCTTTCCTCAGTAATGCATGCATAGTTCATTGTATATTGTATATAAGTTGAAGGAAATGCGAAAGATCAACCAAAAAGACATTTCCATTATGATCGAAAACTTTAAACAACTCAACCATGGTACAGGAACTTTGACAAGGTTTCAAGTTTTTCATCAATAACCAGCGCAAATGCTTGCTGAGACGTTCCTATGGTGGCATTAAGATGTTGAGCAGCTTCAGATATTTAATTTCCCTTGACAATAGCACCTTTGTCTCCAGCCTTCTCCAAAGCTTTAATTTCTTGAGTTTCTAAATGAATGATAATCTGCTTCATTCCTTGTCTAAGTAAGCTACAAGAAAACTTGCATTTGTGTATTGATCTTGATAATTTACTTTACTCACAGATTTCTTGTTGTGTCACATGAACTAAACAGATCTCATAGTTCTTTATCAATAACATCCTCAAGATCAATACACAAAGGAAGTTTGTACATCCTGATGAACAAAATCAGTTAATGTATATGGGATGATTTCTGCATCACTTGGATTTCAAAGAGCAGTAGTCATAAACAATATTTGAATTAGGAACACTGCATTATAAAAGTTATTCTACTTAGAAGTTATATATCACAACAATTGTAATCATGTATAATATGAAATCCCTAATTTCAAACACCATCACAATTGGTTTAATGTGGGTGCTATAATATGCAACTTGGTTTTAGTTTCCAGTAATCCATCCAACTCTTTCAATAACATTCAAATTCATTCCTACACTGTTCTTTGCCTTCGACATCATCAAAACTCTTAAATTGCATGTCCATATCGATTACACGCTCGTTTGTTTTAGATTTTTTCTATAGCTCTCTTTATTCAAATCAATCTTGACTTGTTAAATATAATTGAGATGTATGTTCAAATTAATCATGATCACAAATTTTACATAAAGATGTATGTCACGTCATGAACAAAATGATTTAGAAATATAACCAAACAGGCATTGACATCCAAAACAACATCACTTCCTGCAACCTTGGCAAGTTCTGTTTCAATAACATCTACAAGGCTGCATGTTCCTCAAAAGAGCTTATAAGTTCCTCAAAGACCTTACCAAACACACCCTATACATTATTCACATACTTAAACTATAATTCATTGTTGACAGGGATAAATACACAAGGATAGGCGTGAAATTACATGCAACTGTTAGAAAAAAAATAGAAGAGACATAGAAGGGGAACAAAAGATAAACAAAGAGTGAAGAAAGGATGAACAAAACTGACTTTGATATATTTCAACAATGCTATATACAATGAGACCTAAAATAGACAAACTATGAAGCCTCTCATTGGAAAAAGCAAAAGACTAATAATAATAACTAAGCTACAGAACAACAAGCAATGTCATTAAGATGCAGTTGTTGAGTGCTCATTTGAGTGGAAGCAAACCCTTATACAAACTAACCGACAATCCATAATGAAACAGACAATATAGAATTAAGGATAAGTAAAAATCTCAAATTTTAGCAACAACTGAGCTTGAATTAGTTTTCATAGATAATGAATTGCTATTGAACATAAACAGTTAAAAAAAAAAGCATGTTAGAGAAACCCAACTAGTTTTCTTTAGAAGCAGCAACTTTCACTGTCCCTTTTGTTTTCTTCCCTTGGCACAATATCTTCAATGTTTCTTCATTTTGCCTTTTATTTTTAGGCACACCTTGACAATAAAAATAGTAATTATCAGAAATTTGAGTAATTGATTTTCATTGAAGAATTTGTTGTTTTCATTATTTGAGCCTCCAACTCCAACTCCAATTTTCTTCTTTTGATCAGCAACTCCAACTCCAATTGCTCTTGCTCTTGGTCTGGCAAGAGTCATATTATCAGAGACCAACTTCAACCCCGATGTTGTGGCATATACTGGGAAGACCCCACAACCTTTCATCCCCCCTTTACACTTACTAAATTCAAAGTCAAATGTTACTTCGTGGAATTGATCATGCAGATCCATTTTTGTGTGAATTTTACTAATGTCAACATAAGAAGAGAACACATGATCTCCAATTAATGTGTCGGGCCATTGACAACGTATGTTTCCATGGCACTTTTGTGTCTTATTGCCTTCATCACCCCAACACCGACATTTCGATCCATCATCATCTGAATCATCATCATGCAAAGCATCATCATATACACCAACCAAAAGATGATCTACCATATGATGATATTCCCAACCATCATATTTTGAATCATCATCTGAAACATCTTCTTCCAAACCATCATCGTCCGGAACATGTAAATCTCGATCTTTAGATAAAATAACGTAACAAATGAAACCCAACAAGTCAGGTTTGGGAATGTAAGAAATAGTTATTAACCTGTCCATTGTATGAAACCCACATTCGTTGGTGACATGGTCTCCTGGGAAGATGAATCCAGAATCACAAAACATAGTATGACATTTGACGTTAGGTATGAGGTTCTGTGACATGTGTTGTAGTACTAGCCCCTGTGTGTCTATCTCCATAGAAGTGCAGTTAAAGGCACCCACACATTTCACTGACAGTGGAAGGTTTGGTAGGGACATGAGTTTCCGACAATCATTTATATAAAGTGTTGTGAGGGATGCTGGAAGCTCCGGCAAAAACTCGAGTTTCCAACAATTATTTAAGTAAAGCTCTGACAAGGATGGTGAAAGCTTTGGCAGAGACACCAATTTCCAGCAACTAAATAAATGAAGCTTCCTCAGGGATGGTGGAAGCTCCGGAAGAGACACCAATTTCCGACAATTATTTAATTGAAGCTCTATCAAGGTTGGTGGAAGCTCCGGCAGAAACACCAATTTCCGACAATTATTTAAACTAAGCTTACTTGTCAGGGTTGGTGGAAGCTTTGACAGGTACACCAATTTTCGACAATTATTTAAATCAAGTAGTATTAGGGTTGGTGGAAGCTCCGACAAAGACACCAATTTCGAGCAATAATCCAAACGAAGTTCTCTCAAGGGTGGTGGAAGCTCTGGCAAAGACACCAATTCCCGGCATACATCTAAATTAAGCCTTGTTAGCATTGAAAGTTTTTTCATGTTTGCAGGCAAGATTTCAACATTAGTTCCACGTAGGCTTAAATTTTCTAAGGAAACTAGTTGACCAATTGATGGCAACAATTCACATAAAGCGGTTCCAGATAAGCTCAATTTCGTGATTTTCTGTGATGTAACTGAAAATTCCTTGAGCAATGAACACTCGTCGACTATCAGTACACACAAAGATTTTGAGGGAACAATGCTTTTAAGGCTTTCAATCTTTACGCAGTTACTTAAATTCAAATACGTTAGCTTGGGAAGAGATAATATGGATGGATCTATCTGATGCAAGCTTTCACAGAAAGCAAGATTAAGTTTTTCAAGTTTTTCTGCTTTTGACAAGTTTGGGATCTCCACCAACTCACGAGAACGTGTAAGATCAATTGTCTTTAAATTCACAAGATCCTACAACAAGAAAGATGCATCACTATTTATAAATTTCAACCTAGGCCAGATGTAGTAGGTATAACTACATTCATACCTGAACCCCATCCCAAAGCTTTTTAAGACTGCTAAAACGCATGTGAAGCTCTACAAGCTGTTCTGCACAAAAGTTAGGCGGCAACGTCTCAAGACAACATCTATCCCAATGAAGGTACCTCAATTTATCAGATAATGACTGGAGACCTTTAGTGAGGTGCACATTAAATCTACATTGATGGGAGATATCTCCATGAATTTTAAAAAATCTCACGTTAGTCATCTTTGCAAGGGAATCAGAGCTAAAAGTTAGATCTTCATTTAATTTATACAAATATAAAATTACGCCTTCAACAACATCAGTTCCCTGACAAACAAAAATTAGAATAATAATTAGTAAAGACTATTATCTTGGCTACATTAAAAAAAAGATACATATTATCAATTTAAAATAATTCTTACCTTGTTATTTTTCAACACATCAAGCACATCCTCATGTTTCCACAATCGACTTCGTTTTCTAGGGTACTTTTCAGATTCTTGATAAACAATTTTCTGACCCATTTCCTGTATTAAGTCGTGCATTTCTATTTGGTTGGCATTTGAAATTGTTATGAGAGCTTTATCCAAAAGGACTTCTATGCCAGATGCCGGAAAAAAATCAAAAGCTTCCAATAGTCCTGTTACCCAGTCTCTTTCTTCTCCTTTGAAGAAGCACGCAATGTCTAAAAATATATCCTTTTGAGAATGATCCAAGCCATCAAAACTTAATTTTAATACATTGTGAATTTCCATATTTGGAATCTTTTGGAGTTTCTTCAACTCATCTTCCCATGCTTTTTCATTTCTGTCACGAAGACTTGAACCTAGAACCTTTAAGGCCAAAAGAACACCTTTGCAATAGGAAATTACTTTTCTTGATAGATCTTCATATCCAGGCTTCGGTTGTTTATCTCCAAAAACCGTCAAACAAAAAAGTTCAAGAGAGGAATCAGAGTTTAATTTCTCAATAGGATATATTTCATTAACTTCCTGCATATTTCTGGGTTTAAGTAATTGTTTATTTCTAGTTGTAACAATGACTCTACTTCCTTCTCTCAAGAAATTATTTTCTGTAATTAGTTTTTCTAATTGCTCCGAGGTAGACACATCATCCAGGACAATCAAAACTCTTTTACGTCGAAGCCTACTCATGTCAAGACCATTAAAATCATTTTTTTCTTCCTCTAACAACGTAGAAAAAAGTTCTTTACGTAATCCTTCGAGGTTGCTTGATTTTTCACTTACATTTGCGAGGAAGCATCTGCCTTCAAACTTATGAGACAATTTGTGATATAAAGCCTTAGCAAGAGTGGTCTTACCCATGCCACCCATGCCCCATATTCCGAGGGTTATAACTTCACTTGAATCTATTTTTAGCAATGATTCAACCTCTTTATAACTTTCTTCAATTCCAACTAGGTTTTTAAGCTGGTTTGGGGTATGCACGAGCCAATTTTTGCAAAACATCTTGAACAATGCCCTTAAGCAGTTCAGCCTCGGTTCTAGCACATGAGTAGGGCCACAAAGAAACAAATGATGTGTCATAAGTCTAATATACAAATTCTAAAGAAAGAAAAATAAAAACTTTCAAATTATTATACACAATCTATGATCAGTGGGGATGAAACAAAAACATATGATTGGGGAATGAAAATTCAGTGACACAGAGAACATATATAATCCATGCCTATACTTTTTCTATGCAACACCCTTCTTAACCAAACTAGCATGAAAGTTGTATACTACAAAATGCACGCTCAATTTAGAATTAAATATGGCCAACTCAATTAAAGCAATAACTTGTTGTCTTCTCATTTTTTTTCTTTCAGAAGATTTAATTTACCTATTTTGAGAGTGGTGCCACCCAGATAAATTGGCTGCGTCCGTGAGAGCAGCTTTCCATTTGCAGTACATGGGGTGTCCCTCATGTTTAGCAAAGGCTTCTTTGAAACTTCCAGTCTGGTACCTTACATGGGTCGGATCTACGTTGTAAAACACCGGTATCACAATTTGTTCCTTTTTTTTTCTTGAATTCCATAATCTTGCTGAGTTCATTCAAACACCACTTTGAGGTAGCATAGTTTTCTGAGAAAATGACAACAGATATATGAGAATCTTCTATGGCTTTGATGAGGACTTCTGAGATTTCATCTCCAGTCTCAAGCCGGTTGTCTATAAACGTTTCAATCTGGGCTTCAATCAAAGCATTATGTAAATGGCTTGTGAAGTTCAAGCGTGTGTCTACACCACGAAAGCTTAGAAAAACATCATATTTTTTAGACGATACTGGAGCAGAAGAGTTTGATGAGGAGGAAGCAACATCAATGATCCTTTGTTGTTCATCCATTATGAATTCTTACTGATGCACCTGCAACGATCAAAATGCTACAGTTGGAAAAAATGAAAAATACTTTTATATGTTTCAATGAAATTTTACACTTCTCCTTACTGTTGCGCATTTATTTTTATCCGAAAATGTTAGTTTGAGATATTCGAATCCAGTTACATATCCATCCTCTTTCTCCCTTCACTTTTCCAGCACCACCCAACCAACCTTATTAGAATGTATAAATCTATCTATACGAGATGAAACAGTGCAAAGATCATTCTCTTGTTCACTTCAAGAAGAATAAATAAATAAATAAGACTAAATTGTAATTTTGGTTCTTCTAGTTTTCAAAAATTACTTAAATAAGTTTTGAGTTTCTATAAAATACATTATTTTACTTTAGGTTTCTATAAAATTTTTATTAAGTTTTTGGTCCTTATAATATTTTTTATTTTATTTTGGATTCCTGCTAATTAAGTGACATCATCTCAACTATTGGTATATATTGATGGTGTCATGTTATCACTTAACTAATGACATCCAAAACAAAAAAAAATATATTATAGAATCCAAAACATAACAAAAATTTTATAAGGATCCAAAGTAAAAAAAAAAAAAAAGTATTTTATAAAGATCCAAAACTTATTTAAGCTTTTTTCAAATACATGATTTTTGTTCCCCTAATTTTAAATTGACAATTTGGGTCATCTAATTTTAAAAATCTAACAATTTTGTTCCATGATCAATTATTAATTAATAATTATAATTAGTAGAGTTATTATGTTAATTATAAATTCACTAAAAATTATTAATTATTTAAAAGGATTAAAAGTGATTTTTTTAATTTTTATTATTTTTTTTAATATTAAAAATAATTTTTTTATGATTGGTAATTAAAATTTTTTAATGTTAAAAATTATTTTTTTATTTTTTAATTATTTTTTCTTTGTGTAAAAAATTATTACAATTTTTTTAATAATTTTTAATTAATTCAATAAATTTATTAATCATAATTATTAGTTAATAATCAATCAAAGGGATCAAAATTACCATTTTTTTAAAAATTAAATAGATCAAAATTGTCAATTTAAAATTAAGGGAATCAAAATTATAAGTCCATCAATAATGATGAGGTTAATTTGTGCAGAATGATAATCACACTCCTAATAAAATTAAGAATTAAATAACCTTTGAATTCTTAAAAAATATTTTTTTTTTTGTTTAAATCACTTAAATTATTTTACGTTATTATGAGTCCCTAATCATTTTTTTTAGTCCATACTTATAAGGTAGTCTCATCTCAACCGCTAGTTAAGTAATAATATGATATTATTCCAATGTATATCAACAATTGGGATGATAAAAATTCAATAACTCAATAAAATAATGACTCTATTTTAGTGACTTTGAAACTTATTTAAACCTAAAATTAATATACTTTCTACCATCATGATTCATGCACTCTCCTAATCGGTAAGGATGTAGTAATTTAATAATTGGATTTAAATGACAATTTACCCAAACAATCTCTAAATGAAATATTCTTGACACGAGACCCACAATATGCAATAATATATAATGCAGTACCAAAGCAAGAAAGTAATTGACAGAGTAAAAATGCAAAAAAAAACAAACAAACAAGGTAACAAAGGGATTGAATAATATTGCGGTACCAAAATAAGAAAGTAACAGAATTCCTTTTGCCACTCCTGCAGTATAGAAAACCTGTTTGAAGAACAAGCTGCAACACAGCAAATCAGAATAACATGCAACAAATTAAATACCATAAACAAACTTCACAACCCAAAACGAAGAAGGTAAAAGGAAAAAAATTATCAGGGACTTCAAACATGTTATAAGCAATAATTAATAAAGTTACACAGGTTGCAGTTAGACGATTAACGAATAGAACATTTAGATTCAAAACATGATTATTACAAGATATTTAAACTAACTTAACCAAAAAGATAGTCATCTTTACTCAATACAAATTAAAAAGAACAAAAATGCAAAAAATGTGACAAATTAGTAGCAACGAGATATTGAATTAATAATGCAGTACCGAAGTAAGAAAGCAACAGAATTCCTTTTACAAATCACTCCTGCGGTTGGATGATCTGTTTGACACAAGGATACAAAAAAACAAGGCAACTCAACACAACAAATCAGAATAACAGCAAAATTCAAAACCCAAAACGAAGAAATTAAAAGGAAAAACTATCATAAAGGAGAGGAATAGAGAGGAGGCAATTAATAATTATAGAGTGAAGTGGATGAAAATAATGTTCCTGCTGGGTTTGGTTTACAACAAAAAAGAAGATGGGAGATGATATATAGCACATGATGGATCCCATTCCAATATTTAAGAAAATGTGTGGTATTTTCGTAAGATTTAAAATATTGTTACGGTTTGGGAGAAATCAACCCCAGGTGTGTTTTTCTTTTTTTTTTTTTAAGTTAGATACCGGTTTTATCATCTCACTGTATCTACATTTGATAAGAGATTAATCTTATTTATAATAAGTGACTAATGTTAATTGAACACATATTCTTTCGACAAATAAATCTCTCCCCACATGAACACGGCAGGTCCAACCCCCAAGTGTTTGCGAAAATAGTACGTAGTTAAAGAAGCAAAAGATTTATATTTTAATAATTAAGTATAATTACACAAAAATAACTTATTATTTTAACTTATATAAATGTTTAAGACTATTTACTTCCTTGAGTCTTCGTTCTTTTTCACATTCATTTTCATTTGAATATTCTCCTGTCATGAAGTAGTGAACTTCATTTTCCTAACATGCATTTAATATATGAACGGGCTAAACTTTACTTATTTCTTTCTATCTATGATTTTCAATATTTTTAGTTCTAACTTGAATTTTATTGAAATCATAGTTTCCAACTGCAGAGAATTTCTCAAAATTTATCCAAACTCATTGGTGAATTTAAGTCAACACTCTCATAATCTTGCATTGACTTATGCTAGTTCTTTTACTTTTAAGTCTTTAATATGTTTTTTATTTTGAAAGGTGTTTATTTTTTTTTAGTCTCTGAAAATAAAGTTTGTTTTTTTTTTAGTCTCTCAAATGTAATAAATGTTTTTTTAATCATTTTGTCCAAATTTTCAAACAAGTATATAGATTTTACAATTTGTGATGGTTTTTGACCGTCACAATTTGGCTTTGACGATCAAAACCACCACAAATTGAAAAATCTATATACTTTGTTTGACAACTTTTAGCATAATAATTAAAAATAATATTTATCATATTTGAATAACTAAAAATAACAATTTTTAATTTAAAAGACTAAAACAAAAAATCTATATTTGAAAGACTAAAAGCATATTTAAACCTACTTTTAAATCATATTCCAAATTGTATTTTTTGTCCTATTTTGAATGAAATGCAATAAGTTTTTTCTTGTAAAAAAACTTGAATTTTATTTTTTAAAATTATCAAAAATTAAAAATAACAATATATTATCACAACATAAATTATATATCTAAAATAATATATATATATATATATATTCAAAATTATTTATTCATTACAGACTTTAATTATAACATAATTTATATATTTATTATAAATTATAAATTTTAGTTGTTTAAAATAAAAATTTATTTTTTAGAATACATAAGCTAAAATACTAGCTAAATAATATAATACAAGTGATGGATTCTTATTTTTTTTAAAAAAAATTGGTTTCTAGTTTTAACTTTTAAAATTTTAAAAACAGAAATAAGTTTTTAATTTATAATTTTTAACTTGAAGTTGAAAAGTTTTTTTTTTAATATCATGTATTCTACTATTAATCTTAAATATTTTTAATTAAGTTTGAAATAGTAAAAAATACACTTAAGTAAACATTATATTTTTATTATGTTAACTAGCATAATAATTAAAATATATTATCTAATATAAAATAATTAAAAAATAATAAAATAAAATAAATATAACATTTATCATTGTCAATTTTTTGAAAAATAATGTTGAATTAATAAATTAAATATTATAAACAGTAAAATAATGAAAATAAATAATGTAATATAAAAATTAGTAAAAAAAGAAACAAATAAATAATAAAAATATGCTTTATTTAAAAAATGATAATATGGAAATTTAATAAATATTTAAAAAATAAAAAGGGAGTAAAATATACAAAAAAAAATAGAAGCTAACATTTTTTTATCTATAGGAATGAAACACGATATTATAGGAGATTTATAATATTCACGCATTCTTACTTAACCAACTTAACTAGATCCCCTTGGTAGATGGTAGTGTTTTAAACTAGCATTTTTAAAAAATGTTAAAAGCAACTTAAAAAAACTTATTTACCAAAAAGTCAACAAGTTTTTCAGCTAATAAAAAAAGTTAAAAATTAACTGAAATATATTGTCAAACATAATCTAAGTTTTTTTTTTTTAATTTTTTTAAAAACTTGTTGTCAATCTTATATTAATTTTCCTTGAAAAAATTTTAGACACCAATAATTCCTCCATAAATAATTTAATACCTTTGGACTGAAACATAAGTTATACACTGATAGAGTAAAGTGGTCATGCACTATGAGTCTATGATGACCATTAACTAAAAAAAAAACAAAAATTTTGGTGAATTTAAATATAACAAAATCTTAACTTCTTTCACCCTATTTAATTATATAATTCCAAAAATATCCTTCAATTTATTGAGATTCCATTACTCTTATATTATTCTTGATTCAGTTCGAGAGACACTTTATGAAACAAAGTAAGTTTAAATAATGTTAATTAACTTTTTTATTTAGCATAAAGTTAGTTTATTTTACTTATATTTCAGTCTTGAGGGTGTATTATTTTAGTTCCTATCAAGAAAAAATTGCATGAATAATAGAGAAAAATAAATAAATTGAAATTGAAAACAACAACAACCAACCATCCTTATTTATATGTTCCATAAATAATCCTAGTGCTGGTAGGTATTATTGACCTTCCTCAACCCCAAATCTACTTTGGAACATAGAAGAAGAGTTGCCTTTTAATTTTGAGTTATTTTGATTCATATTCAGGCTCACCCTAACTTATTGGTTACACCTTTTCCAACTACAATTGTCCAAATTTGTGATTTACATGTGTTAGTGCTGCTGTGTGTAAAACCTCCATTTACTTTTAGTTGCTTTTACTAAAATTAATATACTTTCTAATTTCTATCTATCATGATTCATGCACTCTCCTAATCGGTAAGGATCTAGCAACTTAATAATTGGATTTAAACGGCAATAATAAATGAAATATTCTTGGCACCCACAAGGTGCAATATGTACCAAAGCAAGAAACTAACTAACAGACTAAAAATGCAAAAAAGTAACAAAGATTAGCAACGGAAATTGAATAATTCAGTACCTGTTTCTGAATTAAGTGGTGTCTTATTGGATTAAAAGACCTAGTTTAGAAGTGGATCGTGTTGTCCCATGGATAGATCAGACATTAAATTATGTAGGCCTCATTCATCGCGGTTGGCCCCTTAACTCTTAGAGCCGTTATATTGTAAATAGACTGGGCTGCTATTATTAAAAGGGCTGTTGCTAGAGTTATTGGCTGATCTAGTAGTTGAAAGGAAAAGGGAAATAGTGATGGATTCCAATCTCTTCCACCAACAAATTAATAATTAATATTTGTGATAAACAAAAAATAAAATTAAAATTAAAAAAATGTGAAAACATAAAGTCACTTTCTATGACTTTTATGACAAAGGTTAAAAAGGGTTAAGTTAAAATTCAAACTTTATGTGCTAGGTTGGTAAAATGTGGCTTAAGGGTAGAAAATTTGACATTGCATTTAATGCATTGGTTCAAAGCTTTGGCTATAAATAGCATACTCCTTCCATCACATTTTGCATTCCAAAACCAAGAACTAGGCACATAAGTGTTCTAAGTGAGTGTTTCTCCTATTATAAGAGAGTGTGTGTAATTGTTCTCTCCTTATATTTAGAGAGAGGTTATAAGTTCTCTTCCACTTAGTGAAAATATTTCTTTGGTCTTGCCTGTGGTTTTTCCCTTATTCGTTGAGGGTTTTTCACGTTAAATATTATGTGTCAATTCCTATATTTCTCATCTCTATTTTAGTTGTGAGTTACTATTTTTCACTTTGGTACCTAACAGTGGTATCAGAGCTATTGGTTGTTGATATTATTCCGCTACAATAACACGCTGGTATGCTGGAATAGTGCTGGAGAAAATTCTTAGTATGCTCTGTGACTGCGGTATAGTCTGATCTGTCACATCAGAAAAGAATTATTCTTGTTACTGGATATATAGTGCGTAGTGTGAAAGTGCATATCTAGGAAAGTTCTGGCTAAGGAAAGACTTGGTACTTAAGTGTGTCCATTGGTGACCCACCTCTCTTTCCTGGGAACTTACCTGGTGTACTAGTTCACGGTCTACGGTCACTATTCCAGTAGGCGGTACTATTCACGGTTGAAGCTGTGTAAATTGATTCTCTTTAGTGTGAAACCATGGCAGCAAAATACGAGATAAAAAAATTTAGTGGGAGTAAATTCTCTCTTTGGAAATTGAAGATAAAAGCAATTTTGAGGAAGGATAGTTGCCTAGATGCAATTGAAGGCGGGCTTGTAGATGTCACTGATGAAAGTGGAAATAAATGGACGAAAATGCTATTGCCAATTTACACTTAGCAATGGCAGACTCAATTTTGTCCAGTGTTGTGGAGAAGAAGACCGCAAAGGAGGTTTGGGATACCCTCAACAAATTGTACGAGGTTAAATCATTTCACATAAAAATATTCTTGAAGAGGAAACTCTACACTCTTCGAATGAGTGAGTCCACTTCGGTGACAGACCACATCAACAATCTGAATACTTTGTTTGCTTAGTTTTTTGTATCAGAATTCAACATAGAAGAGAATGAGCGAGCGAAACTTCTACTTCAGAGTTTACCAGATTCGTATGATTAACTCATCATCAACATAACGAATAACAATATTATTGGTCGTCTGACCTTTCATGATGTTGCTGGAGCTATTCTTGAAGAAGAATCTAGACGAAAAAATAAGGAGGACAAGATGGAAAATTCTAAGCAAGCAAAGGCTTTAACGATCACAAGAGGTAGATCAACGGAACGTGGCTCTAGTGGGAGTCATAATCATGGTAGATCAAAGTCTCGGAGAAAGAAGAACCTTAAATGCTACAATTGTGGCATAAAAGGGCATTTGAAAAAGGATTGTTGGCACAAGAAGAGTGGAGGAAATAATTTTGAAGCATCAACCTCTCAAGGTTACGTTGCAAGTACCTCAGATGATGCGGAAGTTCTATATAGTGAAGCAGAAATTAGTTCTAGAGGCGGGAGACAACTCCATGATTGTTGGATATTGGATTCAAGTGCAACCTGGCACATGACTCCACGTCGAGAATGGTTTTGCACTTATGAGCCTATCTCGGGAGGATCCGTGTTCATGGGAAATGATCATGCCTTGGAAATTGCTGAAGTTGGTACTATCCAATTAAAAATGTATGATGGTACTGTATGCAAGGTTCAAGGGGTACGACATGTGAAAGGTTTAAAGAAGAATTTATTGTCCATTGGACAATTGGATGACCTCGGGTGCAAGATCCATTTTGAAGGTGGAATCTTGAAGGTAGTGAAAGGCAATCTTGTAGTGATGAAAGCCGAGAAGATCACAGCTAATCTATACATGCTTTTGGGAGATACATTGCAAGAAGCAGATGCATCAGTTGCAACAACAAGTCAAGAAGAAGCAACAATGATATGGCATCGTAGACTAGGTCACATGTCAGAGCAAGGCCTAAAAGTTCTTGTGGAACGTAATCTCTTACCCGGGCTCAAAACGGTTAATTTATCGTTCTGCAAGCACTGCATGATGAGTAAGCAGCATAGATTGAAGTTTGCTAAAGTAACTACAAGAAGTAAATACATACTAGACTTGATTCATTCAGATGTGTGGGAATCGCCAAAAGTATCCCTGGGAGGAGCAAAGTATTTTGTATCTTTCATTGATGATTATTCTAGGAGATTGTGGGTGTACCCGATCAAGAAGAAGTCAGATGTGTTTCTAGTATTCAAGGAATTCAAAGCACGAGTAGAGCTTGAAACTGGAAAAAGAATTAAGTGCTTGAGGACAGACAATGGAGGAGAATATGTAGATGGTGAATTTTTGGCATTCTGCAAACAAGAGGGTATTTTAAGACAATTCACAGTTCCACATACACCTCAACAAAATGGTGTGGCAGAACGAATGAATAGAACTCTCCTAGATAGAACAAGAGCTATGTTGAGAACAACAGGGATGACCAAATCTTTTTGGGCTGAAGCAGTTAAAAACGCCTGTTTCTTGATAAATCGATCACCATCGACATCAATTGGTTTGAAGACTCCAATGGAGTTGTGGAAAGGAAAACCAACAGATTATTCTTCCTTACATATATTTGGATGTCCTGTGTATGTAATGTACAACTCCCAAGAAAGAACGAAGCTGGATCCAAAATCCAGGAAATGTATATTCTTGGGCTATGCTGACAATGTTAAGGGGTATCGTTTGTGGGATCCTACTGCCCATAAGGTTGTTGTTAGCAGAGACGTAGTTTTTGGAGAAAAGAAACTGTAGAGTCAACAGAAAAATGACAACACTAAGAAAGATGATAATGACTCTTCTGAAGCTGAACAAGAACACGAAGAAGAACCAAATGAAGTCAATGGTGGACAGGTACTTCGACGATCAACACGACTGAAGTTTACACCAGCTCGGTTCTCAGACTGTGTCATGGTAGTTCATGATGCGTACTGTCTCTTATCTGAAGAAGGGGAACCATTAACTTTTCAAGAGGCTGTGAATGGTTCAAATGCTTCTTTGTGGATGACAGCAATGCATGAAGAAATGGAAGCCTTGCATAGAAATAAGACATGGACACTTGTTGAACTTCCACAAGGTCGAAAAGCCATTGGGAGCAAATGGGTCTTTAAAATCAAAAGAGATGGCAACGATTAAGTGGAGCGATATCGTGCAAGATTGGTGGTTAAAGGGTATGCGCAGAAAGAAGGCATTGATTTCAATGAAATATTCTCTCCTGTTGTCAGATTGACGACAATCAGAGTTGTTCTAGCTATGTGTGCTGCATTTGATTTACATCTTGAGCAACTTGATGTAAAGACTGCTTTTCTCCATGGAGAACTTGAAGAGGAGATATATATGCTCCAACCGGAAGGCTTTAAAGAACAAGGAAAAGAAAACTTGGTTTGTAGGTTGACCAAATCTCTGTATGGTCTAAAGCAGGCGCCAAGGTGTTGGTACAAGAGATTTGATTCCTTCATAATTAGCCTTGGTTACAACAGACTGAGTTCAGACCATTGTACGTACTACAATAGGTTTGATGATAATGATTTCATCATTTTGTTGTTGTATGTGGATGACATGTTGGTGGTAGGCCCTAATAAAGATCGCATCCAAGAGTTAAAGGCACAATTGGCTAGGGAGTTTGATATGAAGGACTTGGGACCCGCAAACAAGATTTTAGGGATGCAAATTCACCGAGACAGAAAAGATAAGAAGCTTTGGCTTTCTCAGAAGAATTACTTACTGAAAGTCTTGCGACGCTTTAACATGCAAGACTGTAAGCCAATTTCTACCCCACTTCCTATCAATTGTAAGTTATCCTCAAGTATGAGTCCCAGCAATGAAGTAGAGAGGATGGAAATGTCTCAAGTACCGTATGCATCAGCGGTAGGAAGCCTTATGTATGCCATGATATGTATTAGACCAGACATTGCACAAGCAGTGGGAGCAATTAGTAGGTTCATGGCAGATCCAGCCAGAGAGCACTGGAATGTTGTTAAGAGGATCCTTCGGTACATCAAAGGAACCTCAAAAGTTGTATTATGTTTTGAAGGATCAGAATATATTGTTAAGGGTTATGTTGATTCAGATTTTGCATGTGATCTTGATAAGAGAAAATCTACTACTGGCTATGTGTTTACTCTTGCAAAAGGGACAATTAGCTGGTTGTCCAAATTACAAACTGTTGTAGCCTTGTCTATTACGGAAGCAGAGTACATGGCAGCTACCCAGGCATGCAAGGAGGCTATTTGGTTACAAAGGCTATTGAGGGAACTTGGGCACAATCAACAGAAGATTACTGTGTATTGTGACAGTCAAAGTGCCTTGCACATTGCAAGAAATCCAGCCTTTCATTCAAGGACAAAGCACATAGGTATTCAATATCATTTTGTCAAAGAAGTAGTGGAAGAAGGAAGCATAGATATGCAAAAGATTCACACTAAAGACAACCTAGCAGATGTCATGACCAAGCCAATCAATGCAAACAAGTTTGCATGGTGTCGATCTTCATTTCGCCTATTAGAAACGTAAGCAACAAGGAAATGGCAAGATAAAGAGATGATTTTTGAAAGCATACAAAAGTAGCTTTAAGTGGGAGATTGTGAAAACATAAAGCCACTTTCTATGACTTTTATGGCAAAGGTTAAAAAGGCTTAAGTTAAAATTCAAACTTTATGTGCTAGGTTGGTAAAATGTGGCTTAAGGGTAGAAAATTTGACATTGCATTTAATGCATTGGTTCAAAGCTTTGGCTATAAATAACATACTCCTTCCATCACATTTTGCATTCCAAAACTAAGAGTTAGGCACATAAGTGTTCTAAGTGAGTGTTTCTCCTATTATAAGAGAGAGTGTGTAATTGTTCTCTCCTTATATTTAGAGAGAGGTTGTAAGTTTTCTTCCACTTAGTGAAAATATTTCTTTGGTCTTACATGTGATTTTTCCCTTATTCGTTGAGGGTTTTGCACATTAAATATTATATGTCAATTCCTATATTTCTCATCTCTATTTTAGTTGTGAGTTACTATTTTTCACTTTAGTACCTAACAAAAAATACCTTTACTAACAAACCTCTCAATAATGCTGTATCGTGGGAAGAAGCTGACTAAGTCTTAGTACCAAAGTAAGAAAGTAACAAAATTCCTTTTGCAAATCACTCCTACAGTATAGAAATCTGTTTGAAGAACAAGGCAATACAGCAAATCAGAATAACATAAGAAGAAATTAGTAAAAGGAAATTAAAATTATCATAAAGGAGAGGAAGAGAGGAGAGATAATTAACAAGAGAGTGCAGTTGATGAAAGATATGGAAGATGATAGCACATGATGGATTCCATTCCACTATTTATATGCCAACAAGTCAAAGGTTGTAGATCGCAAGTTATACCAAACATCCGAAAGCTAATTAATTATAAATTAAGAAAATTATGTTGCATTGCAATAACATGTTCACATTCACTCACCAATCACATTCACATAGCCAAGTCTATATATATATTTTTTGGATAACCATACTATTGATATAAAATAATCTCACCAAAAATAAAAACTAATCTTTGTTTAAAACTTTGAATGACCATAATGTGATGTTCTCATCCCAACATAATTTTATCAGCTAATCAAAACAAAGTCGTCCAAAGTATAAGTGTTTCTCATTCAACGATAAATAATTTTTCATTAGTAATAGGAATCGAAATAAGTACTCTCTAATTACATTTTATTAGTCAATAAAAATCAGTTTCTAAAAAAATAAATAAATATTTTAAGAGACATTAATGACTACTTAGGGGCCAACGTTGTTCATTCTCTAAATTGGTCTATGTAATGATTAATTATTATTTTATTTTTCTAAGAATTGTCTCTAAATAATGACTAGAAATTATTGTCTTTAACTCAGTCTCTAATTGATGAATTTTTAGTTGTAATTAAAAAAAAAATCTTATATAACTCAAAAAATATTAAAAAACACACGCATTTTACTGTATTGATATTTGAACCATAATAAAAATATTCAAAGGTAATGTAGCAGTTTTGTTGTGTTTGCTGATACCCCTTACAAATGTGGCTGATACAATCTAAATCACAGTAGCAGACACAGTTAAAAATTATTGATGTTGCGATCCAAATCACACATACTTGTGTTTACATGACTAGATGGATTTTTCGATTAATCTTTTCGAAGGATATAGTCATATAACAGTGCTCTTTTTTAAAACCTTTAATACATCTATTATTTTTGTTCACGCGCATATTTTTTACCTGCAATGTCTATAGTGTGTAAACTTCATTCAATTCATGAATAATTTCTACAGGCTATGAAACATAAAGGCCATGAAAGTATTGGAAGAAAATATTAACATTACTAACTTGGTTAAAGTTTAAGTTTAATGTTAATGCACTGTTACTATTAGTATTAATGGAAAATAGTTTTATATTAATCAGTTATAATTCATCCATTTAGTGAATTTTGAAATAAGTTTATAAAAAAGGAAAGGTTGAATTATAATTTGGTCCTCATAATTTTTTAAATCCATAATTTTAGCCTCTTTAATTTTAAATTATTAATTTTATTCCCTCTAATCTTAAAATTCCTCAATTGAAGTCCTCCTGATGGATTATTAATTAATAATTATGATTAGTAGAGTTATTAAGTTAATTATAAATTATTAATTATTTAAAAGGATTAAAATTGATTTTTTTAATATAAAATATTTCTTTAATGATTGGTAATTAATAATTTTTTAAAATTTTAGAAATTCTTTTTTTAATCATTTTTTTCTTTGTGTAAAAAATGATTACAGTTTTTTAATAAATTTTTAATTAACTCAATAATTTTATTAATCATAATTATTGATTAATAATTATTCAGGTGATCAAAATTGTTAATTTTTAAATCTAGAGGATCAAAATTATTAATTTAAAATTAAAGAAACCAAAATCATAAATTCAAGAAAACTTGATACCAAAATTATAATTAAGCTTAACATTAAATAAGATTTGATAATTGATAAAGCACAGGAAATGCCCAATTCGTCCCCACACAACTAATTTCAAGCCAAATTAAAGATTAAAAATTAGAACAGAACACGGCAACGCTAGCCAACGTTCAACACATGCTAATTAAATAACAGCATCCCATTTTTGACCTTAGACCATTCAAAGGCATGAAAACTTGTGTCAAATAATAATGCATAGTTGTTATCTAATCTTTGAACTTAATTACGTGGAAGTTTCATGAAATTTTTGTCTATCCAAATGCTAAAGAGTGAGATCGGAACAAAAGAAATTAAATTAAGACAAATTAGAGTCATCAATATAATATATCTATCACAAACTTTCGTCTTGCGATTATATTAGTCCATGCCTAGCTAGAACGTAATAATAAGCCTAGAAAATACAAGGTGTTTGGATGGTTAAAACAAGACTTATATATAAAATCAGAAAATATCTTATAAAAAGAAATTTTCTCTTGACACAGATGATTTTATTCAATTTTATTTGTTATAACACATCTATTTTCTTTTTCTTTTTATTTCTCTATTCATTTTTCATCACATCTCATATTAATTATACATGTATCTTATTTTCTCTCTTTGTCTCCTCTTATTTTTCTCACCGCTCAAAATGTATACACCTCCAAAAAAAATATACAACCATCATTTTCAATAATTTTTAAAGCTCTCTTATTTTTTCCTCCCTGTTCCTTAATAAAAATATTCAAAAATATCATTTTATTGTTTAAAGCTGAGAATGTATTATTGTTATTATTCTCAGGTAAAATATTAATTTTTACTTTAAAAACATTGAGGGCCAAGTATACTTTTTAAAACTTGTCATTATAAGAACTGTCACCATGAATAAAAACTAAATATCTTCTTCTCCTACTGTGACATTATATTCTTGCATCTTTTAATTATATGACTTTTTTTTGTGATATGTGTTCAATTATTGTGATTTTTTTAGTTTGGTTGTTACCATGAATTTTAAAATCTAAATTAATCTTCTCCTAGCTACTACACAACATTATAGTCTTGCATCTTTGGTTTAATTTATATGATTTTGGCTTTTGTGATGTTTTTGGTCAATTATTATGAATATTTTAGTTTGGTTAAATTGCAACGTTACCAAACGTTAATTAATTTAAGAAATTAAGAAAACTGGCCAGTTTGGTTGAATTGCTTTAACATGTTCACATTCATTGGCCAATCACAGTCAAGTCTAAACATCTAGATGGTTCTTATTTTATGCAATGCATTATAAAAATAAGGTTACAGTTTCATCAACTAATTCCAAAACGAAAGCCACTCAAAGTAGGTTTAAATATTTTCTTAACTCCTTTGTAACAATAATTTTTTGGGAAAAGTATTTTTTATCCTTAAACTTTTTGAAATTTATTATTTTGATTCTTAAACTTTTTGACAATGATCAAGTTCCTTGAACATTTTTTTCCGTCCATTGTTTTGGTCATTTCCATTAATTTGAACGTTAAGGTGTTAAGGCATTATGGATAATTATTTTTTGCATTCCAGTTTTTGTTTTATGCATCCTCTCGTTGTTTCTTGCACTCTGTTTTTATTTCATGTATTCTCATGTTTTGAAACTAACTTATTTTTTGTTTAGATTTTATGAGGTGCATAAAGCAACAAAGGGATGCATGCATGAAACAAAAAAAATAAGTGCACAAAGTAATTCTCCTTAGTGTCTTTAAGTGTTTAACATTTAGATTAATGGAAAAAACTAAAACCACACTGGATGGAAAAAAAAATTTGAGTAACTTTACCAGTTATCAAAAAGTTTAAGGATAAAAATAAAAAATTTCAAAAAAGTTTAAAGACAAAAATTTATATTTTAGCTAATTTATTTTAGTCCCTTGAAAAATGTCAAAATATATATATAAAAAAAATCTCAATTTAATGATTTTAATTATGAGCATATTTGTACTCATCCGTTCTCATTTATAAGCAATAAAATAAATATCAAACTTGTTAAAGAAAAGTAATCGGGTTCATTAAATTATGTCATTTCCAATAAAAAAAAAAAATGATTTTTTCTAAATTATATTACCTTTCATTGAAATTTTATATCAAACATAATTCTCTTAGTGAATGGTATTTTAAAAATTACTCATGTGGCTAAATTTTACTTATATTTTAAAAAATGCTTAATATTAATTTTAGTCCAGTTTTATATATTTTTTTATTTTGATACATAATATTTTAAAATTTTTATTTTAGTACTTTAAATTATATTTTAGTCATATTTTTATATATAATATTTTAAAAATTTTATTTTGATATATATCAAAATATGATTAAAATATAACTTAAATATCAAAATGAAACTTTTAGAACATTATATATCAAAATAAAAAAAATGTGAAACTTATTAAAATTAACATTAAAAAAAAAAGTGATTTTTTTTTTTTATAATAGGAAACCGGGAGTAACTCAACTAGACGATTTGAATACCGAAATCAAAATCGAAGCCATGAAACGAGAGTGCAACATTTCCGATCCGAATTGAAACAAAACGCACCTAAACATGTAATAGTGAAAAACGAACAATAAATCCAAAAAGTGGGAGGAAGAGAGAATCGAAACTTGCAGCATCATCATCATGGTGGTGAAGACAAATCCAGAAAGCAAGAGGAAGAGAGAATCGAACCTACAACATGATCATCAGGGTGGTAATGATGAGGAATTGTTGGCGAATGATATGGCAGAAGTCACGGCAGCGATGATGGCGTTGCTGTCGGAGGATTTGATGATTGTGAGGGCTAGGGTTAACAATTCACTGCAATAGAATAGAGGTGCGTGTGCAAGCGGTGGACATCGTTGGTTGTGGATCATGGTCGAATAAGTCATTTATTCATAATCTATATGATGTGGTATATATTGAAAAAATTATAAAATTAAATATATTTTTATCTTTGAATTGAACATTTTCTTTTATGATTTTTAATGTTTCATTTGAATATTTTTATCTTAAAAGATTTTTTTGTCCGTCCGTTTGAGTATGATATATGTGTCAATAGCTGTATACAGTATAAGGCCGAGAGACTTTTGTAGACAGCAGAAGAAACATAGCAAACTATCTCATAATTGAATAATTGACTCATGATATTATTTTTCTGATAAATTAAGTATTAATATTTTATTTTATGTTCAATTAAGTTATAATATTATTTTTAATAAATATTAAAACTCAAATCTAATAAAAAAGAAGAAGAAGAAGATCTAATTGATTTAGTCAAATAATATCATAATTGAACAAACAAACCAATAAAAGCACTAAAAAATAATGACAGCATTCATATGGAAAAGTTCATCCACCAGACTCACTGAAAAATCATAATAAACTTTGAACATATTTTAAATACAACACAATTCCTCCACAATTCATGTACTACTTTAGTTTATATATATTAGGAAAAGTTCCTATATATCTAGAAAAAAATCACAGGTGCAAATAATAATTAATAATGAAAAATAAATAAGCAAAAAGTATCAGAGAATTGAGAAAGTGATTCCTATTCAAGAAGTTGTTGTTTTCATTATCTGAGCCTCCAACTACCATTGCTGTGGCGTGTGCCTCATCATCAGAGACCAACTTCAACCCCGTTGTTGTGGCATATACGGGGAAGACACCACACCCTTTTATCCTCCCTTTACGGTTATGAAATTCAAAGTCAAATGTTATTTCGTGGAATTGATCATTCAGTTCCTTTTTGCTGCGAATTTTGCCAATGTCAACATAAGAAGAGAACACATGATCTGCAATTAATTTGCGGGGCCATTCAATACGTATCTTTCCCTGTCCCACGTCTGCCTCAATGCCTTCATCATCATCTGAATCATGCTTTGATCCATCATCATCATGCAAGACTTCATCATACATATGAATCAAAAGATAATCTTCCCGATGATCATATTTCGAACCATCAACATCTGAATCATCATCCTCCGAAACAGTATCACCTTCCAAACCATCGTCGTCCGGAATATATAAATCTCGTTCTTTAGATAAAATAATGTAACAAATGAAGCCCAATAAGTCAGATTTGGGAACATAAGAAAAAGTTATTATTCTGTCAGCTGTATGAAATCCATACTCAGTGGTGACATGGTCTCCCGGGAAGATGAAATAACCAATCTCAGGACGAAGAAACTTAGTATCACAATGTGAATAAGGTATGCGGCTCTCTGACATGTGTTGTAGTACTAGCCCCTGTGTGTCTGTCTCTAGAGAAATGCAGTTAATGGCACTCACCCACAATGGAAGCTTCGGCAAGGATATGAGTTTCCGACAATCATTTAAATAAAGTATTTCCAAGAATGGTGGAAGCTCCGACAGAGACACCAGTTTTCAGCAATCATTTAGAAAAAGTGCCATCAGGGATGGTGGAAGCTCTGCTAGAGACATAAGTTTTCGACAATCTCTTAAATAAAGATCTCTCAAAGATGACGGAAGCTTCGGTAGAAACTCGAGTTTCCAACAATTATTTAAACAAATCTTGGTCACAGTTGGTGGAAGCTTTGGCAAAGATACGAGTTTCCGGCAATCATTTAAATTAAGCATGCTCAGGAACGATGGAACCTCCGGCAAA